>OU342742.1:74161552-74761552 GCA_910589775.1 Avena eriantha | reverse complement strand
TTAGGTAATGTTATTACATGATCAAACATTTATAGAGAAACACAAATACAAAGCTACCAATAGGTTAATTTAGACGGTACAAACAAATGATTAGTTGAAAAATGACGAGTGTCCTAAATCAAGAAAAGGGACAAGTTAGGCAACACAACTGATGCACCAACAACCAAGACAAGATATACATGATTGGTGTGGGTGCAATACTGAAGATACTATTGTTTAGTGGTTGGATAATCAAGCTAGCTAGGTTGCTGACAACAATACCTAATGAACATAATTAAAAAAGAAAGATTAGTTGAGCAACTAGATCAGCTGACCCAATCATGGGAATGGAAAAAGACAAGACAACAATAACTATACATGTAAATGCCCGTGCAGATATTCAAGCACTTGGATCTTACGTGACACGGAAAGAACTTGCATATAGCATGATTGGTGTGCAACTGGTGAAAAGAATCATAGAGGGTACACAGAAACACAAAGTATTCCATTTTTCTAATTGATCTAGAAGAGAATATAGTGGTGAGGTCACGGTTCATGCATGCCCGCGCCATCAATAATTTGAGCAAATAGTCAGAGATCCTTACAAGACGCGGTAGGACTGGAGCTCTCACTCATATCGTCATCTTAGGATATTGCAGGCTGCTGATCGGTCAGTTTGGGGAAATTTATTCGATCTACTCGACCAGTGCCCAACATGAAGGAAATTCCGATTCAGTTTACTTTATCCGTATGATATATCTTTTCGGGAAAATCCATATGATATTTTTCTAATGTCACATGAACATATTGCAATGTTGAGAACCACCTATTTTAGTTGGTCGTGGAGTTGTGCTCCTTATGGAGACAGGAGTATACCCACCAATGTTTGAACATCATATTATCATAGTGATTACTTACATACACAGTATGTTCTTTAGAAGTATTAGTGAGATTCATAGGTTTATCACTGGTACTTTTCATTATAGCATGTGATTATCGTGAAAAGTGTCTTTAACTCCCAAGCTCTCTGGAACTCGTTTTCAATTTTATTAAAAAATGTTATTTCAAAAACTAAAAAAACCAGAAACGGAGTTTTTCCCCATTTGGAACTACAATTTTTTTGCATGGCCTGAAATATACAATATTATTTAACAAAATTAAACGAAGATGTAGATCACATCTTCAAATATCCACATTTTATTTTTGAAACTTTTAAATATCATTTCAAAATTTAACGAGCTCCGGGAGCCCGAGAGTCAAATCTACGCACTCGTGATTATCGCATTATCTATCGCAAGTATGTGCTTCTTCCATGTGATCGCAGAAAAAGGCATATTGCTATGTTTTATGTTCCACTAGTCACTGGGTTCACTAGTACAAAATGACCCATTACAGACGGTGGAAAATGGCCCATCACACACGGTGGAAAATGGCCTTTCCACACAATTTCTCCGACCGTATCTATCCATGGGTGGGGATGAGCTTTTACAGCACCGACCTTAGTCCCAAACCGTGTGTGATGCTTCCCACGTCTAAATAAAAAAAGTGTGGGATCTCTTCTACTATACATACGGCAAATAGGACAAAAAATGTGCTAGATCTAAAATGTAAGAAATATATAAAAAGCACTGGTAGCCGAAGGCGCTGCAACGGACGATGTCGGCCCAACGACCGCCAGCGCCATGACAGATGATGCCAATACGGAGGTTGAATCAGTAGAGCATCACATATCTATCCTCCAGTGTCGTCGCGATGCCCTTCCTCGTCAATCTACCAGGCCGTGGTCGCCGGAGATGCTCGAGAATGATTTAGCCACGTGTATGACCCATCATGCAATCAGTGCGCCCTTCATTTTCTTTGCCACTTGATTGTTGGGTACGCAGAGAAAAACAAAACTTTTTTCACCCGGCACTCTCAAGATCTAGCCGAGGTAGAAGGCCACGTGGATTACCACTAGACATACAGATGCAGAATCGATGGAGCGCGTCGGTTGAACAAGTGTAGTCCCACGATTATCGAAGCACTGAACGCACATCACCTCTGCCAGTTTCCACACGTGCGAGGAGAAGCTCCGACAGTAGACCGCTATGTTCGATGCAGCGGTTGGAACTGAAATGTGGCGGCTAGGGTTTCCAACACATGGAATAGTCTAACCTTTTTTGGACATCCTGAGCTCCTCTATATACAAGGAGTGTAAGTGGAATCCACGATATTTGTGGCCCAAACACTAAGGCCTTATAACGGTCATCGCGAGTCCAAACTCACTAACCTAGTCTGTGTTTGGTTTAGGTCCAACCTCAGAAACATACCTCATCTGGCTCTTAAGTGTGTGACCCCACAGACTCATGGCGACTTGTACATGATTCGAGTCTGACTTGTAATCAATCAATTGATAGCGGCTCCTAGCAGAACATGCTGACTTCCAATTGACATAGAGTCATGACGACATACCTTTCAATGTGGCTTTGGTCTGAGTTCCTTTTTCCTCACAATATACCTTGTCAAGTTATGGACGAAAAACCGCCATCCCTTTAATAGCTCAACTCTCTTCATGATCTGTGATATGTGATTCATCCGAATAACACTTTAGTCGAGCCCCGGTTACACTTAATCGAGTCGCGTATGACCATGCTTATGAATCATATCACATGATAGGGCCTAGAGAATATCTCTCCAGTCGGAGGGGCAAAATCCCATCTTAGTTATCCACATCACGTAGCTTCATTCTCAGTCGACCCAAACTCTGTCTTTATAACTGCAATGTTACGGAACAACGTTTGATATAACCTAAGTTGGTTGATCCACAACTCAGATTGTGTGACAACCTCATGTCTAAGGATTACATTGATTAATACATACACATTCTAACTTGCTTGTTGTATATCAATATGCTCACTAAACTCTTTAGCCGAGTCCATGGAAATCAGAATAGCATCACCATACCCATGACAAGCGGAACCTAGTCATCGACCGATTTTCACATTAGTCTAAGTTGTGTGTCCATCACAACCTCAACCGTCAAGGACATCTAGTATGAACAACATGAATATATAGTTTCACAACCAAATCACATATTCAATGATACATATCAGATGTTCATACTAGGATAACTTAATAACTTTGTGAATACATTGAGAATTACATCATACATCGCACATCAAGACCTTGTCACAAGACCTTATCTCGAGACCTTGTCTCAAGACCTTATCTCGATACCTTACCTCAAGACCTCAAGAACAATCTAATGTCCATAGCTCTCTAGGGCATACATGATTGCCTCTAGGGCATATTCCCAACATTGATGATCTCGTGAAGCAATATATCATGGCTAAATAGCATACTTAGGAGCCATCATTCTCTGAGAAAACAATAATCAAACAAAACCAGTATCAATTACAATACACCGATTCTACACTTTATATTCAAAATAGAGGTACTTATTATCTACCAATGGCCCTTTCTTCATATGCATGCATTTTGTGTACCAGTAGAACTAGGATAGGAACTAGAAGCTTCAGAATTTGGAGTGCACTAAATGTTGAATAATCATGACATAATATGTCAAAATAAGCAAGCTAGCTGAGGAAAAAGTCAAGATATCAACACTTCAGAAGAAAACTTAACTTTTCTAGTGGACTTTCACAAATACGAGCTATGGATACTAAAGCATTCTCGTAGTTAAATTTTTTTGTACGATCAAGGAATTCTAGACTCCGATCTTCATATAATAGGCAGATGCTCAAAGCTATTAAGATTTTCTAGTCACCTTAATTATACAACATTTATTAGTAGCCTACATCTGCTTGTTTGTCCCAACTTATCTCTGTTAATCCATAAAGTGGAAACAACAACATTTAAGAGCAAATATCACAATCGTAAGCAGTATTTTATTTATTGGAAATAAGCTGGCTGCCATTCGACAACAATATATTGAAATGCTATCGAGCAATGAGATGGTAAAAAGAAGTAATTCTGAACTTCAAAGTTGCAAGCTACATTTTGTAACTTTTCCCTTCTCTGAAGAGGATAAACCTGATTTGATGCCAAGTTCAGATAGAAGATCTTAGTCTCACCTGATTGACCAATTATTGCCCATTGGGAGGATCACTGATTTTGCGAGAATAAAAGATGGTTTCCATATATGAAAATAACACAAACCGTCTAAGGGTTCAAAGATACGAACTGATATTTGTTTGGTTTGCAAGAAAATAGCAATAGCTTACCAACTTGCTAACGAAACTTGTAATCCAAAGTGATGGCTCTATCGGAAGAAGGTCTAGAGGGCACAAAATTGTGGCACTTTAAATAATTTCTGGGTCCAATTTAATAAAATGCAAGGAACAAAAATGTAAAATAGCGATTTATTGGAGATTTCTTAAAGCATGCAAGGAAGGTGTGCATACCTAAAAGCTCATGGCAAACAACTTTAGACGGGAAGAACATGCTTGTGTCAAGGGACATTTACATTTGCAGGTCGAAAGATGCGCTAATATTTTTGTTTGCGGTGTGAACAAACTATAAATTGAAAAAGCTTGAATTTGATACACATGAACATATAGATAGCAGTATAGCAATATAATAGTATGATTAACTACACATTGCATATTATAGGGACTACAACAAACATGCACATAGTACATAGCAGATATTAGTATAGCACACATATAGGATGAGAAGAAAGGGGTTAGGGAATATCTGAGGGGTGGCGGCCAACAACGAGCAAATTGACCTCGATCTGGGCCTCTAGGCAGAAAGAGGAGGGGGCGATATGATTGACTAGAAGAACGGTGTGGCACCCAGATTGCCTGGAGGAAGAGGTAAAGGCGGCACATGAGAACCTTCAACGGAGACCGACAACAAGAAGTCCGACGGTGACCTCGATCTGGGCGCTAGGCAGAGAGGACAAGGGGGCGAGATGCTTGACTAGAGGAAGGGGCAACGTCCTGGTTGTCCATAGGAAGAAGTGGAGGGCGGCTATAGAGGGGATTCGATAGCGGCGCCTGAGAGGATTCGACCGCAACATAGGAGCAACATGCGGGGATGAGGTGTGACCTCTCTACTCTCTCTCTTTCTCTGTCAGGGTGTGGAGAGGGGCCACAGACTGGACCTTATCCTTTCGACACTTTGCACTTTAGTCCTTTAGATACATTTTTATTGCACACAGTTTTTAGTCAGCATCGTGTGGGATTCTATCACATTACACACCTTTTTTTCAAAAAGAAAACAGTCTGCGATATCACATAATTTTTTGTTCTCAAAACCGTATGCGATGTGACCTCCGCGTATGGGCGGTGAGCGCGGGAAGTTTTTATATTTTATCGGTCACAGATTGTTATGTTTGCACACAGAAAGGGTCTTTCGCTGCGATAAGGTGTACTAGTGGTCGATGCAGTGATATTTAGTAGTACTTCTTCCATTTCAAAATAGAAGATGTTTTAGTCTTTTCTAAACCGCATGTATCTAAAGGTCTTTTAATATGTTGATTCGGAGAAAAATAAGTGAACCTACAAACTAAAAGATGTCATGTGTTTTATAAAAAAGCTAAAACATCTTACATTTTGAAACAGAGGGAATAGTTACCATGTAGACATCTTGACATATTTTGTGTGCAGATATTGTTGACGTATGACTGCTGATTTATTGAACACGACCGTCTGATTTTGTCCTGCGTGAGACCATTTAGCCATAATAACTTTAATCATCCCCTAATGTACGATTTATCTATGAAAATTATTTTAGGCTGGCCCGCTACTTGATTGCAAAAGATATGGCAAATTTCCAGTGGGGTGCCACATGAAACCTTGGACGGGGCAAATGGCCCATCATTGCACGACACAAATCCGTCGCCCTTTCGTTTGGTTTTGCCCCGGGATGGGTAGCTTGCGTTCGGATTTGATCATAATCATTAAGCATGTTGACCACAGAAATATGACAACACATGACACAAGAGAGACGGACGATGTGCAGAAAAACTTTAGATGGAGACTTGGACTGCAATAGCACTAGAGTACAAGGTAGAGAAGGCAGGACCATGAATGATTGATTTGTCATGAAAATACTACTCCCTCCGGTCGATATTAATATTCTCAAATTTATCTAGATTCGTATGAATGTAGTTAATTATTTAGATTACATCCCAGCATTAGGATCCAATGAAGGGTAGAAATAGAAATCTAAGTTTGTGCATGCATGCTGTAAAATCAGGATAAATTTTTCGCCAAACAAAAACCTAAAGGATCAAAGTTTCTTTCAATAACTGGAGGTAGGAATAGCTCTTGTTAGTGATTGCTATGAATTTTGACATGACCTTTAGAGATTATTAAGTTTTGGGGAAGTTATTTTGAATTCAAGTTTAAAATATAAATCAATTTGAAAGTGTTTGAAAACTAGAAGATGGTAATATTGAATTGTTTTCCAAAATACCCCATTAACATTATTTGGTTAAGTAATAGATATAGTAAACAACAATAAAGATTGGAGACAGTGAAAATTAGATAAGAAGTAGATTCTTATTTTCTGATTACATTACAACATTACAAATTGTAATAAATACATCAAACGTAGAAAATTATAGAGAATAGAAATACAACTTTATTACTTTATAATAAATCCTTACAAGATTCTTTCCAAAACGAATAAAGAAAAGAAGGTTACAATTAAGACCTATGCTACTTATCTAGTCCTATACTAAAATCTTGTATCTCCAGATCTTGTTCCTGCATATAAGATAAAACAACTAAAAAAGAAAAACAAGGGTTCATTAGTTAGTATTACTCTCAGTGGTGAACAATGAGATGCATTGTTCAAATTACATCATCGAGTAATAAAAGAGGGGCAAGTTTCACCGGGCAGTAATTAGTAGAAGGGTATAAGGTGGAGATATTTTCACTTGAGCTGATCCACACGACCAGCACACACAGACACACAACCTAGTCACCAAAATGCATGGGATGTGCTGTCAACACAGCAACAACATCCACACAAGCAAAAGGAGAAGTGCATAGCCGTAGCACAGCCCCAACAACTTACACTTTCTCTCAAACACCAAACCAGAAACACATCAATCCTGCCAAAGGCAAGCAAACCACCAGCCAAACCATACACCTGATCATCCAAACGCTCACCAGATGGTGACATAAGGAGGGGGTGGAGCAGGCGGACAGAAAGATCAAGGACAGATTCCAGGATCTAGAAGTAGCAGGAGCAGCACCAGGAGGTGAAGGACAAGATCAAACCAGCAAAGCAAGCTAGCAAGATCAAGCAACCAGATCAACCAATAACAACACCAACAACTCAACTATTGTGGTGAGTAATATAAAACCCTCACATGATCTAACTATCTCATCTAGATCATAAGTCATGTGTTGTTTTATACTTAATCTCTCAGAAATCACCCAAGTGGGGTGAATCCATCATAGAGGAATTTTGAATACAAAAGCCATCAGTAGACTATTCAAACTAAACCAGGATCTCAGACCAACATCATTGATCCTGGATATAAAGTTATATTCCATATTCCAATATAAACATAGCCAAGGTTATGAATTCTTGGCACATCTCTTAAAAGAGTAGCACCCTAGAATCCATAGATTTTATGGATCCATATAAGCACACCAACCAGTTTATCAAAAGGATTTCAGAATAAGTAACCGGTATCAATACTAGAACATATCTATGAGGGACACCAAGGTAGGAAACTAGTTCCTATGCCTCAAACCAACATCACAGGCAAATATGCTTAAAAGAAGCTTCCAATTTATCTTTGGCATTTATCCAAGCCAACATTTTAAAAAATGCAGTGAATAAATCACTGACAGAACTACTGTTAATAACAAGATCATGACAGTAGAGAACTTCCAGATTACAAGGATCCACAAGTAATAATCTCACAGTAGCACCATCATTTATCCAATGCCCAATAATCAATTGGAATTAGACTAACAAAAACACTAGCATCATCAAAACCAACTGTAAACAATGATAACATGATCTACTTCATCACCATCCTCAATTACCATTCCTTCTCGTGTTAATTCATCGACTATAACCAACACAGAGGGATGCACCCTAATCCATCATGAACCCTAATTAGGGATAGCCACTAGAAGCATACAGAGGAGCTCAAGAGAGGCAGATGACAGAAGGCATAGCAAGATTAAAATCACCAGTGGTCCTCACTGTAGATTAGAAGAGGAAGTAGAGGGGCCGATGAGCGCACGACGACACGGGGAGCACCCGAAGGGCGCTGCAACCCGCACCGAGCCGAGGCAGCGGGCACAGCGTCGCATGAGGATGAACAACACCCCAATGCAACGCATGAGCACCTTACAACACCACTGGGGCAGCGGCGAAGGCATCACCAATAGCATCCCAAACCCTAGTGTTCAGAACGGAGCCAGCCTAGCCAAAGGAGAGCCTAGAGCCAAATCGAAATGGACCAGACGAAGGAGCATGGTCAGCAACCTCGCCACCCACCACGACGACAACCAAGGAAGCCCAGGGCGGTGTGAATCGCATGGCGGTGGTGTCGGTAGCACCACGGGGCCGATGAAGTAGTCGAAGTGGAACGAGAAAAAGAGAAAGGGGAAACTCGAGTGGTACTGGGCCGCTTGTGACAGGGGGGGGGGGGGGGTTGACCAACCCAGATGGGACGGGTCAGGCCGGGCTAGCCCAATGGGCTAAGTCCAAATTATAAAAGGAAAAAGCCTAATTAAATTGACAAATGACCAAAATACGCCTAGGACTTAAATAGCTCTAAAAGAATAAAATAAAAATCCTAGAAATATAAACAAAATATTAATGGACTCATAAAAATGTCCTCTATTCAAGAAAAATAAAAAAAATGAAATTTTAGGTAATTAAAATTAAAATTACTATTACTAAGGTATATATTCCTTTTGGAATTTTATAAAAATGTACAAACATATAAAAATTGAATAAAATTCATTTTTACAATTCTAAGAGGAAATGCTATTATAGAAAAATACTAATTTGTATTTTTGAAAGGTAAATTTAATGTGATAAAAATAAAGTCTTATTTCCTTAAAGGAATTTTAGTTAAATATTTAAAAGAGATAAACATTAATTAAATTCAATTTTAAACTCTTTAAATAATACTAGTCTTTATAAAAATACTAAATATAATATTTATGAAAATTTCAAAGACTTAAAGTAATAAGATTTTTTCTTTTAATTAAAGAAAATAGCAACCCTTTACTAAGAGGGTAAAACATGCAAATAAACAAATAATAAACCTTGCATGACATTACTATGCATTGCATATTGCTTCTTTAAATATTATCCTTACCGGGAAATAATGGTTCTTTGTAGAAACCGGAGCTCAAGGTCAGGTGGAAGCATCTGAGTTCACTACCTTCCAGTCACAAGGCAAGTTCATCACTTTCTCATGTCCTTTGAAGAGTTTTTATCAAAGATATTGCAAATTGTGTGTTCTCATCTATAATCTGGAGAAAAAAATATTATCTTCTCTAATAAATAAGATGTAATTATCATCCTAAGTGATGATAAAGATTGGCAATGGAACTTAGGGTTCCAAGTGCACAAGTCACCATTGGATTAACAACCCATGACATCAGTGATTCTAGCGCCGTATATTACGCGTTAACCATGAGATTTGGAATGGGACGACGAAGTTAGTTGTATCTTCTTCCTTTCATATGTAGGCAAGATGACCTTAACGTGACGTTGTGAATTCCTTGTGCGGATCCAGCATATGGGTGGGCGCCCTTAGGCTCCACGTTTTTGGTATCTAGATTAACTATGGGCGGCTCTTGGAGGTACAGCCGGACCTTTATGGAGCTTGGCAGGGGCATAACCGGCTCGTAGAGTCTTCGGGAACTCACGAGGGTTGTAGCTTGCCCGAAAGGGGGCTTAACGGAGGTGTAGTCAGCCCCGGAGGATCATGCAGACATATGGGGTCGCGGAGAGGGCAGTGATTGGCTTGGATCACCTACTGGGCCCCACATCACGGAATTGTGGACGGGAAAGTACGCCCGGTTGTGCAACAAGGAGTTGATCTCTCATGGGTAAAGAAACGCACCTCTATAGAGTGTAAGAACTGTAACTTGTTACTCCCTGTTCTGGGAAGGAGCTACAAACACGGCAAGAAAGGAACTCCATGAAGTTCTGGTCAACCTGTGAAGGCTGATGGGCATAGTTTTTGATAATAAAACCAATCTTTGAAGAAATGTTTATGAAAACTGCATAGAGCCAAGGACTAATAGTCCGAGGTGGTAGATAGTGCATCAAACTTCCCACCTTGCATATAATGAACTTGTTGGGTAATGCTGTTACTCACTCTTCCCTTTGAACCCCTACTTAGACTGTGAGAATCCAGAAGACCCTTCGATATACACAGCTAAAGGGCAAGAAGATGTCTACTACGAGGAGCTAGACCTGTCCAAAGGAGTTGAAGGGGTGGACTACGAAATACGCTATGGAGTGGAGGGCAACGAGTCCGAGTAGTTGCCTTAGTTATTAGGAAACTAATTGAGCCGAGCAGCAGGAACTTTATAAAATAAGTTGTTGAGCTCAATTCGGAGTATGAGTTTGAACTTTAACTCTTCCGCTGAAACTACTTAAGTTTGGTTTGTAATTTTGTAACACTTGAAGTTTGGAACTCCTGGTTTGTAATAATAATGAAGTGTGGATGTTTGTATTGTGGACCCGTAATGTTTCTGTTGTACCACTCTGAGGGATGTGATATTTACAGGACGATATTCTGTGGATGTCATGTCAATGACTATAGTGTACTACACATGCAGTGGTATGCTGGGTCACCTCAGCTAGTATCAGAGCAACTGCTTTGACCTTAGGTTGGAAACCTAGTAAAGGGAACTACTTGTAGGAGTCTAGGTGCAACAGTAAAGAGTTCTCTAGATTATATGATGAATATTCAATTGGGAATATTCCGTTATATTTTTTAGTGCGATAATTCTTTATTATGATGCATCATTATAACTAATGGATACTAATTATATGTATTTCTGTTATTTATATACAGTGGAAATGGCACCAAAGTTTCCAAAACAGACTTTGGCAAGGAAAGAAGAGACTCTCGATGACTATCATGGGGCTTTAACTGAACAGCTTCAAGAACTTCTGAGAGTATTTCGTTGCACAACTCATATTCCAGTCTATACAATGACATACCATGATGGACGAATGTTAGCCAAATATCGAGTTAGCATCCAACTACCAAAGAAGCTTGATTTATATCATGATTTACCTATGGGAGAAGGTAGAAGTCACTTAGCAGCATACCATGTTGCTATTGTGGAGGCGATAGCCAATGTTCGGGAGCACAAAGAAGAAGAGTTAGCTAGAAGCACATATTCTGTGATTCCTCATGACTCTATAGACGAGGAACCTGAACCGGACCATCTTACTTTAGTAAGGAAGCATCCGAAACTAGCTTCTAAGTTTATGGATCTGTATCGACTGATGGTTGGGTCTTTGTATAAGACACATCAGGTTATTGGAGAAGATCAGGTTGATATGCTCGAGGATTTAACGAATCCTAAAAGAAGGGAGTAGTTAGCATCTAAATTGGAGAATGAAGTAGTGGATAGGGCTAACCCAGTTCTTAAGGATATACCTATAGATCCAGCATCTTTTACACCATATCCTTACTCACCTATACTAGAACCCACTAGATATCCTGATGAGGGCATGTAACATCCCAGCATTAGAGTTTGGAAATAAGCTGAGTTCTGGTGTGTGCATTGCATTCATGCATAGAAAATCCGGGGAATTTTCGCGCAAAACCAAAGAAGCCGATGAGGGATTGGAGTCTCTCTTGTCCTGATGGAAACATCTAGGCAAGTGCGATAGACTTCGACAAGACCTCTACTGTACCTTTGCTTTTGAGTGGTAGAATTTGAAACGTACTTTGAATTTCTAAATTCAATCCATATTTTAAATTTAAAAATTTAGGAATAATCATAATGATTATAATAATAATATAAAATAATTCTTTATTAATTAGAAGACATGAAGTAGTACATTGTTCTTTTATAACAAAAGAATAAAAATAAATTACATTTAAGTAATTACACAAATAATAGAAAAGGAAATAAACAAGAGAATTCCTTATTACAAGAATACACCTATTACATTGTCTTTACAGAAAATAAGTAAGGAAATGATATAGAAATAATTGTCACATAATCAAAAGAACTTTATTAAAAAAATGCTTATTACAATGTCTGTACAGAAGTCAAAATAAAAGATTACAAAGGTAATGAAATAAAACTCTAGACTAATATCTAACTATTCTTTCATCTGGTGTCTTCATTCCTCACTCTGATTCCCGCAACACAACACAAACGATAACAAAGCAATAGTAAAAGAATAAAATAAAGGGAGTTGTTTAGATTAGTGCTACTCTTAGACCGACATAGTGTTGCTATGCTAAGTTCATCATTGAGTATGGGTTAAATGGGCCACATAGGATCTGTTCTGATCATGTTATATGCTTCAGACTTGTGCATCATTAGCTTAGTAGCAAAAAAGCCTTCATTTAGAAAATCAAAGAAATAAGCCAAAGGTTGAGAAAGATATCTGATCACTCAAGCTGATCCACAGGCATATGTGTTAAAGGCTGAAACTTGCACCCTATAGAACCCACTTGACATCAGCTCTGTCATTGCATGCTTGTGTGCTGTCAACACAAGACCTCCACAACGGAGGATAAGAACACAACCATAGCAACAACGTACCACTTTGTTGGTCACTCACCACACTTCATTTCACCAACATAGTAAACAGGTAAAAGTAAGAATGTAACAGCAGCCAGAAAAGATCTTCATAGCTGATCTGATCCTCAAGTCCAGCAAGACAAGCATTGTAACTTGTACACAACATGGGCCACCTGCAAGCAGCTTACACATCATGCATGTGGAGTGTGCTGTCACCACGGCAGGAGTACCTCAACTAGGGATAAGAGGAGCAACTGCAATCGCCTTAGCATATCCCAGTCCATTTTACCACACTCCATACACACTATCAGCAATCCCCAATTCCACATGTTCTAGACATGTTCAAAGAAGAAACACATGCAATAGTAGCAATGAAAGGTGGATAAAGGTGGAGAAGGCCACAAGGATAAGTTGGTGACAAAGCAAAGCAGATCAAGTGAACTAGTAAGGGTAGTGGACCAAGATCCACCACCACAAGAGCCACAACCAAATCATCTGCCCACACTACAAGTAGCAGGTTGACCATTCAACTCATGCCTATCTGTTATTCTTCTCAAGTTATGAGCATGAGTGTTGTAGGAGGAGGTAAATCCTCAGAACTGCACTCAAATGGAGTGCAAGTTCACCACTAGATGCATTAAGGCCAACACAGTATAGAAATTATTTATAATACGGCTTCAGCCTGTGCATCCTTAGCAGGGACAGCCAGCTTAGCAACAAATCTTACCACTACAACCTATTGTTGTGCACACTCCACATGGGAGGCACCACAACCACAGATTTAATAGTAAAAACCACTAAGTTGGTTAAACATAAAACCTGTACCAAATCTACTCTTATTTAAATACTGGGCCTCAAACTTTGCATCACAGGGCAAGGCAAGGGTTGTAGTAATTCATCTTTTACAAGTTTACCACTCTGCACTCTCTCAGGAAAGGCACAACAGTGGCACACATGGTAGTTATAGTCAGATCACGAAAGAAACTAAGTGTGATCATGTGCTAATAAAAAGTAAAGAAGTTTCTGATCATTTTCCTAGCTAGCCTAGCCAGGAATCAGGGCGAGCACAGACAAGTTATGCTTGCAGATTATCTACACATGAAGTAGAACAGTTTTTAATTCCAATGTATGGAGGTTACCACTGTGTACCATCCAGCAGGAGGTTTCATAGTGGTATTCCCCAAACCAGGACCAATTTTTAAGAAAAAAACCAATTAAACAATCATATTCACTTGATACTAGGGGATACCCTTAGCCCTCTGGTTGAGAACCATCTCAACTATTGGAAGAATAATCATAACAACCACCATTTCTTCTTACAAACCTTATACAAACCATTTTCATCATTTTCCTAGTAGTAACTCTAGGAATCAGAAGTATATATTGTTCCACTATCAGAAGTTGACAGAAAAACAAATCATCTTCCTAGAAAAGTTAACTAGGAATCATATATTACAGTACAAAACTGTTCAATCAAGTTTCCATGGTCCAAATAGCAGAAGCTATTATTCAAATTAAAATATCCACATCACTAGAATAAGTGGACAAACATCTAGGACAGTATAACCGCTACAATCAGTCCTAGTATAGTCATCATAATCAAACCATGAACCCAATTAGGGATTGCTCACTAGAAGCACACAGAGGCTATCGAGCAAGGCAGAGGATAGAGAGCACAGAGAGAGGCGCAGAAAAACTTACTGAAGGTCCTCGTGAGTTTAGAGAAGGGGAAGCAGAGGCCGGAGAAGAGGAAGCACACAGCGGCACGGGGAGCACCCCAGAGGGGTGCTACAACCCGCGCTGAGCCGCAATCACGGCGGCCACAAGATAGGGTGATACCCACAATCACCAAGGCACCAGCGCGGCGTCAAAAAGGCATTGGAGCGCCAAATCGCCGATGAGCTCCTAACCCTAGATGCCAGGGGGAAGGTAGAAGCACCACCAGCAGAGAGCACAAGCCACGAATCGAAGAGGGTAGAGCAAGGTAGCACCGTCGACAATGTCATCCTGCACAGCAGCATCAACCGGGGAGGCTCAGGACAGCCGGAATCGGTCGGCGAAGACGGGATGAACCACGGTCGCCTGAGCGACCGAGAGAAGTGAAGAAAAAAATCGAGTGAACGAGAGAGAGGGTAGCCACTAGGCCGGTGGGGGCGGTCCAGTGACCCTAGGTTAGTTTGACCCAACCTAGTGGGCTGGATCGGGCCGGGCAAACCCAGCGGGCCGGGTCGGATCGGGTCAGCCAGTGGGCCAGGCCCATGTTTAAGAAGAAGGTTTGTTTAAAATTTCTAATTACGAATATACCCTGAACTTATTTCAACTCCAGGAAAATAAATCAAAATCCTAAAAATATATATAATATATCAAAATGATCACAAAAATAATATCTATCTAAGAAAAATATAACTTAACTTATTTAAATTTAATAAATACAACCAAATATTAAGATTACTTTAATGCTAAGTAAAGTTTCTTAAATTAAGAAAAATTCCTAAAAAAAAATAAAAATCATTTTTACATATAAAAATAAAACTAATATTTGACAAACATACTAACTTAAATTTTTGCAAATAAAGTTGAAAGAAAATATTTAAAAATATAAAATGCTTTATGGAATTTTGTAAAAATATGGATAACACCAAAAATCAAATAAAATTCACTTCTAAGATCTTAAGTAAGTATGTTTTACTAGAACAATACTAATTATATTATTTGGACACATTTTAAGGTCATTAAGAACTAAATCCTTATTTATTATATATAAAATACCTATTTTATAAATTCCTGAGAAACATCTCTTAAATAAGAAATGATCATAAAGCCTTAACTCTTTTATATTCAAATACTAGTTCCAAAACCATAACTTGGATTTATGCAAAACTTAAAATATAAACTATTAACTGTATAAAACTCTATTAAACCTTAAATCCAAGTAAACCAACAAGTTTAATTAAGTTTTCAAACATCAATCATTATTAATAAAAATATAAGCTTCTTACCTTTTAACTCAACCATGTTCAACATAGTTTTGCAACCCTAGCACATTAATGTCCTTAACTAAAATTATTTTTCTTATTAAGTCAAATCAAATTCATAATAACCAAGCACATTTGAACTTATCATTCACTTAAATCAAGAGTGAATGGCCAGACAGTCTCGAACATGGTTATTATAAAACTTAAATCTTTCAAACTCTTTAAACACATCACACCCTAGGTCTATTTATGTTTTAAGGGTAACTTTAAGTCATAAAGTTATATAGATAAGGTATAAAGTTTAATTATGTTTTATAGTTAACTTTTTTCTATTCCAGGTCAAGTCATAAGGCACCTCAAATCTAAACTTATCGAACAAACGCAAATGACATCGATCACATTTTTCTAACCAGAAAGATTGGTTAAACCTTATCAAAGAAACCTTTCCTTCAAAGTTATTCGTTTTGCTACTTCAAACAACAATCTCATCGACCTAAAACATGGACTTCCTTAATAGATACATAATATCCAAGAACTCTAAGCATGTGTTGTTGTATTTACTTTATATCATACATGTAGTCTTAAGTTCCTTGCATATGTATATTTATTTGTAAAAGTAAACCTATAGACCAATTAAATCAAAAGGAAATCACTTAAAATTAACTCATTCACCCTATTGGGGTATTACTTCAGGGTTTTCCAAACTGCATTACATTAATTATGCATAATTGCATTCTGCTTCTTTAAACATTAGTCCTTACTGGACCAATGATGCTGTTCACGGAATTTGAATCTTCTATTGTCTTAAAGACCGTGACTGCATAATCTTGCAATCACAAAAAAGGCAAGTTCATAACTTGCTCATGTCCATTGATTATTTTCTATCAAATGCTTGTAACTCAAATGTTGTCATCACCTGCATTTCAAAAGGGACAGAAAATATTAGTTTCATAATAATATGATTATGGATTATTTACTAAGTGGTAATAATCTATTGATACAGTTCCGGTGGTAAAGGAACATAATATCTAGGACTTAATAACCAATGTCGCCAGTGATTCTAGCGCCATATATTACGCGTTAACCATGAGATTTGGAATGGGACAGAGAAGTCAGCTGTATCTTCTTCCTTTCATATGGGGGCAGGATGACCTTATGGTGACGTTGGTATGGATCCAACATATGGGTGGGCACCCTTAGGCCCCACGATTTTGGTGTCTAGATTATTTATGGGTGGCTGCCAGAGGTATAGTCAGGCCTTTTATGGAGCTTACCAGGGGCATCACCACTTCATAGAGTATTCGGGAGCTCACCAGGGTTATAGCTTGCCCTAGTTGGAGGCTTAACGGAGGTGTAGTCAGCCCCGGAGGATCGTGCAGAGATATGGGGTCGCGGAGAGGGCAGTGACTGGCTTGGATCACCTACTGGGCCCCACATCAAGGAATTGTGGACGGGAAAGATCGCCAGATTGTGCAACAAGGAGTTGGCCTCTCATGGGTAAAGCAACGCACCTCTGCAGAGTGTAAAAAATGTGACATGTTACTCCCTGTTCTGGGAAGGAGCTACGAACACGGCAGGAAAGGAACTCCATGAAGTTCTGGTCAACCCGTGAAGGCTGTCGGACATAGTTTTCAGAATAAAAGCAACCTTTGAAGAATTTTTTATGAAAACCTGCATTGCCTACGACCTATGGTCTATGGCTGTAGAGATAGTGCATCATACACTCCTTTTTAGTGAACTTGCTGAGTACGCTCGTACTCAATCGTACCTTCTTAACCCTTGCTAGGTTCTAAGTCATTGAAGGCGACATCAATATCAATTTCTGCTCAAGAAACCATCATCGGCAACTCAAGTTCTTCAATAAAGTCAATAAAGTCAACATATACATCAGCTGAAGTGAAGATAAAGTGTCGGTTTAGATAGGAGTAGATTCTCTAGCCATAACACCTATTTCTGTAGAGCATTGCAATAGTAGCAATGGCAAGCCAAATAGTTTATATACTAGTTGTAGTTACTAGATATTTTTGATTTTTTATTTTTGGTTCTTCTTTGTAAGAAGTTATTTCTCTCTTCGTAACCTAGAGTGTTCTCTGGATCTTTGGTAAAGAGTCGAGTTGTAATCTGTAGTCATGTTTTGGACCTGCTGTGTTTCTGTTGTACCACTCTGAGGGATGTAATCCTAGTGAACGGTGTTTCATTGGGGTTAAGTCAACGACTATAGTGTACTACATCATGTAGTGGTATGTTGGGTCACCACAGGGCACTAGTCATCCAGTACCACAGAGTTCTTGGGGAACTGAGGACTCGGAACTACCTATTGGAAATTTTGAGGGATGGAGGTACGGATCGATGGATGGATCTGCCGGGAATCCTATTCTTGTGGAAGATTCAGTTGGGGATACCGGGCAGACTAGTCGCATGGGCGTGAGATCTTATTCCGTTGATGGAAGAGATGTCCATGTGGAGGATGTAGAGTCTGATGAGGAAGATCCTGAAGAAAGGGTGTTTGAGTCACTAGAACATTATCCTACTCTAGATAACATGCACTATCCAATCATAGCTGAGGACTATCGTACCCAGCAGAGTACTTGGGGAGCACCGGAAGGGGAATATTCTGTTGATTCCTCTAGAGTCGGGATGCAGGAGATGGATGAAGAAGACAGTGATGAGTATGATTCTGAAGATATTTCAGATGAGTTGGAAGGTGTGGATGCACTTCAGCTGAATGATGTGTCAAGTCCGGAGACTTCTGATACTGAGTATCGTCCATTAAAGAGGGAAGTCGTTCCACAGACAGTGCGTCGTACTACACGTCAGCACGGTTGTACTCCGGGTATGTAAGATGAACGTCGCAGCTTCTGGGGAGTGTGACTTTGAGTTGGAGTATCCCAGTGGTGATACGGAAGTTAGAGTCTGAGAACATAATGTAATTAAATAAGTGGGATATTATCCACATGAGCTTGTAATACTTAAATAGTATGGTCTTGTAATCCCGCTGTATCAACTATGTTGTTTGTAATGTATAATATGTGTGTAATGCATATTTGGTTCTTATTTGGATCTTGTTTTCCATTGTGTGACTAGTTCTGTGCATAAAGTTGAGCTCAGAACAAATATGCATGATGTAATTATGAGTGTTCGCTTTATGTTATAGGACTAGGGAGGTATGGAAACGGGTGTAGAGAATGAGACTAAACAGCAGCGCATGGAGCGCGAAGCCAAGGGAAAGGCGGATGAAGACGCCAGAGTGCAAGAAAATTTACCACCACCACCACCAATGAGGCCATTGCTGGAGCAGAACTTTATGCAGTATATGCAAATGATGCAAGATTCCTAGAACAAGTTCATGGAGGGGTTTGTAGATCAAGTGGGACAACAGAGGGCACCTCAAGGCCGCGGAGCTAGTCTTTCGGATTTTCAAGATACAAGGCCTTTACCTTTTGCATCCGCCCCAGAACCAATGGATGTAGAGGATTGGTTAGTAGATACCGAAAGAAAGTTGAAAACTGTAGGATGCAATGAAGAAGAAAAGTTGAGGTATGCAACACATCTGTTGACCGAACCTGCAGCAGCATGGTGGGAGGGCCAGTTACCTATGCAACTTCCAGGAAGAGAGTACAACTAGGAGGAGTTCAAGCAGAGATTCCGTGAATACCACGTTTTGGAAAGTATCATTGAATTGAAGCGTAGGGAGTTTGAAGAACTGCAACAGGGTTACTCCAGTGTTATGAAGTACATTCGGGAGTTCAGTGATTTATCTCGTTACGCTACTAAAGAAGTCAGCACAGAGGCGAAAAGGAAGAAGAGGTTCATGCGTGGACTAAATCCATTTGTGAAGATGCAGTTGAGTCTTGCCAACACCCAAACTTTTCAATAGTTGCTTGATGCAGCTATAACCTTTGAAGATGATTACAAGAATGTCCAAGAGGACCGCCGGAAGAGAGAAAACATGGAAACAAAGAGGATTCAAGCAAGTAAACCCAAAACCAATTTAGAATTCAAATCCATAAATAGTCCTTACAACAACAATAACAAGAGTAGCAACAACAATGGAGGCCAGTTCAATCCTGGAAGGAATGTCATATGTCACAATTGCAAACTCCTGGGACATATTAGTAAGGATTGCAGGCAGCCAATGATTATTTGTTTTGGTTGTGGACAAAAGGGTCACATTAAGCCTGATTGCCCAAACAAACCACCCGGTGGTTGGCCCACGAAGGGTGGAGGACAAGCCAGTGGAGGCAGAGGTGGACAGCCTAACAGAGGTGGAAGCTATACCAAAAATAACAATGGCAAGAGAGGAAGGCCTACTGGAAAGCTGAATTGCGCAACCTTGGAGGAGGTGGATAACTCGGATCAAGCGGTGATAGGTACGCTCAATATTCTCACAAATCCCGGAAAAGTTTTATTTGATACAGGTGCAACTACTTCTTTCATATCTGAAGAATTTTGTGATAAATTCGGGATTAGAAGGGCACCGTTATAAATACCTATGACCGTAGTTACTGCCGGAGGGATCATGGTAGTTAGAAACATTCAATTAAACCAAGTCATTTCAATATGTTGTCAAACCTATTATGCAGATATTTATGTGATCCCATTAAAAGGAATAGCAGTAGTGCTGGGAATGGGTTGGATGACAGACTATGGAGCTCAGATCAATTGTGAGGAGAAAACCGTTTCAATCAGGTCCCCAAGTGGAGGAAGGATAGTCTGTCAGGCAGATAAACATAGTCATATTATGGTGGATCTGCAGTTGAACTCAATGAAGGAGGTCAAACTAGAAGATATTCCAATGGTGAAGGAATTTCAAGATGTTTTTCCAGTAGAGTTACCAGGAATGCCACCTGATTGGAAAATAGAGTTTACTATTGACCTGATACCTGGTACAGCACCAATAGCCCAAGCTCTATATAATATGGGGCCAAAAGAATTAAAAGATCTCAAGTAGCAAATTGATGAGTTAGCCAGAAAAAGGATTTATTCAAGAGAGTGTATTCCCGTGGGGAACTTCGGTAATTTTTGTAGATAAAAGAGATGGAGGATGAACAATGTGTGGGGATTACAGAAATCTCAACAATGTCACCATCAAGAGCAAGTACCCATTACCAAGAATTCAAGATCTATTTGACCATGTCAAAGGAGCTAGAGTATTTTCCAAGATTGATCTTAGATCAGGATACCATCAGATAAAAATCAAACCCGAAGATGTTCCTAAAATAGCATTTGTGTCAACGTATGGACATCATGAGTATCTCGTCGTACCTTTTGGTCTGACCAATTGATACGTCCATTTTGCATCACTATTCTATGTCATAATTCACTGTTATTCATTGATATATTTCGTATTGAGAGGTGATACTTATGTTATTTCATCTGTTTTTGTATGGTTGATGACTTTTGGAGCATGGACCGCTGCAGTCAGGATTCTGATGGAAAAGGGGTCTTTGGAGGCAAAATTCGCGAAGATCAGAAAATCTGGGAAAATACATGGAAAATCCTATTTTTCTAGAAGATGAAGGAAGCCAGAAGGAGGGCTGGAGATGGGCCACAGGGGGCCCACACCACCCCCTGGCGCGGGCCAGCCTAGGCCGTGCCACTAGGTGGTGTGGCCGCCCTGGTCCACCCCTAGCACTCCCCTCTGGCGTATATTATCCTCCCGAAACCCTAAGACTCGGGGAGCGACCATAGAAAGATTCCTCCGCCTCTGCGGGGTAGAAAACAACGAGAGAGAATGATCTCTCCGGCAGACAGATTTTTGCCGGGGGAATTCCTTCCCGGAGAGGGGAGATCGTCGCCATAAACACCACCATCAAGCTGGACTTCATCGGGATCATCATCACCACCATCATCACCATCAGCACCCTCATCACCATCTCCATATTGCTGTAACAATTGAGTTGAATCTTGCATAGTTCATAGGGGAAACTTTCCCGGTGTTGATTACTATTTGTAGTTGATGCTATTGAATGAACCATTGAATTATTGTTTATGTTCAGATTGTTATACATCATTATTCCATCTCTGATCATGATCCATATGATGTCTTGTGAGTAGTTCGTTTTGTTCTTGAGGACATGGGAGAAGTCATGTTGTTAGTAGTGGAGTTGTGTTGAGAAAGATTCAATGGTTTGATATTTAAGTTGTGGTGTACTTCTTCTAGTGGTGTCATGTGAACGTCGACTACATGACACTTCACCTATATGGGCCTAGGGGAATGCATTGTGTATTTGGCTACTAATCGTAGGGGTTGCCAGAGTGACAGAAACCAGAACCCCCGTTAGGAAACCATTGCACAAGGGACGTAAGGGTCTTAGAGTTTAAAGCTGTGGTTAGGTTTCTACCTTAATTACTTTCTTGTACTGACGGATGTTTGCAAGGGGTATAATCACAAGTATGTATTAGTCCTAGGAAGGTCGGTACATTAGCACAAGTTCACCCACACAACACTTAGCAAGCTAAAGAAGATTAATCAACTATATGAAGCGAAAGGACTTGCAGTCTTCCCATGTGTCCTCGAGAACGTTTGGTCATCTTAAGTAATACAACCGGCTTGTCCTTTGCTGAATAAAGGATTGGGCCACTTGCTGCATTTATTCCTACTGTCTTTTATTTACTCGTACTGCATTTACTTGCTATATCAAAAACCCCTAAAAATCCGTTTGCTAAGTATTTGCAGAGAATTCCTGATCCATACCACTAGCCAACACCTTCGGCTCCTCGTTGGGTTTGACACTCTCACTTATCGAAAATACTGCGATACACCCCCTATACTTGTGGGTCATCAAGGCTATTTTCTGGCGCCTTTGCCGGGGAGTGAAGCGCTATTGGAGATTGGAGCTGGTAAAGGAAACTTCTACTGTGAGTATTGTTTACTTCTGCTAGTTGCTTTATTTTTGTTATGGATAATTCGCTGAGTTTCTTATTTGGTAATGCTACTACCACTGCTAAGGTAGTAGATAAACCACCACCTGCTGAGAATGATGTTTTTAAAATACCTACAAGAATTATTGATCGTGTTATGGATAACTACTATGTTGGGGATGGAACTGTCCATCCCGGTGATCATTTGCTCTTTATATAGGAGTTATGCGGCTTGTTCAAGTGTGCATGTATTACTACAAATCAAGTTAAGAAGAAGTTATTCTCATTATCGCTGAAGGGAAGAGCTGAGGAATGGTATAAGCTGCTGAAGAATGGTCAAGCTCTGGAATGGGAGGAAATAGTGCCTCTCTTTTATTCAAAGTTCTATCCTCCTTGTGAGATTCATAAAGATCGGAATCAAATATAGAACTTTTGGCTTCTTGATGGAGAGAGTATAGCTCAAGCTTGGGGGATATTGAAGTTACTAATGCTCAAATGTCCCATTCATGAGCTCGCCAATAATATTATTATCAATAACTTTTATGCAAGGCTCCCTCTACATGACAAGGATTTATTGGATGCTTCTTGTGCTGGATCATTCACTCGCATGGAAGAAGAAGCTAAATGGGACCTTCTGGACCGTATTCAGGACAATGCTGAATCTTGGGAGAATGATAAAGGTAGAAAGTTAGGTATAAATTATGATTATGGATGCATTGAATCTTTTATGGGAACTGATGACTTTCAAAATATTAGTAATGCTTATGGTCTTGATTTACAAGTTATTAGAATTGCTTTAGGGATTTTGCTTCTTATATTGAGATTCCAAAAAGGGGATGGAACAAGTACCATGGACCTTATAAAGATATTGTTGACTGTGTTCCTGTTGGGAGTGCTGAGTATTGCACTATTGATCACATCTTACCTGAACCTTATATCGAGAAGATTCCCTTCCCAGATAAGGTAAAGGATCATCCTATGATAACTAATGTAATCACTAAAAGTGAAAAGTGAACTGTAAAACCTGATGAACAAATAAATGTTGAACCTGTGGTAGCAATTGTGAAAGACCTTGTGACTAAAAGCATAGAAGATGGACACATAGTTTTTTGTGAGGATGCTTCTAATATTGTTTCACATCCTAATAGAGTTAAAAAGCTAGTGTCCCTGTGCTTTCCATTAGAATTGGTGATCATTGCTATTATAGTTTATGTGATATTGGTGCAAGTTCTAGTGCTATTCCTTATGAGCTTTACAGAGAAATTATGCATGAAATCAGTCCCTGCGGACTGGAAGAGATTGATGTTGTTATTCACCTTGCCAATAGAGAGACCATCTCTCCAATTGGTATTGTACGAGATGTGGAAGTTCTTTGTGGTAAGATTAAGTATCCTGCTGATTTTCTAGTACTTGGTTCAACTGCTAGTAAAACTTATCCTATCATTTTTGGTAGACCTTTCTTGAGTACTTGTGGAGCTATTATAGATTGCAAGAGGGAGAAAATCTTGACTAACTTTGATGGGGAATCTTATGAGTTTAATGTTTCGAAATTTACTAAAGAACCCTATGAAGAGGAAACCCATAATGAGGATTTTAGAGTTGAACAACTTGCTTCTATCTCTCTTGCTCGTAACAATGCTTTGCAGCAATTTATGGAAGATCACGAAAGTGAGATCTTCATGGAAGAAAGGAATGAGATTGACGAGATTCTCCATCATCAACCCAAGATGCTTAAGCACAACTTGCATGTAGAAGACTTGGGTACCACGTTGCCACCTAAAAAGGATCCGGTCTTCGATCGAAAACCTCTCCCTGATGATCTTAAATATGCTTATATTGATGATAAAAATATATATCCTGTTATTATTAGCTCTAAACTTCCAGGAAAGGAAGAAGAAAGGTTATTGGAGGTTTTGAAGAAACACCGAGGAGCTATGGGCTATACTCTAGATGATTTAAAATGGATTTCACCTACTATATGTCAGCATTCTATCAATATAGAACCAGATGCAAAGCCAGTAGTAGAGCACCAACGACGTTTAAATCCTAAGATGAAGGAAGTGGTAAGGAATGAGGTATTGAAACTCCTTGATGCTGATATTATTTACCCTATTGCTGATAGTGAATGGGTTAGTCCTATTCATTGTGTTCCTAAAAAATGAGGTATTACCGTTGTTCCTAATGATAATGATGAGCTTATTCCCCAAAGAATAGTAGTAGGCTATAGGATGTGCATTGATTTTAGAAAAGTCAATAAAGTTACTAAGAAAGATCACTACCCGCTTCCTTTTATTGACCAAATGTTGGAAAGGTTGTCTAAAAAGACCCATTTTTCTTATGGTTATTCTGGTTTCTCTCAAATTGATGTTAAACAACAAGATCAAGAAAAAACTACTTTTACTTGCCCTTACGGAACTTATGCTTATAGACGTATGCCTTTTGGTTTATGTAATGCTCCTGCTACTTTTCAAAGATGCACGTATGCTATCTTTCATGGGTTTTGTGAGGAAATTGTAGAAGTGTTCATGGATGATTTTTCTGTCTATGGAACTTCTTTTGATAATTGTCTGCACAACCTTGATAAAGTTTTGCAGAGATGTGAAGAAACTAATCTTGTTCTTAATTGGGAGAAATGCTACTTCATGGTTAATGAAGGGATTGTCCTTGGGCATAAAGTTTCTGAAAGAGGCATAGAAGTTGATAGAGCTAAGGTTGAGGCAATTGAGAAGATGCCATGCCCAAGAGACATCAAAGGTATTAGTCCTTGGTCATGCTGGTTTCTATAGAAGGTTTATTAAAGACTTTTCTAGGATATCAAAACCCCTCACTAATCTTCTTCAAAAAGATGTACCCTTTGTTTTTGATGATGATTGTAAGGAAGCTTTTGAAACTCTTAAGAAGGCTTTAACTACAACCCCTATTGTTCAAACACCTAATTGGAGTTTACCTTTTGAAATAATGTGTGATGCTAGTGATTTTGCTGTAGGTGTTGTCCTTGGGCAATGAATTGATAAAAAGTTAAACGTTATTCATTATGCTAGTAAGACTTTAGACGCTGCTCAAAGGAATTATGCTACTACTGAAAAAGAATTTATAGCTTTCGGTTTTGCTTGTGATAAGTTTAGACCCTATATTGTAGACTCAAAAGTCACCATTCATACTTATCATGCTGCTATTAAATACCTTATGACGAAGAAGGACGCTAAGCCTAGGCTTATTAGATGGGTGCTGCTTTTACAAGAGTTTGATCTACATATAGTAGATAGGAAAGGTGCTGAAAACCCTGTAGCTGATAATTTATCTCGATTGGAAAACATCTGTTTTCAGCCTATGCCTGTTAATGATAGTTTCCCAAATGAACAGTTAGCCGTAGTAGGGGTAAGCTCGCGAGGGAGCCCTTGGTACACTGATTATGCTAACTTTATTGTCTCCAAGTATTTGCCTCCAACTTTTATAGCTCAGCAAAGAAGGAAGTTCTTCTATGATTTGAGGCATTATTTTTGGGATGACCCACACTTATACAAAGAAGGAGTGGATGGTATTATGCGAGGATGTGTTCCAGAATATGAACAAAAGGAGATATTGCGTAAATGTCATGGTAGTGCTTATGGAGGACATCATGCAGGAGATAGAACTCCACAAAAGGTGCTACAATCAGGTTTCTACTGGCCTACCCTTTTTAAAGATGCAAGAAAATTTGTTTTATCTTGTGATGAATGTCAGCGTGTTGGTAATATTTCTAGACGCAATGAAATGCCTATGAACTACTCTCTAGTTATTGAACCCTTTGATTGCTGGGGATTTGACTTTATGGGTCATTTCCCTCCCTCGAAAGGTTATACTCATATTCTTGTTGTCGTTGATTATGTTACTAAGTGGGTAGAAGCCATTCCTACGAAGAGTGCTGACGGGGAAACTTCTCTAAAAATGCTTAAGGATGTTATCTTTCCTAGGTTTGGAGTGCCTAGGTATATCATGACTGATGGGGGTTCTCATTTCATTCATGGTGGTTTTAGAAAGACCCTTGCTAAATATGATGTTAATCATACAATTGCTTCAGCTTATCACCCCAAACTAGCGGGCAAGTCGAGTTATCAAATAGAGAAATTAAATCCATCTTGCAAAAGACTGTTAATAGATCTATAAAAAACTAGGCTAAAAAGTTGAATGATGCTTTATGGGCTTATAGAACTGCCTACAAAAATCCTATGGGGATGTCTCCTTATAAAATGGTTTATGGGAAAGCTTGTAACCTACCTTTAGAATTAGAACACAAAGCTTACTAGGCAGTTAAAGAACTAAATAGAGATTGTAAGCTCGCTGGTGAGAAAAGGTTATTTGACTTAAGTTCTTTAGATGAATGGAGGAGTGAAGCCTATGAAAATGCTAGGCTCTTTAAGGAAAAAGTTAAAAGATGGCATGACAAGCGAATACTTAAGAGAGAATTTCATGTTGGTGAGAAAGTTCTATTGTATAGGTCTTGTCTCAGATTTTTTGCAGGAAAGCTACTGTCAAAATGGGAAGGGCCTTTCATTATTGAAGAAGTATACCGTTCAGGAGCAATAAAAATTTCTTCTTTAAAAGATAATACTACACAAGTAGGGAATGGGCAGCGACTCAAACACTATATTGCTGGGGATTCTTACAATGAAGATGTTGATACCTTTCAAGTTATAACTCCAGAAAAATTTATCAAGGACCAAATTTAGAGACCTGTAGAGTCCGCTTTCAAATAGGTAATAGTTCTGGTAAGAAAAGTTCCGCGAAAATACTATCCAACTATATTTTTGCAGTTTTTAGTCAATAAGGAAAGCTACGAAGCGAAAAAGGGACGGAAAGGGAGCCAGGGTGGCTCACACCACCCTATGGCGCGGGCCCACCCCTGGCCGCGCCACCAGGTGGTGAGTCCACCCCAGACTCTGCCTCCGACTCGTTTTCTCCCAGTACCTTCCTTTTGTTGTGAAACTTTGTAATATATACCCCCCCGGATCCCCCGAGGTTTGTATATCGTGTTTTCGTCGTGTTTTTATTTCTATCTGTTTCTGCTAGGACATACTCTTTGAAGGTTTAGAAGCACAATGGTGTCCGCCAAGGATAAAGGGATGGAGCCTATAGGGGAAGACCCCAAGACCCCGTGTAGGAGAAGGAGATCAAGAGTGAAGGTGAAGAGGAGGCAAAGCACACCAGCACTACCATTGCAAGCATTGGAGTGGTGGCGAACCCTGCCAGGATCAGAAGGACTACACGGATATCAACTGGAGGGAAACCTCCACGTCACTGTTTGGCTCCAAGGACACCTTCTCCAAGCACCAAGAGTCCCTTCCATACCTTTATCCATAACCATGCAGGAAAAGAAGACTCCAAGAGGGAAGAACGGAAAAATAATCACAAGAGCTGGGATCCACAATCTGACATGATCATGCACCACATCGAGCACAACTCGGAGTTGATTCGTACCCTCACCTTCGAGATTGAGGATTTGGGGAAATTGATCAAAGATCTCATCAAGAGGATACCACCACCACCAAAGGAGTAATTCGTCATCAGGTTTGGCATCCCCTTGGTTTGTTCCAAGCTTGGGGGAGTGTCGCGGTATCACATCACTATCTTCGATCTCTTTACCTTATTAGTAGAGTCATATCATGAATAGAGAAGTTATTATGTAGGATGGTTTGCATTATGGAAGTGTCCCCTCTCTCGTTAGATATGTATCCCTTGGTGTGAGTTGCCGTTATGGAATATTAATGAGAAGTTCTATCATTTACTCTTTTGGATAGCTTATATTAGTTTTCAATTCGTGGTTATATGATTGATCTTGTTGTTAGTATTGGTATCACTTTGGGATCATTGAGTTAATTTAGTTGGTTTTGGCAAACCTGGCTTGGTAAGTGGCACACTATTTTTGAGAGTTGAAAGAAAAGATAAAAGTACTCCAACGAAATATAATTTCATCATCTTTCTTTCTTGATTTGCTCATAAGTCTAGTATTCTCTAGTTAAGATCTTTTGTGCTTCCAAGGAAGATTGCATGTTTGTCTTTATCAATTGTATGTTTGTTTTTCCTTCAACTCTTGTACTTGCTACCCAGCCTTGCTAGCCAAAAACTTTTACTGAGAGGGAATTCTTCTCGTGCATCCACTCCTCAAAACCAAAACCTTTTCCATTTGTGTCCACCATACCTACCTATTAGCATTATTGCTATTCCAAGTAAATTCTTGTTTTATCCACCTCCCAAATTAAACTTGTTATGTGAAAAGTAGTGATTAAAGCTCTCACGAACTTGATGGCACACTTTACTTTCTTTCATTTAATAAACTTGAACCATTGTGCTCACCTATGCTGCGTATATGCTTGCGCTTTGTAAGTTGTGAATTAGCAGAACCATGCTATCATGGGGAACGCTTTCAACATTGCACTAGTACTTTGTACCTAGTTGATATCATGTTCTTTTGTCTATAGATGTCGTCGGTGTGAAATGAAAGGGGAGCTTGTAAGTCCATGGAGTTATGCATGTGTGTTAGAGAAACGCTTGGGCCGCTGGTCTAATCCATGCTGACATGGTGGAAACTTGCAGCGTAACCATAACGAGTATCTATGAAGCATTCTTCTTATAAAAAAGAGTCCGATATTGAGAAAAAGAAAAAAAGAGATATTATGAAAAGAGGAAAGAGAGAAAAAAGCACCATATTCCCATGGTAAATAAGAAGATTGCTGAGATGCTTGTTGTCTGCTTGCCTTGTCATTTTGATATGGGGATTCTTCCGTATCATCGGGCAAGGGGTACCCTGTTGGCGGTTCTCTATGATACACATATGCTTACGATGACAAGAACTTACCGGTGACTAAACTTGAGTAGCATGAGGAGCGGCCCTCGTATTCAAGGGACATGAGATTCTCAATTTACAAGTTGTCAATGCAATGAGAGCTGAAAGCTAATAAGTATCATAATTTTTGGGAGCTCTTTATGATTCTTTTACTTTTTAGTTGAGTCAGTAAACCTATTCCCTTCTTTCTCAGCAAGTATTTTGAGTTGTTGTGTTTCATTCATTCATATGATGATTTATTCAATCATGTTTCTTATGTTCCTTGTCTTGCACATTGCTCTTATCTTGATGTTTACTACTTTGAAAAGCTATCATTGAAAATCAGTTATTTGTGAACTCCAGCAAATTATCAACTATTCTTCGACCAAGAGCTAAGTTTGCCATTACCAATTATGATTTAATTCATGTATCTTCATTGTGTTTCCTTTGCTTATTGCAAGTTGAGTTATATAATAGTGAGTTCTCTTCTATTATGATCTATGCATTGATGAATGTGATGCTTCTTGTCTGTATTCTTTTATCGACTCTTCACTCCATAAACCTGGGGCCATGTTTATTGAGCTCAGTTTCGCTTGGAGACAAGCGAAGGCTAAGCTTGGGGGGAGTGAAGGGAATATGCCCGAGAGGCAATAATAAAGTGGTTATTATCTTATTCCATGTTTATGATAAATTTTTATTTTGCATGCTATAATTGTATTGATTGGAAACGTCAATACATGTGTGTTTAATAAACAAAAAGGGTTCCTAGTTATGCCTCTCTTATAGACTAGCTTGTTGATTAACAAGATGATCAAGGTTTCCTGATCATGGACATTGGATGTTGTTAATAACAAGGTCACAACATTTGTGAAATGATGTGATGAACATATAGCATTACGATCAAAGTCATTATGTTTATATTGCTATAACACTATACGAAGTAATCTTTATCCTTAGACCATGAGATCATGTTAATTGCTAACACCGGAAGAGTATCTTCATAACATCAAACATCACACCGTAACAGGGTGACTATAAAGATGGGTTCAGTGCTACGAAGGTGTTATGTTGAGGCTTATGGATCAAGAGTGGAATTTGTCAATCCCGATGACAGATAGATATACTCTGGGCCCTCTCGGCGATATCACATTAAGATAGCTTGCAAGCAAGTGATGTGATCACTAGAATGTTATATCACGGGAACGAGAAAATAGTGCATGTCGACAACGAGATCAAATTAGGTATGGAGATACCGATGATAGAATCTCGGACATGTAATATATCGCGAGACAAAGGGATTTAGTTACAAGCGGTAAAGGTTCTCACGATCACAGCAGTCATCGTTGAATATGCAGGAGTCAGTATGGATCTCCAGGTCCCGCTTCTGATTATTGATCTGAGAGGAGTCTCAATCATGTCTGCATTATTCGCGAACCGTAGGGTGACACACTTAAGAGTTACCGTACAACATTTTGGAGCACATATGTTTTAGACGAAAGAATTGCAAAGCGCATGAATTGTTTCGATAGAAACCGGAAATTGTTTCGGGTGAAATTGCAGAAAGTGGTTCTGCATGTGATATTGAAATATTGCAAGGGGTTATATGTTAATGTTTGTTAATTAAAGTAATTAACAAAATTCTGAATAAATTTAATAAAAGAGTTTTATTAAATGAGAGAGCATTAAACTTGGATAATTTTAATGCATTTAAAGTAGGGACTTTAAAGGGGAATGTGAAGAGGCATTTTAATGTGGAGGGGTTACCACCACATGAATGGGGGAGGTGAGGAGTCACCCCCCATGCGCCGGCCATGAAGGAGGGGCACCCCCCTCCTCCTATAAAAGGCCACCCTCTTCCTCCTTCTTCCTCACACCTCCTTGTGAAGGATCTCTCTCCCCCTAGAATTATTCCCCCATGGTCTCGGATTAGCGAGATACATGTTCTCGGTGGCATTTCGTCTGGAAGGAGTTGCTGCTTCCGCTGGATCACTGGAGCGAGGAGGTGGAGGTTGTCTGGTGGCTTGAACGTGTGTGCGAGTACGGATGCGCTGCTGAGTTCCGGCGCTCGGACTTCCTCACGATCTTGAGATCAGCAAGTGTACGACTACATGAACCACGAGTTCCTACTCGTTAACAAAACTCGTTGTCTTCTAGGGTAAGTTCTCGTTGGATGTATGTCCACCCGTTGCTTTGTACCTAGTAGATAGATCTTGGCGTGTAGTTCTCATCGTAGGAAATTTTTTGTTTTCTATGCTGCGGACCCAATAGTGGTATCAGAGCCTGATCTATGCGTAGGTGCTTTGCACAGGTAGTACACATATGTTTATATGTGGGCGATGATGATCATGTTATTGCATCTTCTATGTATTTTGGATATTGGTGGCATAGTGGGATGAAGCGGCCCGAACCAACCTTACATGTCATCGCACATGAGACCGGTTCCACGACTGACATGCAACTAGTTTTGCATAAGTGGCTGGTGGGTGTCTGTCTCTCCTACTATAGTCAATATCTGATTTACAACGAGTTGCTAATAACTTGGTTATCCTTGTTGTGGTTCATGTTCGTAGGTAAGAACGGTTCTATCTCCGAAAGCCCTAAGCTACATAAAACTTGCAATTGATAAATTAGAGGCGTCTAGTTTAGATCGTTGCTGGGCTGGTGTATTGATATGTATTGTTGTAAGTAGATGTATGATAGATTATCTTACAACACACTCAACGTGTAAGTTCCATAGACCTTGGCCTTACACACAAAAGAATGATAGAGATCATACCATGATGCAAATGATAGAGATCAAATGCATGGACCATATCATCTCACTTTACACATTAGATGTTAGCATCTTATACTGCTAGTTTGGCGCTTTCTGTAGCATTGTAAGATGATCCCTCATTTAGATATCAAGATAAAAATGTGTTCTTCCTTAAGTATGCACCGTTCTGTGGATCGTGTTTCGAGACATCACGTGATGATCGGGTGTACTTGACTCTACGCTTTCATACAAACAGGTGTAAGACAGTTTTACACATGCGAGTACTAAGGTTCTTACTTGGCGAGCCTAGCATGTACAGACATGGCCTCGGAACACGGACCGAAAGGTTAAGCATGAATCATATAGTTGATATGATGCCCATATTGATGCTCGCCTTTGAAGCTACACCAACTCATGTGATGATCGGACTTGTTGTAGTGGATTTGGTTCATGTAATCACCAAAAAGGCACGAAGGATGTTGTTTCTGAGTGGGAGTTCATTTCTAATTTGGATTAGTCGAACTCAATTTGTCATAAACTGAATCAAAGTGAATTTGCATAATTTGTTGTAGTCATTGGCGTCTGTTCACTACCTTATGCTTAGTTTTATTTGAGATAATAGAACTATACAATTTTGGATATTTACTTTACGAACTGGTATCGTATTGTTTTGAATGTCAATTTAAAGTTTAGAAGTCCTATTGCAAGCTTTCAGCAAACTCTATTTACTCCGTGAAGTTGAATAAGTAGTATTAAATCAAGAGTAAGAATTCCAATGTTAGTATCTAAAGTATCATGTTTGCCTCCATGATTCTTGATATTCAAAAGTTGTTTTAATGTCGAGGTTATCTAGGAGCTGAAAGAATTGTTTCAGAAACCATCATGTGTGAAAGATATTGTGATATCTGAAACAAAGTTTTTGGTTGCATTATGATAGAGTGTAATTTAGCAAAATACATGTTCTCATTTTGTATGAGAATTTGTGAAGGATGGAGATGCTAAGCATCCGAATCTCCCAAAAGATTTTGAGAACTAAAATTATACTCGTCATTCTTCCTTATAGGCTATAGTAGCTTGATCATGAAAGTTGTCATGATAAGGATGAATAGAAGATGTAAGTAAAATGTTTACTACACTAATAGATTACTAAAGAATGGATTTTTTAAAGAATACCAAACATTTGATGATGGTGATCCACTTCAAAGTGCAAGTCCGAAGGTATTAGTATTTGACTATATACGCTTTGTACTATGTGTCATGTGAATGACACCACTATTGATGTTGATAGATTCTTTTAAAAGGAAAAGGAATTGCTGAAAGAGAATCTATAAAATATTTGGCAGAAAAGAAAAAGTTGGAGATGTCCAACTTAGGTATATAGAAGATATACATGTTATGGCTGTATTGCTTGCTTGTTAAACAATGTGGTTATGAGGTATTGGATACCGAATTGGTTGGTATGAAGTGTCATATAGGACAACGCAATTCATGAACTACAATGGCCTAAGTAACTAGCAAGAGAATAAGTGATGATGTTCATCGAAAACAAATAAAGTGTTATTGTGTTTTTGTTGTTGTCATCAAACCTAGCCTTTAAGATTTGTTTAAATAATTGTTATTTTGTTCCGGTATTATGAGAACAATGGTTGTTCAAATAATTACCGTATTCCATAAAGGATGGATGAAATTTTTACAAGTCTAGTGGGAGAAATCACATCCATAAACATTATTGCTAAAATGTCGTAAGACAAATGATTGGAAGATCACTTATGAAGTGACATCGCTGTTTAAATTATTGGAAAGAAAACATGAAGAAACTCCATGTTGATGGATTTTTGGAGTCTTTGATTTTGATCAATTGACGCATGTGAGACTTTCCTCGAGATAATTGAAACTCCGTCCATAGGCCAGAGAGGAACGGATGACTAGCTTATTGGAAATTGTGCATGCTGACGTGCATAGTCCATTATGTGTAGCCATATGCGATGGATCTTTTTGCTTCATATGCTTTCTCCAAAAATTTGAGTGAATATATCTGTATATTTACTTAATAAGGAAGAAGTATGAAACATTTGAAAATTGTTCAAATACTTTCAAGATGAAGTGGAAAATCATTATAACAAGAAAATAAAGAGTTTATGATTCGATCATAAAGGAATATATTTGAGTTACATGTTTAGCAAAAACACCTAAGATTTGAGGAATTTTTCCATGATTTGTGTTTCCCGATAAACCATAGGAGTATGGAATATTCGAGAGATGAAATCAAACCATGTTTGACATGGTAAGATCAAAGGTGTCATTTATAAAACTGCCATTATGTTTTAAGGATTGAAGCTTTAGAGACTATCGCTTTTACACTGAAAAGAGCTCCATCGTGATCTGTTGAAATGACACCATATAAGTTATGGTTTGGGATAAAACCCGAATTGTCTTTTCTTAAATTTTGGTATGCCATGCATTAGTAAAATGTTTACAACCAAAGTCGGATAAGCACGTCTTTGTAGGTTATCCCAAAGAATTTTGTTGGGAATTTCTCCATAACACCGAGGACAAAAGAGTTTGTTACTTGGAACGTCAAGTTTCTTGAGAAGGAATTTTTCGTGAAAAGTTAAGTGGGAGGACAATAGAACTTTGATAAGGTTGTTGAACCTTAGCTATATGTGCTAAGTAGCGCAGCGCCGGAAAGTGTCCCGGTGGCGGCCACAATGCTCATGGATCCCGTGATTACAAAGGGTGTGATGTCAGAGATTAGAGTTCCTATTGAACCGTGTGGGTCGGTAAGAATCAAATAGTGTGATTTGATAAGCAAGTCGTTATTTTTTGACAATAATGAACCGACTACATGCAAAGAAGCGATGATGGGCCCTGACTCCATAAAATGACTAGAAGTCATAGAATCCGTGATAGTATCCATACACGAGAAATCAAGTTTCTGAACTTGGAAGACCCTCCGGAAAGGCGTGAAGCCTATCGATCGTGTTTTGATCTATAAAGAAATAGACATGGATGTTTAACATCTATGAAATAGTCGACATGTTGGAAATAAGTTTACGGCAATGTTCAAGGAGTTGACTATGACAAGATTTGATCTTTCATAGCGATATATAGTCTTGACGGATTAATGTAGCAACCACTACATATAATTTGGTATATGGTAGTAGAATAAACAAAACAAGGTTCTTATAATAAAACGGTTACCTAGGACGTGTACATGACATGGTCCGAAGGGTTTTGTTAATTCAAAGGGTGCTAAAAGGGCATGCAAACTTCAATAGTTGAAGTAAGCATAGGGGAGTTGGAATCTTCACCATGATGAAACTGTTAAAAGAGTTTAAATTCATCGGAGATGATGAAGATGCTTGCATTTGCAAGAAATTAAGTGGGAGCGCTGAGACATATTTCTAATACATTATGTAGAGGACATATTGTTGATTGGAAATGATGTATCTTGTATTGACACAAGTTAAGAATTTCATTAAAATAAGATTTCGATGAAAGACTTGGGCAAACCCAGAATATTTGGCATCAATATCTATATGGATAGATTAAGGCGCTAATATGGTTGTGCCAAACATACATATATGAGATATTGAAAGGGTTCAATATGGAAACAACAAGAAAGGTTCTTGCTGCATGGAAAGAATTGTATCAAGATTCAAGTGTTTCAACACTTGGTGAGTAAAATCACATGAAGATTTTGATCGATTATACCATGATATGTATATATCCAGAATGTCATATGCTCTAAATGTTATGACCACATACCAGAATGATTCATAAGATGATCATTGGACGATAGTAAAGATATTCTTATGAGCTTTGGAAGAACTAAGAATATATCATGTATAAGTGACAAATAGTTAAAGGTAGTTCATTGTAAAGTGTTACATTGATACTAGTTTTGTCACAAGATACAAATTAAATTTATCTCAATTTAGACTATGGGTGGCACAATGTAATGGAAAGGATGTTCCATGGTGGATTTGGATGAGTTCCAAAGTTGAGATTTTGTGACAGATACTACAACAAAAGGCTAAGTATATAACTGCTATAGTAGCAACAAAGGAGGGCATTTGTGTTAAGTAGTTTGTTATCAAACTAGGTGTGGTTCAAAGTGGGCTAATACTATGAAGATATATTGTGTGACAATAATATCAACATATTTTAACCGGAACAAACTAAAGGTCTCACCAAAGGACCAAATTTATACAATGCCATCTCATTTGAGAATGAGTGATGCGTAGAGACGCAAAGACATGCAAATACACATGGACCTAAAACTGTCAGATCCAGAGATTATGTTAACGACTAGCAATAGCATATATGCAACACCAGAAAGCCATAGGTGTTCAATACGCAAAGTTTTTCAAACTAGATTATTGACTCTAGTGCAAGTGGGAGACTGAAGGTAATATGCCCGAGAGGCAATAATAAAGTGGTTATTATCTTATTCCATGTTTATGATAAATGTTTATTTTGCATGCTATAATTGTATTGATCGGAAATGTCAATACATGTGTGTTTAATAAACAAAAAGGGTTCCTAGTTATGCCTCTCTTATAGACTAGCTTGTTGATTAACAAGATGATCAAGGTTTCCTGATCATGGACATTGGATGTTGTTAATAACAAGGTCACAACATTTGTGAAATGATGTGATGAACATTCATCCGAAGTATAGCATTACGATCAAAGTCATTATGTTTATATTGCTATAACACTATACAAAGTAATCTTTATCCTTAGACCATTAGATCATGTTAATTGCTAACACCGGAAGAGTATCTTGATAACATCAAACATCACACCGTCACAGGGTGACTATAAAGATGGGTTCAGTGCTACGAAGGTGTTATGTTGAGGCTCATGGATCAAGAGTGGAATTTGTCAATCCCGATGACGGATAGATATACTCTGGGCCCTCTCGGTGATATCACATTAAGATAGCTTGCAAGCAAGTGATGTGATCACTAGAATGTTATATCACAGGAACGAGAAAAGAGTGCATGTCGGCAACAAGATCAAACTAGGTATGGAGATACCGATGATCGAATCTCGGACATGTAATATATCGCGAGACAAAGGGATTTAGTTACAAGCATTAAAGGTTCTCACGATCACATAAGTCATCGTTGAATATGCAGGAGTCAATATGGATCTCGAGGTCCTGCTTCTGATTATTGATCTAAGAGGAGTCTCAATCATGTCTGCATTATTCGCGAACTATAGGGTGACATGCTTAAGAGTTACCGTACACCATTTTGGAGCACATATGTTTCATACGAAAGAATTGCAAAGCGCAGGAATTGGTTCGATAGAAACCGGAAATTGTTTCGGGTGAAATTGCAGAAAGTGGTTCTGCATGTGATATTGAAATATTGCAAGGGATTATATGTGAATGTTTGTTAATTAAAGTAATTAACAAAATTCTGAATAAATTTAATAAAAGAGTTTTATTAAATGAGAGAGCATTAAACTTGGAGAATTTTAATGCATTTAAAGTAGGGACTTTAAAGGGGAATGTGAACAGGCATTTTAATGTGGAGGGGTTACCACCACATGAATGTGGGAGGTGAGGAGTCACCCCCCATGCGCCAGCCATGAAGGAGGGGCACCCCCCTCCTCCTATAAAAGGCCACCCTCTTCCTCCTTCTTCCTCACACCTCCTTGTGAAGGATCTCTCTCCCCCTCTAGAATTACTCCCCCATGGTCTCGGATTAGCGAGATACATGTTACCGGTGGCATTTCGTCTGGAAGGAGTTGCTGCTTCCGCTGGATCGCTGGAGTGAGGAGGTGGAGGTTGTCCGGTGGCTTGAACGTGTGTGCGAGTACGGATGCACTGCTGAGTTGTGGCGCTCGGACTTCCTCACGATCTTGAGATCGGCAAGTGTACGACTACATCAACCACGAGTTCCTACTCGTTAACAAAACTCGTTGTCTTCAAGGGTAAGTTCTCGTTGGATGTATGTCCACCTGTTGCTTTGTACCTAGTAGATAGATCTTGGCGTGTAGTTCTCATCGTAGGAATTTTTTTGTTTTCTATGCCATGGACCCAACAGGGAGTTGATACGTCCATTTTGTATCACTATTCTATTCATAATTCACTATTATTCATTGATATATTTCATATTGAGAGGTGATACTTATGTTATTTCATCTGTTTTTGCATGGTTGATGACTTTTGGAGCATGGACCGCTGTAGTCAGGATTCTGATGGAAAAGGTCCTGTTTGGAGGCAAAATTCGCGATGATCAGAAAATCCGGGAAAATACATGGAAAAACCTATTTTTCTAGAAGACGAAGGAAGCTAGAAGGGGAGCTGGAGATGGGCCATAGGGGGCCCACACAACCCCCTGGCGCGGGCCAGCCTAGGACGCGCCACCAGGTGGTGTGGCCGCCCTGGTCCACCCCTGGCACTCCCCTCTGGCGTATATTATCCTCCCGAAACCCTAAGATTCGGGGAGCGACCACAGAAAGATTCCGCCGCCTCTGCGGGGCGAAAAACACCGAGAGAGAAAGATCTCTCCGGTATATAGATTTCTGCCGGGGGAATTCCTTCCCGAAGAGGGGATATCGTCGCCATCAACACCACCATCAAGCTGGACTTCATCGGGATCATCATCACCAGCATCATCACGGTCAGCACCCTCATCACCATCTCCATATTGCTGTAACAATTGAGTTGAATCTTGCATAGTTCATAGGGGAAACTTTCCCCGGTGTTGATTGCTGTTTGTAGTTGATGCTATTGAGTGAACCATTGAATTATTGTTTATGTTCAGATTGTTATACATCATTATTACATCTCTGATCATGATCCATATGATGTCTTGTGAGTAGTTCGTTTTGTTCTTGAGGACATGGGAGAACTCATGTTTTTAGTAGTGGAGTTGTGTTGAGAAAGATTCAATGGTTTGATATTTAAGTTGTGGTGTACTTCTTCTAGTGGTGTCATGTGAACATCGACTACATGACACTTCACCTATATGGGCCTAGGGGAATGCATTGTGTATTTGGCTACTAATCGTAGGGGTTGCCGGAGTGACAGAAACCTGGACCCCCGTTAGGAAACCATTGCACAAGGGACGTAAGGGCTTAGAGTTTAAAGCTATGGTTAGGTTTCTACCTTAACTACTTTCTTGTACTTACGGATGTTTGCAAGGGGTATAATCACAAGTATGTATTAGTCCTAGGAAGGTCGATACATTAGCACAGGTTCACCCGCACAACACTTAGCAAGCTAAAGAAGATTAATCAACTATATGAAGATAAAGCACTTGACAGTCTTCCCGTGTGTCCTCGAGAACATTTGGTCATCTTAAGTAATACAACCGGCTTGTCCTTTGCTGAATAAAGGATTGGGCCACTTGCTGCATTTATTCCTACTATCTTTTATTTACTCATACTTCGTTTACTTGCTATATCAAAAACCCCTAAAAATCCGTTTGCTAAGTATTTGCAGAGAATTCCTGATCCATACCACTAGCCAACACCTTCTGCTCCTCGTTGGGTTCGACACTCTTACTTATCGTAAATACTACGATGCACCCCCTATACTTGTGGGTCATTACCAATGCACCAGGAATATTCATGAATTTGATGAACAAAATCTTCATGCCTTACTTGGACAAGTTTGTCATAGTATTCATTGACGATATTTTGATATATTCTAAAGATAAATAAGAGCATGCAGAGCATTTGAGAATAGCATTGCAAATCCTAAGAGAACATAAGCTTTATGCTAAGTTCAATAAGTGTGAATTCTAGTTTGATGAAGTAGAGTTTCTTGGTCATGTGATCGGTAAGGATGGAATTGTTGTAAATTAAAAAGTTCAATCAGTGCTAGCATGGAAGGCACCAACCAATGTGAAGCAAATCCGAGGATTCTTAGGCATGGCTGGTTATTATCGGAGATTCATTGAAGGTTTTTCCAAGATAGCTAGACCAATGACCAAATTGTTAAGAAAGAATACACCTTTCATATGGGATGAGAAGTGTGAAGCAAATTTTCAGGAGTTAAAGACCAGATTAACTACATCACCAATCCTAGCAGTTCCAGAACCAGGAAAAGATTACACAGTATATTGTGATGCATCTAAGGAAGGATTAGGTTGTGTGCTTATGCAAGATCGTAAGGTAACTGCTTATGGATCTTGACAACTAAAACCACATGAAGTGAATTATCCAACCCATGATTTAGAGTTAGCAGCAATAGTCTTTGCTTTAAAAGGATGGAGGCATTTTCTCTATGGGGCAAGGTGTGAGTTATACACTGACCAGAAAAGTCTCAAATATTTCTTCACTCAAAAGGAATTGAATATGAGATAGAAGCGTTGACTGGAATTAATTAAAGATTATGATCTAGCAATCAATTATATCCCTGGAAAAGCAAATGTTGTGGCAGATGCTTTAAGTCGGAAAAGCACAGATACGCAACCTATGAATAGAGAACTGCCAAAAGAACTATAGATGGATTTGGAAAGGTTGGAAATACAATTTATAAGTACAACAGTTCTTGGAGGATTAGCTACCATGAGAGTAATTGAAGAGCGGAGTAGTGATCTTAGGCATGAAATTTTTAGACATCAAGGTGAAGATCCTTTTATTGCTGAAGAAGTTCGAAGAATCTCTCAAGGTCAAACATCAGCTTTTCACCTTGGGGATTATGGATCTTTATGGTTTCAAAACCATCTTTGTGTACCAGATGTGACATGGATTCGAGAAGTGATACTTCGGGAAGCCCATGAAACACCATATTCTATACATCCAGGAAGTACAAAGATGTACATGGATTTAAAAGAGTTGTTTTGGTGGAATAATATGAAAAGGGATATTGCAAAGTATGTATATGAATGCCATACTTGCCAAAAGGTAAAAGAAGCACATCAAAGTCTAGCAGAACCATTACAACCCTTGGAAATTCCAGAATGGAAAGGGGAAGAAATTGGTATGGATTTTATCACAGGGTTACCCCTGACACCGAAGCGGAAGGATATGATATGGGTGATTGTGGATAGATTCACAAAGTGCGCATTTTATTCCAGTAAATCAAAAGGATAATGCCGAAAAATTAGTAGAAATGTATATCAAAGATATTGTGAGTAAGCACGGGGTACCCAAGAAGATTGTATTAGACAGAGGATCCGTGTTTACATCAGCATTTTGGAAAAAATTACATGCAACACTTGGTTCAAAGTTGGATTTCAGCATAGCCTATCATCCAGAAACTGGAGGCCTGACAGAAAGGACCAATCAAATCTTGGAGGACATGCTAAGAGCTTGTGCATTAGATTTTGGAGGTTCGTGGGAAGATCATCTACCATTGGCAGAATTTTCCTACAACAATAGCTATCAGAGTAGTCTGAAGGCAGCACCTTACCAAGTACTATACAGAAGAAAGTGTAGATCACCTATATACTGGTATGAACCTGGTAGTAGCAAGGAATTTGCACCAGACTATATCAAGGAAAAACAAGATATCATCGATATTATTAGAGATCGATTGAAGATAGCTCAGAGTCGATAGAAGAGTTATGCTGATCAAAGCCGAAGATCATGGCATCCAGAAGTGGGGGATATGGTATATCTCAAGGTACGTCCGATGAAGGGAGTAAAGAGATTCCGAGTCAAAGGAAAACTAAGCCCAAGATATATTGGACCATTCGAGATACTGAGTCAGAATAGAACAATAGCTTATGCTCTCGAGTTCCAAAAAGGCTAGCTCAGGTTCATAATGTTTTCCATGTATCACAACTCCGGAAATGTCTTAAAGTTCCCGATGATGCCATCACACATCAAGAGATTGAGTTACAAGCAGATTTGACTTATGTCGAGAAACCTTGGAAGATTCTAGAGGAGAACTGGAAAAGGTTGAGAAACAGGGCAATCAAATACTGCAAGGTACAGTGGGAACATCACCTAGAGCGAGAAGCCACATGGGAGAAAGAGGATGACTTGAGGGAAATATATCCAGAACTATTCAGGTACACATCCGAAAACTTCGGGACGAAGTTTAATTTAAGGGGGGAAGTCTGTAACATCCCAGCATTAGGAGCCAATGAAGGGTAGAAATAGGAATCTAGGTTTGTGCATGCATCTGTAAAATCAGGTTAAATTTTTTGCCAAACAAAAACCTAAAGGGATCAGAGTTTCTTTCACTAACTGGAGGTAGGAATAGCTCTTGTTAGTGATTGCTATTAATTTTGACATGACCTTTAGAGATTATTAAGTTTTGGGGAAGTTAGTTTGAATTCAAGTTTGAAATATAAATCAATTTGAAAGTGTTCGAAAACTAGAAGATGGTAATATTGAATTGTTTTCCAAAATACCTCATTAACATTATTTGGTTAAGTAATAGATATAGTAAACAACAATAAGGATTGGAGAAACTGAAAATTAGATAAGAAATAGATTCTTATTTTCTGATTACATTACAAAATTACAAATTGTAATAAATACATCAAAAGTATAAAATTACAGAGAATAGAAATACAACTTTATTACTTTATAATAAATCCTTACAAGATTTTTTACGAAAAGAATAAAGAAAAGAAGGTTACAATTAAGACCTATGGTACTTATCTAATCCTATACTAAAATCTTGTATCTCCAGATCTTGTTCCTGCATATAAGATAAAACAAGTAAAAATAAAAATAAGGATTAATTAGTTAGTATTACTCTCAGTGGTGAACAATGAGATGCATTGTTCAAATTACATCATCGAGTAATAAAAGATGGGCAAGTTTCACCAGGCAGTAATTAGTAAAAGGGTATAAGGTGGAGATATTTTCACTAGAGCTGATCCACACGACCATCACACACATACACATAACTCAGTCACCAAAATGCATGGGGTGTGCTGTCAACATAGCAACAATAGCCACACAAGCAAAAGGAGAAGTGCACAGCCGCAGCACAGCCAGAACAACTTACACTTTCTCTGAAACACCAAAGCAGAAACACATCAATCCTGCCAAAGGCAAGCAAACCACCAGCCAAACCATACACCTGATCATCCAAAATCTCACCATATGGTGAGATAAGGAGGGGGTGGAGAAGGTGGACAGAAAGATCAAGGACAGATTCCAGGATCCATAAGTAGCAGGAGCAGCACTAGGAGCTGAAGGACAAGATCAAACCAGCAAAGCAAGCTAGCAAGATCAAGCAACCAGATCAACCAGCAACAACACCAACAACTCAATTGTCGTGGTGAGTAATATAAAACCCTCACATGATCTAACTATCTCATCTGGATTAGAAGTCATGTGTTGTTTTATACTTAATCTCTCAGAAATCACCCAAGTGGGGTGAATCCATCATAGAGGAATTTTGAATACAAAAGCCATCAGTAGACTATTCAAACAAAACCAGGATCTCAGACCAACATCATTGATCTTGGATATAAAGTTATATTCCATATTCCAATATAAACATAGCCAAAGTTATGAATTCTGGGCACATCTCTTAAAAGAGTAGCACCCCAGAATCCATAGATTTTATGGATCCATATAAGCACACCAACCAATTTATCAAAAGGATTTCAGAATAAGTAACCGGTATCAATACCAGAACATATCTATGAGGGACACCAAGGTAGGAAACTAGTTCCTATGCCTCAGACCAACATCATAGGCAAAGATGCTTAAAAGAAGTTTTCAATTTATCTTTGGCATTTATCCAAGCCAACATTTAAAAAAATGCAGTGAATAAATCACTGACAGAACTACTGTCAATAACAAGATCATGACAGTAGAGAACTTCCAGATTACAAGGATCCACAAGTAATAATCTCACAGTAGCACCATCATTTATCCAATGCCCAATAATCAATTGGAATTAGACTAACAAAACCCCTAGCATCATCAAAACCAACTATAAACAATGATTACATGATCTACTTCATCACCATCCTCAATTACCATTACTTCGCATGTCAATTCATCGACTATAACCAACACAGAGGGATGAACCCTAATCCATCATGAACCCTAATTAGGGATAGCCACTAGAAGCATACAAAGGAGCTCAAGAGAGGCAGAGGACATAAGGAACAACAAGATTAAAATCACCAGTGGTCCTCGCTGTAGATTAGAAGAGGAAGTAGAGGGGCCGACGAGCGCACGGTGGCACGGGGAGCACCCGAAGGGCACTGCAACCCGCACTGAGCCGAGGCGGCGACCACATTGTCGCATGTGGACGAACAACACAACCACAGATACGCATGAGCACCTCACAGCACCACTAGGGCAGCGGAGAAGGCATCACCAGCAGCATCCCAAACCCTAGGGTTCGGAACGGAGCCAGCCTAGCCGAAGGAGAGGCGCAGAGCCAAATTGAAATAGACAAGACGGAGGAGCGGGGTCAGCAACCTCGCCACCCACCATAGCGGCGACCGGGGAAGCCCAGGGCGGCGTGAATCGCACGGCGGCGGTGTCGACATCACCACGGGGCCGAGGAAGAAGTCGAGGAGGAACGAGAAAAAGAGAAAGGGGAAAATCGAGTGGTACTGGGCCGCTTGTAAAGGGGGGGGGGGGGGTTAACCAGCCTAGATGGGTCGGGTCAGGACGGGCCGGCCCAATGGGTGATGTCTACGCACTTTTATTCTTGTAGACAGTTGTTGGGCCTCCAAGTGCAGTGGTTTGTAGAACAGCAACAAGCTTTCCCTTAAGTGGATTACCTAAGGTTTATCGAACTCAGGGAGGAAGTGGTCAAAGGTATCCCCTCTAAAGCAACCCTGCAATCAAGATACAAGAAGTCTCTTGTGTCCCCAACACACCCAATACACTTGTCAGGTGTATAGGTGAACTAGTTCAGAAAAGAGATAGTGAAATACAAGTGGTATAGATAATTATAAGTGGTAACGGTGATAGAAAATAGCTTGTTGGCGTGGAAAAGACTAAAGGCAAACTGAAATAAAGATGGAAGCAAGCAAACATGTAACAGATCTAGTAGCAAACCGTGTATCAATGCTTAGAAACAAGGCCTAGGGATCATACTTTAACTCGTGAACACTCTCTCATAAATATATCCTCTCTTTATGATACTACTCTTAACTACTCTCCGGTTGAACACTCTAATCGATGGTAGGGCTATAACAGCACACCTCAAAGTAAGCTTTTCCCATCTAGAAAAACCCACACTGTCACCTTGAGCACTAGATGAGTCCAACAAACCCCACAATTTCATAAAGATATCCAACTCCAAATATAACTCATAACAAGTATTTGTAATCTCTAGCCTAAGTGCCACCATGGTGAGCACGCTGTCACTTTCACACACATGGGGAGAGCAGAGATCTATTAAGCACTTGAGTAGCAAGGTAGATCTATAGATTACAAGCTCATGATCTCAATAAGATCATGCATAGAGAGAGAGATGAACACATAGCTACCGGTAGAACCCTTAGCCTCGAGAGAGAACTACTCCCTCCTCATCATGGGAATCAGCAATGGTGATGGAGATGGCGGTGGAGATTGATGGAGATGGCTCCGGGGGCACTTCCCCGTCCTGGCAGGGTGCCGGAACAGAGACTTTCTGTCCCCCGAATCTCCTTTTCGGTGGCGCCGGCGCTGCGGAACTTTTCGTGGCTGGAGGCTTGACGATTTAGGGTTTATGCATCTGGAGGCTTCTTATAGGCGAAGATGCAAGGTCGGTGGAGTGCCAGGGGGCCCACACCACCTGGTGGCACGGCCAGGGCTAGCCCGTGCCACCATATGGTGTGTCCAGGCCCTGGCCCTCCTTCGTCTCTGCTTCGGGCTCCGTGAGTCTTCCGGTAAAATAGGAACTTTGGCTTTTGTCGCGTCCAATTCCGAGAATATTGATTTTCTGACTTTCCTGGAACCAAAACAGCAGAAAACAGGCAACTGGCACTGTGGCTCTTGTTAATAGGTTAGTCCAAGAAATCATAAGAAAAGTACTCCAAAGTGTGGACAAAACACAAGAAAGTAGATAAAAGCAAGCATGGAACATCAAAAATTATAGATACATTTGCAAGGTATCAACATCCCCAAGCTTAACTCCCGCTCGTCCTCGAGTAGGTAAGTGATAAAAAGAAACAATAATTTTTTAGGTGACATGCACCATCATAAACTTGATCAAAGTATTTGTAAAACATTCAAAGCTGGGATCATAGTACTTAAATCATAACAAGAAAGACAAAGTTCTAACAATAAGACATAGCAACTATGTTGCAACATGAAAAGGCACAAACAAAAGATTCATGAATAACAATGCTTTGCAAGACGTTTGTTTGTTTCACATAAACAAAACATAGCATAATAGTATTTATCTTGTCCCTCATAGAGTAGCAAATATAAAGCATAGGACACCTTCAAAGTTCATGAGAGTGACTTGATACAATAGTTTAAAACAAGAAATATCAAGATATGCATCAATCAACTAGTCTTGGGACAATGCACATAGAACTAAGAATGGCCACTATGCTCTCAAAGTAAGTGCATAAAGTTAGAAGGTGGAGACTCAATATAATGGTGGAAGAAAGGCCTTTGTAAAAGGAAGTAGGGATTCAAGTCTCATAAAGAGCTTCCAAAAATTATGTACTTATAGCTTTCAGCTCTCATTGCCCCTATCATAAGCATCTTGAAGTGATTAAGGTTAAAGTGAACAAACTATGGTGTACATGCTTGACGAAGTATAAGTCAGAAATGTCATGTCCCTTGTATACGAGGGCCGCTCCTCATGCTACTCAAGTTTAGTCACCGGTAAGTTCTTGTCATCGTAAGTACATGTGTATCATTGAGAACCGCCAACGGGGTACCCCTTGCCCGATGATACAGAAGAATCCCCATATCAAAATAAAAAGGCAAGCAGATAACGAGCATCTCAGCATTCTTCTTATTTACCATGGGAATATGGTGCTTTTTTCTCTCTTTCCTCTTTTCATAGTATCTCTTTTTTTTTTCTCTTTTTCTCTTTTTTTCTCAATATAGGACTCTTTTTTTATAAGAAGAATGCTTTATAGACAGCTCATTATGGTTACGCTGTAGGTTTCCACCATTTTAGCATGGATTAGGCCAACGGCCCATGCGTTTCTCTAACACATATACATAACTCCATGGACTTACAAGCTCCCCTTTCATTTCACACCGACGAAATCCATATACAAAAGAGCATGATATCAACTAGGTATAAGTACCAAGTGCAATGTTGAAAGCGTTCCCCATGAAAGCATGGTTCTGCTAATTCCCGACAAATAAGTGCAAGCATATACAACATAGACGACACAATGTTTCAAGTTTATTAAGGGCAAGTAAAGTAACGTGTGCCATCAAGTTCGTGAGAGCTTTAATCACTAGTTTTCTCATAACAAGTTTAATTTGGAAGGTAGATAAAAGCATGAATATACTTGGAATAACATAAGCTAGTAGGTAGGTATGGTGGACTCTTTGGAATAACTTGGTTTAGGGAGTTGGATGCATGAGTGGAACTCATACTTGGTTGCGGAGGCTAGCAAAAGACTGGGAGCGACAAACTAAGAGAGGAATAATGGCCATAATCATGAAGAGTGACAAAACATCATTGATCAAAGCATAAAGTGATACTACAAGTTGAAAACTAAAGGATCATCAAGGCTTTGGTGACTTGGGATAGTCATAACATGGTGTGAGCATGCGCCAAGTTAACCCAAATAAAGCATCAAAGGAGAATACCATAATACTATGCTTTAATATGCTAAAACAACGCATGATTCATCCAAGGCACATTAAGCAATCTCAATTGTTTATAACAAGTCATGCTACAGCAAAGAATACTAAGAATAAAGCCAAAACAATATCAAGCATGGCATGACAAAGCATAGGCCACAGTCAAAAACAAGCTCTCTTTACCACTTAAGCATGAACTTTCCCTACTCTTTTCCAATCCAAACCAAACTATTTGAAAACCAATGTATGAAAGAGGGGGTCCAACCAATTTATTCAGAAAACTAAACAAACCAAGAAAACTAAAAACCAAAACAAAAACGAAAAATAAGACGCTCCAAGAACAACACAATTGTGCATGAAACAATAAAAATGAAGCGTTTGGAAGAAACCTGGGATTTTTATTGATGAAGAAGGGGATGCCTTGGGCATCCCCAAGATTTGACGCTTGTACTTATTGGATATTTCTTGGGGTGACACGCATGGCATCCCCAAGCTTGAGCTTTAGTCCATCCTTCATCTCATTACTCATTCCTTCCATACACCTGAATTTTTTTCCTTCATACAAAACTTCACACAATCTTTATTAGCAACATTAGTGCATTCAAGATTATAAGTCTTTAGGTTAAGTTCTAACACCAATAAAACTTCTATTAGAACACTAGCTACTGTAGCACTTCCCTCAAAAAGCTCAATTCCCCAAAAGAACTCAAGAAGGAACCAACAAGAAGCAAATGCAGAAAATGGCAGAAATCTGTCAAAACAGACCAGCAGGTAAAGACGAATTTTTCGAAGACCTTATGTTGCTCAAATAAAAAAGTGTTGAACTAACGAAAGTTAGATAACAACCTGGGGCAGAAGCACAAACATTCACGCCTCAAAAATACGTACATAGATTTTGCACGAATTTTTACGGTGAAGCACATAAATCTGTTTCGGGACAGCAACTTTCCCAACAATTACTTCTCTCTCATTAGAGGTTACTCTTGGCACAAAAAGCAAATAAAAAGGATAAAGAGAGGTTATTATAGAGGTAATAACTTCCAAGACTCGTCTAAAACTTTTGGGTTATCTCCCAATAAGTACTTTTCTTTAACGCCTTTAAGTTAGGCATGATAGTTTGAGAAGATGCTCACACAAGAAATATGAATTGAAGTAAAAGAGAGCATCAAGAAGCAAATTCAAAGCACATTTAAGTCTAACCCACTTCCTATGCATAGGAATCTTGTAAAGAAACAAGTCATGAAAGCACAAAGCAACAAGCATAGTAAAGCAAAACAAGTGCAACTTGAAGACTTTCAACATAAAGAGGGGAAACTTAATATTATTGAGATGCATAAAACCATGTTTCCCTCTCTCATAATAACTTTCAGTAGCATCATGAATAAAATTAACAATATAACTATCACATAAAACATTCTTATCATGAGCCACATGCATAAAATAATTATTACTCTCCACATAAGCATAGTCATTCTTATTAATTGTAGTGGGAGAAAATTCAACAAAATATCTATCATTATTATTCTCATCACCATAATCATCAAATATAGGAGGCATATTGTAATCATAATTAATTTTCTCCTCAATAGTAGGTGGACTGAAAATATCATATGCATCATTGTAATCATCATATATTGGAGGTTTAGTATCATCATAAGCAATAATTTTCATAAAGCTGGGGAACTAAAATGATCATTTTCATTAAAACTAGCTTCCCCAAGCTTAGACTTTTCCATAGCATTAGCAATAATGGTGTCCAAAGAATTCATACTAACAACATTGCTATTAGCATGCAAATAAAGTTCCATAGGTTTTTTAATTTTTCTTCAAACACTTCATGTCCTAACTCAAGATAAATACTATAAAGCTCTCTAATTTTGTTGTTGTTTTCCATTAGGCCTAACTAGTGAAAACAAGAAACAAAAAGACAAAATTGCAGAATCTAAAGGAAATAACTTCGAGCACTCACACCGGTGGATGTGAGTACCTTTTACCTTACCTCCCCGGCAACGGTGCCAGAAAATAGCTTGATGTCTATGCACTTCTATTCTTGTAGACAGTTGTTGGGCCTCCAAGTGTAGAGGTTTGTAGAACAGCAGCAAGTTTTCCCTTAAGTGGATTACCCAAGGTTTATCGAACTCAGGGAGGAAGTGGTCAAATTTATCCCCTCTCAAGCAACCCTACAATCAAGATACAAGAAGTCTCTTGTGTCCCCAACACACCCAATACACTTGTTAGGTGTATAGGTGCACTAGTTCGGCGAAGAGATAGTGAAATACAAGTGGTATAGATAATTATAAGTGGTAACGGTGATAGAAAATAGCTTGTAGGCGTGGAAAAGACTAAAGGCAAACTGAAATAAAGATGGAAGCAAGCAAACATGTAACAGATCTAGTAGCAAACCGTGTATCAATGCTTAGAAACAAGGCCTAGGGATCATACTTTCACTAGTGAACACTCTCTCATAAATATATCCTCTCTTTATGATACTACTCTTAACTACTCTCCAGTTGAACACTCTAATCGATGGTAGGGCTATAACAGCACACCTCAAAGTAAGCTTTTCCCATCTAGAAAACCCCACACTGTCACCTTGAGCACTAGATGAGTCCAACAAACACCACAATTTCATAAAGACATCCAACTCCAAATATAACTCATAACAAGTATTTGTAATGTCTAGCCTAAGTGCCACCATGGTGAGCACGCTGTCACTTTCACACACATGGGGAGACTAGAGATCAATTCAGCACTGGAGTAGCAAGGTAGATCTATAGATTACAAGCTCATGATCTCAATAAGATCATGCATAGGGAGAGAGATGAACACATAGCTACCGGTAGAACCCTTAGCCTCGAGAGAGAATTACTGCCTCCTCATCATGGGAATCAGCAATGGTGATGGAGATGGCGGTGGAGATCGATGGAGATGGCTCCGGGGGCACTTCCCCGTCCCGGCAGGGTGCCGGAACAGAGACTTTCTGTCCCCCGAATCTCCTTTTCAGTGGCGGTGGAGCTGTAGAACTTTTCGTGGCTGGAGGCTTGACGATTTAGGGTTTATGCATAGGGAGTCTTCTTCTAGGAGAAGAGGCAAGGTCGGTGGAGTGCCAGGGGGACCACACCACCTGGCGGCGCAGCCAGGGCTAGCCCGCGCCACCATATGGTGTGGCCAGGCACTGGCCCTCCTCCTGTCTGCTTCGGGCTCCGTGAGTCTTCCGGTAAAATAGGAACTTTGGCTTTTGTCCTGTCCAATTCCGAGAATATTGATTTTCTGACTTTCCTGGAACCAAAAATAGCAGAAAACAGGAAACTGGCACTATGGCTCTTGTTAATAGGTTAGTCCAAGAAATCATAAGAATTGTACTCCAAAGTGTGGACAAAACACAAGAAAGTAGATAAAACCAAGCATGGAACATCAAAATTATAGATACATTTGCAATGTATCAAAGGGCTAAGTCCAAATTATAAAAGGAAAAAGCCTAATTAAATTATCAAATGACCAAAATACCCCTAGGACTTAAATAGCTGTAAAATAATAAAATAAAAATTCTAAAAATATAAATAAAATATTAATAGACTCATAAAATGTCCTCTATTCAAGAAAAATAACAAATGAAATTATAGGTAATTAAAATTGAAATTATTATTATTGAGGTATATATTCCTTTTGGAATTTTATAAAAATGTACAAACATATAAAAATTGAACAAAATTCATTTTTACAATTCTAAAAGGAAAGCTATTATAGAAAATACTAATTTGTATTTTTGAAAGGTAAATTTAATGTGATAAAAATAAAGTCTTATTTCCTTAAAGGAATTTTCTTTAAATATTTAAAAGAGTTAAAAATTAATTAAATCCAATTTTAAACTCTTTAAATAATACTAGTCTTTATAAAAATACTAAATATAATATTTATGAAAATTTCAAAGACTTAAAGTAATAAGATTTTTTCTTTTAATTAAAGAAAATAGTAACCCTTTACTAAGAGGGTAAAACATGCAAATAAACAAATAATAAACCTTGCATGACATTACTATGCATTGCATATTGCTTCTTTAAATATTGTCCTTTCTGGGCAATAATGGTTCATTGTAGAAACCAGAGCTCAAAGTCAGGTGGAAGCATCCGACTTAACTACCTTGAAGTCACAAGGCAAGTTCATCACTTGCTCATCTCCTTTGAAGAGTTTTTATCAAAGACATTGCAAATTGTGTGTTATCATCTATAATCTGGAGAAAGAAAATATTATCTTCTCTAATAAATAAGATGTAGTTATCATCCTAAGTGATGATAAAGATTGGCAATGGAACTTAGGGTTCCAAGTGCACAAGTCACCATTGGATTAACAACCCATGACACCTGTGATTCTAGCGCCATATATTACGCGTTAACCATGAGATTTGGAATGAGACAGAGAAGTTAGATGTATCTTCTTCCTTTCATATGTAGGCAAGATGACCTTAACGTGACGCTGTGAATTCCTCATGCGGATCCAGCATATGGGCGGGCGCCCTTAGGCTCCATGTTTTTGGTATCTAGATTATCTATGAGCGGCTGCCGCATGTACAGTCGGACCTTTATGGAGCTTGCCAGGGGCATAACCGGCTCGTAGTATTCGGGAACTCACCAGAGTTGTAGCTTGCATGAAAGGGGGCTTAACGGAGGTGTAGTTAGCCCCGGAGGATCGTGCAGACATATGGGGTCGTGGAGAGGGCAGTGATTGGCTTGGATCACGTAGTGGGCCCCACATCACGGAATTGTGGACGGGAAAATACGCCCGGTTGTGCAACAAGGAGTTGATCTCTCATGGGTAAAGCAACGCACCTCTACAGAGTGTAAGAACTGTAACTTGTTACTCCCTGTTCCGGGAAGGAGCTACGAACGTGGAAGGAAAGGAACTCCATGAAGTTCTGGTCAACCTGTGAAGGCTGATGGGCATAGTTCTTGATAATAAAATCAATCTTTGAAGAAATGTTTATGAAAACTGCATAGAGCCAAGGACTGATAGTCCGAGGTGGTAGATAGTGCATCAAACTTCCCACCTTGCATATAATGAACTTTTTGGGTAACACTATTACTCACTCTTTCTTTTGAACCCCTGCTTAGACTCTGAGAATCCAGAAGACCCTTCGATATATGCAACTGATGGGCAAGAAGATGTCTACTATGAGGAGCTAGACCTGTCCAGAGGAGTTGAAGGGGTGGACTATGAAATACGCTATGGAGTGGAGGGTAACGCGTCCGAGTAGTTGCCTTAGTTATTAGGAAACCAATTGAGCCGAGCAGGAGGAAGTTTATAAAATAAGTTGTTGAGCTCAATTCGGAGTATGAGTTTGAACTTTAACTCTTCCGCTGAAATTACTTAAGTTTGGTTTGTAATTTTGTAACACTTGAATTTTGGAACTCCTGGTTTGTAATAATAATGAAGTGTGGATGCTTGTATTGTGGACCCGCAATGTTTCTGTTGTACCACTCTGAGGGATGTGATATTTATAGAACGATGTTCTGTGGATGTCATGTCAACGACTATAGTGTACTACATATGCAGTGGTATGCTAGGTCACCGCACATTTGTATCTAAACAAAGTTGAGACCATTAATATGGACTAGAGGAAATAGTTTTTAAAGTGAAAATACCAGAAAAGATTTTTCGGTGACCTGTGACAGTGGTAATTAAAGCAATTTGGCCTAAATAGAACCAAATCGCCACACATGATTGGTAGGCTGGCATGAAAGGAATGGTACAGACCTAAATATGACATTCTTATCATGACGAGGACTTATTTGTTTTTTTGTTCCTTCCCATACAAATTATTAGTGGAAGCCAATTGTGTTGGTTGTCGAAAAAAGCTCCCCGACCCCGAGTCGCTCCCGCGCGGGGGCCATCGGGGAAACCCTAGCCGCCGCCGTGGGGCCTCCCTCCACTCGAGCCCCCCTCACCGCCATTATCACAGGCCATCCACGTGGTGGCGGCTGGCGCCTTGCTGCCAAAGGTTGTGGGGGGGGGGGGGGGAACTCCCGTGGAGGCTGGGAGATCGTCTGAGACGGTGTCCCCAGGAGGTGGCAGCTGTCCGCTCGGCAGTCGCGGCGGTGCGAGGTGGAGTGGCGGGGGCGGAGGAGTTGGTGTAGAGAGGCGGGGGCGGAGGTGCTGGTGGGCGTGGTGGCTTCGCCCTGGCGGGGGCGTGTCGTGGGGCCAATCTGGGCTGAGGAGGGCCTCCACTGGGTATGGCGACTGGCGGTGGTCATGGCTGGGGGCTGGCTCGAGCTGGGCTTAGTGATGGTGGCAGGTGGTGGCTAGGGGGTGGTGCTGCTGGACCTTCCGTGGCTCGGTAGCGGCAAGGAGGCAAGGAGGTGGTGCGCCCTCGGCTGTGTGGTCGCCGATGGGTCCCTCGTCGGGTGGCAGTGGAGGTTTGGTGGTTGCTGCAGTGGCCGCCTCGGATTACAGGTGGTGGAGATTCCTGGGGAGAAATGCTTGTTCCGGCATCTGTCGAAACAGGTGGCACCGACATCTGCGAGTTTCGTTGACTTTCTTGGAAGCGTCATTGTGGGCTCCTCCCCTCGTCCGTGGACTCCCGGAGGGAAACCTCAGATCCTCGGGATCGGACGATGAAGGCGTTGCACGTCTTTCTCCTCCTTGGGGGCATCGTTTTCGGGGTCGCTTGGAGTTTGGAGACTCGTGGATGGCGGTTGGGACGCCGTGTGGGTGCTAAGGCGGCTCCTCATGGGCGCTGATGTGCAGTTTCGCAATGATGATGCATCAAGCTGAGCTTGGGTCACGGTTCAGGCTTCGGTAGTCGGTCTTTCTGGCATGTCCGATGGGTTCTCTGTGCTCGCTGTGTTGCTATGGAGTCGTAGCTGCATTGGAGTGTGTCCAGGCGGTGACGATGACCGGCGGCCGGTGGTCTTTCCAGAGGGCTCGGTCGGCGCAAGCTAACATATTTCTCTCGGGAGGCTCGGCGTCAAAGTCGGAGCTGTCTACCATTGGTGTGTGTGGCCGACTGTTGGCATGAGCCGACATGGGTTCAGGCGTCGCTTGATGCGAGGCTTCGTTTGGGTCGTCAAAGGTGAAGTCGGAATTGCTGGCTCACGGGAGAGTGACGACGATGACACTAGGTGGCAACCTTGACGGTGGCCTTTTTTCTTCGTGGTGTGTATGCTCCGTGTGGGTGGCCAGGTCGGCTGATGGTGGTGGTGCCCAATGTGGTCGTGTTCCATGACGACATTGGCGCATTTGTAACGGTTTTCAGCCAGTTCCCCGTAATGAACTGGTCAATTATCTCCTATTTTTTTAAATAAAATGAGGCAAATTGCCCGTTTTGTTCAAAAAAATGTGTTGTTTTTTACTGGGAGTGTTGGTTTTATTTTTTTGGTTAATAACTGTTTAGAACGGACAAGCCTCGCCGTCATTGCATCCTTGGAAGCAGTGGACACTGGCGGAGCCAAGATTTTATCCTAGGACAATCATGCTTTGTTTTGTTGAGTTTGCTAAAATTTATTAGTGCTATTAACGACTATTAGTTAATTTTATGACTTAGTCGACTGGCCATGACCATCTAGACAACCATCTGTCAACGCCCCTGCTTGGATGCACAATTTTTTTTAAGTGATAGACATCAAGAAACATAACAAATCAGAAATGATGGATCTTGCTAGGAAAAGGATGAGCATGGAAAGTTATACCGTCCACTTGTAGAAAGAGGGCCTTTGGTCCAGCGCCTAAATTCCATTGGTCCCGGTTCGTTTCCATAATCGGGACCAATGCCAGGCACCGGTCCCGGTTCATGCCGCCTGGGCATTGGTCCCGGTTCATCTCTAAGCATTGGTCCCGGTTGGTGGCACGAACCAGGACCAATGCCCCCGCGACGCACACGTGGTGCTCTGCGGGGCATTGGTCCCAGTTCATGCCACGAACCGGGACCAAAAACCCCGCGACGGTCAGCAACCCAGGACAATTAATGTAAATTAATTCGGGGCAGAAATTAATTCGAGGCAGAAATTAATTCGAGGTAGAAATTGAATTGATCAGTATTTTGACAAAATCTTTCACAAATTAATCGAGACAAAGATCTAAATTGAGACATTTTATTATTCGACCACAAATTTTTCCATACAAAGATGCGACTTTACAAATTTTCCTAGTCGACAACACTTCCGCTGCCGCTATCCTCCGAGCCGCTGTCCTCCGAGCCACCGGCTTCCTCGTCTTCGTCAGACGAAATCTCCACGATTTCGGCGTTGTTCGGGAGATGGAGCTCCTCTGCGCGCCTAGCAGCGTCGATGGCGGTGTAGATGGTCCGTCCAGGGACGGACCAGAACATCTCCCGGCCTTCTTGGTTGCGGCGCTCCGGGTGCACCAAGCGACCGTCCACGATGCGGTTGCCAAGCTTGGCCTTCCGCTCCTTCTTGAACAGTCGGGGCCAGTACTCGCTGGCCGCCGCGTACCGGGGCAACGCCCTCATGCCTGCGGGCAGCTGGCGGTGACGCTCCGCGATGACGTACTTCATCTCGTATCCGCGGGGGTTGAGGAGCGGAGCCACTGGCACACCCGCCTCGCTGATGCTAAATCTGGCGGGCACGGTCGCGCGCGGCGGCGCGTGGATGCCGTAGTACGCAAACATCGCCGCCTCGTAGTGGTTCAGCGTGGGCACCTCCATGACGGCGCGGTGGAGATTGGAGAGGGAGGGGAGGCGAGACGACGGCGCGGTGGAGAGGCGATGGCTAAAGGGGTGGGGTGGACAGGGACTGCAGAGAGGCCGAGGCGATGGCGAAAGCGAGCGCTGTGGCCTCATATTTATACACGGGGACGACGAAGCGACGGTGGGCATTGGTCCCGGTTATTGCCATGAACCGGGACCAAAGCCCCTCCCGAGTGACACGTGGCGGCCCAGCAGCGCGCCCCCCACCGAGGTCATTGGTCCCGGGTCATGCCATTAACCAGGACCAATGACCTGGGTGGGGTGCGAGCTACTGGGCCGCCACGTGTCGCGCGGGAGGGGCTTTGGTCCCGGTTCGTGGAAATATCCGGGACCAAAAACCCTCCCCTGGCTATATATAATCCCAGCCCTTGGCCCACCAAATTTTGCTGGATTGTGTGTGAGGTGTGGGTGCTAGCTTTTTTTTCTTTGATTACACACAAGGTGTTCGACGAAATGTCCGAGCCACACTTTAGTTCGCACAACACAGTATCCTCGGTTGAGGTTAGCAACCTTATCTTCTTTATCTGTAACTGATACAAAAATATTGCATGTGTCCATGTAGGATGGTCATTTTACTATTCACGATCTTATTGTAATGGTTAATTATTATGATGCAGATCGATGCACGGATGCGATGGATGTATGGCGACCGACGCCATTCCGATTTTATTGCAGGCCTCCATAAATTTATCGATTTGGCTAAGGCAAACAAAGTGGATAATTTTATGCCTTGTCCCTGCGTCGACTGTCGGAACGTGGCGGAGCACTCTGCCCCGAGAATCCTTCAAAGCCATTTGCTTCGGAGAGGTTTCATGCTCGAATATTATTGTTGGGCCATGCACGGAGAAAGAGGGGTTAGGCTGGAAGAAAATGAAGAAGAGGAGGATGATGACAGCTATCCTATGTCCCCTGAAGAATATGGTGATACTGCAATGGAAGACAATGAAGAAGAGGGAGGCGGCAATGAAGAAGAACAACGGGCATTAGATGAGCCCGCTGATGGTCTTGATCGGGTCATTTCTGATGCAAAGCAACAATGTGATATAGAAAGGGAGAAGCTTAAGTTGGAGGCCATGCAAAAGGATCACAAAAATTTGTTGTGCCCAAATTGCGAAGATGGCAGCACAAAGCTCGGTACCACACTTGAACTGCTGAAATGGAAGGCAAAGACTGGCTTATCTGACAAGGGATTTGAGAACATTGATCCGGAGTTTGTTCGACTGTACGGAGAAAAGGCCCAATTATATGGACTGTCTATTACTGAGTACATGAGCCGTATGATGAGTTCGAGGGGTACCAAGAAACAGCATATGTGTATCAGTACGGGGCTCCTCTCGTCAAACCCGAGTTAGTCAAAGATCTACCAACAAAAATGCGAAGATTGCATAACTGGTACATCCAAGCCTGTGCTGATTCCAAAAACTGGATCTATGCTGCATATAAACACCACCATTACGGTCATGGAGATGGCTTCCTACTGATTGAATTTCTAGAATTATTTCAGTTTTACCAACAAGACACCCTCCACAAAACTATCGTCAGTGCCTATTGTTTGTAAGTATTATAAATTTCTGTAATTAAGTCTTTCTAGCTCAGCTCATTCGTTGCTTGTATAATCTTACTAATCACTATACTAATTATATATGCAGAATGAAGATTCAAGGATGCAACAAAGGACAAATCTATGACCTTGAGTTTGTTGACTGTAATTTCGTTCATGAAGTTACTCTAAAAACAAATCCCAAAGAGATAGAGGATAACTTGTTCCAAGCGTTGAAGTATTTCAGAAACAGAAGGGAAATACTATTTCCTTACAACGCTAGGTGAGTGTTACTGTCTTGTACACATTCTATTTCGCTTACTCGATGTTAAGCGTATAATTGACTCGTGTTATATTTTGTTAGTGTGTCAAGCTTCCACTATATTTTGTTAATCATTGCTGTTGACACTGGAGTAGTAAAAGTCCTGGACTCAAAACGCACACCATTAGAAAAGTGGGCGGACATGTAGGAATGCCTCTAGAAGGCTTGGAAACAGTTCACCGCCAAAACTAGGGGTGTTTGGAAGCCAGAGCTTACATTTCAACCATTGACTATAAGTACTACTTGCTAGATCCACGCATCTCTTTGATTCTAGTTTCTACCACCATTATCATGCTTGATTATTATTTTGATTGAATTCCATTCTCGTAAAGTGCTTGAGGCAGGAAGCCAGGAATAACTTATGTGGATACTATGTCTGCGAGTTCATTCGCTAGACGACCAAAGAGAAGGGCGCATACCGGAACATCAAAAAAATTGAAGTACGATAAACAATAATCACAACTTTATTTTATTACCACCAATTGTGTTTAGTTTCATTCATATATATTGATCCCCTTCTTTATATTAGATCGAACGGATGCGGGACGGTCTTATATCACAAGAATGCGTGCAAGCAATTAAAGAGGAAATTGCCGGATTCTTGTTCGAACAAGTTATAGATCCGAAAGGAGAATACTATTACCCGCTTCATTTGGAAGGGTGAAGTGTAAAAAAGAAGATGTAAATTAGATCAAATTCGTGTGAGAGTATCGTTTGTAATTATAATATGTTTCGACCAAGAAGACGGATGAGACAATGTATATATTGGTGATCATGCATGATGTGTAATATATATATCGTGGTTTCATTATTGTTGTATATATGTAGTACCATTAAATTGATAAAAAAATCCTGCCGCGGCACAAAACCCTGCCGCGGCAGAAAAATAGCCCGAAAATCCTGCCGCGGCACAAAACCCTACCATGGCACAGAGACCAACGATCCCGGTTCGTGCCAAGAACCGGGACCAATGATCCACCCCCGCCCGTCTCTGGCGTTGCCACATGGAGACCCATTGGTCCCGGTTTGTTCCACGAACTGGGACCAATGATCCACCCCCCTCGTCGCACGACCGCCCACGTGGAGACCCATTGGTCCCGGTTCGTGCGCGAACCGGGACTAGCATTAGTCCCGAGTGATTGGTCCCGGTTCAGGAACCGGGACCAATGGCCCTTATGAACCAGGACTAGAGGCCATTTTTCCACCAGTGGTCGTGTGATCCATTCATGTGAACCAAACATGAGCCGGTAAGTCGAAGCTGACTCCACCACCATGGATCATGCAAAATATGTTAGATTTATATGGGATGTGGCCCATGTAGGCATCCCATCTAGTCTAATAAATCCTGAAATCTCAAGGCCCATCTACTATGGCAGCTTGGGAGCTCTGTGGGAGACAAAATTTAGTCCCATATTGCTAGTTGGGAGAGAGTTGGACCAGCTTATGAGGTGAGCTGTTTCACTCCCACTAAGTGAGTGAGAAGAGAAGGATTCCACGCGCACTCCTCCTCCTCCGCCGCCCGCCTCGCCCGCACGCGCCTCGCGTTTCGTGAATCGAGTTCGAGTTAGAAACTCGTTTTGTGGAAGACTAAATTTTTGCTTGGTGCACTAGCTGTTGGGTACGTGTCAACATTTGTATGCATGTTTGACGCGTGTCCTTGTCTTCCAACGCGTGGCGACTTGGTCGGCTCACCTCCCAGGCTTTATAGAGAGAGAGACAGACAGATCTAGAGGCATCTGTTCTTTCTCGGTCTCTCTTGTTCGTGTGTTCCTCTTGCTGTGCTGCTCTCTAGGCATCCCCATCCCAGCGGCTGCATGCACTACTGTCCGGGAGAGCAGGCCTCCGAAACCCCGTCCGTTGAGATCCTGCACCGGGAGACGGGCGATAAGGTTTTTGGGGAGCGTCTCGGTGCGACTTCTCGCCTCCGTTCGCGTGTTCTTCTTCGGCAACCGACGACCTCATCAGCACCATGGAAGAAAACAACAATGACCAAGGTGTTGCTGCGGTGAAGACCTTCCCGGTTAACCTGTACATGCTATTCTTCTCTTTGTTAGCACTAGTTCTTACTAGATTTTCAGATCTACTAGATGTGGTTGTTTGGCTGCATGTGTTTAGATCTGCTAGTGCTTACATAATGTTGATTTCGGTAATTAATCTCATGGGAAAATTGCCTAATATTCCAACAATCCAAAAACCTTATCTATTTAGGCAATTTTCGTCATCTCCCTTTGCTGCTTCGCTGAAACCGAGCCCTTTTACGGGTGCTAATTTTAAGAGATGGCAAGGGAAAACCCTCTTGTGGCTCACTGCTATGGGCATAGAAAAAGTTGCAGATGGCACTCCCAGAGGTCCGCTTACTCTCGAGGAAGAGAGAGCGTTCAGGGAGGCCACTGTACTTTTCGTGGGCTCTGTACTCAATGTGCTTGGAGACAAGTTGGTTGATGCATATTTGCATATTCGTGATGCCAAGGAACTGTGGGATGCACTGGACGCTAAGTTCGGTGCTGCCGATGCTGGTGGTGAACTGTATGCTATGGAGCAGTTCAATGACTACAAGATGGTTGAAAACCGATCTATAGTAGAACAGGCTCATGAGCTACAGATCATGGCAAAGGAACTCGAATTCCTCAAGTGTGTGCTTCCAGACAAATTTGTCGCGGGATGCATTGGCGCTAAGCTTCCCCCTTCATGGAGGAACTTTGCCACTTCTCTGAAACATCAGAGGCATGAGCTCTCTGTTGAGTACCTAATTGGTTCTCTGGATGTTGAAGAGAAGGAGAGGGCAAAAGACAAACACACTAGTGGAACCGAGGGACATCCTGCTGCTAATATGGTGCAGAAAAATACCCACAAGTCCAAACAAAATAACAAAGTCTACCAGACTACCAACTTCAAGAAGAAGAAGGGGCAGAACAAGGAAAAGAAAGAACCTTGCTGGGTGTGTGGCGAGATTGGCCATTGGGATCATCGTTGTCCAAAGAAGAAAGGCAAGAAGGGTCAGGCTGGACAGAGTTCTAAATCTATCAACATGGTCATTGGCAATACTAATGCAGGAACTTCAGGTTCTGGGTACAGTAATTTATTACCTATTGTTTTTTCAGTATTTCAACCCACAGAATGGTGGGTTGATATGGGTGCCAATGTTCATGTGTGTGCTGAAATTTCCATGTTCACCTCTTATCAGGCTTGAGATTCCTCAGTCATGATGGGGAATGGGTTACATGCTGCTGTTCTTGGTGCTGGCACGATAGATCTAAAGTTTACTTCGGGCAAGATCGTGCAATTGAAGAACGTGCAGCATGTCCCTTCTATCAAGAAGAATCTCGTTAGTGGATCCCGTCTTCTGAAAGATGGGTTTAAGTTGGTATTTGAGTCCAATAAAGATGTACTGTCTAAGTATGGAACCTTTGTTGGAAAAGGCTATGAATGCGGAGGCATGTTACGTTTTTCATTGGTAGACTTCTGTGATGATGTAGTGAACCATGTTTGCACTACTAGTAATGAAACTAATGTTTGGCATTCATGACTTTGTCATATTAATTTCGGTTATATGTCGCGGCTTGCTGGTATGAGTTTAATTCCGAAATTTACTATTGTCAAAGGCTCTAAGTGCCATGCTTGTGTGCAAGCAAAGCAGCCTCGCAAGCCTCACAAGCCTGCAGAGGAGAGAAACTTGGCACCTCTAGAACTCATACATTCAGATCTATGTGAGATGAATGGTGTGTTGACAATTAGTGGAAAGAAATATGTCATGACTTTGATTGATGATTCTACTAGGTACTGTTATGTATATCTCTTGAAAACTAAAGATGAGGCCTTAGATTTCTTTAAAATCTATAAGGCAGAAGTTGAAAATCAACTTGAGAGAAAGATCAAAAGAATTCGGTCTGATCGTGGTGGAGAGTACTTTTCTAATGAGTTCAATTTATTCTGTTCAGAACATGGTATTATACATGAGAGGCGCCTCCCAATTCCCCTCAATCCAATGGGATTGCTGAGAGGAAAAACCGGACTCTAACAGATTTGGTTAACGCCATGTTAGACACTGCCGGTTTATCCAAGGAATGGTGGGGGAGGCTATATTGACTTCGTGTCATGTCCTAAACCGTGTTCCAACTAAGAATAAAGAGATTACACCATTTGAAGAATGGGAAAAGAAAAGGTTGATACTCTCCTACTTACGAACTTGGGGTTGTTTGGCAAAGGTCAACGTGCCAATCAACAAGAAGCGTAAGCTTGGACCGAAAACTGTGGATTGTGTCTTTCTTGGCTATGCTTCTTACAGCATTGCTTACAGATTTCTTGTGGTTAAATCTGAAATGGACGACATGAGTGTCGGTACCATTTTTGAATCAAGAGATGCTGCATTATTTGAGGATATATTTCCTATGAGAGATATGCCTAGCATATCTAATAAGGAATATGATCCAGTTTATAAACCTGAAACTCTTATAGAGATTGATGAACAATCAGATGATGTGAGTTCAGATTCGGATGAGGATGACAATGAAGCTCCCACAAGGAGTAAGAGACAAAGGATCGCACGATCTTTTGGTAATGTTTCATTGTGTACCTAGTGGATGACACTCCCACTACCATTTCAGAAGCTTTTGCATCTCCGGATGCAGACTACTGGAAGGAAGCGGTTCAAAGCTAGATGGATTCCATCTTGGCTAATGGAACGTGGGAGATATCTGAACGTCCGTTTGGGTGTAAACTTGTAGGATGTAAATGGGTATTTAAAAAAGAAGCTTAGGGCTGATGGTACTATTGAAAAGTACAAAGCTCGGCTTGTGGCTAAAGGCTATACCCAAATGGAAGGTGAAGATTTCTTTGATACTTACTCACCTGTGGCTAGATTGACCACAATTCGAGTACTACTGTCACTGGCTTCCTCACACGGTCTTGTCGTTCATCAAATGGATGTTAAGACAACTTTCCTAAATGGAGAGTTGGATGAGGAAATTTACATGGAACATCCTGATGGTTTTGTATTAGAAGGTCAAGAGAGAAAGGTGTGTAAATTAAAGAAATCTTTGTATGGCCTCAAACAAGCTCCTAAGCAATGGCATGAGAAGTTTGAAAGAACTTTGACATCTGTGGGCTTTGTTGTAAATGAAGCCGACAAATGTGTGTACTATCGCCATGGTGGGGGTGAGGGAGTTGTCCTATGTCTCTATGTTGATGACATATTAATTTTTGGGACAAGTCTAAAAGTGATTAATGAGGTCAAAACGTTCTTGTCTCAATGTTTTGAGATGAAGGATCTTGGAGAAGCTGATGTTATTCTAAACATCAAGCTACTGAGAGATGGGAATAATGGGATTACACTTGTGCAATCACATTATGTGGAGAAGGTGTTGAGCAGATTTGGATATGATGATTGCAAATCCTCTCCCACACCTTATGATCCTAGTGTTTTGCTTCGAAAGAATCAAAAGGCAACTATAGATCAATTGAGATACTCTCAGATAATTGGCTCACTTATGTATTTAGCTTGCGCTACGAGGCCTGACATCTCGTTTGCTGTGAGCAAACTTAGCCGGTTTGTGGCCAACCCGGGAGATGATCACTGGCATGCTCTTGAGAGAGTAATGCGCTATCTAAAAGGAACCGTGAGCTATGGAATTCATTAGACCGGGTATCCAAGAGTACTTGAAGGGTATAGTGATTCAAACTGGATATCAGATGCTGATGAGATAAAGGCCACAAGTGGATATATATTCACTCTTGGTGGTGGCGCTGTTTCATGGAAGTCTTGCAAGCAGACCATCTTAACGAGGTCAACTATGGAAGCAGAACTCACAGCATTAGATACCGCGACTGTCGAAGCAGAATGGCTTCATGAACTCTTAATATACTTGCCTATGGTTGAAAAACCAATATCAACAATCCTTATGAACTGTGACAACCAAACTGTGATTGTCAAAGTGAACAGTTCTAAGGACAATATGAAGAGTTCAAGACATGTCAAGAGAAGACTAAAGTCTGTCAGAAAGCTGAGAAACTCCGGAGTTATAGCATTGGATTATGTCCAAACGGCTAAGAATCTGGTAGATCCTTTTACGAAAGGACTATCAAGAAATTTGATAGAAAATGCATCGAGGGAGATGGGTTTGAGACCCACGTGAGTCATCAAGGGGGTAACCCAACCTATGTGATCGGAGATCCCGTAAATTAGGACCTGGGAAAACAAACCGAAACAACTAAGTTGAGAGAAACTTTTAATACTCCCACTCCACTGCATATGCAATTCTCTCATAGCAAACTGTAAGGAAGGTTGATTAAATCTTAATGTGTTATGTCTGTCTCCTTGGGAGCAAAGACGCTGTCCTACAGAGCGATCTTGAAAGAACACACCAATATGAGCTACACTGCTGGTCACATTGTATGAGATTTGGGTGAATGTCTAGGAAGCTCATGAAAGGCCGAGGAGTATGACTTATAAGCTCCACCCGAGGGGTAGCCTATGGCAGCCAAGTACCGGTAACGACATTTAGTGAAACTTCCTGCGCAAGACTGGCAATTCAAAGCATAGTCCATTGTTCAGTTGTAGTAAGCGTATCTCTTTGTCTAGGTGGAAGTTCAACTTAACAGTCTCCACTGAACTGCAGGTATATTAAACAGTGATTGAAACTGATGTGCCATATAATATGCCTCTGAGATCTGGTGGGGGATTGTTAGATTTATATGAGCTGCGGCCTATGTAGGCAGCCCATCTAGTCTAATAAATCCTGAAATCTCAAGGCCCATCTACTATGGCAGCTTGGGAGCTCTGTGGGAGACAAAGTTTAGTCGCACATTGCTAGTTGGGAGAGAGTTGGACCAGCTTATGAGGTGAGCTGTTTCACTCCCACTAAGTGAGTGAGAAGAGAAGGAGTCCACGCACACTCCTCCTCCTCCGCCGCCCGCCTCGCCCGCACGCGCGTCGCGTTTCGTGAATCGAGTTCGAGTTAGAAACTCGTTTTGTGAAAGACTAAATTTTTGCTTGGTGCACTAGCTATTGGGTACATTTCAACATTCGTGTGCATGTTTGACCCGTGTCCTTGTCTTCCAACGCGCTGTGACTTGGTCGGCTCACCTCCCAGGCTTTATAGAGCGAGAGACAGACAGATCTAAAGGCATCTGTTCTTTCTCGGTCTCTCTTGTTCGTGTGTTCCTCTTGCTATGCTGCTCTCTAGGCATCCCCATCGCGGCGGCTGCGTGCACTGCTGTCCGGAAAAGCAGGCCTCCGAAACCCCGTCCGTTGAGATCATGCACCGGGAGACGGGCGATAAGGTTTTTGGGGAGCGTCTCGGCGCGACTGCTTTTTTTAGCAACCACATATTTTATTAATCGAAAATCAAGTTACATAGAACAACACATGTGGAAACTAAAAGACAAACTAGGATAAAATGATTATCCTGAAAACAATGCAGATAAAATCCTAAGAGACCGAGAAATACAAAACAATCCCTAGGTTTTCCTGCAACCACCGAAGCTAGCGGCCACCGCCCAACTCCAGCGCCATCGAGACGCACGCTATAATAGACATCGAACCTCCAACACTGCAAGATCCAAAAAAGCACCATCGCCAACGAGGCTTTGTGAGTCGATGAACAGGCCTGCTGCACGCAGCGAGGCACATGTCGTTGTGGCACGTCGACCGGGAGACGTCCCCGTGTTGTCTTGAACCAAGATCCGCTGCCTCTCATCGACAAAGTCGGAGAAGAACGACAGATCCACCACCTCCGGACCGACATCCTTGCTCCAAAGAAACCACCTTGCTCCGGCCACCAGCGCCGTCGCTGAGAACGACGAACGCCAACGACACACCGAGAAACTGATCTCGCAAGATCTGAAGAACGGCGAGAAGACCAAGTTGTCGATCCGAAGGAACGACTAGCACACCTCGCCATCAACTTCGAGGCATCGCCGTGAAGGTCGTCGCCGTTGTGGGTGTAGAGTTGAGACCGATTTATTTCCTAAGCGTCGCTCCCACCATCCCAACGACGCCTCATGGCAGACATACCCTAACCCTAACTATTAGACATAGAAACGAGGTTCCCCCTCCCTCTTACCGCCGGAGCGGTAAGCGGAGGGAGAGGAAACCAGCGCTTTCGCCTGTTGAGATCTCGAGGGAGAGAGCCGCCGCCTCCCTTTTTTTTCGGTGAGGAGGAGTCGGAAGCAATTCCATGTTCTCCCCGCACCAACGAATGTCAAATAATGAGAGGCAAGTGATGTGGATGAGAGCAAAGCAGAGTGCTTCCAGTCCACTTGCACTCATAACAGGAAGCGAACAAATCAAAGATCGAAAGGGAGTATGTGCCGTGCAATTAGATAAGATCGATCGATCGAGCTGCCTAGCAGGCATGCCATCATGTCCCTGTTATGCAGCTGATGTGGTGGCACTGTGACTAGTCCAGCCGGTATAGCGCCAAAGTTTCCCATCATGTCCTTTTTCTTCGTGCTGATTCAGTAGAAAACTTTATGACCAAATCATGAGTGTTTTTTCATAATGAAATCGCCGGCCGTGTGCAAAATAAAGGGCGCCACTACAGTTGTAATGATGCATGAGGTACTAACTAATAAACTTTAGTTCCCGAGTAAATGGACGTGCGAGTACTCCCTCCGTTTTATTTTAGCTTTATAAAATGAGTGTATTTAGACCCATTTTACCATGTAGGTTCACTCCAAACCTACACGAACCTATGCATAAAAAGAGGTCTAGATACACTTTTTTTATAAAGCTAAAACATCTTATATGTTAAAATGGAGGGAGTACGACCTAACTTTTCTTTAGGTCAGAACTCTCCAACTTCTCCCTCCAATTACCACGTGTTATGGGTTTAGTCAAACTTAAACATTGCAAATTTTGACGAAAAATATAAGTAAAAACACCATCATCCATAATTCCTAATGCATATTATATGAAAATATAGTTTATGACAATTTTAATTTAATTGATTTTACATTATAGACATCGATAATTTTTTCTAAATAGATATCAATGTTTATAAAATTTGACTTTGACTGAACCTATGATGGAGGTAATTGTGAATGGAGGGAGTATCTCTCTCCCCCAAAAGTTGAATTTGGAACCTTTAGGTTTACCCTCTATTTTAGCATAGTTCAAACAAATTTTTTTTTGTTTGGAAATGGGCGCATCTATTACTTAAAGCAATGTTCACGCCTAGCCTCTGCATAACTAGGATGCACACAGCCGTTCAACCACACACCAAAGGTCCAATGCTAAAATATGAAAATTACAAATCATAATAACAACAAGCGCCTCGATCTAATGTTGATCTATACGGAGATCACGCTGCCATCTATGTCGGGAGAAAATATCTCTCGCCGTGTCCTCCAATAGCATGCACCCCTCCACAAATAAGTGGCGAAGCTCCATACGCTAGAGGGTAGTCCATGATCAGAGAATGGCTGTAGCTCGATAGATAACCTGCAAAGAAGAAGACTTCTTCTGAAAGCCACATTAGGAGTATTAGTTTCCAATACAGTGGAAAGTGTATCCCCTTTCTGTCTAACAATCGAATAAAGAGCTGGATATTATTCTCGAAGAGTAGATTGGCCAAGCCATTTATCTCCCCAGAAACGAATCTGTGAACCATCCCTCAAATTAAAAGTACCAAAACAGAAGAAGTGTTTTTTGGATGCCATTAGTCCCGTCAAAAGATGTGAATCTCCAGGTTTCCAAACCACCTGAGACACAGCTTTGGAGCCAACATACTTCCTCCATAGAATGGTTTGCCAGACACCATCTTCAGTAAGTAGTTTAAACAACCATTTACTCAACAGTGCGGTATTTTTGACTTGTAAATCATGTATGCCTAGTCCACCATACTCTTTAGGTCGGCAAACCACATTTCATCTGGCCAGTCGATATTTCTTTTTTTCCATATCCCCTTGCCAAAAGAATCTTGATCGGAAATAATCCACTTTCTTGAAGACACCTTTTGGCAAATGGAAAAACAAGATCATATACAGTACCATATTGGTGAGTACTGAATTTATGAGAGCAAGTCTTCCACCAAGGGATAGCAATTTACCTTTCCAACTATTTAGACGTTTCTGTAGTCTTTCCTCAACGAGTTTCCATTCTGCAATCGTGAGATGCCGATAATGGATCAGTATTCCTAGATATTTGATAAGAAATTGCCCCAGACCACAGCCGAAAAGATCAGCATATAGTTGGGCATCGTTAATAGCCTCGCCAAAACAATACAAGTCACTTTTATGGAAATTAATTTTTAATCCGGAGAGTTGCTCAAATACTGATAGAATTAACTTCAGATTCCTGGCTTTCTCCAGATCAAGTTCCATAAATATGATTGTATCGTCCGCGTATTGAAGAATAGAGAGACCTCCATCAACCAGATGGGGAACTAATCCTTCAACTTGGCCATCAACCTTGGCTCTCTCGATAAGGATTGCCAACATATCTGCCACTATGTTAAATATTATAGGCGATAGTGGATCCCCTTGCCTTAGTCATTTTTTTGTTTGGAAGTATGTGCCAGTGTCATCATTGACATTAATAGCAACACTACCACCAGACACAAAAGACTGTATGAGAGCACACTACTCCTCTGAAAAACCTTTCATTCGGAGTGTCTGCTGGAGAAAAGACCAATTAACCTTGTCATAAGCCTTCTCAAAGTCAATCTTGAACAATACACCATTTAATTTCTTTGAGTGTAGTTCAAGGATTGTTTCATGCAGGATTACTACACCGTCTAGGATGTTTCTTCCTTACATAAAAGCAGTTTGAGATGGGCGTACAACATGATCAACAACCGAATTTAATCTAATCGTAGCAACTTTTGTGAAGATTTTAAAGCTAACGTTAAGAAGGCAAATCGGTTGATACTGCTGTATTCGTTCTGCATTATTAACCTTAGGCAATAAAATTATGTTGCCAAAATTAAGACTAAAAATGTCTAACTGACCAGCATGTAAGAACTCAAAAAGATGCATTAGGTCCTCCTTAATGACTTTCCAGAATTTTTGGTAGAATTCTGCTAGAAAGCCATCAGGTCCTGGCGCCTTATTATGTTCCATTTGGAAAACCGCTTTCTTGACCTGCTCCTCCGTATAGGGAGCGGTTAGAAAGTTGTTCTCCTCAATAGAAACTTGAGGAATATCAGCTGTTTGGGACTTATCCAATGTGAACGAATTCTCTGGTGTTGCCCCAAACAGGGATTTGTAATAAGCAGTAATATAAGATTTTAGTTGCTCCTGACCCTCAATTGTACCTTCATCGTGAACTAGAGAGTGAATAAGTTTCTTTTTATGCTTGCCATTGGCAACATCATGAAAGTATCTTGTGTTCGCATCTTCTTCAAGAATAAACTTCGCTTTAGAGCGTTGATACCATTTAAGTTCCTCCTGATGGAGTAGTTTGGCGATGTCTGCATTCAATTGGGTTTTAATCGCAATCTCTTGTACAGTCAACAACCTAACTTCCGCAGCAGCTTCTAAATCGTTAATAATAGATAAAAGGCGTATTTTATCCTTTTTTAGGATTCCAGCAATATGTCTAGCCCAACCACGAAGGTACTTGCGTAAGGCACGCATTTTAGTGTTCCATCGTTGTATCGGCGTATGACCACTAACATGTTTCTCCCAAATAGCCTTTATTAAATCATAGAAACCATCACGATCCATCCATCCAAGTTCAAATTTGAAACTATGTTTGGTATTTCATGTTGGTGTTCTAACAGATAATAATAAAGGAGCATGATCTGACAAAGCCTCAATACACTCTAGAGCGCACCATAGGGAATTTATCTTCCCATTTAGTATCCATAAGCACTCTATCCAGTTTTTCATATGTAGGCTCTGGAAGACTATTAGCCCAGGTGAACTGTCTTCCTAACATCGTAACCTCTCTCAAGTTTAAACTTTCAATGACAACATTAAACATGAAAGGCCAATATTCGTCAAAACAACCCCGACTTTTCTCATGAGCGAATCTTAGCAAGTTAAAATCCCCCCTATAAGAATAGGATACGGATTATCCTTGGCCAGATTAACCAACTCACGCAAAAAATCAGCCTTATAAACATCTTGGGTAGCCTCATAAACAGCGACTAGAGACCATATAAAATCATCAGCTTTGTTACGAATATGGAGCTTAACAAAAAAGTCACCATTCGAACTAGCTAAGACTTCCATAGTCTCATCTCTGACGCCCAATAGGATTCCCCCAGATCTACCTCGCGGTGGACGTGATACCCACGTAAAGTCCACTCCACCAGAAAGGCGATTGAGTTGGGCTTGTGAGAAATCACGTCTCCGGGTCTCAGAAATACCCAAAAAATCCAAATTATAATCTCTCACACAATCGGCAAAAAACAAATGTTTAGCCAAGTCACGAAGACCTCTGCTATTTGAGAACATGCCATTCATTGAGAAAAAATAGTAGATTTGGATACACGAGTCCTTTTGCGAGACTTCAGGTTTTTAGATTTTCGACCAGAAGCTTTAAGCTCATATAATGCGCCCAGCCCAGTCTCATCATAACCCACATCTCACACTTCACTAACTAAGTGAGAAAGGAGTTGACCATCTACGGTGGCATGCAACTCCTTGATGACCCACAAGTATAGGGGGTGTATCGTAGTATTTTCGATAAGTAAGAGTGTCGAACCCAACGAGGAGCAGAAGGTGCTGGCTAGTGGTATGGATCAGGAATTCTCTGCAAATACTTAGCAAATGGATTTTTAGGGGTTTTTGATAAAGCAAGTAAACAAAGTACGAGTAAATAAAAGACAGTAGGAATAAATGCAGCAAGTGGCCCAATCCTTTATGCAGCAAAGGACAATCTGGTTGTATTACTTAAGATGACCAAACGTTCTCGAGGACACATGGGAAGACTGTCAAGTGCTTTCGCTTCATATAGTTGATTAATCTTCTCTAGCTTGCTAAGTGTTGTGTGGGTGAACCTGTGCTAATGTACCACCCCATCCAAGACTAATACATACTTGTGATTATACCCCCTGCAAACATCCGTAAGTACAAGAAAGTAATTAAGGTAGAAACCTAACCACAGCTTTAAACTCTAAGACCCTTACGTCCCTTGTGCAATGGTTTCCTAACGGGGGTTCAAGTTTCTGTCACTCCGGCAACCCCTACGATTAGTAGCCAAATACACAATGCATTCCCCTAGGCCCATATAGGTGAAGTGTCATGTAGTCGACGTTCACATGACACCACTAGAAGAAGTACACCACAACTTAAATAACAATCTATTGAATCTTTCTCAACAAAACTTCACTACTAACAACAAGACTTCTCCCATGTCCTCAAGAACAAAACGAACTACTCACAAGACATCATAGGGATCATGATCAGAGATGGAATAATGATGTATAACAATCTAAACATAAATAATAATTCAACGGTTCACTCAATAGCATCAACTACAAAGAGTAATCAACACTGGGAAAGTTTCCCCTATGAACTATGCAAGATTCAACCCAATTATTACAGCAATATGGAGACGGTGATGAGGGTGCTGATGGTGATGATGGTGGTGAAGATGATTATGATGATCCCGATGAAGTCCAGCTTGATGATGGTGTTGATGCGACGATCTCCCCTCTCCGGGAAGGAATTCCCCCGGCAGAAATCTGTCTGCCGGAGATATCTTTCTCTCTCGGTGTTTTCCGCCCCGCAGAGGCGGCGGAATCTTTCTGTGGTTGCTCCCTGAGTCTTAGGGTTTCAGGAGGATGATATACGCCAGAGGGGAGAGGATGGAGTGGGCCAGGGTGGCCACACCACCTCCTGGCGTGGCCTAGGGCTGCCCGCGCCAGGGGGTGGTGTGGGCCCCCTGTGGCCCATCTCCACTCCGTCTTCTGGCATCCTTATTCTTCTGGAAAAATAGGATTTTCCGTATATTTTCCCGGATTTTCTGACTGCAGCGGTCCATGCTCCAAAAGTCATCAACCATGCAAAAACAGATGAAATAACATAAGTATCACCTCTCAATACAAAATATATCAATGAATAATAGTGAATTAAGACATAGAATAGTGATACAAAATGGACGTACCAACTCCCCCCAAGCTTAGACTTCGCTTGTCCTCAAGCGAAACTGAGGTCAATAAACATGGCCTCAGGTTTATGGAGTGAAGAGTCCATAAAAGAATACGGACAAGAAGCATCACATTTATCAAAAGCATAGATCATAATAGAAGACAACTCACTATTATATAACTCAACTTGTAATAAGTAAAGGAAACACAATAAAGATACATAAAGAGAATCATAATTGGTAATGTCAAACTTAGCTCTTGGTCGAAGAATAGTTGATAATTTGCTGGAGTTCACAAATAACTGGTTTTCAATGAAAGCTTTCAAAGTAGTAAACATCAAGATAAGAGCAATGTGCAAAGCAAGGAACATAAAACATGATTGCATAAATCATCATATGAATGAATGAAACACAACAACTCAAAATACTTGCCGAGGTAGAAGGGAGTAGGTTTACTGACTCAACTACAAAGTAAAAGAAAGGCCCTTCAAAGTGGGAAGCAGGGATTGCAAGTCTCATAAAGAGCTCCCAAAAATTATGATACTTACTAGATTTCATATCTCATTGCCCCTATCATAGGCATCTTTAGGTGATTAAGGTTAAAGTGATCAAATATGAGGATATGCATTGACAAGTTGTAAGTTGAGAATCTCATGTCCCTTGAATACGAGGGCCGCTCGTCATGCTACTCAAGTTTAGTCACCGATAAGTTCTTGTCATCGTAAGCATATGTGTATCATAGAGAACCGCCAACGAGGTACCCCTTGCCCGATGATACGGAAGAATCCCCATATCAAAATGACAAGGCAAGCAGACAACAAGTATCTCATCAATCTTCTTATTTACCATGGGGATATGGTGCTTTTTTCTCTCTTTCCTCTTTTCATAATATCTCTTTTTTTTCTTTTCTCTTTTTCTCAGTCTCTATCTCTTTTTTTATAAGAAGAATGCTTCATAGATACTCGTTATGGTTACGCTGCAGGTTTCCACCATGTCAGCATGGATTAGACTAGCGGCCCAGGCGTTTCTCTAACACACATGCATAACTCCATGGACTTACAAGCTCCCCTTTCAGTTCACACCGACGACATCCATAGACAAAAGAACATGATATCAACTAGGTATGAAGTACTAGTACAATGTTGAAAGCATTCCCCATGACAGCATGGTTCTGCTAATCCACAACTTACAAAGTGCAAGCATATCGCAACATAGGTGAGCACAATTTTTTTTGAGGTGAAACAGTAGGGAAAGATCCCCACTTCAATTTTTTATTTTATTATATATGAGTATGTTACAAAGTAAAAAATGATCTAAGGTAGATCAGTTACATCTTAATCTGAAACAATCTATTCTATCCCTGATCTAATGCTGATTTAGCCAGGCTTTGAATTTCTCCTTGTATTTTCCTTTGATTCTGAATTGTATCCATCTCATTTCCTGGTAGAAAATTGCTTTCCATCTATCAAATGTGGGTCTTTTGTCATTGAAAATCTTCTCATTTCTGCATATCCAGACGCCCCATGAGGTCATGATAATAATCTCCATTGCAAATGGTAGATGTAACTTTTCTTTAATGTCTGAAATAGCTTCTAATCCAGTAAGGTTTGCAGTTCTGTTTCTGGAAATATGGTCCCAACATTTTTTTGCAAATGGACAATCCCAGAAAAGATGAATTGTTGATTCTTCTGTGATGCAGTTGGATGTAACACAATTGTAATCAGGTAGGTTGAAATTCTTTCTCATCAGAAGGTTTCTTGTATTCAATCTGTCCAGTAGCAGAAGCCAGAAAAAGAACTTGTGTTTATTTTGACAGGAGGTTGCCCAAACCCAGGAAAAGTGAGGTGGTGATGGAGAGTATCCAATCATGGCTGAGTATGCTTTTTTAACTCTGAATTTGTCTGATCCCCAAATATAGTGCCAATTATCATGGGTGTCCTCCTGTATGTCATGTCTGAATTCCTAACATCTATCTTCCAGTACCAAAAATTCAGAGAAAGCCTGATGTGATAGAGGTAGGTGGAAGTTATCTTCAAGAAATTCAGCATGAAGGAAATCATGAACTCAGATGTTTGTGGACTTAGCATAGGACAGAAGGTAAGGGAACTTATTCATCATGCATTCCTCTTGCCAAAGGTCAGACCAGAAATAGGCAGATCTGCCTAATTTCAGATTGCATTTAGCCATGCCCTTAAAGTTGTCAATTAATTTGATATGTGACCTCCACCAGAAAGATCCCTCCATGCTTCTTCCAGGTAATTTTCCATTTTTGTAATAAGTCTCCCATATGAGATGAACCCAAGGTATGTCATGGTGGTTGTAGAATTTGTCCAAATTTTTCAGAAGTAGAGCATTATTATGAATCTGTAGGTTTAGTACACCTAAACCCCCTTGATTTTTAGGACGGCAGATTTTGTCCCATGATACCAGAGCTTGTCCTTTTGCTTGCACATCTTCAGTCTTCTTTCTCCACAGACAATATCTCATATATTTAATAATTTGATCCTTGATGGCTATTGGTACCTCCAAACATCTCATATAATATAGAGGAAGTGAGGAGAGAACAGATTTGACCAGCTGCAGTTTTCCTCCATAATTCCAGTAATCAGCAATTCCACATAATCTTCTTTGCACTCTCCGAACTATGGGAATAAAATGCTCCATAGTTGGCTTAGTAATGCTTAATGGGAGTCCAAGGTAGGTAAATGGGAGGCATCCAGTTCTACAGTTGATTGTCATAGCAAAATGTATAAGTCTATCATTACATGTGTTTATTGGCATCATGCTGGATTTCAAGTAATTGACTTTGAGTCCAGTGGAAAATGCAAAAGTTTGAAGAAGTGCTTTCAAGCATAATAATTGAGATGCATCAGCTTTAAGAATCACCAATGTGTCATCAGCATATTGGATAACTGGGAAGTCACTGTTGGGTGGTCCCACAATAGGTGGAGTTAGGAGATTCATATGCATGGCCTTGTTTAGAACTGATTGTAGGAGGTCAGTAGTAAGTACAAATAGTAATGGTGAAAGTGTGTCTCCTTGTCTAACACCTCTCCTGCAGTAGAACTTTTTACCAGGCACACCATTGAGAAGAATTACAGATGATCCAGATTCAAAGATCATCTCAATCCACCTAATGCATTTTCTCCCAAATCCTCTTGCTTTAAGGATATTTATGATGGCAGAGTGGTCAACTGTATCAAAAGCCTTCTCAAAATCAAGTTTGAGAATTAAAATTTCCTCCTTTGACTTGTGGCATTGGAAAATGTATTCAAATGCCCAACCAATGCAATCTTTAATAGATCTGTTGTTGAGAAAACCATATTGGTTCTTATGTACTAATTTCAGAATGATAGATTGCAATCTATTTGCAAGAAGTTTGGTAATAATTTTGAATATACAGTTCAATAGAGAGATTGGTCTGAAATCAGCTGATGTAGATGGGCAAGTAACTTTGGGTATGAGTGTAATGTAGGAAGAGTTGATGCTCTCAAGGGACACTTTCTCATTGAAGAAATCATGAATCAGTAATTTGATATCATATCCAATGATATGCCAACAACTTTTGATAAATTCATTATTAAAACCATCAGGTCCAGGTGACTTGTGATTTGGTAGATCATTGATAACCTCCTCAATTTCCTTGTCAAGAAATGGTTTTTCAAGTGAATCCTTCATCTCATCAGTCATGCCATTTCCATAAAAATCTGCAAGGTTATAGTGCATCTCAGTTTTGACTGCAGTACCCATCCTTGCCCTGAAGTCATTCCACAAGATATCAGCCTTGTCATAGTGATTTGTAAATTCCTGTCCAGATTCATTCTTGATCATTGATATATAGTTGTGCCTGTAACTGATGGTAGCTTTGGAGTGGAAAAACTTAGTGTTTTCATCTCCTAGTTTTACCTATTTAATTTTCCCTCTTTGTTTCCAATAGGTGTTTTGGTTTTGAAGAAGAGAGATAATATGGGTTTTCAAGATATCTATGAGGTACCACTCATTGATGGTTAATGTTCTAGATTCTTCCAGTAGGTCTAGGAGATCAATGGTGTCATTCACCTTAGCAATCTGCTCTTTTAAGCAAGGTAATTGTTTTGCCCAAATCTTAATGCCTCTCCTCACATTTTTCAACTTGGCACAAATTCTCTTTGCCATGTCTTGATAATTCACGGGTATGTTCCAAGCATTTTGCACAATCATCTTAAATTCAGAATGATGAAGCCAGTAATTTTCAAATCTAAAGATTTGAGCCTTGGGGATGTTTGTTCCAATGGATATGACACAGGGGAGATGATCAGAAGTAGGTTTGGATAGTGGAGTAACCAAAGTGTATGGGTATTTGGTTGTCCAAGAACTAGATGTAAAAAACCAGTCCAACCTTTCCAGGAGTGGATCTTTTTGCATGTTACTCCAAGTGAATTTTCTACCCTTAAGTGGCAATTCAATAAGACCCAGGTTGCATATAGCATCATTGAAGAGCATAGTTTCATTAATATCTCCCCCACTCTTATTTCTATCAGTGAGACTTCTGAAGAGGTAGAAATCACCTAATACTAGCCAATCCATACTATCAGGCATAGTGATGTTTGAAAACCAGTTTAAGAAATCCATCTTTCTATCACTTTGAAAAGGACCATAGACATTAGTGAGAGTCCAGGAGTCATTTGATAATTGAGAGGTGAAGGTGACAGATGTTGAGTAATCATTCTGGAAAGCCCCGGTACCATTGAATAGAGTACTGTTCCAGATGGTAATAATTCCTCCAGATGCACCAATTGATGGTAAGAAATCAAAACTGTCAAATTTGTTTGGACAGAATTTTTTTAAATAATTGGTATCAAAGTTTTCTCTCTTGGTTTCTTGAAGACAAATAATGTCGCATTCAGATTCCATGATCTTGCTTTTTAGAGCTAACCATTTTTTCTTAGAGTTGATTCCCCTGAGATTCTAGTTTAGAATCTTCCAGTTTCTGTTGTTACTCATTTATAAACCGATTGGATGGGCATTGGGGTGACACAATATCTGTAGTCACACATCACACTAGGTATATCATAGGATACAGAATACATAAACATGTCCAACATCAAATAGTTCTGCAACAACTCATAACAAATATGAAAGGTAACTGGTCCAGTCACAAAAGGACAGATTTTTGTTAACATTAACCACATTATTTAGGTGCATTCTTCTTAGACTGCTTTCCACAAGATTCAGCAGCACCTCCCTTCTTTTTGCTTGTAAGGTATGGTTCTAGACCAGTCTTCTTGGGTCCAGGCTTTCTAGGTGGCTTAATGATCATGTCATTGCTTCTGCCCTTCTTCAGCAGTCTTTTCTCAAGTTCTCCCTCCTTAACCTTGCAAAATGATTCAGCAAGATTCTTAACAACCTTATTACTGAGGCATGGTGGAGCAGCATTGCAAGAGAGGCAATTATGATCATAGCAATTCAAATGGCTTTTAAAACCCCCATTAAGTTCTACAATTCTGGGGCTTCTTCTCACCTCAGATTCCACCAGTGGTTCTTTACCCCTCCTCCTCTTTGCAGGAGCATTTGGCACCATCATGCCGGATGGGGAATCATTTAGGCAATGAGGTGGAATCTGTCCAACACATTCATCAGGTATAATGAAGGTGAAAGTAGTTTCTTCAGTAATTGGCTCTTTAATAATCTCCCAAAGGGGTGATGTGAGAAAATGTCTAGTCCAATTGAATTTCTCAGGTGTGATGAGCATAAGAGTGATAAAATTAAACCAACTTACAGGAATGTCACATTGCAGTTTGCCTTTGTCAGTTGATGGGTCCATGTGTGGTGCAAAGAATCTGTCCCATAGCTCAAGACCTTGCTTTGAGAAAGAATTCCTAGCAGAAAGCATCTCAGATGAATTGACAAAAGGGATAATGGCTATTTCGACTTGTAGGTGTGCCTCATTTGGAGAGAGCAGGTTAGTATCCTCCATCATCCAGTCATCTTGCATGTTACCCTCATCAGCTTGGTTGGTGTCCTCCTCCTCATCCTGGTAATTCTGCAGAATGTTGAGCAGGCCATCACCCATGCCCACCTCAAGATTAGCATCAACAATATTTTGTTCCACCTCAATATCCTCAGCACCATGGACAGATGCCTTGTCACTGTCAGATGAAACATTAGCAATAGGTACAGATCCAGTAACAGCACTATCAGCCTCCTGAGGTGGCAAATTCTGGTTGTCAATGGGCATGTCAACACCTTCAGCAAAAATAGGTCCTTGGACAGCATTCCAGTTGCCCCAGCCAGCATTGTTCTGAGGTGCAGGTTCAATCCATTGGTCCCATCCACCAATGTCCCCTTCAGGTTGTGGAGGAGGTGGTGGAGAAGGGGGTCCAAATATGGGTCCCACCGCAGGTAGAGGGTGAGGGTCAGCACCATCATCAGGTAGTAGGTCCTCATCAGGTGGGCCCCCCCTAGGAGATTGTTGTTCAATATTTCCACAGAAAAGGTCCAAGATTCAGTTTCCACCAGGTCCCCAATGGTGAATCTAACACTTTTAGGAACATCTAGGAGATCAGTGACCCTGAGCTTTGCAATGATCTTGGCCTTGTGTTCAGGGTCCCGTTCCCAGAGCATCACTTTGCCAATATCAGAGAATATAGCATTCAGGTCGTCATGATGCCAGTGATCAAGTGGAGGACCCAGAAGCATAACCCAACACTCATTGTTAAACTGAGTCCTACGCCAGTTAATTCCTTCATTATGCCTATCAAAAGAAATAGCAACATCCTGGAAGGGAATATGACCCGCAGCAATTAACCTGTCGTGGTCACTGACATTTGCAAATTGAACATATGCAGAACCAAACGGACAATCTTGTATATCACGAAATTCGACATGTGCATCATTGATAAAGAAATCTTGCAAGACATCCCTGATATTACCAAATGGGACAAGACCAGGAGGAAGGGGATGGATGTGCGCAATGGCATACTGTTCATGAATTCTTGGTCGGCGAGGAACCATCACTCTTTTGACTCGATTCCTGCCCGCCACCTGCATAATCTCGAAGCCATGGGGAAGAAATGGCAGGGGGTCAAGTGGATTATTGGCCATTGCATAGGTGGATGTCGCCGGCGACGAGCAGAGCAAGGCAGTTGGGGTTTCTCTAGGCGAGGGAGTTGAGGAGACAGGGGTTTCGCCCGAATTAATTTTTTGGGCAAGAATAAAATCTTTTAGACAATCGAACACCCTGGGCCGCGTAACTTGCGGCAAGACCTAGGCCCTGATCCACTGCAGGTATGATTTGTCGGGCCAGGGACAAGAAGGGAAAGTAGGAAATTTCAAAAGGTAACAGGCCAGGCAGTTTAATTGCAGGAGATTTGTTGACTGCAGTTGATTTCGCCTCCTTAATACCTTTACCATTAATCACAATTTCCGCAAATGATGCACCTGGTACTCTATGATTAACGTCCCCTTTAATTTGTCCGTTATTGCATGGGACAGTTGATGACGATGGATTAATGCGATCAAAAACCGAGGGTTTGTTTTTTCTTTTGTATGAAACAACGGTCCAATCCTTGTCCAATTCTTTGTAATATTCTTTTTCTTCGAATTTCCAATTTGGGCCTCCATCTCGCCAAAGTTTGATCTTCAGAACAAAATCTTCATCAGTGAAAGAACCAGAATTATATATTTCAAAACCCATAGCTCTTGATGCAACAGAGAATCTAAAGGTTCTATCTTGGAGGATCTTAACTTGAAATTTTGATGCATGACCCCCAAAACATGCTTGAAGAACAATACCAATAGTATGAATATCAATCTTGAAATTTACACGACCAAATGAGCCAACAAGGAAGAAAGGTTTTCTGCGAAATCCTCCAGAGAAATTAATGTGATGACCAAATTTCTTGAACATATTAGCCTCAAATGTAAGCCCTTTAGAGAAATCCACCAAAATGCAATTGTTGTGTTTGATTGGTGGAGTAAGTGGAACATCGGGAATTTGAGCACCTACCACCACTCTTTTGATGACAAGATCCAAGATAACACCAGTGGAAACTTTCTCATTTTGGAGAAGGAATCTGCATCAATAACCACTTTGTCCTGATTTAGTAACACAATCCTCTTAGCAAGAGTATGCAGTACCAAAAAACCAGGTGCCTTGTCCAAAACATCAGAAGGCAAGGATGAGCAAGTAACATGCCAAGTAAGTTTCAAATCCTCACTTAAGCATTCATGAACATGAGAATTCCCAAGAAAACTAGAAGAAGGTGGAAAAATATCATTGATCCTAGCAAGATGAGAGGGGAACCTCACCACAGAACCAATCATGAGAACCTCCCCATTTTCCAAACTTCTACCCTCCAGTGGTGAACCGTTGGCATTGAGAATGACCAACCATCGTTTATCCGAGAGACCAAGGGTTCCAACAAGGAACTTACCATCGGTGGAGCTTCCAGAATATGTGATTTTCCAACCGCCACCTGATGAATCCAGTGAAAGAGGGCCCATGTTTGTGTGCGACGGCGCCGGAGTGGTGCCGGCGAGTGCCGGTGGGATGGACCTTAGAGAGACATGCCTCAGAAATCGTGCAGGTGAGCACAATGGTTCAAGTTTATTAAGTGCAAGAAAGTAAAGTGTGCCATCCAGTTCGTGAGAGCTTTAATCACTAATTTTCACATAACAAGTTTAATTTGGGAGGTAGATAAAACAAGAATTTACTTGGAATAGCAATAATGCTACTAGGTAGGTATGGTGGACACAAATGGCAAAGGTTTTGGTTTAAAGGAGGTGGATGCACGAGAAGAATACCCTCTCAGTACAGGTTTTTGGTTAGCAAGGTTGGGTAGCAAGTATAAGAGTTGAAGGAAACAAACAAACATACAAGTGATAAAGACAAACACGCAATCTTCCTTGGAAGCACAAAAGATCTTAACTAGAGAATACTAAACTTATGAGCAAATCAAGAAAGAAAGATGATGAAATTATTTTTCTTTAAAGGTACTTTTATCTTTTCTTTCAACTCTCAAAAATAGTGTGCTACTGACCGAGCCAGGTTTGCCAAAACCATCTATATTAACTCAATGATCCCAAAGTGATACCAAAACTAACAACAAGATCAATCATATAACCACGAATTGAAAACTAATATAAGCTATGCAAAAGAGTGAATGATAGAACTTCTCATTAATATTTCATAACGGCAACTCACACCAAGGGATACATATCTAACGAGAGAGGGGACACTTCCATAATGCAAACCATCCTACATAATAACATCTCTATTCATGATATGACTCTACTAATAAGGTAAAAAGATAGAAGATAGTAATGTGATACCGCGGCACTCCCCCAAGCTTGGAACAAACCAAGGGGATGCCAAACCTGATGATGAATTACTCCTTCGATGGTGGTGGTATTCTCTCGATGAGCTCTCTGATAAGTTTCCCCAAGTCCTCAATCTCGAACGTGAGATTACGAATCAACTGTGAGTTTTGCTCAATGTGGCTCATGATCATGTCGGTTTGAGAATTACAGCTCTTGCTATTCTTTCCCCACTCTTCCTCCTTGAAGTCTTCTTTCCCTGCATGGCTAGAACGAGGCAAATCCCAATTGGAGGTAATTTCCCTTTGGGCATATTCTAGTATTGATGCTCATGGATAAGGGTATGGAAAGGATTCTTGGTGCGTGGAGGAAGTGACCAGGGATCTGAACGGTAATGAGGAGCTTCCCTCCAATGGCTGGGTTTGCCACCACTCCAATGAGGAGCTTCCCTCCTGGCAGAAACAGATCGAAACGAAAACACGATATACGAACCTCGGGAGATTTGGGGGGTTATATATTATGAAGTTTCATATCAACAGAAAGGTACTGGGTGAAAACGAGTCGGAGGCGATGACGAGGGTTTAACTCATCAATGCCCATTGTTATGGACTTGGGTTTTAGAGAAGGAGGGAGTGCTGGAGACATCTATCGGCTAGCAAACAAGCACACAGGGGACAAAGGATTTACCCAGGTTCAGGCCTCATAGAGGTCCCTACTCCTGCTTGTCTGCTCGTGGAATTATCGAAGGAGTCGAAAGTTACAATGGTGCGCAGATGCAATCTGGCGAGGGTTGTGGAAACTAGGGTTGCGTGTGTCCTTCTCGCCGCCCCCTCCTAGCCTTTATATAGATAAGCTAGGTCTCGGGTAACAGGTCGAGTCGATTACAAGTTAGGGTTTCAACCTTCAAACTTTCTATCTTTAGCTTCTTCTTGTCCTTCAAGCAATCGAGAGTCCAAAGGTTACTCGAGTTCTTTCATCTGGGCCTTGGCGACACCGTGGGTCTGTACGTATTTAGACCGTATATACCAAGCTCGAGTACCTGTAGGGTATACCCATATCAGTAGCCCCCGAGTTTCCAGTGGAATCACAGATTCGACTGGGTACTTTTTGAAGTCTTCGAGTGCCTGAATGAGTACATTTTTGACTGCTTTCATTTATGTCATAGGGATTGTTGATATACATGCCTGATATAGCCAAAGTATCGGTATCAGTTAACCACCTTAGGGTGAAACAACGCAATCTACTCGAACTCGAGTCCCCGGACTCGAATCCAGAAAAGTGCTAGCGTAATTCGACTCAGGCCGCGGAGGTCTTACAGGAGTCGAATTCCAGTTATATGGGTGTGAGCACTTGACGCATCCGTCAAGGCATGTTCATCGTGCCTGCAGGCACGGATATTTTCTGGTAGTGCGTAGTTAAATGCGTTCCCAGGCCTTATTCAGGTCTTACCTTCACGCTGTAAGCACGGCATCCGAATTTTATCATCACGGAGATGATTCGGGTGACCCAGGAGACGTAGTATCTTTGTAGGAAAATTATGAGGCGGTGTCGCCATGATCTGCGAGTGTGGATGTTATCAACACACAGTTTTTGTGCAAATAATCATAGGGTGCACGGCCAGCGCTCCCTATGGGAGTAGCCCCCGAGTGCCTAGTTGAGTCGAAGACTCAGGCAGGGACTAAAGATTTTTTGCGACTGCTATCATCTTTGCTTGTTTGTTTCAGTCAAAGACTCAGGCAGGGACTAAAACACATTTGCGACTGCTGTCATCTTCTGCTTGCTTGTTTCAGCCGAAATTGTTTCCGGCGCTCCCTATGGGAGTAACCCATGTCCATAGTCGAACCATGTTTCGAGTGGTTGGGTTTGAATTTCATTGCCTATATCCTTGCAATAAGAAAATAAAAAATCGTAGGGTGCGTGGCCAGCGCTCCCTATGGGAGTAGCCCCCCGAGTGCTTGGTGGAGTCGAAGACTCCAGCAAGGACTAAAGTAGTCGAAGTTTTCCGTTACGTAGCTGTTGATGACGTCAGTGCTGACGCTTGCATGACCTCAGTTGCCCGCGTGAGCGATTTTGACGGGACGTGACGAGCAGTGGGTCCCACTTTCTGAATTTGATTTGACTGGGCGTGCGTAATCTTATTATTAACTGTGCCTCCTCGATTTCCGCGCGTAATGGGAGCAGTGGAGGGACGGTTCGTGCTTCCTCTTCTCCATGTGTCGAACGCGATGCGTGCCACGCGCCTAGTAGGGTTTTTGTGAGCCGTTGGATTGCATCTCTTAGGGGTTAAGTAGCGGCGCTACAGCGGTAATTTTCCATCTGCACTCTTTTCTTCCTCGCTTCCATCGCCATTGCTGCTACTCATCTGCTTTTCCCTGCACTCATCTCCTCCTCAACTCTGGACCACCTCCGGTCATTTCCAAGTTGTTTTCTGCGTTCTCATCGCCGCCACGCAATGGGAAAGATGAAAGGAGGCGCCGCCGCTGAATCCGTAGCCACCGTCGCTGCGATGAAGAAGAAGGGTGGCCCCGCTGCTGCGGGCACCAGTGCCGCCGTCGGCAGGAAAAAGAAGGTCGCGGGCACCCGTGTGACCAATGGCGCGTGGCGCCCCTCTATCATCAAGGCGTCGAATCTCCGTCTTCTTCGCCAAGACGGAGTTATTTCTGCGGCAGTCGCCGATGCGCGCGTCCCCAGTGGTGAGACCATTCCTGTGCCTCCCACCGGTTTTCGAGTGATGTTTTTTGCATTCGTCATTCGCGGCCTTTCTTTGCCTCTCCACCCCTTTCTTAGGGGTCTCCTTTGTTTCTACGGGCTCCAACTCCATCAGCTGTCCCCAAACTCAATTCTTCATATCTCCTGTTTCATCACTCTTTGCGAGTGCTGGCTCGGAATCGAGCCGCACTTTGGCCTTTTCAAACGCTTATTTAAGCTGAAGCGTCAGTCCGCATCTGGCTCTCTAGTTTACGAAGTATGTGGTTGTGGAATCCATGTCGAACCGTCCGCCACCTACTTCGGCATCAAGCTCGCCAAGTCCGTCCAGGGATGGAGGGACAAATGGTTCTATGTTCGCGACCAGAAGGCCAAGGACGAGCACTTTGGACTCGCGCCTTTCGATCCCGCGACTCCCTGCAAGAAGATGTGTTCTTGGAAGAACGTGATCATGCCTTCCGAACTCGCGGAGACAGACGTGCTATATCAACGCGTCTGCGACCTCGAGAGTCGCATAGGCACGGAAGAGGGAGGCTGCGCCCTTGTCAGGACTTGGCTGCGTCATCGCGTCCAGCCTCTCGAGGCCAGAGTCCATCCCATGTTTCAATGGGGTGGCGCTGATGATGCTACTCGCGTTTCTGCCGATGGCATGTCCACGAGTGAGGTAGATAAGAGGGTGTGACTGGTCACGAAGTACACCTTCAAGGATGTGCTTCTAAATGAGCCGGTCGTTCCTCCTTTCGATGCTTCGAATCCTCCTCCTGAGGTACAGTTGTGCTACGCACTAGCTTACTTTCGCGAATGCTTTTTCTGTTGCTTACCGGTTCTGTTTGCTGATCTTCACTATCTGTATGCAGGATTGGGCGGTGTCGCCTTGTATGCCTCCTCTCCCTGAGGGTATTATTCCTCGCAAAGCTTTGGAAGAGGACGAGTCTGAGTTGACTGTCCCTTCTGATGTGGAAGAGGAAGCCCCCGAGTCCGAGAGCCCAGATACTCGCAAGCGTTCGCGCAGCGAGGACTCCGATGCGTCGACTCCAGAAGGCACAGCTGCTGGCGCGGAGTCACCAATTCCCGCCGTTCCTGTGATGGCTGTGGCACCATCTTCTCGCAAGAAGATGCGATTGCCGAAGGAGTCTTCGTCAGAGTCGGCGGAGGCCACGTTTAATCTTGACAATTTTGACTGGTAAATTTGCGAGTTCACTAGTTCTTTTCTGTTTTCTTCTTGTTGGCTTTACCCTGGAGTTTTCCTTTTCTCAATGTGAATTTGGTCTTGTAGCCAAGAGGCGTCGTCATCTTCTGGCGACGTCGAGTTTGTGAAGAAATCTGGAGTCGCAACCTCAAGGGCCAAAGTAGAGGTCGAGCGCGCCCCTTCTCCTCTGGCGGCGGCCCACTCCGGGCACAATTCTTCGAGCTCTCCTCATGTAGGGGAGCATCAATAGTTGCTCGGATGACGGTTCAGCAAACTTCTTCGGAGTCGCTAGAGGACCATGTAAGTACATCTTTCTTTATTTTTTAGTGTGGCAGTCAACGCCTTCTGTTGCCCTCTTCTGACTCCTTGTTTTGTGTGACAGCTTCTTGTAAAGGAAGCTGCGCAAGTGGCAGAGCAGGTGATGGCGATGGGTCGCCATCATGCAATGCTGGAGACGCGTCACCGCGTGGTCGAAAGTGAGTGCTTCTACACTTAATCTTTTCGTCTTCTCTCTGTTTTGGTGTAATCGACTGATAGCCAATTATTGATTGCCATGTAGCTGAGCATAATGATTTACTACGCAACGTCGCCACATTGGAGAAGACATTAGCCGCAGCTGTGAAGGGGCACGATGAGGCAATCGCGGCTCGTGATGATGCCCAGAAGCGTGAAGAGGATCTACGCGCCTCCTTTGCGGCCAAGGAAAAGTTGTTCGAAGAGCAACTGTTCTCAGTCGCCAAGGCCCTCTCAGGAATCTGTACTGGAGATATTTTATTGATGTTCCTATCTGCATCTAGAGTGTTGCCGGTGGCACTAGAAGTTTGATCCATGTGTGTATTTTCGGTGTAGATGCTGGCGACTTGAATTTTGACCCGCAGGCCCTTCGTTGTGATGACGCTCTAGCCAGCGCGGTATCTGCGGTCGAGGACCGAAGCGCCGCCATCCAGGATACATTGTCCAAGGCCAAGGTCGCCCTTAGTCGCCTCCGAGAGGAGTTGATGCCGAAGGCGGAGCTGGTCGATAATATGGACAAGCTGGTGGAGTCACTCGCCGAGGGTGTGCCTGCTACCTACAAGAACTCCCTCTAGGCGGCTGGTGCGACGATGTCACTCACCATGGTGCAAGCCCACGGAGTCGAGATAGATCCTTCTGTGGTGTCAAAGGCGATGCCTGTTGGCGCGGATGGTCAACAGGTAGTCTTCGCTCCCTTTGCGACTGCTTGTGCCAAATATGGCCATTCCTTGATAAATATTGTTGCCAAGTATTCGGAGGAGCTCCAACGTGCGAAGAAGGCGGCGAAAGCTTCGGCCTCAAGGGCCGGCGGAAAGTCAGTGGCATCTAATACTACCACGGACTTGATGAAGCCCCTAAAGCCGTCGAAGTCGAAGAAGCCAGCTGCTCCGTAGTTAGCTTGTTGTAATAATTGATCAGTTGCCTTTTTAGCCTAAGGACGTGCCTGCTGGCGAGTGTATTTGTAAACACTTATGCTTATCTTGAATGCATATGTTCCCCTTGCCTTTGTGTTAATTTGGTCGCCTGAATTGCCTTTGTCTTGACTTGTGGTAGGGTGCATCGAGTGGTCCTGTGGGGGGAAACCAGGATTCGCAATGTCTTGATGAGACAGTGGCACCGCCGCGCTCCAGGGTAGAGGAGCTGTCCTTGCTATCGCGACTTCATGATCGCGTGAAGGAGCTGGAGCGTGAGTTGCCCCTGATCCGTGGTAACACGGACGTGTGGAAGTCAAAGGCGGAAAAATCCGCCGCCCGCGAGCAATATCTGCTTGGCGAGGTGACGCAGCTGGGCGACCAGTTTAAGTGTTAGTTTGCTTGTCCTCATCTTTTCCTTTGTAGTTAGTCGCAATGGTACGTTGTACTCATGTTGTTGGTGCTGCTTCGTGTAGTTGTTAGCGCACGCCATCCGCAGGAGGAGAGGGATAGGATTGCCATCCGCCTTCATGATCTCACCCAGGAGCAACTTCAAGAGAGTGGATACTTCTGGGTAGATCATGATCGTGCAACTGCATTGGCGACCATGCAGGATCGCGCTTCGCGAGTGCTGCTCTTCTTGAAGAAGTCACAGTCGTGTTTGAAGAACATCTATCGGGCAGTGTTCCCGTTGGATGACACTCCATCAAGCCTGTTGGCTCTTCTGGCCAAATTTCAAGATATGTCTACTGTTCGCGAGTGCGTGAGGCAGCAGTTGGTGGCTGGTGCCAAGGCTGCCCTCTCGATGGTGCGATTGCACAGGCCTAACGTGGATGTCGCCGCCGTAGCTTCCGGTCCGCCAGCGCCGCCAGCTGGATCTGCTTGGAATATGGTGCCACACTATCAGGCGGTGGACCATCCAGCAGAGGAGATTGTCGACTTCTTCGAGGAACAAACCGATGTTCTTCTGTTGTAGCAGTAGCCAGATTTGTATTCTGCACATAAGTGTATTTGTGTTGTAAAGTTCATGTATAGGTTATATGTATTTTATTGTTAAATGTGTATAAACAGCTTTGTTGGCGTGAGGTGCGTTGCACTATGCGAGTCCTTTTCGTTAGCCTGGCCATCCCTTTGTCAACCTGCCAGGTGCGTTGCAGCTGGGTTGAGTTTTCGTTAAGGGGTTTGATTGATGTGCCAGCTACTCAGGATATCGCGTTTATTGGTTCGAAGAACAGATGTATGTAGGGTGGCGCAGCCCCCGAGTATAAAATTGACAGAAGTGAAAAGAAAAAACACAGAGTTTTGGGACACTTAGCTTTTATTTACTTGAAGAACAGTACGAGGTACAATGTGTGGCTAAGTAGCCTTGGCTGAGTAGCCTTATTTGCGATGTAAAAGTAAAAAACAGCTAGGGGTAGAAGCGTCGTAGTTGTGCTACGTTCCAAGAGTTGGAGTATCCGACTCCTGTCTCTAAATCTTGAAGGCGATAAGCGCCACCTAGGATTACTTCTGTAATCACGTACGGTCCTTCCCAGGAGGACTCGAGCTTGAGATGCCCCTGCTGCTTCAGTCGCAAGACCAGGTCACCTTCGACGAAGGATCTAGGGCAAAGCCTTCTACTGTGGTAGTTGCGCAGGTTCTACTGGTAGATCATGGATCTTTCTGCGGCGATTTCTCTTGCCTCGTCGAGGAGGTCGACGGAGTCTTTGAGTGCAAGAGATGACTCTTGTTTGCTGTAAGCGACTACGCGCGGCACCTTGTACCGAACTTCGGCGGGTAGTACCGCTTCTGCTCCGTGCACCATAAAGAATGGCGTGTAGCCCGTGGCGCTGTTTGGAGTTGTTCGTAGGCTCCAGAGTACGGATTGGAGCTCATCTGGCCAGCAACCCGCGGCCTGCTCGAGTGGTCGAAGGAGTCGCTTCTTGATGCCGCTACAGACGAGCCCGTTTGCTTTTTCCACCTGACCGTTGGTCTGTGGATGCGCGACTGAGGCGTAACTGATGTTGATCCCCAGGTTTCCGCAGAATTCTTGGAACTCTTCGGATGTGAAGTTCGTCCCGTTGTCAGTGATGATGCTGTGTGGGACGCCGAAGCGGTAGACGATGGACTCGAAGAACTTGACCATGCTGTGACCTGATTGCTTGGTCACTGGCATGGCCTCAATCCACTTGGTGAATTTGTCGACTGCGACCAAGAGGTAGACGTAGCCTCCTTGCGAGGACCGTGGGAGCTTGCCCACCATGTCGAGCCCCCATTGTGCGAAGGGCCAAGCCAATGGAATAGGCTGTAGTTCTGCGCCTGGTGCGTGTGGCTTGTCCGTGAATCGCTGAAAAGCGTTGCACTTTTGGACTATGTCCTTGGTGTCGCACATGGCCGTGGGCCAGTAAAATCCAGCTCATAGAGCTTTGGCGACGAGGGCGTGACTGCCAGCGTGGTGCCCGCAGGTCCCTTCATGGATGTCGAGGAGGACAACTCTTCCATCGGCCAAGGAGACGCATCGTTGTAACACGCATGTGATGCTGCGTTTATACACTTCGCCGTTGATAATGGCGAATGCCTTGCAGCGTTGCGCGATGTGCCGTGCGTCTGTCGGGTCATCCGGTAGGCGCTTACTGAGGAGGTACGTAATGTACGGCTGCGTCCAAGATTGTTCGATCATCATGACGCTCATTGGGGCCTCGAGTCCTGTGTCTAGCTCCAAGTCATCGAGTGCCATTGGCTCATTGGGTGGCGTAGCCCCCGAGTCCGTTGCTACGCTTGTTTTCTTCTCTATGGCCTTTGGCTTGATGGAGCGTTTGCAGATGCGCTCGAGAAATACCCCAGGTGGTATGGGGGCGCAGGTAGAGCCTATGTTGGCGAGTGCGTCCGCCTCCTCAATGCTTTCGCGACCTACATGTCGCAACTCGCAACCATCGAAGTCTCCCTCGAGTGTATCGTAGAGGTCGCGGTATGCGATCATGTTGTCATTTAGTGCGTCGCACTCGTGCATTGTTTGGTTGACGACCAGCTTGGAGTCGCCATATATGATGAGCATCTTTGCGCCGCAGGCTTTTGCCATCCTCATCCCGTGCAACAGGGCCTCGTATTCAGCCTCGTTGTTTGAGGCTGTGAACTGCATTCGCAGGATGTATTTCAGATTGTCCCCTTGAGGTGATGTCAGTATGACACCTACTCCTGCTCCATCTTTCCGCTTGGATCCATCGAAGTGCATTGTCCAGAGGTAGGACATATCTGGCTTGTCCGGGAGTTGGTTATCCATCCAATGCACGAGGAAGTCAGGGAGAACTTGCGACTTGATTGCGTCGCGCTTTTCGTATGTGATGTCTCGCGGAGACAGTTCGATTCCCCAAAGCGCAACTCGTCCCATGGCGTCGGGGTTATTGAGGATATGTCCCAATGGGGCATCGGTGACTACCACGATTGGGTGTTTCTGGAAGTAATGGCGTAGTCGCCGAGCGGTCATGAAGACGCCGTACGCCAGCTTCTAGTAGTGCGGGTAACGCTGTTTTGTTGGCATGAGGACCTCGCTGAGGTAGTATACCGGGCGTTGTACACCATGGACCTTGTTTTCCTCGGCCCGCTCGATGACGAGCACTGTACTGACCACTTGGTTGGTAGCGGAGATGTACAGCAGTAGTGGTTCCCTTTCTCGTGGAGTCACCAGTACTGGCGAGGTGGATAACAGGCGCTTGAGATCTTCGAGTGCTTCTTGCGCTTCATTGGTCCACTCGAATTTGTCAGCTTTGTGGAGGAGCTGATAGAAGGGCAGTGCCTTTTCTCCCATTCGACTGATAAATCGACTGAGGGCCGTGATTCGTCCGGCTAGTTGCTGGACGCCTCTTATGTTCTTTGGCTTCTCCATGGCCAGTATGGCCTTTATCTTTTTCGGGTTTGCCTCAATCCCTCTCGCGGATATGAGATACCTGAGCAGCTGCCCAGATGGTACGCCGAAGGCGCATTTGTCTGGATTGAGCTTAATCCGGTAACCATCGAGATTGGCGAATGTTTCACGCAAGTCGTCGATTAGAGAGGCTTCCTCCTTGGTTTTGATTACTATGTCGTCGACATAGACTTGGATGTTGCGACCCAGTTGCTCCTTGAGGCAAGCCTGCATGCACCGCTGGTAGGTGGCTCCCCCGTTTTTTAGCCCGAAGGGCATTGTGTTGTAGCAGAACACACCGAAGGGCGTTGTAAACGCGGTCTTCTCCTGGTCTTCCTCCTTCATTCGAATTTGGTTATAGCCTGAGTAGGCATCAAGAAAGCAGAGGTGCTCGCATCCAGCGGTGGAGTCGATGATTTGATCGATCCGTGGTAGCGGGAAGTGATCTTTTGGGCAGTGCTTGTTTAAAGAAGTGAAGTCCACGCACATCCATAGGATATCCGTGTCCTTTTTTGGCACCAGCACCGTATTGGCGAGCCAAGTGCTTTCCTTGATCTCCCGTATGAATTTGGCCTCGAGGAGTCTAATGATCTCCATTCCGATTGCCTGCGCTCGCGGCTCAGACAGTCGCCTGATTCTTTGCTTGACTGGCCTTGCGTCGGGGTTGACGTTGAGTGCGTGCTCGACGAATTCCCTGGGAACTCCTGGCATGTCCGCAGGACACCAGGAAAAAATTTCCTAGTGCTCACGGAGGAATTCGACGAGCGCGAGTTCCTATGCGGGACTCAAGTTCTTGGCGATGAGGGCCGTTTTGGCGGGATCTCACGGATGGACCTGCACCTTCTTTGTGTGCACAGATGAGTCGAAGGAGAGATCAGGTGAGCTTGGCCTACTCAGGGGAGGCAGACTGTTGTCTGTCGTTTCCTTCAATCGCGCGAGCTCCTCCTGCATGCCGAAGGACTGGGAGATTCTGTTGAATTCCCTGTCGCAACTGTCAGATCGCTCAAAGCTCCCGTTGATCGTGATGACGCCGTTGGGACCTGGCATTTTCATCTGCAGGTAGGCGTAGTGGGGTACCGCCATGAACCTAGCAAACGCGACGCGTCCGAGGATGAAGTGGTATTGTGAGGGCCAGTCGACGACCTCAAAGTCGATGCGCTCGCGCCGGAAGTTCTTTGGCCTGCCGAATATGACGTCGAGGTTGATTTTGCCCAGGGGGTATACGCCCATCCCTGGGACGATGCCGTGGAACGTTGTGTCCGATGCCTCCAAGCAGGTTAGAGGGATCCTCATTGCTCGCAAGGTACTCGCGAATATGAGGTTGATGCCGCTTCCGCCATCCATGAAGACGCGACTCATGTCGAAGCCTCCAATTTGTGCCTCGAGTACGAGGGGGCAATGACCTGGGCGAGGTACTTGAGGCGGGTGGTCGCATTTATCGAAGGTAATGCACGACTCACTGCCACTGAGGTACTCAGTGGTGGATGGTGGCGAGTGCATGGCCAAGTTGACTTGGCGAGTGATGGATTTCTGCACCCTGTTGGAGGGGCGCCCCTTTTGGATCATCATGGTACCCATGGCCCGTGGGTACGGTTCTCCTCCGTGGTGCTGGTCCGGTGCAGCTCCGTTCGGGGGTGGCCCAGGTGGTGGTGGCGGTGTGCCATGTGCCACGGCGCCTGGAGAGGCTCCGTAGCCTCTTTCGACTGCCTTGCGGTTCATCCGAACCAATCCCTCGTGTTGCTTGAGGAACTCGCGGCAGTCCTTGAGGAGGTGGCTGGACTTTCTCTTGCCGTCATGCTTGTCGATGTAGAAGTGTACCGTGCATGGCCCGGACAGTTTGTCCTCGATGGAGGTCGCGGGTGCCTCGTCGCGAGTGCGGTGTTGCCACACTTGCGTGGTTTTCTCGGAGTCACGGTATCCGCCGCTGCAGTATCCGCTGTTGCGGTTGTCGTCGCGTCTATCAGCGTAGCCGGCTGCGACCATGTTGACGTCATCGCGATCGTCGTAGATGCGCATGCGACGCTTGCCCCGGCGGTCACGTCTGCGTTCGAGTTCTGCCTCCTCATCGGAGTGAGCGCGGTTCTTCACCGAATCTTCTCCATCGGCCCACCGATTCGCGATCTCCATCAGGTGGTCGATGGTCTGGGGCTTCGAGCGGCCCAGCTCCTCCCTGAGCTCTAGGCGGCGGACGCCACCGTTGAATGCATCAATCGCGCGGTCCTCCGAGATGTTTTCCGCGGAGTTCTTGATGATGGACCACCTTTGGATGTATGAACGCAGCGATTCGCCAGATCTTTGCTGGCAGCATCTCAGTTCTTCGATTGATGCGGGCCGTTTGTACGTGCCCTTAAAGTTGCGCACGAAGCTGTAAACTAGCTCATCCCAACTGCGAATGGATCCACGTGGGAGGTTATTGAGCCATGCTCGGGCGGCGCCCTGCAGCTGTAGCTGCAAACATTGCATGGCAGTACTTCGACTGCCTCCGTGGAGCCTGACGGAGGAGATGTGATCCTCTAGCCAGATTTTAGGGTCTTGTAGACCGTCGAATTTTGGATTCTTCGACGGGAGTTTACACCCTTTAGGCATTCGCTTCTGCCTAATGGATCTGCTGAAGCATCTGGCGCCGCAGAGCTCCCCATCTCCCTCTTCCGAGTAAGTCGACTGAGCACGTCGTGCCCTTGACTTGTCGATCTTGCGTTGCGTGAGGTTGTTGCGCACATCGTAGTCGCGATCGTGTCACCATGAGCGACGGTGTCGAGACAGGTCGTGACTGTCATTGCTGGATGAGGGCGAGGAGTAGCGCTTTGCTAGCGCTTTGCCCTTTTTTGGGTCTGGTACCGGCTCCTTGTCGAGGGAGGCCTTGATTAGCCCCAAACCCGCGATCGTAGATCGGTGCATGGCAGTTCGGGGATCTCCAGCTGGCGGCTGGTTATTGAGGAGGTACATGGTGGCTGCTGTCACCGCAGCCTGCGGCGTCCTGGGAACCACGTTGCCTCTCGTGTCGACTGTCATAGAGCCAAAGTCGAGGACTTTCGCGGCCTCTATGCGTTCTTGCTCGGTGAGGTGAGCCATCCGCGACTGCCTCTTCTTGGCGAGGTACTCGTTGCCTCTTGAGGAGGATCCTCCGTAGGAGGAGAGCCCAGCGCGACGAAGGACTGACTCGTCCGCTGCCTTTTTATGCGCCTCAAGTTGTGCGATTACTTGTTTTTGGCGCTTGAATTCTTCTTTTAGGAGCCAGTGGTAGCCCATCAGCAGTTCCTATGGGGATCCAAGGGGTAGAGGTGCACCTCGTAGGGCTTCGCGGCAGCGCTCCCACTCTTGCTCGTTGAGCCTGATTACGACGCGTTCACCGGTTTGCTCATTGATTATGTTGGGAGGTTCGACTGCTCCCCCATTGGCATCGTTACCGCCGTCGCCACCATTGCCACCGTTGGGTGGATCGGTGCCATTACAAGCGTTACCGCCGTTGCCGCGATTGGCGGAGGTGTCGCCTGCGTTAATGACAGCGCACATGAAGTGATTGGGGAAGCTGTTGCTTCCACAACTTTCAGATTCGAAACCGTAGGTTCCATCTTCTGTGGCCAGATCGCTCAGATCGGAGTCGCGACTGCTGTCGCTGATCGTGTTCCTGACTGCCACCGGAGCATTGAGCTCGCTGAGGGTGCCGATCGATGGAGGGAACCATGATGCCGGGGCAATCACCGGTGCTGTCGGTTGATCAGGCATGCGAAGCGTGCCCATCTGACCAACTTGGAAGCGGAAGCTCCCAATCTCCAGACTAATTCCGTCGCCCACGGATTCGAAGGCCGGACGGGTGGCCGGCGTGTGGACGGTGAAGTCGAAGGCGTCGAAGAGCTAGCGAATCTCCGCTGTTGCAGAGTTGTAGATCACAGCTGATGGGGCCGAAGAAGCCGCAACATCAGCACCCCCGTTTCCCACAGACGGCGCCAATTGACGAGGGTTTAACTCATCAATGCCCACAGTTATGGACTTGGGTTTAGAGAAGGAGGGAGTGCTGGAGACATCTATCGGCTAGCAAACAAGCACACAGGGTACAAAGGATTTACCCAGGTTCAGGCCTCGTAGAGGTCCCTACTCCTGCTTGTCTGCTCGTGGAATTATCGAAGGAGTCGAAAGTTACAATGGTGCGCAGATGCAATCTGGTGAGGGTTGTTGAAACTAGGGTTGCGTGTGTCCTTCTCGCCGCCCCCTCCTAGCCTTTATATAGATAAGCTAGGTCTCGGGTAGCAGGACGAGTCGGTTACAAGTTAGGGTTTTCCCCTTCAAACTTTCTATCTTTAGCTTCTTCTTGTCCTTCAAGCAATCGAGAGTCCGCAGGTTACTCGAGTTCTTTCATCTGGGCCTTGGCGACACAGTGGGTCTGTACGTATTTAGACCGTATATACCAAGCTCGAGTACCTGTAGGGTATACCCATGTCAGGCGGAGACCGGGGTGGACTCACCACCTGGTGGCGCGGCCTGGGGACGGCCCGCGCCACAGGATGGTGTGGGCCACCCTAGCTCCATTTCCGTCTCTCTTTCGCTTCGTAGCTTTCCTTATTGACTGAAAACTGCAAAAATATAGTTGGATTGTATTTTCGCGGAACTTTTTTTACTAGAACTGTTACCTATTTGAAAACGGACTCTGCAGGTCTCTGAATTTAGTATCTAGTAGATTCTTACGTAGTCACCACTTGAATAACATCAATATCTTCATCTTCATACACTTATCACTTGAGTCATAAAACCCTTCTATTCCTTATTACACCATTATCTCCATTTCCTGGAAATTTCTTTCACATAAAACTTCACACAGTTCTCATTACCAACATTAGTATAGGTGAAGTGATAAAACCATTTGAGTCGAACTTCAACTGAAAACCATCAAACATAAGCTACTATAGCAACTCCTTCCGAAAACCCAAAAAGAATTCAAAAAGGAAATCGAATAAAGAAGCAAATGCAAGCGTGGCAAAATCTGTCAAAACAGACCAGCAGGTAAAGATCAATTTTTTCGAAAATCTTCTGTTGCACAAATAAAAAAGTTCAAAACTAACGAAAGTTAAATAACAACCTGGGGCATAAGCATAAACAATTACAGCTCAAACCGACATACAGAGATCTCTCATGATTTTTTACGGTGAAGCACAAAAATCTGTTTCGGGACAGCAACTTCCCCAAATCTTACTTCTCTCTCATTAGAGGTTGATCTTGACACAAATACCAAACAAAACGGATAAGGGGTGGTTATTACCGAAGTAATAACTTCCAAGACTCAAAGAAACAAAAACAAACTAAAATCAAAAACAAATTGGGTTGTCTGCCAAAAAGCTCTTTCTTTATAGCCATTAAGATGGGCATGATAATTTTGAAGAAGCTCTCATAGGGATATGAATTGAAGTGAAATAGAGCATTAAGAAGCAAAAATACACACATTCAAGTCTAACCCACTTCCTACGCAAGGGAATTTTGTAAACAAACAAGTTGTTAAAACCAGAGGCTACTTGCATAGGAAGGCAAACGAAGTGCAACATAAAAACTTTCAGCATAAAACGAGGAAACTTGATATTATTGAGATGCATAAGAACACTTTTCCCTCTCTCATAATGACTTTCAGTATCATGCATAAACTTAACAATATAGCTATCACAAGGACCATCATAGCAATGATCACTTATTCTAACAGTAAACACAAGAATACTAGCTCTCATAACACTACTTTGTGAAACAAAATTAGAGGTATCCTTACAAAGGATAGTGTGTCCCTCTTCTTTGTATTTGGTAACAAAGTCTTTCACATTTGCTATTATAGGTTCATCAACCTTTTGTTTATCAGGTTCAACAGCTTTACTTGTACTTTCATTAACCATACTAGCAATCATAGAATGTTCCTTTACCTTAACTGGAAAAGGCATTTTCTCAATATAAGGTTTAGGTAAAACATGATTAGCAGTATAAACTTCAGTATTTCTTGCAGGAACACTCTTAGAAATATCTTTATAAGGTTCATGATACTTATTCCACTTCTTTTTAGGCACTTCAATATAGGAAGCGAAAGCCTTAAAATAAGAAGCAATAGCTTGAGAGTCTAGACCATAAGCATTTTTAATGTTTTGAAAGTCATCAGTTCCCATAAAAGATTCAATGCATTCACAATCATAATTTATACCTAACTTTCTACCTTTGTCATTCTCCCAAGCTTTAGCATTGTCTTGAATACGGTCCAGAAGATCCCATTTAGCTTCTTCTTCTTCCATACGAGTGAATAATCCAGCACAAGAAGCATCCAATAAATCCTTGTCATGTAGAGGGAGTCTTGCATAAAAGTTATTGATAATAATATTGTTGGGAAGCTCATGAATGGGACATTTGAGCATTAGTAACTTCAATCTCCCCCAAGCTTGGGCTGTACTCTCTCCATAAAGAAGCGAAAAGTTGTATATTTGATTCCGATCTTTATGAATCTCACTAGGAGGATAAAACTTTGAATAGAAGAGAGGCACTATTTCCTCCCATTCTAGAGCTTGACCATTCTTCAGCAGCTTATACCATTCCTCAGCTCTTCCTTTTAGTGATAATGAGAATAACTTCTTCTTAACTTGATCTGTAGTAATACCTGCACACTTGAACAACCCGCATAATTCGTGTATAAAGAGTAAATGATCACCGGGATGGACAGTTCCATACCCAACATAATAGTTATCCATAACACGATCAATAATTCTTGTAGGTATTTTAAAAACATCATTCTCAGCAAGTGGTGGCTTATCTACTACCTTAGCAGTGGTAGTAATATTACCAAATAAGAAACTCAGCGAATTATCCATAACGAAAATAAAGCAACCAGCAAAAGTAAACAAGACTCACAGTAGAAGTTTCCTTTACCAGTTCCACTCTCCAATAGCGCTTCACTACCCGGCAACGGCGCCAGAAAATAGTCTTGATGACCCACAAGTATAGGGGGTGTATCGTAGTATTTTCGATAAGTAAGAGTGTCGAACCCAACGAGGAGCAGAAGGTGCTGGGTAGTGGTATGGATCAGGATTTCTCTGCAAATACTTAGCAAATGGATTTTTCGGGGTTTTTGATAAAGCAAGTAAATAAAGTATGAGTAAATAAAAGACAGTACGGATAAATGCAGCAAGTGGCCCAATCCTTTATGCAGCAAAGGACAAGCCGGTTGTATTACTTAAGATGACCAAACGTTCTCAAGGACACATGGGAAGACTGTCAAGTGCTTTCGCTTCATATAGTTGATTAATCTTCTCTAGCTTGCTAAGTGTTGTGTGGGTGAACCTATGCTAATGTACCGCCCCATCCAAGACTAATACATACTTGTGATTATACCCCTTGCAAACATTCGTAAGTACAAGAAAGTAATTAAAGTAGAAACCTAACCACAACTTTAAACTCTAAGACCCTTACGTCCCTTGCGCAATGGTTTCCTAACGGGGGTTCAGGTTTCTGTCACTTCGGCAACCCCTACGATTAGTAGCCAAATACACAATGCATTCCCCTAGGCCCATATAGGTGAAGTGTCATGTAGTCGACGTTCACATGACACCACTAGAAGAAGTACACCACAATTTAAATAACAATCTATTGAATCTTTCTCAACAAAACTCCACTACTAACAACAAGACTTCTCCCATGTCCTCAAGAACAAAACGAACTACTCACAAGACATCATATGGATCATGATCAGAGATGGAATAATGATGTATAACAATCTGAACATAAACAATAATTCAATGGTTCACTCAATAGCATCAAGTACAAAGAGTAATCAACACCGGGAAAGTTTCCCCTATGAACTATGCAAGATTCAACCCAATTATTACAGCAATATGGAGATGGTGATGATGGTGCTGATGGTGATGATGGTGGTGAAGAAGATGATGATGATCTTGGTGAAGTTCAGCTTGATGATGGTGTTGATGGCGACGATATCCCCTCTCCGGGAAGGAATTCCACCGACAGAAATTTGTGTGCCGGAGAGATCTTTCTCTCTCGGTGTTTGCCGCCCCGCAAAGGCGGCGGAATCTTTCTATGGTCGCTCCCCGAGTCTTAGGGTTTCGGGAGGATGATATATGCCAGAGGGGAGAGGCTGGAGTGGGCCAGGGTGTCCACACCACCTCCTGGCGCGGCCTAGGGCTACCCGCGCCAGGGGGTGGTGTGGGCCCCCTGTGGCCCATCTCCACTTCGTTTTCTGGCATCCTTAGTCTTCTGGAAAAATAGGATTTTCCGTATATTTTCCCGGATTTTCTGATCTTCGCGAATTTTTCCTCCAAACAACACCGTTTCCATCAGAATCCTGACTGCAGCGGTCCTTGCTCCAAAAGTCATCAACCATGCAAAAACAGATGAAATAACATAAGTATCACCTCTCAATACGAAATATATCAATGAATAATAGTGAATTAAGACATAGAATAGTGATGCAAAATGGACATACCACTCCTCCTCCCTCGTTGATAAAGAATCAGGAACAATTGGGACCTTAGGAGTAACCGTTAGACAGTCAACCTCCATATGTCTCAGAACAGAACTAGAAAAATTAATTTCCTTTACAGATCTACACATGCTAATACCAACATTGGAAAGCTTATCAACAATAATAGGGGATGAAAAAGAAAGGAAAGATGGGGACGGATTAAATATACCATGAGAATCAAGATTCTTCTCAGTCTTCCTTCACATGGCCTTGGCCAACGAATCCTCGTCCGTGACCGACGCCCCAAGTGCATCAGTGCCATGTCGGGAGCTCCTACGCGCAGGCACGTCAACCACCGGAGGCATATGCAGAGGGCCACCTGCAGCCCTGCCTGGGCTACAAGGCGACGCAATGGGAGAGGAAACCGACCCCTCCTAGGCCAGGTCCCCCTCCACGTGCAGCCCCACATGGGCGTCGACACCTGGGTGCCCCGCCTGGGCCCCCGAGTTCGACACCGCCGCCGCAGTAGTCCCCTGGGTCGTGACTACCAGCCCCGAAGACCTGGGCGCCGCCACAGGGGCCTCCGCGGTGGAGGTCGAATCCGCCAGCACGGAGCCAACACACAACCGATCATCCACCCTCTCCTAGGCCAGCCCATCGGTCACCACCTCAGCAGAAACCTCTACCAGCACTAGCTCCGTCCTAGGGATAGATTGACCCAAGACGTTCGGCCTACACCTAGCCGGTGTGGCCAACACAGAAGAAGATCCCTTGACCGACCGCAGAGCCTCCTATAGCTGGGCAGACGAAACACATGGCGAACCAGCAGACAAACCACTCCCGTGCAGAGGGGAATCCAAAGGCAAAGCATCCATGAGTTCCTTTCCACGCAGAGTCGAAGGAGAAGCATTAAAAGGAGTAACAGCGTAAACTTTCGAAGGAACCTGCCGCGTAGAAGATGAAGAAGAAATCCCCTGACCGGACGGATGTCCAGAAGACATCCCGTCCCAGGAGGCGGAGCAACAATATCGGAGGTGTCCATCAGATCATCTCCATTGTTCCCCATGCCATCTCCCTCAGAGTCATCATTCGGCCTCTTCCACAAGAACGGTGAGAAATCTGGCTCCGGGACATACCGCGCAGGCTCCAACCAAAACCTCAGCTCATACCCCTTCATCTTAACCACAACATCAGAAGTAAGATAAGAACCCAAAGCATCTTGGCTCCTAAACACCGTAATATCAAACATACCAACCAGAATGTGAACAACACCTCTCCTCCGCAAAGACAATAAATCCACATCCAGAGGTGTACCCAAAAGAGATCCAACCGCCCACAAACCAAGAAAAGTACGAAGGGAATGCGGTACGCCTTCCACATGCAGCCAAACTTGATGTAATTCACATTTGTGTGGCACTTCCTAGGTCTTGTAGGCAGAAACAGCTAGCTGGGTCTTGCCCAGCGGCATTGAAAACTGACTCCCATCCACCCTATCCAAGTCCTCGAAAGATGGGAAGCTAACCAGAAAAGTATTGTCCCCGTGCGGGTGACCACCGCACCTGAAATCTAGACCAAAGCAACGGGGATCTGACTGGGCCCCATATCATCTCAAACCACACTGTCAGGGATCTGCGCAAACACCGTCTTATCATGGCCACACCCAACGATGTATGCAGTCGGTCGAGGTTGCTTCAGCACATGGCAACGCAAGGTTGGGTGGGAAGCAACATCACAAATATAATAGTAGTGGACGGTCTTATAGTCCTTGGTGGCATGGGAATCAGTGGCACACTTCCAACATCTGACATCCTTCTTAGGCTTCTTTGGGACCACCACAGGACTCGGAACAGCCGAGGCCTCCAAACCCCCAGCCGGAGAAGCGTACTTCAAGTGCTGAGGCTGTACCAAAGCCTGGTAAGGTTGCTGGACACCAAAACTAGAATCCACGAGAAACCACCTTGTTAATGACCCATAAACTGTGGTGGCGGAGCCGCAAAATACCCATTACCAAATGACCTAGGCTGCAACGGTGGCTGATTAACCCCAGAATGCTTCTTCTTCTTTCTCTTCGGCGCAACATTCACATGTACACTCCCACTCACACCAAACTGCGGTCCCCCACCCGAGGGCGTTGTGTGGGGAGCCCCATAATGTCCAGAGGTCGATGCCACCCCCGACGTGCCTCCAACGAATCCATGAGGCGGACCTCCAGCAAAAGCTGCCGGAGTCGGGCCACCGTATGGTGCCTGGAGAGGTTGCATCGGCATAGTCTGAGCAACAGCGAAGTAGGCCGCCGGTGGGCGGAACTGTACCCTGGGCGGGAAAACCGGTGGCCCAGCATATGGGACCGTCGACGCAAAAGGTTGCCCCGCGATGACCGGAGACACCGTCGGCGCACCGACAGGCGGCGGAGCAGGCCTTGGCGCGGCCAGCGCAGAAGGAGCCGTGGCAGGGGGGACCAAGGCGGGGGCGCACCCACAGGTGGAGGCCGGGGAGTCGAGGCTGTGGCCTGAGAACCCCTAGGGTTGAGCCCCGCCATGGCAGCCGACGGAGAAGCAAGAGCCGCCACATACGTTCGTCTCGATGGAGAGGGCATCCGTGCAGCCGAGAGGAACAGAGGGCCGATCGGCCTCGCAGTCCGAGGCGAAGGGGAGTCAGCGGTGCAGAGCGGGGGAGATTGATCGATAGCAGAAGAACTTGGGCAGAGAGTCCGTGACCACGCCGCCCTAAACCGCCTTGCAATCGCAAACCACGAGAAACAGAGCGATCGATCGTAGTCCGAGTTCGAGTCGGCCCCCTCGTCAACCAGTCCGTCCTGGCCTGGTTCGGCCTTAGCAGGCCCATCACAGTCGTCAGACACAGGGCCCATCGATCGGCCAGCCACCTCTGCCTTGGATCGGTCGATCGCATCCTCGATCAGACGCCCCAGCAACGGTGGGGCAGACGACCGCCGGCGAGGCAACGGCCCGCGCCACTGCTTCGACAATCCCGGCGAGGCCGACACTAGACGCCGCACACACCACCGAGATCCGATTCCCATGGTCGGCCCCGGCGAAGAAGGCCTCGGTGGAGGCCACGGTGGTGACACGGCGCCCGACGGTGAGCCGGCCATCTCCCAGAACCTCGACGCCTTCGTCGGAAAGCCCATCTCCTCCTAGAAGCTTTGCTGCAATTCCTCATCCGTCAGCCGCCGCCGACGCGAAACCGAAGTCCACCCGAGCCCATCGTTGACGTCCTCCAACGCCTCCAAAGCCTCCCTCTCCGCGAGCGCCTCCTCCCCATCCGAACCTGTCTCTGATCCGAGACAATGGAACCTCGAACCAGATCCATGGCTAGGCGGAGACGCGGAGGTCCGGAGAAGGTCGCCGGGCGCACGATAAGCCGCCGGCGCCGCCCCATTTCGTGGCGGCGCATCTCAAGACCTGCCCGATTAGTCTCTTAGACTGGCTCTTTCAGAGGTAGGTAGGGTGTGCGTGCCGTGTGCTCATAGTTCAAACAAATGAATTAGTTTTCTCAAAAAGTGGTAATTTGTAAAAATTTAGTTTATCTTTTTATACTAAAGAGGATAGACGGTACGCTAGAGGTTACCATTTCCATCCTTACGTGCAGGGTTAGTGCGCGCAACAATTAGACACAAGGCACAGCGTTTGGCTGAGTGAGTCGTGACCATACACACAACAAGAGCAAGAACTGAAGCGAGCCAGTGGTAGCTGCAGCCAATGGTAACGAGATGCATGGAAGCCACAGAGTGTGGATGAGACACACTGTACAGTGACGTGCTGGCCAAGTTGGGCCGACAGGGAATAATTGTAGTCCATATATGGAGTACAGCCTTGAGGGAAAGAAGGAAGGGTCGGTGCACCATGACGCGTGCAGCCACACAGCACCGTTAGCAAAGTGGAAGCTAGATGAGTCGACAGCTAGCACACTGCACACGTACGGTAAACATGGACTAAAACTAGCAAATTGTTCGGGTAGGGCGGTTACCTGGTGCCCAAGCTACGGGAGTAGTATATGGTGCTGGAGTGTCGGCAAAAAAATTACTACGGGAAGAAGCAGTTGACGAGCTAGCTAGCTACTCGCTCCGTTTTAAATATAAGATGTTTTAATTTTATGAATCTACACACTAAAAGAGATATAAATATATTTCTTTTATAAAATTAAAACATCTTATTTTTTTAAACGGAGTGAGTATTAGGGACCAGGGACCAGCCCTCGTGGCATTCGGTTGAATGAAACATAAGAAATAACGTCTTTTTTCAGCAAGCACGTGGCTTAATTTTCTGCACCTTCCCCAAATAAATAACTTAACCTTGCTATTCCTTCCGGTTCAGTATATTAGCACACACGTAGCTTAAAGAAACTTTGATCATCAATTTTGGCCAATAAAATATGTAATATGTGTCTCAAAAAATACATGAAAAACTTCTTTTAAAGATGAATCCGATAATATATTTTTTATGACATATTATATAAGATTTGTTGACTAAAATTAATGATCAAATTGTAAACTACGTACATGTCTAATAAATTGAAACGGAGGGAGCAACATGTTATCCACGCATTGTTTTGCTCGCAGCATAACATTCGAAATGCAAAGATTTGAAAATAAATATATTACCAATAAGCTTTTTGATACACCAGCACTGGTGATCCCTTTTTTCTCGCAGCATGTGAGGCGGCGTGTACCATGCATGCCATGATGGATGAGTGTAGCTTTTCGATGGCTCGCACCACATCCCTCATAGCTCTGGCCTTCTTGGCCCCAACGCCCTCTGAGGCCATCGATGGTGGCTCGTCGGGGTCGTATACGATGTCCTTGGCTTTGGAAAGAGTAGTTCACGTCTCTGTCCACTTGCCACATGTCTCAATCCTTGCAAATACGTGGATGAACTTGAACTCCACATTGTCCTCTCGGTAGGCAGCGATCATGGCACACATCTAGAATGCAATTGGCACAAATGTAGAATCACAGAACGACGTCAAAATGGGCTACGATGTACAATGGACATCCGCTAGTTTTGCTTACTTGATCATCGAAGTTGGTGCCGCTAAGGTGGACTCGGCGCACCTCCTCCACGACGCAATGGCACTTGTTGCAAGCATGCTTGATCATCGAACGCCGTCTTCACCCTCTTCCAATAGCACTCCGAGTTTTGATTGGTGCCAGTGAAAGGGTCAATGCTCACTGATTTCCAAGCTTCGGCGAGGCACTCGTCCTCCCTCGGACTCCACTTGGGTCTACGGCCGCCGACTATTTTCTTCTCCATGACCGTCTTTTTCTTCTTCTTCTTCTTCTTCTTCCCTTTCAGGTCAAACTCCACTTGGCTTGTTTTGGTGGGAATTTTGGGAATGTCCCGTCGAGAGGGCTAGCCCACCCACATTTTGAGCTCCATCCGGCGGCCCCGCTAGCCTCCCTACGGGTTGGGTTCGGCCTAGGGGGTGGCGGATGAAATGTTGGGCCTCGCCCGTGCCAAATCTCAAATATGGGGCTAGGAAGTTTTTTTGGCACGTAGTAATATAAAACTAGTAGTACTAAGCGAAACCTGGTGACCATAGGAGGCATCCCTGATGCTGAATAGTCCCATTCGGAAAGTTTAGAGAGATCTTCACCTATTTAAATAGCCCACTTTGAAAAACCATGCACGAACCAGACAAAAGAAAGCACACAGCGACCTGAAAGAAGAAAAGTCAATTGGTTAGACTCGCCTTAAACAAAATGGGCCCGGCCCAGCTGAGCGGGTACAGACGATGACCTGTCCTGGACGGAACAAAATCAAGAGTACACCTCGAAATAGGCATTACGCCCAACTTTATAAATAAAGCAACGACCTTCCAGAGTACAAGCAAGTCACCGACGTCCAGGCGTAAAAAAAAAAAGAGTCCGCTGGGGCCACAGCACAACAGGCCCAAGGAAATAAGACAAAAAGGAAAAGGGGGATCTGGAAGGGCGCTCCACTACGAGGCCGCGGAAGCACTAGCAGGCGCCAGGAAGCGCTGCGCCGACGCCCTAAGAGCCTACAGGATGTCGTCCACGCTCTCCCGGTCCCGCTGCCTAGACGGGGGGTACCACTGCTATAGGTAGGCAAGCAAAAAAAACACAGAGTCAGATGCATGCCGGGGAAAGATCTGCTCTATCACCTGATGGGTTCGTAGCATGGAAAACAAAAAATTTCTACTGCAAGAACGAACAAAACCCAGATCTAATCTAGATAAAAGCCAAGATCTAATCTATTAGACATGAGCAACGAGATAGATCGGTACTAACACTTGTAGATCCGAAAGTGTTACGAGATTAGATCTCGTGGTTGATGTAGTCGATCACTTGCCGATCTCAAGATCGTGTGGACGATCCTTTCGGCGCCGCGTTCCAGCAGCGCTTCCGCAGTCGGTCAAGTGGACGATCCTTCCGGCGCCGCGTTTCGGCAGCGCTTCCGCAGTCGGTCACACGTGCGGAGTCGAAGCAGACCTTCCTCTCCCCGTTCCAGCGAGTAGCAGAGGTAGTAGATCTTCTCCACGGAATCCCAGCAGCACGACGGCGTGGTGGTGGTGGTGGAGTAGAGAATTCTGCAGGGCTTCGCCTATGCCTGTGCAGAAGAAAAGTGGAAGAGAGAGGCGGCAGAGATTGGAGTTGTGGGAGAGGGCTTGGAGGGGGCGCCCCTGCCCTTCTATTTAAGGGGAGGAGGCGCGCCTGGGGAGGGGGAGTCCTAGTAGGACTCCCCTCCTATGGCCGGCGGTGGGAAGGGGGGAGGAGTCCTCCTCCCCCACGAATCCGTGTCTTTCCCCACTAGGTTTCCTTTGACCCTTTCTTGGTTTTCAAGCAAACTCCAAGAAATCCTCTAGAACCTTCCAGAACATTCCGAAACATTCTAGAACCCTCATACAAATACTCCGGAACATTTCCTAACTCAGAAAATGATCCCCTATATATGAATCTTATTCTCCGGACCATTCTAGATCTCCTCGTAATGTCCCGAATCCAATCCAAGACTCCGAACAACATTCGGTCTCCAACGCATATTTCATATCTACTTAAAACAACTTCGAACCTTAAGTGTGTCACCCTACGGTTCGTGAATATATAGACATGACAGAGACACATCTCCTATCAATAACCATCAGCGAGACCTGGAGATCCATAATGGCTCCCACATACTCAACGATGACTTCGTGATCGATTGAACCATTTACATACGAAACCAATTCCCTTTGTCTCGCGATACTATACTTATCCGAGGTTTGATCGTCGGTATCTCCATACCTAGTTCTACCTCGTTACTGATAAGTACTCTTTACTCGTTCCGTGATATGTCATCCATTGTGACCTAGTCACATGCTTGCAAGCTAACTAGATGACATTCCACCGAGAGGGCCCAGAGCATATCTATCCGTCATATGGATGGACAAATCCCAATCTTGGTCCATGCGCTTCAACACATACTTTCAGAATACCCAATGACACCTTTATGACCACCCAGTTACGAAGCGGTTTTTGATGTCATCAAAGTACCCATCCGGTGATGGTGATTAACACAACCTCATGGTCGAAGGATTAGGTTACTATGCATTTAAAATCTTATAGCAATACGAACTTAATGACTTGATCTTATGCTACGCTTACTATGGGTGTGTGTCCATCACATCACTCTCCTAATGATATAACCTTGTTATTAATCACATCCAATGTCCATGATCAGGAAACCATGATCATCAATTAATCAACAAGCTAGTTCAACAAGAGGCTTACTAGGGACTCTCTTATGTTTACAAAACACACAAGTATTAGTGTTTCCTAATAATACAATTATAGCATGGGATGTAAACATTCATCATAAACACAAAGAAAAATAATAACCACTTTTATTATTGCCTCTTGGGCATATCTCCAACATCACCATCTCATTCCGAATATTTCATAAGGTCCATGTAATGGCCACAAACACCAACCAGAAGAGGTGACGCCTTCTACTGGTATGGTTCGCCTTTGTTTCTAGGAACTCGCCGAAGTCTTGGGCCTGTCAAGTAGGCCCCAGCGCTTCTCGGATATAGTTCCACAGAAACTGAGCGACAGGACATGTGAACATAATGCGGGTGCACGTCTCCGGCGTCCCACATAACGGACACATCCCATTGCCGGGACCATTGCGTTTCGACACCTCCACTCCCAAAGGAAGACGACCCCGTAGCAGCTGCCACATGAAGATACACAAGATCAAGGGTAGGGGAGACTTCCAAAGGTGCGTCATCCAAGGCAAATCTAGGCCCTAGAAGAGGGTCCTATAAGCTGAACTAACTGAGAAGGCTCCGGAGGGAGACTGGTCCCATGTTACCTTATCCCTCTCCTCTAAGAGGGACAAGGGTAAGGAGCTAGCCCCGCAGCCTCAGGAAGTCAACCACCTCAGCATCATTGAAGGACCTCCAGAACAGGCCAGTGACCTTCATGGGCTTCCTCGACGACCAACATCGAGGGAGCTGCACAAATGGCAAACAATGCGGGGAATTCCTGGTAGAGGGATACCCCCTGTAACCAGGGTTCAAGCCAAAACAGGATTTCCCGGCCATTTCCCACCATGGAGAGAGAGCCCCGGCGGATGAGGTGTTTAATGTCTTGGATGATCCGCCAGAACTGGGACCCCTCCCGATGTTCACACGCCAGCAGGGGCGGCCCTGAAGGTACTTAGCCTTAATGAGTTGGAGCCAAAGGCCTCCATCATCTTGGAGGATCCGCCAAACCCACTTCAGTAATAAGGCCACATTGAAGAGGCGAGAGTCAAGGACTCCTAAACCACCAACGATTTTGGGGGTACAGTTATCTGCCCACTTCACCATATGATACTTCTGGTGCCCATCTCTAGCAACCCAAAAGAACCTAGACAGCTCTTTCGCAAAGTCTACATGGGTTCCCTTAGGGAGGAGATACATGCACATCTGATACATGGTGAGGCTGGACATGCATGAGTTAATCAGGATAGTCTTGCTACCCTTGGACGTGAGGCGCGCATGCCACGGTTCGGCTCTGGTCCGAACCTTCGCGACCATGGGAGCAAGATCCCTGATTAGCACCCCGAGAGTCGACATGGGCATTCCCAAGTAGGTATTGGGGAAGTCCGCTAATCGACAATTCAAGCGGTCTGCTATGCGTTGCCTCTCCTCCTTGGAGAAGCCAAGGATCATAACCTCGCTCTTGTCGAAGTTGATCTTGAGGCCCGACAAAGATTCGAAGCATAGAAGCAGGAATTTGAGGTTAATGATGTCAAGCTCCGACCCCTGCACCATGATCATTAGATGCCCTACCACACCCGAGATATGTCTAGCGGTCTTGGCTTTGTCCAACATCTCTGCCAGGGCATCCACCGCAGAGTTAAAGAGAAGGGGAGAGATTGGGTCCCCTAGTCTAACTCCGTATGAGGGTCGAAAATATGAACCCACTTCCCCATTGACGTTGATCGTTGTGCTACCACTCATGTCAAATTGCATAATTCAAGAGATCACCCTGTCATCAAGCCCTCAGCGCTCGAGGACTTGTTTAAGGAATGCCCAATCTAGTTTATCGTAAGCTTTCTCGAAGTCTAACTTGAGGAAAACTCCTTTATGATTTCGTACCTTCACCCCATGAATATAAAAGTGGGCCCGACCTAATCGGACGGTACAGAGAACGACACTTACGCAGAAAGAGAGCCATAACGGTGCAATGGGATGAATATTTGATTCAAATCACATTTTAGACAATTTAGTCATATGTATTTTATTTGGTGGTACTTACACAAATGCCCCTAAAATGATAAACTGTTAGGACACTACCTAACAAAGTGCCACAATAAGTTATTAGGGCACTTTGGACATGTGTTCTCTTATGTTATCGGTGGTACTACACAGATGCCTCTAAATGGTAAACAATTAGGACGCCTTTTTTAACATGTTGTTGATACTCTCTCCGGTTCATATTATTGTTCTCAACTTTGTCTAGATTCGTACGTATCTAGTTAAGTATTTTGTTTAGATGCATCCGTATCTAGACAAAGTTGAGAACAATAATATGTACCGGAGAGAGTACTTTTAAAGACACCGGTAAAATTTACACTTTTAAAGTGCTCGAATAAATAACTAAAGACATTTTTAATCATGTAAGGGTATTTTAAAGTGCACTTGACCCTCTACCGTGACGCAGTTTATTCTCTCTGAATTTGCCGTCGGCACCGGCCGAACCACTCCCGGCGCTCGTCACCGCGGGCGAGACGACCACAACCGCAGGCAATCAGGCCGCCAAACACCCAATCATGCACGCACGAATAGACTCCCCAACCTGAGGGCTAAGGGCATTAGGTTCGATGGAGACACACTCACGGCCATCACAGCCACTAACAACAGTGTTTATGCCGGTACACACACATCATTCACCATCATCCTCCCATTTGGAGTTGGTCAATCCCTGTCTCCTCCTCCTCTCTCCGGCCGACACAACTTACAACTTAGCCCAAAAGCACCGTACCAACGTCATCCTGCTTCCTGCATTCGCCAAAACTGCTACGCGGTGGTTGATATTCATAATCACCTCCCATGCAAATATGCAATGCATAAACCCTTGTATCCATCTCAGCCTGCTCTTCTCCATCTCCTCTCCCTTATCCGATTGGTGAGGACGGAATTTTCAACTCCGACACGGGCGAATCACCGTTCGACGACGCATTGCCGCCTTTGACATCGATCAGTTTGTGCGTAGTTCTTAACTTGCGTATCTCTTTTTGATGAGGTGATGGCGCGCGTATGACTCTTTGTTGCGTGAAGATCGTTACCTCTATACCTTCCAATGCGTCATGATAGCTCCGGCCCGCGCTACAGGAATGGACAGATTCGCCGACAGCCCATAGCTACGCCGAGCCGTCGCCCAGACCAGCTCTGTCCGGTGGCCGTCGGCGTAGGCCCAATTATGCCGAGGGTGGTCGTCGGCGTACAAACGGCCTCGACGTAACCAGGCCCAGCCTGGCCCACGTCCGTCGGCTCGTGACGGCGTTATAGCTACGGCGACGGCCACCCTCGCCGTAGCTATGTCCGTTTTCTTTTTCCTTCCCTGATTTTCCCGTTGGGCCTATGCCGAGGGTGGCCGTCGGCGTAGCTCCTTCTTATTTTTTTATTTGCATTTTATTTGCACTTATTTATTATAACATTGTCTATATTTAACCAATTATTTAAACATTGTCTACATTTTTCTTAATTGGAAGGATTCTTATCGTGAGAATAGCTGTCTCCACGCCCACATGAATTGACGTTGCGAATCATCATATTCAGCATCCACAATCAAGATATTAATTATCTTATTCAAGTTCTCGACATAGTTTTCTACTAAAAATTCGATAATATCACTGATACATCTCGCTCAATCAAACTGGACGCTGACGACTGGGTACAGAGCCGCGGGCGGTGGACAACCAGAGAGAAGGAACCATCACACGAGCATAGCTCGGGTCAGATCCCTGAAGAACCTGCCATGTATTGGAGAACCTGACCTCCAACACATACATATAGCGGCGGATATGCTCGTCCTCCTACCTGACATGTCTCCGTACCACCTCCTCGTGGGCATGCTCCCTTTGAACCGCTCCTAGACCATGGGACCACCACCAAAGAAGCTCCGGGTCGACGGCGGGACCCGGATTCCTCACCAAGCTACGGTTCCCGGAATGTAGCACCTCCCAGTACCAGCCCGGCGGAGCCTAGGCTCGGACATCCCTGGCCCCGACGGAGCTCAGCAGTCCTCCGACGTTGCCGCCAAGTTGAGGACGAGCACGCGGGTTAGGCATCCTAAAGTATGCATTTGAATGAAAGAACAAATTTCTAAGTGTGGTTGCTCTGAAACACATCTAATTAACCAAAAAATGGGCTTGGAGATGACCTGCGGGCGACGACGACGGGCGACCTCGGGTGGCGGCGGCTTCGAGCCGGTGAGGGGCTCTAGGTGGCGGCGTGTAACACCCCAACATTAGAGCTTAGAAATAAGCTGAGATAAGGTGTGTGCATTGCATTCATGCATAGAAAATGCAGATAATTTTCGCGCTTTTAAATAGAACTTGTCAAAGAGATTGAAGCTTCTCTTAACTTGGTGGATTTGAAACAGACCATCAAGTTGACTGCGATAAGTTTCAATATGACCTTTGCTAAAACTTACCTTTGGTTAATATAATTTGATCTAAGGGTAGATCAAATGTAATAAAACTAAGTCACAACATATTACTTAATAAGGAGTACTTGATCTTCTAGAGATCATTATATGGTATTCTATATCACAACTTAAGGATGAATAGTTAATCTTCTAAAAATGATATCAAGGTATTACCTACAACAAACCCTGAATACCAAGTTAAGTATATAACTTAAGTAAAGAAACTTTATAACTAAATCTTGAAACACTTGTTGCCATAGTGATTCCTACCATGGGTATCATGGTGGTTCTTAAACATTAACTTTTATCACAAATAGAGTAGAAAGGGAAGTCAAGCCAGAACCATTCATCACATACCTTTGTTGTCATATCAACATATGACAATCCTATTTAACCAAGTCCTAGTGTCTATTGATCATCAATGTGTGTGATCAATTATTGACCTAGCACATATTGACTTTTAGCTTTAACCTATTATATTGACCTTCCAAAGCCCTGAAGAAAATTAATAAGAGGAAGGAACTAGTTATGGTAGGGTGTGCCATCATCAATGGAATGTGATCTCTGGTGGAGATCAAACCATCTTATGTTGGAGAAGTTAATTCACTTACGAGTTCACTAGGAGAAGTATTTAAACCAAGAAGTAATTAGTGCTTGAGGAGCCATGAGAAAGCTAGTAGTGTTAGAGTATCAAATAATAATCTTGTTAAGCTAAGAAGGAATAAACTTAAAGTAAGTTTTCTTAACAAGATAACTCTTTATAGAGAGACTAGTACAAGTCTGATACTTAGTTGATTATAGATCTTGATCAGACAATTAGAAGTCTAAGCTTAGTATGATCAAAGGATGACGATCAGTATTCTCAAGTCATGTGAGAATAGATGACTAGGTATTAAAGAAGAGTTGTGAGTATACCCAAATTAGGTAAAGCTCTAGTAAGATGAATCATCTAGCTTGATTATGAGAAGTCATGCTAGAGTTGGAGGAAGTAGGTAATATGAGTTGAATGGAGTAGTTGGACACATAGTGCTTTAACCAAGCTAGTACAATAACAAACTTGTATTATGGGAGTAGTACCATACCTATTCTAGAGGATTGTTATCACATGTGATATATAGAGAGAACTATAATCTTGCAAGCCTTGGAAGAAGTTGCAAGATGGAGTTAAGGAAGTTAATAGATGGGGTTAGCAGTAGCTACATTGATAGGTGCATCAATGATAGTTAATTAAGAGGAGTTATATACTAGGAGTAAGAATGGAGTATTGTTGGAGTGGCATGACCATGTCATCATATGATGATGGATATGGTGGAGTCAGATGATTGTCTTATTCAAGAAGATGTGACCTTCGTGAATAAGATAAGAGAGTTATATAGAGTATATTTAGGAAAGGAATTCCTTATCTAAAGATAACCTTAGTGAGGTATTATGGTAAGGATTCTCTAGAAGCCTTAACCAAGATCATAGCAAACCATGAATATGACCCTGTCTACATATTTGTCCAAAACCCTAGAATGGAGCTAGCAGTGAGAGTAATTCCTATTTCTAGGTAACCATTGAACAATACCTCATGGACAATTAAAGCTTCCAAAAGATAATTAGAGAACTAGGTGAGTGTTTTAGAAGCCTTGTTCACTTTATTGTCTTAAACCTTAGTAGAAACCTAGTTTCATAGAACCTCAAGATCACTTTAGGAAAGTAATCTTTGTAGCTCACTCTAAGATGAGTTATTATCCATGGTACACATTTATAGTTTTTAAACCCTAACTTCTATGCAAGTTATAACAAAATATACACCTTGATATCATCTAAGCTCATGGGAATAATATTAACCATATTAATTCCTCAGAACTTTAAGTATCATATAATAATGAAGGATCACCATATAAAAGTTTCCTTAAAACATAAGTTAATGAGAATCAAGTTTTATGAATGAGTAGTAATAAATCCTTTTATAAGTTATGGTTTATTATGCAAATTAAATTCATAAAAAAGGTCCTTACAAATTATTAAAAGGAAAAGGACCTATATAAAGAAAATAAAGAAACTATAACATTATATAATAAAAGTTCACAAAATTATACTAAATACATTTCAGTATTGCTACAACTACTTAGCCAATAAATTTATATGGGAAAGAATACAAAGCAAATGTGAAAATACAAATCTGAAAACAAAACAGAAAATAGAAAAAGGAAACAGAAAGAAAAAAAGAACCTGGCCCGAGCAGCAGGCTGGCCCAGAGTTCTCCTCTGCCTATCCGTTGCTCACGCGTAGTGCTCAACTGCCCACCTGGCCCATGCGTAGCCCGCTACGGCCCGTACCTTTTCGGTTTGTCTATTCGTCGTCGTCTCCGTCGACAGATGCGAGAAGCAGCTCGCTGTCGAGCTCCGCCGCGCCGACGAGCATCAAGATCCGCGCCACCGCCCTCGGTCGTCTATAAAGTCGCCTGCGCACCGCCAAGGACGAACCCTAGCCTGTGTTCCTCTCTTTCCTCCCCTGTGTGCCAAAAATCTAACCCTAACCTCATAGGTGCTCCGCCACGTCGCCGTTTCCGGTCGCCCTAGGGCAAGCCGAGGCTGCCGTTGAGCTCCCCGTGCTTCCCTCGATCATCTCGCGGAAGGAATCGAAGTCACGCACCCCTAATCGAGCTCCCCGACCGCCTCTTCTCCAATGCCGACCACCGTCGATTCCTGCCACTACAGCGCTCCTCCGACCTCGCCATCGCGCTCTTCAGCTTCGTGGTGAGCTACCGGTACTCGTGCACCTTCTCTATTTCTTCATCACGCTCTGAGCCCCCTTATCACCGTGCGCTGTCGTCGGCCTCCACAGAACTTGGTCGCCGGAGTACCTCCGGTGACCAAAAAGGGGCAGCGACACCACCCATCGACTCCCCTCTGTCCAGCAAGCCTAGCTACGAGCCCGCGTGTGCTGCAAATCGACGGATTCGTGTGCAAACTAAGAGCAACCTCCATTGCTGACGTCACCATGACGTCATGGTGATTTCATAAATATATTTATTTTTTTGATAATCATTTCTATAATAAGTAAATTCCTAGATATTACGTGGCATAGGCCCCACTAGTCAGTGACTAGGGCTAGGAATATCCCCGGTGAGAAAAGCCCCTACCTCATGCTGGCATCAGCTTACCTCATAAACTCATTTAATATTTATTTTTAATTCCAAAAAAGTGAATAAATCTTATTAAATCAATATCTTTTGTTTTATAAATCGGAAAAATATATATTATATATCAAAATGTGCAGAAAAATAAACTCAATAATATAAACCTATGGTCATATTTTATTTTCCAACTTAAAAAGAAAATTATTATTATTAATAAAATCCCTATTAAAGATTAATCTTATACAAATGTGTATTTTACTATTTAAAATTCAGAAAAATAAGTATAATATAACAAAATTCTTAGAAAAACAAAATCTAAATTTACAAACTTTTTTTATACCTTTTTGGTATCACTTAGATAATAATTATTATTTATTAAGTATTTATAAAGTGATTAAGCTTATAAAAATCATATCTTATTATTTAAAAATCATAAAAATACTTATAATATACCAAAATAATCACAAAAATGAAATCTACACACTAAAATATCAAATATCACTTTTGTAGTAAAATAAATGGTAAAGGTTTAATAAAACTAGTTTAAACACTTTTATTTTATTATAATTCCTTAAAAATATATAAATTTTGCTATTGTCTTTAGCATTTTTTTTAAGGTTTAAAAATGTAATAACAAGTTCAATTAATGTTTGATGAATCAAAATTAAGTGTATTCTAATTTTTCCCATTATAAAAGCATCAAAGTAGTTTATTGCTTATAAAGGGGAAGCATTAATAATAAGGTAAGTCTATTCACTTATAACTTTAATAAAACACCACCTCATTCAAGTAATAATACTTAAATTCTAACTTTGTGAAATGTTAAGAAGTAAACCGTCTACAATGTGATGCTTTATTCAAAAAATGTAAAACTCCACCACTTATGATATGATTGTTAAATGTAGTAATGTTTTCCTTTTTAATAATCTTGCTTAAGAAATCTTTCAGATACCATACCCCATTTTGAGTGCTTTAATATTGCATATTACTTGTTGTTTTTACCTATTGTTTCACACACACTCACAAGCCTTAATAAGAAGCATAAGTGAGAAGCAAATATAAAAGTGCAACACATTCTAAAGGAATCACCATAAGCTTGCAAACCTTAGATCAAATACAATTATTTCGGGGATTCGCGTTTATCAATCTACATTACATTACTTATGCATAATTGCATCGTGCTTCTTTAAACATTTGTCCTTACTAGACCAATGATGCTGTTTACAGAATTTGGATCTTCTAGTATCTCGAAGACCGTGAGTGCATAATCTTGCAATCACAAAAGGTAAGTTCACAACTTGCTCATGTCCTTTGATTATTTTGTATCAAATGCTTGTAACTCAAATGTTGTCATCACCTGCATTTCAAAAAGGCCAGAAAACACTATTTTCATAATAATATGATTATGGATTATTTACCAAATGGTAATATTCTATTGATACAGTTCCAGTGGTAAAGGAACATAAGATCTAGGACTTAACAACCAATGTCGCTAGTGATTCTAACGCCGTATATTACGCGTCAACCATAAGACTTGGAATGGGACGGGAAAGTCATCTGTATCTTCTCCCTTTCGCATGGACGGATGACCTTATCGTGGAGTTCCAGACAATCCAGCACATGGGTGGGACCCCTTAGTTCCCCTCGATCTAGGTGTCTAGATTCTCTGTGCATCTCTGTCTGGGTCTGAGTTCACCATAGCTGATGGTGACCGCCAGACAGAGCTACGTACGGAGTCTCCGAGAGGCTACCCAAAGAGTAACCGTGGTAGTTGTCTCGAGGGATCATGTCTCATGCAGGGTCACGGAGAGGGCAGTACTGGCTTGGATCTTAGACTGGGCCCCATACCAAGGAAGTGTGGACAAGCTCGCGGCTTGGTTGTGCAACAAGGCTAAGGTCTCTTATGGGAAAAGTGACGCACCTCTGCAGAGTGTAAGAATTGTGACATGTTACTCCCTGTTCCGGGAAGGAGCTATGAACGCGGTAGGAAAGGAACCCCACAAAGGTTCTGGTCAACCTGTGAAGGCTGTCGGACATAGTTTTCAGAATAAAAGCAACCTTTGAAGAAATGTTTACAAAAACCTGCATTTCCTATGACCTATGGTATGTGGCTGTAGAAATAGTGCATCATACACTCCTTTTTAGTGAACTTGCTGACTACGCCCGTACTCAACCGTACCTTCTTAACCCTTGCTATGTTCTAAGCCGTTGAAGATGACGCCAACATCTATTTCTTCTCAAGAAACCATCATCGACAGCTCAAGATCTTCAATAGAGTCAATGAAGTCAACATATACATCAACCGAAGTGAAGACAAAGTTCTTAAGTACATAGGAGTAGATTCTCTAGCCTTAAAACCTACTTCTGTAGAGCATTGCAATAGCAGCAATGGGAAGCCTGATAGTTTAGATGCTAGTATTAGATACTAGATAGTTTTGAGTTATTATTTCTAGTTCTTCTTTGTAAGAAGTTTCTTTATCTCTCTTTAACCTAGAGTATTCTCTATCTTTTGTAAAGAGTCGAGTAGTAATCTATAGTCATGTCTTGGACCTGCTGTGTTTTTGTTGTACCACTCTGAGGGATGTAATACTGGTGAACAGTGTTTCATTGGTGTTATGTCAACGACTATAGTGTACTACATCATGCAGAGGTATGCTGGGTCATTGCACGGCGGCTTCGGGCAGGCGGTGGCTTCGGTGGCGGTGGCTGCTTTGGGCAAGTGGAGGAGGCATCGGAGTGGAATGAGAGAGGAGGGGGAATTTAAGCTAAACAAACCTAACCCACCAGATATACATGGGCCGAGCCTAGGTTTTCTTGGGCCGAGCCTATGTTTTCTTGGGCCGAGCCTTGATTTTCTTGGGATGAGCCGGAGCATCACAATCGGGGCCTAGAATATGGCAAAGTTGGACCAACCTTTGCTCTCCATGTACATGTATCCTAAACAAACCAAAACAAGTAGAGAGGTCCACCGAGCTACCCTCGTACGGAGATAGCTATAGGGGTAGACGATCCGGGGCCCCCGTCTAGGGTTTCGCCGGAGGAAGACCACCGGAGCGTTGGAATCACATAAAAACTTGCATGTGCCCCTAGGATATGTGTGTGAGAGTGGTGCAAGGTTGGTAGGTGCCATGTGTGGGCCCCAAGTGTGACCCCTTCCTAGACATGCGTTAACACTTAGTAAAATCCTGGATCTGTACGTGGAAACTCTCACCGCGTCACAACCGGGGCCTAGAATGTGGCAAAGTTGGCCCAACCTTTGCTCTCCATGTACATATGTCCTAAACAAACAAAAACAAGTAGAGATGTCCACCGGGCTACCCTTGTACGGAGATAGCTATAGGGGCAGATGATCTGGGGCCCCCGGTCTAGGGTTTCGCCGGAGGAAGACCATCGGAGCTTCGAAATCACATGAAAACTTGCATGCGCCCCTAGGATATGTGTGTGAGAGTGGTGCAAGGTTGGTAGGTGCCATGTGTAGGCCCCAGGTGTGACTCCCTTCCCGGACATGCGTTAACACTTAGTAAAATCCTGGATTTGTACGTGGAAACTCCCGCCGCGTCATAACTGGGGCTTAGAATGTGGCAAAGTTGGCCAAACCTTTGCTCTCCATGTACATATGTCCTAAAAAAACCAAAACAAGTAGAGAGGTCCACCGGGCTACCCTCGTACGGAGATAGCTATAGGGGTAGACGATCCGGGGCCCCCGGTCTAGGGTTTCGCTGGAGGAAGACCACCGGAGCGTCGGAATCACATGAAAACTTGCATGTGCCCCTAGGATATGTGTGTGAGAGTGGTGCAAGGTTGGGAGGTGCCATGTGTAGGCCCCAGGTGTGACCCCCTTCCCGGACATGCGTTAACACTTAGTAAAATCCTGGATCTGTACGTGGAAACTCCCGCCGCGTCACAACTGGGGCCTAGAATGTGGCAAAGTTGGCCCAACCTTTGCTCTCCATGTACATATGTCCTAAACAAACCAAAACACTAGAGAGGTCCATCACGCTACCCTCATACGGAGATAGCTATAGGGGTAGACGATCCGGGCCCCGGTCTAGGGTTTCGCTAGAGGAAGACCACCGGAGCGTCGGAATCACATGAAAACTTTCATGTGCCCCTAGGATATGTGTGTGAGAGTGGTGCAAGGTTGGTAGGTGCCATGTGTAGGCCCCAGGTGTGACCCCCTTCCCAGACATGCGTTAACACTTAGCAAAATCCTGGATCTATACGTGGAAACTCCCGCGCGTCACAACCGGGGCCTAGAATGTGGAAAAGTCGTCCCAACCTTTGCTCTCCTTGTACATATGTCCTAAACAAACCAAAAAAAGTAGAGAGGTCCACCGGGCTACGCTCGTATGGAGATAGCTATAGGGGTAGACGATTCGGGGCCCTCGGTCTAGGGTTTCGCCGGAGGAAGACCACCAGAGCGTCAGAATCACATGAAAACTTGCACGTGCCCCTAGGATATGTGTGAGAGAGTGGTGAAAGGTTGGTATGTGCCATGTGTAGGCCCCAGGTGTGACCCCCTTCTCGGACATGCGTTAACACTTAGTAAAATCCTGGATCTGTACGTGGAAACTCCCGCCGTGTCACAACCGGGGCCTAGAATGTGGCAAAGTTGGCCCAACCTTTGCTCTCCATGTACATATGTCCTAAACAAACCAAAACAAGTAGAGAGGTCCACCGGGCTACCCTCGTACGGAGATAGCTATAGGGGTAGACGATCCGGGGCCCTCGGTCTAGGGTTTCGCCAGAGGAAGACCACCGAAGCGTCAGAATCACATGAAAACTTGCATGTGCCCCTACGATATGTGTGTGAGAGTGGTGCAAGGTTGGTAGGTGCCATGTGTAGGCCCTAGGTTTGACCTCCTTCCCGGACATGCGTTAACACTTAGTAAAATCCTAGATCTGTACGTGGAAACTCCCGCCGCGTCACAACCGAGGCCTAGAATGTGGCAAAGTTGGCCCAACCTTTTCTCTCCATGTACATATGTCTTAAACAAACCAAACAAGTAGAGAGGTCCACCGGAATACCCTCGTACGAAGATAGCTATAGGGGTAGACGATCCGAGGCCCCGGTCTAGGGTTTCGCCGGAGGAAGACAACTAGAGCGTCGGAATCAGATGAATACTTGCATGTGCCCCTAGGATATATGTGTGAGAGTGGTGCAAGGTTGGTAGGTGCCATGTGTAGGCCCCAGGTGTGACCCCTTCCCGGACATGCGTTAACACTTAGTAAAATCCTGGATCTGTACGTGGAAACTTCCGCCATGTCACAACCGGGCCTCTAATATGGCAAAGTTGGCCCAACCTTTGGTCTCCATGTACATATGTTCTAAACAAACCAAAACAAGTAGAGAAGTCCACCGGGCTACCCTCGTACGGAGCTAGCTATATGGGTAGACGATCCGGGGCCCCCGGTCTAGGGTTTCGCCGGAGAAAACTTGCACGTGCCCCTAGGAATTAGTAAAGTATTTAAATTAGTAAATATATTTGATGAAATAGATTGAAATTGAAGAAAATATAAAAGAAAAAATGTCAAACCTACGCCGATGGTGGCCGTCGGCGTAGGTCTAACTAGATCATGCTAAACAAAAAAAGGAAAAGAATCTAAGCTACGCCGACGGTGTCCATCGGCATAGGTCGACCTAGATCGTGTGGAACTAAAAAAGAAAAAAAATCTAAGCTACGTTGACGGTAGCCTTCGGTGTAGCTCTAACCCTAAAAAACCCCTATCTACGCCGACGTTTCCCTATCCATATAATCAGCTACGACGTGGCCCACCCGAGCCACTCGTCCATCCCCACCCCCGTCCATCCCCAACCCCACCCGCGAGCGCCCCCGACTCCGCCACCGCCTCCAGGACCTGCTGCCGCCCCGCCCTCGCCCCCACCCCCGTCCATCCCCAACCCCACATGGGAGGGCCCCCGACTCCGCCGCCGCCGCCAGGAACTGCTGCTGCCACCAGGACCTGCTGCCGCCCCGCCCCCGACCCCACCACCAGGACCTGCTGCCGCCCCGCCCCTGACCCCGTCCCACCCCCCAGCCGCCAGGGCCACCTCCTATCATCACAGTCGCGTGTCCTCCTCCTCGCGTTGCCCCGCGCAGCCTCCGCCGCTAGGACCCGCTGCCGCCAAGAGGTCACGGACCCCACGCTCGACCCCGCCGCTGACCCCGCCGGAACTACCCGCTCGTCCCCTATCTCGGGGCCCGCCATGTCCTCCTCCCTTTGTGGCAGCCACCCCTCCTCCTCCCGGATCTCGCAGTCCACCTCCCCGATCTCGCCCCTCCGTAGGTAATTCAAATTTTTTATTTTGTAGTTTCATGATTATTAGTGTTAGTTCTATTAGGATCTCTAGTGTTAATCTAGCGGGTAAAAGACTTGTGCTTGAGAGAAAAGTGGTCTAACCAGTGGGATCTAAGCAGGAACAACTCGAAGTGGGGAAGTATCATACCGTCGGTCTTCATTGCTGAGGATGAGGTCGCCATGGAGGGCGACAGAGTGGTGGCGGCAGTGAGGTGGTACTTCCTGCCGCTGCAGCGCTAGCCCGATCGAAGGCTCTAGGGTTTGGGTGTGTCAGTGGGGTGAGTGGGCACGACGAACCTTGGCATGCATGCCCCCGACCCCCACCTCTTTTAGATGCGCTACACGACAGGGGCCCACCAACGATAGCGATGTTGGGCGCCCCCGATCAGGGTGCTGGACCAAGTCGTTCGCCCGTTGGGACGAATGTGAGGAGATCATACTAACAAGTAGTGTTAATTAGTGGCATGTATGGTTTGTTAGAGATTAGTGGAGTAGTGGGTCTAGGCGTGAGTTGCAGTGGCCTCTCTGCTGATCCTGGTATTTTCTTCATGTTTTTTGCAGCTGCTGGAGGGTGAGCGGGGGGAGTGTTTTGATGGCAGGGTCCCGGATTATCTTTGACGATTTGATCACGCTTCGAGGGTGAGAATCCGTTCGCCTCTCTTGTACCTAGGTTTATTTTTTGTGTCTAGATCACCAAGTCTGTCGCGCCACCTAGGCGTCATCCCGACCGTAAGCGTTACACGAATTAATATGCATTAGTGGTCTCGCATATTAATAACCGTAACACTTATGGCTTTTATCGGGCAGTCGGCGGATTCGTAGTTGGGTATGGTTCTCCCTGGCTCTACCTCGATCCGAGACAGGATTTCAGCGGCGCCTCCTCATTGTTCTCCGGATACACATCATCTCGACTTTTTGTCGAGACGTGTATCGGGAGAGCAGCGGGGAGGTGGTGCAGAAATTCTGCTCGGATCAGGGTAGAGCCAGGGAGAACTTACCCAATCTATGGATCTGGCGACTGGTTAGGACCCTCTTTTCCTATTAGACATGTAGGTTGATGCATGCATAAAAATATGAAACATTTAATCTCCTGTTTGGTACAAAATAATATATTTGTTGTTTGGTTCCCAACAAAGCAGAAGAGGATGGATGATAATTGGTGGATGTACATTGGTCATATTAGTGCGACTAATAAAACAAAAGAGTGGACATGGAACACTCATTTGTTAGTGAATGAGTTAGTGCGTGGTTCGAAGGCAATCGTTCGGGCACTTTGTCCCTGCGCTCGTTGCAATAAGCATCATCGTCAGGGAAAGGATGAGATGTATAGACACCTTCTGCAAGCTGGGTGCATGCCTCACTATGTCACGTAGGTCGACTTTGCTCGGTATGAACGTGATAGAAGTGAGGTTATGCGGCAGCCGCTCAATGGCAATGAGCACGATGGGATTAGAAACTGGCTCGATGATCTCATCGATGCCGACCACAAAGATTATTTGGTTTATCCCATTCATAAAAAGAATCCAGCGGCTTTACTTGAGCGAGGAGACTGCCAAACAAATGACGTGGCACAAGAAGGGGAAGAGATACGAGGACGAGCACGGACGGAAGAAGATGGGACATCCATCTGATGGTAAGGCATGGAAAAACTTCGATGAAAAATACCCTCGGTGGGCAGAAGAGGCAATGTCAGAATTGTGATAGCAACAGATGGCTTCAACCCATATGGTTTGTCGACGACCGCGTACAGCTGCTGGCCAGTGTTTGTTATTACGCTCAATCCCCCTCCTGGAGTATTAATGCAACGGAAGATCATGTTTCTGTCGCTGATCATTCCAGGGCCCGAGTACCCGGGGAAGAATTTGAGTGTCTACATGCAATCGATTGTGGATGATTTGAACCACTCCTGGATACACGAGACGTGGACATACGACCGAGCATAGAAGAGAAACTTCTTGATGAAAGTTTGGTTGCAGTATACCATGCATGACATGCCCGGGTACGCCCTAACGTGTGGATGGTGTACAACTGGTAAGTGTCCATGCCTAGTGTGCCGGCACCGACTTGAGTTTCTTTGGCTAAAGTTGGGTCGCAAGTATGTTGTGTTTGACACGAATCGATAGTACCTCAAAAGAAAGCATCCGTTCAGAGAAGACATGAAGAACTTCAAGAAGGGAAAAGTTGTGCATGAACTAAAAGAGGTACCAAGGTTTGATGGTGTAGCTGTTCATGCCGACCTACGTGCTCTCGTGCCTACGGCACCGGGAACTGGCCATCAATTTGCGGGATATGGTGTAACGCACAACTGGACTCACGTGGCAACCTTAACGAATCTCGTGTATTAAAAGGATCTCACTACTAGGAAACCGCTTATCAGTGGCGCACCTTTTTTCACTATCCATGGCGCATTTCCTAGTCGCCACGGATACCTCGCCACTGATAACTATCTTCTGTGGCGCATTTCAAAATGCGCCACAGAAGTGTCAAACTTTAGTGGCACATATGGCCAATATGCGCGACAGAAGTTTTTTTTCCAAAATTCAAAAAAAAGCGGGCCAGATCTCAAACTTCTGTGGCGCATATGGCTAATATGCGCCACTGAAGTTTTTTTCAAATTTCCAAAAAAAAAACCAGGCCAGATCTAGATCTGGCCGGAGTTGGTGGTGGTGGTGGCTGGAGGAGGGCTAGGAGGAGATTGCCGGAGTTGGTGGTGGTGGAGGAGGAGGAGGTTGCCGGAGTTGGTGGTGATGGAGGAGGAGGAGGAGGAGGTCGCCGGAGTTGGTGGTGGAAGAGGAGGAGAAGGAGGTCGCCAGAGTTGGTGGTGGAGGAGGAGGTCACCGGAGTTGGTGGTGGATGAGGAGGTCACCGGAGGTCACCGGAGGTCGCCGGAGTTGGTGGTGGTGGAGGAGGAGGAGGTGGTGGTCGCCGGAGTTGGTCGCCGTAGTTGGTGGTGGTGGTGGAGGAGGAGGAGGAGAAGTGGGGAGGGGAGAAGTGTGGAGGGGAGGAGAAGTGGGGAGTGGAGAAGAAGTGGGGAGGGGGAGAAAAAGGAAAAAGGGAGGGAGAAGGGCGCTGGCGGGATTCAAATTTCGAATCCCGGCCAAGACTTCTGTGGCGCATATGGGGGAAATGCGCCACAGAAGTTTCTCCCCCTTTTTTATTTTTTTGCAGGCAAAAATCTTCTGTCTGCCATAACTTTTTACTCTTTTGGAATTTGGGGAATCTACAAAATCTTCAACGGCTTCCAACCGTTGAAATTGAGTAGAAAATTTCGAGACGATCATTTTGATAGGTTAAAGATTTTTTTCCGACATTGTATGCAAAAGTTAGAGCCGTTTTACCGTGCCATGACCTATTTTTGCAAAATACATCGAAATTTATGTTTTTCAATTTTGTCTAGATCTATACCCTAAAATCTAACTACAACTCAAAGGAATTATTTTTTTGAAGTTTCGCCCTTATATGCTTGTTTTGTGGTGCATACACCTATATGCGCCACAGAAACATCACTTTCTGTGGCGCATATGGACACATGCGCCACAGAAGTTTCTTCTGCTTTTTTTGCTGCTTGGTCCCATCAACCTTCTGTGGCGCATATGTCTATATGCGCCACAGAAGTTTGGCACTTTAGTGACACACACGAAAATATGCGCCACAGAAATATGGACTTCTGTGGCGCATATTGGTTTCGTGCGCCACTGAATTGTCAAACTTCTATGGCGCATTTTTTCTAGTGCGCCACTGATATATATCTGTGGCGCATAATTTTACATATGCGCCACTGAATATCTTGTCTATCTATAAGCTCTTTCCTAGTAGTGTCTCGAACTTCCCCATAACATCGATGTGATGCACACCGAAAAGAATGTCGGGGGGTCCCTTTTTCACACAGTCCTGAACATTCTTGGGAAGTCAAAGGATAAATATCAAGGCTAGAGTCGATGTTCAGAAGCTCTGTGATAGGAAGAGATTACACATGCAGCCTCCTACCGGCCGTCGAAAGAATTGGTTCAAGCCGCATGCCTACTTCTGCCTTGATAGTGTCCAAATGAAGGAGGCATTCAGGTGGCTCCAATACATCGTGATGTTCCCTGATGGTTATTGTTCGAATATAAGTAAGGGAGTCAATCTTTCGACGGGACAAGTCACCGGACTCAAGAGTCATGACTATCATATAGAGCGACTGATGCTGGTGATGGTTCGAGGGTATCTCCCCGAGAAAGTCTGGCGAGTGCTTGCGAAGTTGAGCCATTTCTTCCGCACGCTCTGTGCTAAGAAGGTATGTCCCCTGGTTATTGAGAAGCTGCGTGTTCAAGTGCCAGAGTTGCTATGCAATTTGGAGATGATCTTTCTGCCAGGCTTCTTTACTCCGATGGCGCATCTCATTGTGCACCTCGCGAACGAGGTACTCTTGGGTGGCCCAGTGCAATTTCGTTGGCAGCTTTGTATTGAGAGAGAGTTTAAGTATATTCGGAAGATAACTAGAAACAAAGCCAAGATTGAAGCATGCATAGCTGAGGCAACATGCCTTCGGGAGATGGCAGACGCCGCGACAACCTACTAGCCTGATGATGTTCCCACTATGCATAACCCGGTCTCTCGTTACAATGTCAACCAGCCCAAGAATGACCCCAAGCTCGAACTATTCCAATTTCCCGGTGGCAAGGCCGGTAAAGGACTAAAATACCTCTTGCCAAAAGAAGAGAAGGATTGCATAATTCCCTATGTGCTTATGAACATGAAAGAAGTGGTCGATTTCATAAGGTAAAATGGTTAATAATTTACTTCTCGGTCTCGATCTCGATCTCAGTCTAATGCTTATTTTCTCCTCCTTAGTGAATTCACGGATGAGCACTGGTCGGGAACGACGGATCCCTCTCCCTTGGAGTTGGACATTCTACTTAAAGAGGGTGCTCCTGAAAATAAAAAACTTTGTGTCCTGGTTTATGGAAAAAGTAATTTCTAACCTGTCCCTCTTACCCTTATTATTCTACATAACTAATATAATGAACACAACAACTTTAAACTGTACTTGTAGGGAGCTAATCCCAACGTTGAGATGTCAGATGAGTTGAAATGTGTTTCCCAGGGTTTTAACCATGACATCATGAAGTATGAGAAGTATGATATGAATGGGTTTTGCTTCCATACAGAGACGCACCAGAAGGGCCGACGGAATGCAAAAACGGTAAATACAGGAGTCTTCACCAAAGCAGCCGATACCCTTGATTACTATGGAAGGTTAGAGAATGTATACGACCTGACCTTCAATCATACGAACGTACAACTCAATCTTGTTGTGTTCAAGTGCCACTGGTTCGACCCAAGGGGTGGACTGAGAAGTACCCCTTCCATTGGATTAGTTGAAGTTAGGCCTTCAACAACCTATAGCGGAGCCGACGTCTTTGTTGTGGCCCACCAAGCCAACCAAGTTTATTATTTGCCCTACCCATGCCAGAAAGCGGAACTCAAGGTTGGGAAGTCGTGTTCCAGGTATCGCCACATGGTAACCTACCGATTCCCTCTGAGGACGATTACAACAACATTGACACTGTAACATACGAGGGAATTTTCTATCAAGAGCAAGAGGACTTTGGGCACTTTGAGTTAGAACCTGTAGATCTTGAGGACCTCGAGAATGATGTAGAAACTCGGGGTAAGTCAGTGGTGGATCTACATGACATAAATATGCTCGAGAAGTTCCATGCGGAGAATGACAACGATAATGAGCCTACACCCTTTGATGAGGCTCCAGCTTTCTACTCAAAAGATAATGATAGTGAGAATGAGAATGGGAATGAGAACAAGAATGAGAATGATAGTGAGTATTTATTTTTCAATGCATTCTATTATGTCTTTGTTCTTGCTTGTTTTCTTAATGCATTCTATTATTTTTCAATGCATTCTATTATTTTTCAATGCATTCTATTACTTTTCAATGCATTTTACGCTTAGTGTCTATATTTTATTATGTCTTTGTGCTTAATTATTTTTTCTTACTCAATGTAGGTTATTGAACAATATGAGCAGCAGCAAGGCTAGCTCGTCGTCTTTGCTTAAGTCGCTGCAACAACACAAGAAAAATGCTACACGGAGTGGGAGACAACCAACTCCCAATCCGCGTTACCCCGATCTTGGCGGTGCGGGAGGAGGATGAGGTCGAGGTCGAGGAGGACGTGGTGGCATGGGAGGAGGTGTGGACTTTGACCCACCACCCTCTGCTTCTGGCGACGTGGCTCCTGAGTTGTTCCTTACGGAGGAGGGGGAGGGGCCGTCTAGAGAGGAGGCGGAGGCGGAGTCTAGGGAGGAGGTGGACCCTACACGCGAGTTGGTTGTGCATGTGCCGTAGAAGAAATTGTGGAATCATGGGGAATCGAAAGTCCCTCACGAGAGGTTTGAGCCTAGGACCCAGGAGGCGAAAGCCCTTATTATTCTAGATGGCAATGTGTAAGTGTACTAATTTGGAATTTTAAACATATAATTTCTTGTTGGTGATAAATAATTTTGCATGTGTACTAATGTTTGATTATTGTGCAGCAATTGGACATTTCCTGTCGGGAGTAAGCCCCGCCTTCCTAATAGCATGATTGGAGGTCTGATTAGGAAGTTCTGGCCGGGCTGGTACACTTCCTCGAGGGCGTCAGGAGGCTAGCCACTACTTTGGCGAACTACCAGGCTACCATTATCCCGGGATTTCCGATAGCTGCTGATGCTGTGATCACCAAGTTTTGGGTAAGACATATTTCTCGAGTTTTTAAACATGTAATTTCATTCCTAGTTGATGACCCCAAAGTGCTAACTCATGACTCACAATTCTTTTCATGCATGATTGAAGTGCTTTTATCGTGTGGATGATGAGCAACGGGATAAGGAGAACAGGACTTTGCTTGGGGCTTGTGTGAAGTTGACACCACATGTGTGGTACAACCAAACGGTCACGGTCACTAGTCACTTCTGGGCTGAAAGGGGCGTGAGGGTCAAGAAGGAGGAGATTGTCGGTAAAAATCCTAATCCCGACTACTCGATGACTCTAGAAGAGTACATGTCGGTGAGTAAAATGTCATGTGATTCTACATTACTGCTAAGTTGCCATTGCATTATGTGGAGTTGAGTATTGCATTTTCAAGTTGTCCCCGAATGGGCTGAGCCGCATCGATACGCATGGGAGGAGCTGGTTAGGACGAGGTGGCTGAGAGTAGCCGAAGAGTTTGCAGCCTTGTCGAGGCGGAACGCGGATAACCGAGACGATGGTGGAACACACTGCGTGGGAAACCGCAACTTTGACCGCTTCAAGGGGAAGATGGTATGTATACACATGGAACACCCTGCATTTATTTCCCGTCATCTTCCTACTTGATATGTATAACATTTCTTTTCGCGACGCAGGTGGCCGAGGCACTACCCGGGGAGATGATTCACGACGTCGCCATCTATGAGAAGATGCGGCTCAAGAAGCCTGATCTCTCAAAGCCTCAGCCCTCGCTCCCCGTGTTCTTTGACAATGCCTAGGAAGACTTGCAGAACTACAACACGATGGTGAAGGCTCGTCACCCGCATGTGGATGACCCCATTAACGAGAAGACCGATGAGGAGTCGTTTCTCTTGTCATCGCACGGATTGGAGCATGGACGTCTCAAGATTCTTAATAAAAAGGTCAAGCCTACCCTCACCACGAGCTTCACGCGTCTCAAGGCTACCCACCCCACCGACGGCCCCCTATCCCGCCTCATGGCCAGCCTCCTCGATCCACCTCCAGAGATGATGTAAGTTTCCTTATTTTCCCCATCTTTATGACTTTTGTTCATGCATGGTTAAGTGTTGACGAGAGTCATTGTATTTGAATTTGTAGCCTGAGTTCGAGGCAGCCTACGATGTCACTCATGACGAATATGAGGTGGCCTTTCAGCAGCATTAGGCGGCCAGTATGGTCTACGCAGTACGTAAATGTAAGTTTGAACCTTTACTTTTGCAAAACATACAAGTCTCACTTTCCCTAGTTTGGTGCTTTAGGGCCTGGCATCTAAACTATCTTGTAGGCGGTGATTGTGGCTATGCAAGCAGGACAAAGTGTTAGTTTAGGGCCCATACCTCCCATGCCCGGGCTGGCGCCATTCCTGCCATCGAGGGAAAGTTTGCGTCGGACATACTACGGATCATCACCGGTGAGTTCTTTGCCAAACCACCGGTTACCACTTTACTTTGCCTCGCAAGTTGCTAACATGTAGGAAACATGTAGGGGGGCGGCATATTCCGAGAATGAGCATTTTGGTCCTGCCTCGCCGGATAGCCATCGGATGATCACACTTACCCACCCCGATAGTTCTTCGCCTGGTCGTTCTGCTAGTGGTGATTCGTCGACAATTCCCTCGCCTGGTGGTTCTTCTGCTGCTTCTACTGCATGGCAACCTCGTCGGGTGTCGCCTATTCTTACCAGGGGAGATCAGGGGTTCACCCCGTCTCCTCCACAGCACCCGTCTCCTCCAGAGTAGTATGGATGTCGGCTTATATACATCAAGGATATGATGATGTATGAATGATGTATGAATGATGTGATCATGCTTGAATGATGTTAATAATTATTGCTGTTAAATATTGATGCTTTGGATGAGTTAATTACTGCTATCAAATAATACTGCTGTGAAATTAATCAGAAAAAAATCTAGGCTGGAACTACGCCGACCCAAGCTCCCTGCGTGTGACCAAATGGTCAGGGCTACGCCGACGGCCGTAGCGCCAGGCCTGGGCGCTTCGTGAGCTGTACGCGAGGCACATGTACGCCGATGGGGAGACCGTCAGCGTAGCTCCGCGACAGGGGCGGCTCAGCTCTGGCACGTGTCCAGCTACGCCGGCATAACATCGCGCCGTTACCTCGTCGTGTGACAGCGTGGAGGCTCTCCGCCGACGGCAAGTACGCCGACGGCTACGCCGAGGGCCGCGTCGTCTCCGCCGAGGAGGCGCGTTGCCGAGTGGCTACGCCGAGGGCTGCCGTCGGAGTAGCTTACGCCGAAGGTTTAGCAGGCTACGCCGACGGCTATCTGCCATCGGCGTAGCTCTCGATTCCTGTAGTGCCGCCGGCAGGGGCCTTTCTGCTTTGAGCCAGTATGAGCTGTGTGTGCCACCATGGAATGATGGATATGGTGCCTCTGACCTTCTCGCGTTTGTTCTTTTGATTTCTTTTTCAACTTGTACTTGACGGTTGTATTCTAACGATTAGATAAGCTGCTCCTGATCTGAAGAAACAATAAGACTCATTTTTACGACAAAACTGTTCTTGATCAGGGATGTCTGTTCAGAGGCTTATATCTCGGTGGGAATGGGTTGGATTAACATAACAAAAAATGATTGGCATCCATGATTGGTGGCTGCTGACTGTGATCAATCTTCGCCAGACACAATTATAGTTTCCAAGATATTTATGTCATGGCTGATGAGAACACGCTGGGGAAGTTCTAGCTTGGTCGACACGCACAAGGCAACAGGTCAACTTCAACTTGGTACCTGAACAAACAAATATTTTATGCCTAGTGGACTCTGATTTTCCAGATCATCATGAAATTAACGTTCAGACCTTGGCTGCACTTTTTTTCTGAAGGATCTTGGCGGCATGTGGTAGCAGGTAAAGTCGTGTGATCTCATCTAAACTTCTTCTTGGCCTCGATCAATATCTTCATCCTTCTTAGACATACCTTGCAGTGACCACATATGCATATCCATGATTTGAGAAAGTTATCTCCGCCGGTACGGATCACTTATTTTAGCTCACAATCTTTTTGTTTCTCTCTTAGCACACTACGCAATCAAACCGGCCTTGTTCATGCTAGATAATCAGTGATTGAGAACATTGTTCCTTCACCTAATGATCTCCCCTCAGCACAACTAGTCAAACAATAGCCTTTTTCAAAAGGCTTGCAGCCGAAGGCTGCTAGCTAATAATTGTGATAAGCACTTGACGTTTGACCTGTGGATGACACACTACAAAATGACTAAAGTATGTTGCGAGATCTAGTAGTCCCTGTCTTATGCATTGCGCTTCGAGTCCATTGTTTAATGGCCAATACCGTCTTTGACCTAACAATCAAGTCCATACAAACAGGAGAGCGTTATCCGATGGTCCCTTTCAGAGGGCCATATGGCACATTAAGATATTACCACTACTTTACATGACCAAATGATTGGCGCCTATTCATTTGTTATTGCACTAATGGAGGAGTGGTTTAGCGTAGCCTCTCAGATAGGCCAATTCAAGCAGACAGAAAGCGAACAAAAGATATGGGTATGATCTCAGGTTGCTATTCTCAATCATTTGCATGTTTACTTCCTGGAAGACACCAAGAATCCCTAAACAACAAAACCAAGAGTTCTCCGGACTAATTGGTAGGTTCGATCATATATGGTGGGACATGTTTAATTATGCCGGAAAATCAAAACTGCAAGATGAACTGTTTTTTTTGCTTTTCGAAAATTCCAGAAAAGTATTTTCATACTTTTCATAGAGGATATTATTATGTAAGAAAGGCAAGCACTAAATTGTCACTTCTCCTCTGATACGTCATTAATCAGAATTTCTTCCTGTGCGTCATGCTGTCCGAAATATTCATCGGTATAGGATTCCTCATGGCCCTTGGCTGCATTTTCAGCAGCATTGCAGGTTATCTGAACACACTTTAGGCACATGGAAAAATCTATCCTGATGCCTTATCACTTGGAATCCTTCATGAGTTGGGAAGAATTTAGTTCATACACAATGAGTAGATTTCCTCAGTGATCGAGATACAAAATTCACCTTTGTGTCAACAACACACATAATTTTTCACTTGCTGGAAATAATCATATAGCCATGCTTTTGTTTACTTAATAAATCCCGAATGAAGAATAGTCAGCAGACAACTTGTGAATAGGATAGACCAAGATAAGAACCGCATTAGGTAATGCTTTTAAATGATCTAACTTTAAAAGAGAAACACGGATGAATACAAAGCTACCAATAGGTTAATTTAGACGGTACAAATGAATGATTGGTTGAAAAATGATGAGTGCCCAGCTTGCTAAATCAAGAAAAGGGACAAGTTAGGCAGCACAACTGATGCACCAACAACCAAGACAAGATATATATGATTGGTATGGGTGCAATACTGAACATGCTATTGTTTAGTGGTGGGATAATCAAGCTAGCTAGGCTGCTGACAACAATAGCTAATGAACATAATTAACAAAGGAAGATTAGTTGAGAAGATAAATCACAGCTGACCCAATCATGAGATTGGAAAAAGACAAAGCAACAATAATTATACATGTAAATGCCCGTGCGGATATTCAAGCACTTGGATCTTGCGTGACACGGAAAGAACTTGCATATAGCATGATTGGTGTGCACCTGGTGAAAAGAATCATAGAGGGCACACAAAAATGCAAAGTATTCCATTTTTCTAATTGATCTAGAAGAGAATATAGTGATGAGGTCACGGTTCATGCATGCCCAGGCCATCAATAATTTGAGCTAATAGTCAGAGATCCTTACAAGACGCAGTAGGACTGGAGCTCTCACTCATATCGTCATCTACGGATATTGTAGGCTGCTGATCGGTCAGTTTGCGCGAATTTATTCGATCTGCTTGACCAGTGCTCAACATGAAGGAAATTCCGATTCAGTTTACTTTATCCGTATGATATATCTTTTCAGGAAAATCGATATGATATTTTTCTACTGTCGCATATGAACATATTACAATGTTGAGAACCACCTCTTAGTCCCTGTTTAGAGCGCATGATAGGAAAAACACATGAACAGAAAAAATACAGAAATTGAGGTGTCATTAATCTCAAATCCTATGGAAATTCAAAACACATGAAATTTGCAAAGTACCTATTTGGATTGCAGGATAGAAAAATATAGGATTTTTTCCATCCAGTTGGACCATGTTATTTTTCCATCTAGAGCAGAAAAAAGTAAGCGCTAGCAGAGGCTCAAATATCTGAGCTTGTGCAGGATTTTTTCCATCCAGTCAGACCGGATGTTATTTTTCCTATGAAACATGAAGCGTTGGAAGTTAATCCTATGGATGGCACCTTTCTTATTCCTGTGTTCCAAAGGGTTCAAAGAAATCTTTTCCTCCAAAAATCCTATCTCGTGAAATTCCTATAGAATTCCCTTGTTCCAAACGACCCCTTAGTTGGTGGTAGAGTTGTAGTCCTTGTGGAGACAAGAGTATAGACCCACCAATGTTTGAACATCATATTATCATAGTGATTACTTACATACACAGTGTTCTATTTAGAAGTATTAGTGAGATTCACAGGTTTATCACTGGTACTTGTCATTATAGCATGATATCTTTAGCTTCCGAGCTCCTTGGAACTCGTTTTAAATTTTATTATAAAATATTACTCCCTCCGTCCCAAAATATAAGGCGCATAAGGATTAGTCAAAAGTCAACTTTTTTCTAAGTTTGACCAAGGTGATACACAAAAATATAAATATTTACAATACTGAATCAAATATCAATAGATTCACCATAAAGTATATTTTCTTAATGTGTCCATTCAATATTGTAGATGTAGATTTATTTGCAAAATATTTGGTCAAAGTTAGTAAGGTTTGACTTTTGACCAATCCTTAGGCACCTTATATTTTGGGACAGAGGGAGTAATTAAAAAACTAAAAAATTCCAAAACGATTTTTTTCCCCTTTGGAACCAGAAACTTGTCTTTTTTACACGACCTAAAACATACAATTAACAAAAATTAATGAATATGTAGATCACATATGCAAATATTCACATTTTTTGAAACTTTTAAAATAGCATTTCAAAATTTAACGAGCACCCGGGAGCTCGCGGGTCAAATCTCCGCACTAGTGATTATATCACTAGTACGTACTTCTTCCATAGTATTACTTGTCATGTTTTATGTTCCACTAGCCATTGGGTTGATGAAGTACTATTTAGTAGTACTTCTTCTGTTCCAAAATATAAGATGTTTTAGCCCTTTTTTGAAACAGGCTTTCGCCCTCCTATGTTAATATAGGAACCACACGGTACAATTGTTGTGACAGACAACACAAACCAGCCTAAAAGGAAATAAAAAGAAAGGAAAAAAAATGCCAGCAATGGCTGATTGACTAAACGAAGATGGCCCGCCACCGCTACGCCATTCGGAGTTGTCCCACCACGCCCCTAGCACTGTGAATCTCCACGTACCAAGTAACACCTTCAAGAAGGAATGCGACGACGATATCGTTATTGTCCGGACTGATCCTAGGGGTTACCCTGGTACCCGGAGGGGAGTGGGTAAGAGGTAAACCCAACACCCTTTAGGAAGGAAGGGAGGCGCCCTTAGGTGTCACCGCGTCGGTGCCGGACGAGCCTACATGGATTTGTCCCACCCCAAAACACCACTTGATATAGGTATGCCCAACAGGCGTTTACCCTTGGCCTATTGATACGTCCAAAACGTACCTACTTTCCCAAACATTTTTGCTATTGTTTTTCCTCTAAACTTGTGTGATTTGGATACAGCTAACACAGACTGACGTTGTTTTTAGCAGAATTACCTTGGTGTCTAGTTTTTGTGCAGAAAATCAACTATCAGGAAAAATCCCGTAAAATATGCCAAAAATCCTATTTCACCAGAAGACTCACGGTGCTAGAAGACGAGACGGAGTAGGGCCACGAGGGGACCACACCACCTGGCCGCGCGAGCCAGGCCAGGCCACGCCTGGGGGTGGTGTGGCCTCCTCGGCTGCCCCCTCAGTCTACCTCTTCGCCTATAAGTTGCCTCTTGACCTAAAAACCAAGGGGGGTTCGACGTTTTTCCAAAAAGAGTTCCGCTACGTCGCCACCACCAGATTCTGCGATTCGGAACCAGAAACTTTGTTCTGCCACCCTGCCGGGACGGGGAATTGGAGGAGATCATCACCATCATCATGACCATCGCTTCTCCATCGACCATCCATGTTTCCCTCATCTATGAGTGAGTAATCCCCCGATGTAGGCCATGGGGATGGTAGGGATTGGATGAGATTGTTCATGTAATGGCATCAGATTGTTAGGGCATGGTGCCTAGTATCTTTTATTAGTGCTTTTTGACTTTGTTGCAACTTGTTATGCTTAATGCTTGTCACTAGGGCCCGAGTGCCATGATTTCAGATCTGAACATGTTATTGATTCATTATGATAGTATTGTTTATGGTCTTACCTGCAAGTTGTATACACATATTGTTGTCTGGAACCAAAGGCCCCGAAGTGATAGAAATCGGGATAACCGGAGGGAATGGCTTTGATGTGAGGATCACATGTGTTCATGCAGTGTTAATGCTTTATCTCCGGTGCTCTATTAAAAGGAGCACCTTAATTGCTAGTAGTTCCCTTGAGGCCCCGCTGCAAACGGGCTGGCAGGACAAAAGATGTTGTGCAAGTTCTCATTACGAGCACGTATGACTATATATGGAACACATGCCTATGATTATCTAGTACTTCGATGCTTTATCTTATTTATCTGCAAATGCCCTATGTCTTGATTGCCATATGAATCGTCTTGTTCATGCAATTCCCGTCCATCCATCCCTATGCCTACCGCGCTTTAATCCTACTGCTTACTGCAATTGTTACTATTGTCTTAACTTTTACTACTGCTATTACTTTGATATTGCTACTACAAAACTGTTGCTACTGATAAACTGCTGTGAGCAAGATTGTTTCCAGGTGCAGTTGAATTGACAACTCGGGTGTCAAGGCTTATAAATATTCTTTGGCTCCCCTTGTGTCAAATCAATAAATTGGGTTTCAGTTCCCTCGAAAATACCGCGATACACCCCCTATACTTGTGGGTCATCACCTATCCTGTCCGGCCCAGCTGGCCCACGTGACGATCTGCTAAGATCCCTGAAGCCCAGGATGATTTGGGTGAAACCAAGCCCACGGACACCTCGTCTCCTTAATGAACAAGACTACATAGGAAACATTTAGGTTACGCCTTCAAATTTGTAACCGATTCGGACGGTTACTGAGACCTAGCCTCCCCATATAAAGGCTAGGAGGGACCTTTAGGAGGACACCTGAAACTCTCAACATACACACGCCTGATCTAATCTACGCATCCATAGACATCTCGGCGCTATTGTAACCTTCGATTTCTCCATCAATTAAGAACAAACAAGAAAGAGTAGGGTTTTCCTTCTGGGGGCCTGAACCTGGGTAAACCTCATGTCCCCTTGTTTTTCTGTTAACCGACGAAGTCTCTATTGTACACCTCTTCTCCGAAAACCCAAGTCCATAAACTATGGGCATGGACGTGATCATCCCATGTCAATTGGCTTCGTGTGTGGGAATCAAACCCACGACCATGTTTCTACACTTAGATGTTTTTAATTTCCAAGAAGGCTACTTAGCCAGGGTACTCAGCCGAAACATGTACCGAGCTGCTACCTACTATCAATAAAGATAAGTGATACGTCATAAACGTATCAATAATTTTTGATGCTCCATGCTTCTTTTGTATCAACTATCTTATGTTTTGTACATTTTTATACATTTTCTGGAACTAAACTTTGAGGCATTTTTATACATTTTCTGGAACTAAACTATTGACAAGATGCTGCAGGTTGCCTGTTTTCTGTTGTTTGTGGTTTCAGAAAAGCTAGTAAAGAAATATTCTCAGAATTGGACGAAAAAAAGCCAAAGTTCCTATTTTTTCCGACACGACACAGAAGTCCAAAGCAGAGACGGAGGGGAGCCACGAGGCAGCCACACCTAAGGGTGCCCTCCTGGGCACGCTAGGCCCTAGTGTGGGCCCCTTGGGCGGCCACCGACCTCGCCTCTTTGCCTATATAAACCCCCCGAGACGAAAACCCTAAAGGGGAAGATCAGAATTCCACGAAAAGTTCCACAGCGTCGCTGCCACCAAAGAGGAGATTCGGGGGACAAAAGTCTTTGTTCCAGCACCCTACTAGGACGGGGAAGTGCCCCTAGAGCCATCTCCATTCGACTCCACTGCCATATCCATCGCCGTTGCTGACTCCCATGATGAGGAGGGAGTAGTTCTCTCTTGAGGCTCAGGGCTCTACCGATAGCTATGTGTTCATCTCTCTCTATGTGTGATCTTATTGAGATCATGAGGTTTGTAATATAGTTGAATAAGTAGATCTATTCTGCTACTCAAGTGCTTTAATTAATCTCTGCTTATCCCCACGTGTGTGAAGTTGATAGTGTGCACACCGTGTGGCACTTAGGCTAAGGTTATAGAAATACTTATCATGAGTATAATTTGAGTTGGATGTATCTATGAGATTGTGGTGTTTGGTGGAACCATCTAGCGCTCAAGGTGATAGTGAGGGGTTATCTAGATGGGGAATGCGAACTTTAAGGTGTACTGTTATAGCCCTACATCGTCCAACCTGATACTAGTTCAGGGTAGCATAATGAAGAGAAGATATTTATACGAGAGTGTCCACTAGTGAAAGCATGATTCCTAGGACTTCTTTCTAAGCATTGAAACACCATTTACAATCAGTCCCATTACATGTTTGCTTGCTTCCACTCTTATTTTAGATTGCAATTACCACTTATAATCATCCATATTACTTGTATTTCACTATCTCTTCGCCGAACTAGTGCACATATACACTTGACAAGTATATTGGGTGTGTTGGGGACACAAGAGACATCTTATATCTTGATTGCAGGGTTGTTTGAGAGGGATACCTTCTACCACTTCCTCCCTGAGTTCAATAAACCGTGGGTGCTCCACTTAAGGGAAACTTGTTGTTGTTCTACAAACCTCTGCACTTGGAGGCCCAACACTATCTACAAGAATATAAGCATGCGTAGACATCAAGCTATTTTCTAGTGTTGTTGCCAGGGATTGAAGAAGAAGAAGCTCCCACGTCAACCACGCACCATCAAACCTATTTTCTGGCACCGTTGATAGGGAGGTAAGGTAAAAGGTACTCACATCCTCTGGCTACTAAGCTATCTTCTAGTACTATTGCTGGTGTGTGAGTGCTCGAAGTTATTTTCTTTAGATTCCGCAGTTATATGTTTTTGTTTCTTGTTTTTATTTCACTAGTTAGGCTTAATGGAAAACAACAACACCAAAATTAGAGAGCTTTATAGTATTTATCTTGAGTTAGGACATGAAGTGTTTGAAGAGAAAATTAAAAAACCTATGGAACTTTATTTGCATGCTAATAGCAATGTTATTAGTATGAATTCTTTGAACACCATTATTGCTAATGCTATGGAAAAGTCTAAGCTTGGGGAAGATGGTTTTGATGAGCATGATATTTTTAGTCCCCCAAGCACGGAGGAGAAAATTTACTTTGATGATACTATACATCCAATATATGATGATTACAATGATGAATATGATATTTTTAGTCCACCTATTATTGAGGAGAAAATTAATTATTATTACAACATACCTTCTATATTTGACGATTATGGTGATGAGAATAATAATGATAGCTATTTTGTTGAATTTGCTCCCACTATGATTAATAAGAATGGATATGCTTATAGGGAGAGTAATAATTATTTTATGCATGTGGCTCATGATAAGAATGTTTTATGTGATATTTATATTGTTAATTTTATTCATGATGCTACTGAAAGTTATTATGATAGAGGGAAACATGGTTTTATGTATCTCAACAATATTAAGTTTCCCCTCTTTATGTTGAAATTTTTGAAGTTGCACTTGTTTTGCTTTCCTATGCTTGTTGCTTTGTGCTTTCATGACTTGTTTCTTTACAAGATTATTTTTCATAGTAAGTGGGTTAGACTTAAATTTGTTCCATATTTTCTTCTTGATGCTCTCTTTTACTTCAATTCATATTTCTTATGTGAGCATCATCAAAATTATCATGCCAATCTTAATGGCTATAAAGAAAGAGCTTTTGGGAGACAACCCATTATATTTTTACTTTCAGTTTATTTTTGTTTTGTTGAGTCTTGGAAGTTATTGCCTCTGTAATAACCTCTACTTATCCTTTTTTTGGTTTTTGTGCCAAGAATAACCTCTAATGAGAGGGAAGTAAAATATGTGGAAGTTGTTGTCCCGAAACAGATTTATGTGCGTCACTGTAAAAAAAATCATGAAACATCTCCGTATGTTGGATTGAGCTGTAATTTTGTGTGCTTATGCCCCAGTTTATTACCCAACTTACGTTAGTTTTTAATTTTCGATTTGAGCAACAGAAGATTTTAGACAAAATCGGTATTTACCTGCTGGTCTGTTTTGACAGATTTCTACCATTATTTGCATTTGTCTCTTAATCGGTTTCTTTTTGAGTTCTCTTGATCACTTGATCTTTTAAAAGAAATTGCTACAGTAGCTTATGTGTTAATGGATGATTTACTTGTGTTAAAACTAAACCCAAAGACTTATTATTTTGAATACACTAATGTTGCTAATGAAGCTTGTGTGAAGTTCTGTATGAAGGAAGTTTTCAAGTGTAGGGAGAGAATGATGTGATGAGATGAAGTATGGACAAAAGCTCAAGCTTGGGGATGCCACGCGTGTCACCCAAGAAATATTCAAGAGGTACAAGCATCAAAGCTTGGGGATGCCCAAGGCATCCCCTTCTTCATCAATAAAAATATCAGGTTTTCTTCCAAAACACTTCATTTTTATTGTTTCATGCACAATTGTGTTGTTCTTGGAGCGTCTTTGTTTTTGTTTTTAGTTTTCTTTTTTTTGGTTTGCTTAAATAAATTGGTTGGACCCCCGCATTCATATGTTGTTTCAAATAAGTTGATTAGTGTTGGAAAAGAGTAGGAAGCTTCAAGCTTATAAGTGGTACAAAAGGAGCTTGATTTGACTGTGGCCTAGACTTTATCATGTCATGTTTGATGTTGCTTTGGCCTTATGCTTAGTGATTATTTTTGTAGCATGACTTATTCCAAACAATTGAGATTGCCTAATGTGCTTGAAAGAATCATGCGTTGTTTTAGCATACAAAAGCATAATATTGTGGTATTCTCCTTTGGTGCTTTATTTAGGTTGACTTGGCACATGCTTACACCATGTTAAGACTATGAACCAGTCACCTTAGCCTCTATGATCATTTATTTTTTGACTTGTAATATCATTTTATGTTTTAATTAATAATGTTTTGTCGATTTGCATGGTTATGGCCATTATTGCTCTCTTAGTTGGCCGATCCCAGTCTTTTTCTAGCCTCCACCTGTACCACGTATGAGTTCGACTCATGCATCCAACCTCCAATAAAACCAAGTTATTCCAAAGAGTCCACTATAAATTCCTATGCATGGTGTGTTACACCATTCCAAGTATATTCATGTGTTTATCTATCTTCCAAATTAAACTTTTGTTATGTGAAAATTAGTGATTAAAGCTCTCACAAACTTGATGGCACATTTTATTTTCTGGCACTTAATAAACTTGAACCATTGTGCCCATCTATGTTACCTATATGCTTGCATTTTATAAGTTGTGATTTAGCAGAACCATGTTACCATGGGGAACGCTTTCAACATTGCACTTATTATTCAGTTGATATCATGTTCTTTTGTTTATGGATCCCGGTGGTGTGAAATAAAAGGGGAGCTTGTAATCTCATGGAGTTTGTCTGTGTGTTAGAGAAACGCCTAGATGGCTAGCCTAAGAGATTCCTAATCATGGTGGAAACTTGCAGCATAACACCATAGTGATCATTCTGTGAAGCATCCTCAATAAAAACCTATACAAATAGCAAATGAAAAGATCGCTGAGGTGCTCATTGTCTATTGCTGTGTCATTTTGATATGGGAAAGCTCCTGTATCATGGGCAAGGGGTACCCCGTTTGTGGTTCTTTATGATACACATGTACTTACAATGACAAGAACTTACTCGTGACTAAAGTTGAGTAGCATGAGGTTCGGTCTTCGTAAGTAAGGGGCATGAGATTTCAACTTATAACTTGTCAAGTATATCCTCATATTTGTTCACTTTAACCTTAATCACCTTAAAGATGCTTATGATAGGCGCAATGAGAGTTGAAAGCTAATAAGTACCATAATTTTTGGAAGCTCTTTATGAGACTTGAATCCTTGCTTCCTTCTATGAAGGGCTTTATTGTACTTTTATGTTGAGTCTCCATCTTCTATCTTTATGCACCTATTGAGAGAGCATAGTGTTCATTCTTAGTTTAATGTGCATTGTCCCAAAACTTGTTGATTGATTCATAACTTTGGTATTGATTGTCCTTAAACTATTTGTATCTAGTCACCCTTATGAACTTTGAAGGTGTCCTATGCATTTATGTTTTGCTACACTATGAGGGACAAGCTGAATACCACTCTTATTATATGTTTTAATGTGAAATAGACAAACGTCTTTCAATGCATTGATATTCATGATATTTTGTTTGTACCTTTTCATGTTGCAACTTAGTTGCTTTGTCTTATTATTAGAACTATATCTCTCATGTTTATGTTAGAGTACTATGATCCCAGCTATCAATGTTTTACAATACCTTGATCAAGATTGTGATGGTGCATGTCACCACAAAAATTATTATTTTTATCACTTACCTACTGGAGGACGGGCAGGAGTTAAGCTTGGGGATGCTTGATACGTCATAAATGTATCTATAATTTTTGATGCTCCATGCTTGTTTTCTATCAACTATCTTATGTTTTGTCTACACTTTCAGGCATTTTGATACATTTCCTGGAACTAACCTATTGACAAGATGCCGCAGTGCCAGTTGCCTGTTTTCTGCTGTTTTTGGTTTCAGAAAAGCTAGTAAAGAAATATTCTCGGAATTGGACAAAACAAAAGCCAAAGTTCCTATTTTTCCAACACGACACAGAAGTCCAAAGCAGAGATGGAGGAGAGCCACAAGGCGGCCACACCATAGGGTGGCTTGGCCCCCCTGGGCGTGCTAGGCCCTGGTCTAGGCCCCTCGGGTGGCCACCGACCTCGCCTCTTTGCCTATATAAACCCCCCGAGACGAAAACCCTAAAGGGGAAGATCAGAATTCCACGAAAAGTTCCGAAGCGTCGCCTCCACTGAAGAGGAGATTCAGGGGAGAAGTCTCTGTTCCGGCACCCTGCCGTGACGGGGAAGTGCCTCCTGAGCCATCTCCATCGACTCCATTGCCATCTCCATCGCCGTTGTTGACTCCCATGATGAGGAGGGAGTAGTTCTCTCTCGAGGCTAAGGGCTCTACCAGTAGCTAGGTGTTCATCTCTCTCTATGCGTGATCTTATTGAGATCATGAGCTTTGTAATCTAGTTGAATAAGTAGATCTATTCTGCTACTCAAGTGCTTTAATTAATCTCTACTTATCCCCATGTGTGTGAAGTTGATAGTGTGCATACCGTGTGGCACTTAGGCTAAGGTTACATAAATACTTATCATGAGTATAATTTGAGTTGGATGTCTCTATGAGATTGTGGTGTTTGTTGGAACCATCTAGCGCTCAAGGTGATAGTGATGGGTTATCTAGATGGGGAATGCGAACTTTAAGGTGTGCTGTTATAGCCCTACATCGTCCAACCGGATAGTAGTTCAGGGTAGCATAATGAAGATAAGATATTTATACGAGAGTGTCCACTAGTGAAAGCATGATCGCTAGGCCTTCTTTCTAAGCATTGAAACACTACTTATAATCATCCATATTACTTGTATTTCACTATCTCTTCGCCGAACTAGTGCACCTATACAACTAACAAGTGTATTGTGTGTGTTGGGGACACAAGAGACTTCTTGTATCTTGATTGCAGGGTTGCTTGAGAGGGATACCTTTGACCGCTTCCTCCCCGAGTTCAATAAACCTTGGTGATCAACTTAAGGGAAACTTGCTGCTGTTTTACAAACCTCTGCACTTGGAGGCCCAACACTGTCTACAAGAACAGAAGCGTGCGTAGAATAAGTTCCTCTACTAAGAGGTGAACCCTTTCCTTTTAATTTTTATACATCTCACACTCGGGGGTTATGCCTCCTCAAGCACCTTAACTTGCTATCAACTCGACACGCTCAAACACCTATCGCGACAGCTTGAGTAGCTGAATCTGCCTGAAAAACGTCGAATTCTTGAAAACTCCATCTCCAGCTGCAACCCATCTGACAGTTTGGCGAGGTACTGAGACTATGAATGTCAGAATAATAAAAAGGCCTAGCATATGGTGCATCGATTCAAGTCGCATGGCAGCAAAGATCAAGTTACAACAAGCCAACAGGCTAATATTCTTTACACGTTACACATATTTTACACCTTTTATATTATGTGCACACTACAATACTAGCACTTGTTATAGTCTCGGATGGCTACGTTGACACTGAAGAAAAATTTGCTCACAACTATCAAAGCGATGGACAATACTGATAGCTGGGCCATGAATAACCTCAATGTGGGATGACAACTATCTCTCTAAAGCATCTGACATGGGAGGAAGGTCACTCGCAACAGCATCCAAATCTAGGTGTGGATGATCACCCAAACAAATGTCAACGTCATCAATGCTCCAGCAACAAGATGAGCACGGACAAATTCCACAATCTGGCCATGGTTGCAGAACGTATGCATCAAACCCAAAAGACTACAGGGCCCAAGATTCAAAGGGAACATCGCCTCATACAGAATGGCCAGTATTTAGGGGGTACCCTTGAAGTGCTTGAGAACTTGTTGGATGCTCTCATGAAGAGTAGCTAACACATGGCCTCGGTCCCTATCTATCAAGAAGAATCCTCCTTGAAGCTTGATGCATCCCTCTTCATCTTGAGGATTACGATTGACAACTACTACAACAAGACATAAGTCAAACCAACAACAAAATTATAACCATAGGAATTGAGAGATCCGGCAAGTGCTTACACTTAACTTTCTCGTTTACCTTCTTCACCTCATCAAGGATATACTCCTCACGCTGGGCAGCTTTTCTAGCCTTTGACTTCCAAACATCCGCAAAGCCTTTGATGGTTACACATTTCTTCTCCAACTCCTTCACTCGGCCACGAAGCCAAACATTCATTTATAATTCTAGAACTCTGCCTGCTGGTTGCACCTGAAGTGGAGGAACCTTGGGAACCGAGGCACTAGATCTATCCATGGCTGCCTCCTGCATAGCGTAAGCACAGACCACCTTCGGCACTCAAAATGACAACTGCTTGGACACATGATACACTTTTCAAGTCATACGCCCAAGCTATAAACAAGGAAGCCGAAGAAGAAACAACATAATAGCATCTATGAACAATTAGACTGAATCGTGGTTCTTGAAGCAACAACAAAAGGATAAGGGTTCATTACAGGATAAAAAGGGCGACTATGCTAATAATCCTATCCTATGACACAGCGTCAGAAGGCTTACTTGGTGGATTCAGTCGGCGCACCAGCCACGGCTAGGCGCTACCTCTCCATATACTTCTCAACAAGATATACTAGTCACGGACCATACTTCCATGCTTTCTTGGCAAAGGGGCGGAGCTCTACCTCCTGGACACTAGCTGTCGTTGGTATGGAGGTTGTAGCCTTATTGAGGTCAAGCTTCATGCCATGCGTCGTGTCGACCATGAATGCTAGGAAGGTACCAGTTGCCTTCTGGGCTTGCTTGTAGTCCTTCATCGAATCCTCGACTATGTGGAAGGCATCCACAAGCCCATTCATATCCTCGGTGGTAGCAGCCTTCGGGAATATTTCCCCTTTGGAACTAGAAACTTGTCTTTTTTGCACGACCTAAAATATACAATTAACAAAATTTAATGAATATGTAGATCACATATGCAAATATTCACATTTTTTGAAACTTTTAAATAGCATTTCAAAATTTAACGAGCACCGGGGAGCTCGCGGGTCAAATCTACGCACTCATGATTATATCACTAGTATGTGCTTCTTCCATAGTGATTACTTGTCATGTTTTATGTTCCACTAGCCATTGGGTTGATGAAGTTCTATTTAGTAGTAATTCTTCTGTTCCAAAATATAAGATGTTTTAGCCTTTTTTCGAAATAGGCTTTCGCCCTCCTATATAGGAACCACACGGTACAATTGTTGTGACAGATAACACAAACCAGCCTAAAAGGAAATAAAAAAGAAAGGAAAAAGAAAAAAATGCCAGCAATGGCTGATAGACTAAACGAAGATGGCCCGCCACCGCTACGCTCTTCAGAGTTGTCCCACCACGCTCCTAGCACTCTGAATCTCCATGTACCAATTAACACCTTCAAGAAGGAATGTGACGACAACATCGTTGTTGTCTGGACTGATCCTAGGGGTTACCCTGGTAATCAGAGTGGAATGGGTAAGAGGTAAACCCAACACCCTTTTGGAAGGAAGGGCGGCGCCCTTAGGCGTCACCGTGTCGGTGCCAGATGAGCCTACATGGATTTGTCCCACCCAAAAACACCACTTGGCATAGTTATGCCCAACAGGCGTTTACCCTTGGCATATCCCATCCGGCCTAGCTGGAAGCCCACATGACGATCTGCCAAGATCCCTGAAGCCCTGGACGATTCGGGTGAAACCAATCCCACGGAGGCCTCGTCTCCTTAACGAACAAGACTAGATAGGAAACATTTAGGTTACGCCTTCAAATTTTTAATTGATTCAGACGGTTACCGAGACCTAGCCTCCCCATATAAAGGCTAGGAGGGACCTTTGGGGAGGACACCTGAAACTCTCAACATACACACGGCAGATCTAATCTACGCATCCATAGCCATCTCGGCGCTATTGTAACCTTCGATTTCTCCATCAATCAAGAACAGACAAGTAAAAGTAGGGTTTTCCTTCTGGGGGCCTGAACCTGGGTAAACCTCATGTCCCCTTATATTTTCTGTTAACCGACAAAGTCTCCAGTGTACACCTCTTCCTTGAAAACCCAAGTCCATAAACTATGGGCATGGACGTGATCATCCCATGTCAATTGGCTTCGTGTGTGGGAATCGAACCCACGACCATGTTTCTACACTTAGATGTTTTTAATTTTCAAGAAGGCTACTTAGCCAGGCTTACTCAGCCGAAACATGTACCAAGTTGCTACCTACTATCAATAAAGATAAGTTCCTCTACTAAGAGTTGAATCCTTTCCCTTTAATTTTTATACATCTCACACTCGGGGGTTATGCCTCCTCGAGCACCTTAACTTTCTATCAAATCGACATGCTCAAACACCTATCACGACAGCTTGAGTAGCTAAATCTGCCTGAAAAACGTCGAATTCTTGAAAACTCCATCTCCAGCTGCGACCCATCTGACATTTTGGCGAGGTACTGAGACTACAAATGTCAGGATAATGAAAAGTCCTAGCATATGGTGCATCGATTCAAGTCACGTGGCAGCAAAGATCAAGTTACAACAGGCCAATAGGCTAATATTCTTTACATGTTACACATATTTTACACCTTTTACATTATGTGCAGACTACAATACTAGCACTTGTTATACTCTCGGATGGCTATACATTGACGCTGAAGAAAAATTTGGTCACAACTATCAAAGTGATGGACAATACTAATAGTTGGGCCATGAATAACCTCAATGTGGGATGACAACTATCTCTCTAAAGCATCTGACATGGGAGAAAGGTCACTCGCAACAGCATCTAAATCCAGGTGTGGATGATGCACCCAAACAAATGTCAACGCCATCTACGTTCCAGCAACAAGATGAGCACGGACAAATTCCACAATCTGGCCATGGTTGCAGAACGTATGCATCAAAACCAAAAGACTGCAGGGCCTAGGATTCAAAGGGAACATCGCCTCGTACACAATGGCTAGTATTTTTGCGGTATCCTTGATGTGCTTGAGAACTTGTTGGATGCTCTCATGAAGGGTAGCTAACACATGGCCTCTGTCCCTATATATCAAGAAGATTCCACCTTGAACCTTGATGCGACCCTCTTCATCTTGAGGATTACAATTGATAACTACTACAACAAGACAGAAGTCAAACCAACAACAAAATTATAACCATAGGAATTGAGGAATCTGGCGAGTGCTTACACTTAAGTTTCTTGTTTACCTTCTTCACCTCATCAAGGATATACTCCTCACGCTAGGCAGATTTTTTAGCCTTTGACTTCCAAACATCCACAAAGCCTTTGATGGCTACACATTCCTTCTCCAACTCCTTCACTGGGCCATGAAGCCGAACATTCATTTACAATTCTAGAACTCTGCCTGCTGGTTGCACCTGAAGTGGAGGAACTTGGGAACCGAGGCACTCGATGTATCCATGGCTGCGTCCTGCATAGCATAAGCATAGACCACCTTCGACACTCAAAATGACAACTGTTTGGACACATGATACACTTTTCGAGTCATACTCCCAAGCTATAAACAAGGAAGCCAAAGAAGAAACAACATAATAGCATCTATTAACAATTAGACTGAATCATGGTTCTTTAAGCAACAACAAAAGGACAAGGGTTCATTACAGGATAAAGAGGGCGACTACACTAATAATCCTATCCTACGACACAGTGTCAGAAGGCTTACTTGGTGGAGTCAGTCGGCGCACCAGCCGCGGCTAGGCGTTGCCTCTCCATATACTTCTCAACAAGATATACTAGTCGCGAACCATACTTCCATGATTTCTTGGCAAAGGGGTGAAGCTCTACCTCCGGACACTAGCTGTCAATGGTATGGAGGTTGTAGCCTTATGGAGGTCAAGCTTCATGACATGCGTCGGGTCCACCATGAATGCTAGGGAGCTACCAGTTGCCTTCTGGGCTTGCTTGTAGTCCTTCTTCGGATCCTCGGCTATGTGGAAGGCATCCACAAGACCACTCATATCGTCGATGGTAGTAGCCTTCAGGAATATTTTCTCATGGAAGCATCCCAGCACCCCCTTGGCCTTCACAACCACGCCCTTCAGATAAGTGATGTGATGCTGAACTGCTGCAACACCATCAGTTAGAGGATTGACACACACCTAGGAATCACGATCCAGGGGAAATCTGGTAGCATCTACACAACCAGTAACAAAAGTTCTCAAACAATGAAGACTCTACAACTCAACATGAGGATTTGGTAGCATATACTCACCAGAAAAACCTTAGACTAGCGATAGCCGCTGAGCACTAAGTGCCTCTTTGCGCTTGGTAGCCACAGCCAGGAGTTTCTCCTCACACTGCCCAAGACGCAATAATAAAGTGGTTATTATCTTATTCCATGTTTATGATAAATGTTTATTTTGCATGTTATAACTGTATTAATTGGAAACGTTGATACATGTGTGTTTAATAAACAAATAAAGAGTTCCTAGTTATGCCTCTCATATAAACTAGCTTGTTGATTAACAAGATGATCAAGGTTTCCTGATCATGGACATTGGATATTCTTAATAACAAGGTCACAATATTGGTGGAATGATGTGATGAACATTCATACACAGTATAGCAATACGATCAAAGTTATTGTGTTTAAATTGCTATAACATCATACGAAGTAATTCTAGTCCTTAGACCATGAGATCATCTCAATCACTAACACTGGAAGAGTAACTTGATAACATCAAACATCACACCATAACAGGGTGATAATAAATATGGGTTCAGACACTCCGAAGGTGTTATGTAGAGGCTCATGGATCAAGAGTGGGATTTGTCCACCCCTAATGTCTACACACTTCTATTCTTGTAGACAGTTGTTGGGCCTCCAAGTGCAGAGGTTTGTAGAACATCAGCAAGTTTCCCTTAAGTGGATCACCCAAGGTTTATCGAACTCAGGGAGAAAGTGGTCAAAGGTATCCCTCTCAAGCAACCCTGCAATCAAGATACACGAAGTCTCTTGTGTCCCTAACATACCCAATGCACCTGTCAGGTGTATAGGTGCACTAGTTCGGTGAAGAGATAGTGAAAGACAAGTGGTATGGATAATTATAAGTGGTAACGGTGCCAGAAAAGAGCTTGATGGGTAGGAAGAGACTAAAGGCAATCTGAAATAAAGATGGAAGCAAGCAAACATGTAACATATCTAGTTGCAAACGGTGTTTCAATGCTTAGAAACAAGGCGTAGGGATCATACTTTCGCTAGTGAACACTCTCATATAAATATCTTCTCTTTATGATACTACTCTAAACTACTCTCTAGTTGGACACTCTAATCCATGGTAGGGCTATAACAACACTCCTCAAAGTTCGCTTTCCCCATCTAGATAACCCCATACTATGACCTTGAGCGTTAGATGGTTCCAACAAACACCACAATTTCATAGAGACATCCAACTCCAAATATAAGTCATAACAAGTATTTGTAATCTCTAGCCTAAGTGCCACCATGGTGTGCATGCTATCACTTTCACACACGTGGGGAGAGCCAGAGATCTATTAAAGCACTTGAGTAGCAAGGTAGATCTACTTGATTACAAAGCTCATGATTACAATATGATCATGCATAGAGAGAGAGATGAACACATAGCTACCGGTAGAACCCTTAGCCTCGAGGAAGATCTACTCCCTCATCATCATGGGAATCAGCAACGGCGATGGAGATGGTGGTGGAGATCGATGGAGATGGCTTCGGGGGCAGTTCCCTGTCCTGGCAGGGTGCCGGGACATAGACTTTCTATCCCCCAAATCTCCCCTTCGGTGGCGGCGGCGTTGTGCAACTTTTCGTGGCTGGAGGCTGGATTCTTTAGGGTTTTCTTATTGGGAGGCTTCTTATAGGCGAAGGGGCGATGTTAGAGGGTGGACAAGGGGCCGACACCACCTAGTGGCATGGCTAGGGGGACCCACGCCACCACATGGTGTGGCCATCCCCTGGCCCCTCTCCGTCTCGTCTTCTGGCTCCGTGAGTGTTCTGGTAAAATATCAACTTTGGCTTTTGTTCGGTCCAATTCCAAGAATATTCATTTTCTGGCTTTTCTGGAACCAAAAACAAAAGAAAACGGGCAACTGGAATTGTGGCATCTTGTTAATAGGTTAGTTCCAGAAAATGTGTAAAAGTACTCCAAAGTGTGGACAAAACATAAGAAAGTAGATATAAAACAAGCATGAAGCATCAAAAATTATAGATAAGTTTACGACGTATCAACATCCCCAAGCTTAACTCCTACTCGTCCTCGAGTAGGTAAGTGATAAAAAGAATAATTTTTGAGGTGACATGCACCATCACAATCTTGATCAAGGCATTTATAACATTGATAGCTGGGATTATAGTACTTTAACATAGCATGCAAGATGAAGTTCTAACAATAAGACATAGTGACTATGCATGCAACATGAAAGGATACAAACAAAATATTCATGAATAACAATGCTTTGAAAGACGTTTGTTTGTTTTCACATAAAGAAAACATAATGAGAATGGTATTCATCTTGTCCCTCATAGTGTAGCAAAAATAAATGCATAGGACACCTTCGAAGTTCATAAGGGTGACTAGATACAAATAGTTTAAGAACAAGCAATATCAAAGTTATGCATCAATCAACAAGTCTTGGGACAATGCACATTAAACTAAGAATGGCCACTATGCTCTCTTAATAGGTGCATAAAGATAGAAGATGGAGACTCAACATAAAAGTAAAAGAAAGTCCTTCATAGAAGGAAGCAGGGATTCAAGTCTCATAAAGAGCTTCCAAAAATTATGGTACTTATTAGCTTTCAGCTCTCATTGCCCCTATCATAAGCATCTTGAAGTGATTAAGGTTAAAGGGAACAAACTACAGAGTATATGCTTGACAAAGTATAACTTGGCAATCTCATGTCCCTTGAATACGAGGGCCGCTCCTCATGCTACTCAAGTTTAGTTACCAGTAAGTTCGTGTCATAGTAAGTACATGTGTATCATAGAGAACCGTAAACGGGGTACCCGTTGCCCGATGATATGGAAGAATCCCCATATCAAAATGACAAGTCAAGCAGACAATAATCATCTCAGCATCTTCTTATTTACCATGGGAAAATGGTGCTTTTTCTCTCTTTCCTCTTTTCTCATCTTTTTTTCTTTTTTTCTCAATCTCTATCTCTTTTTTATAAGAAGAATGCTTCATAGATTGCTCATTATGGTTACGCTGCAGGTTTCCACCATGATTAGGCATGGATTAGACCAGTGGCCTAGGCGTTTTTCTAACACACATACATACTCCATGGACTTACAAGCTCCCCTTTCATTTCACACCGACGATATCTATAAACAAAAGAGCATGATATCAACTGGGTACAATGTACAAGTGCAATGTTGAAAGTGTTCCCCATGATAGCATGGTTCTGCTAATTCCGAACGTATAAGTGCAAGCATATACAACATAGATGACGCAATGGTTCAAGTTTATTAGGGGCAAGAAAATTAAAGTGTGCCATCAAGTTCATGAGAGCTTTAATCACTAATTTTCACATAACAAGTTTAATTCGGAAGATAGATAAAACAAGAATATACTTAAAATAGAAAATGCTAATAGGTAGGTATGGTGGACTCTTTGGAATAACTTGATTTTATTTGGAGTTGGATGCATGAGTGGAACCCATACTTGGTTATGGAGGCTATCAAAAGACTGGGAGCGACCAACTAAGAGAGCAATAATGGCCATAATCATGCAAAGCGACAAAACATCATTAATTAAAGCATAAAGTGATATTACAAGTCGAAAACTAAAGGATCATAGAGGCTATGGTGACTTGGTATAGACTTAACATGGTGTGAGCATGCGCCAAGTCAACCCAAATAAAGCATCAAAGGAGAATACCAAAATACTATGCTTTAATATGCTAAAACAACGCATGATTCCTTCAAGGCACATTAAGCAATCTCAATTGTTTATAACATGTCATGCTACAGCAAAAATCACTAAGCATAAAGCCAAAACAATATCAAGCATGACATGACAAAGCATAGGCCACAGTCAAAAACAAGCTCTTTTTCCCACTTAAGCATGAACTTTCCTATTCTTTTCCAACCCAAACCAACTTATTTGAAAACTAATGTATGAATGAGGGGGTCCAACCAATTTATTCAAGCAAACTAAGCAAACAAAAACTAAAAAATAAAAACAAATATGCTCCAAGAACAACACAACTGTGCATGAAACAATAAAAATGAAGTGTTTGGAAGAAACCTGAGATTTTTATTGATGAAGAAGGGGATGCCCACCAAGATTTGACGCTTGTACTTCTTTGATATTTCTTGGGGTGACACGGGTGGCATCCCCAAGCTTGAGCTTTTTTCCATACTTCATCTCATCATATTACTCTTCCCTACACTCAAAAATTTTCTTCATACAAAACTTCACACAATCTTCATTAGCAAAATTAGTGCACTCAAGATAATAAGTATTTTGGTTCAGTTTCAACACAAGTAGAACTTACATTAAAACACAAGCTACTGTAGCACTTCCTTTAAAAAGTTCAAATGATCAAAGAGAAATCAAAGATAAAGAGATTTAAGATGCAAATGCAAATAATGGCAGAACTCGGTCAAAACAGACCAGCAGGTAAAAACCAATTTTTTCAAAGACCTTCTGTTGCTCAAATCGAAAAGTGTTGAAGTAACGAAAGTTGGATAACAACCTGGGGCATAAGCACGAACAATTACACCTCAAACCGATGCACAGAGATTTTTCACGAATTTTTACAGCGAAGCACAAAAATCTGTTTCGGGACAGCAACTTTCCCAAGCATTACTTCTCTCTCATTAGAGGTTACACTTGGAACAAAAACCACACAAAAAGGATAAGGAGAGGTTATTACTGAAACAATAACTTCCAAGACTGAACAAAAAGACTACTAAAGAAATTTGGGTTATCTCCCAATAAGTGCTTTTCTTTAACGCCTTTGAGCTAGGCACGATAATTTTGATGATGCTCACATAAGAAATATGAATTGAAGTAAAAGAGAGCATCAAGAAGAAAATATAAAACACATTTAAGTCTAACCCACTTCCTATGAAAAATAATCTTGTAAACAAACAAGTCATGAAAGCACAAAGCAACGAGCATAGGAAAGCAAAACAAGTGCAACTTCAAAATTTTCAACATAAAGAGGGGAAACTTAGTATTGTTGAGACACATAAAACCATGTTTCCCTCTCTCATAATAACTTTCAGTAGAATCATGAATAAAATTAACAATATAACTATCACATAAAACATTCTTATCATGATCCGCATGCATAAAAGAATTAATACTCCCCACATAAGCATAGTCATTCTTATTAATCATAGTGGGAGCAAATTCAACAAAATATCTATCATTATTATTCTCATCACCATAATCATCAAATATAGGAGGAATATTGTAATCGTAATTAATTTTCTCCTCGATAGTAGGTGGACTGAAAATATCATACTCATCATTGTAATCATCATATATTGGAGGCATAGTATCATCAAAGTAAATTTTCTCATCCATGCTTGGAGGACTAAAAATACCATGCTCATCAAAACAAGCTTCCCCAAGCTTAGACTTTTCCATAGCATTAGATGTAATAGTGTTCAAAGAATTCATACTAATAACATTGCTATTAGCCTACAAATAACGTTCCATAGGTTTCTTAATTTTCTCTTCAAACACTTCATGTCCTAACTCAAGAAAAATACTATAAAGCTCTCTAATTTTTTTGTCGTTTTCCATTAAGCCTAACTAGTGAAAATAAAAACTAGAAACAAAAAGATAATTACAGAATCTAAAGGAAATAACTTCGAACACTCACACACTAGCAATAGTACTAGAAGATAGCTTAGTAGCCAGAGGATGTGAGTAACTTTTACCTTACCTCCCCGGCAACTGCGCCAGAAAATAGCTTAATGTCTACGCACTTCTATTCTTGTCGACAGTTGTTGGGCCTCCAAATGCAGAGGTTTGTAGAATAGCAGCAAGTTTCCCTTAAGTGGATGACCCAAGGTTTATCGAACTCAGGGATAAAGTGGTCAAAGGTATCCCTCTCAAGCAACCCTGCAATCAAGATACACGAAGTCTCTTGTGTCCCCAACTCACCCAATACACTTGTCAGGTGTATAGGTGCACCAGTTCGGCGAAGAGATAGTAAAATACAAGTGGTATGGATAATTATAAGTGGTAATGGTGCCAGAAAAGATCTTAATTGGTAGGAAGAGACTAAAGACAATCTGAAATAAAGATGGAAGCAAGCAAACATGTAACAGATCTAGTTGCAAACGGTGTTTCAATGCTTAGAAACAAGCCCTAGGGATCATACTTTCGCTAGTGAACACTCTCATATAAATATCTTCTCTTTCTGATACTACTCTAAACTACTCTCCGGTTGGACACTCTAATCCATGGTAGGGCCATAACAACACTCCTCAAAGTTCACTTTCCCCATCTAGATAACCCCACACTGTCACCTTGAGCGCTAGATGGTTCCAACAAACACCACAATTTCATAGAGACATCCAACTCCAAATATAACTCATAACAAGTATTTATAATCTCTAGCCTAAGTGCCACCATGGTGTGCACGCTATCACTTTCATACACGTGGGGAGAGCCAGAAATCTATTAAAGCACTTGAGTAGCAAGGTAGATCTACTTTATTACAAAGCTCATGATCACAATATGATCATGCATAGAGAGAGATGAACACATAGCTATCGGTAGAACCCTTAGCCTCGAGGAAGATCTACTCCCTCATCATCATGGGAATCAGCAACGGCGATGGAGATGGTGGTGGAAATCGATGGAGATGGCTCCGGGGGCACTTCCCTGTCCCAATAGGGTGCCGGAACAGAGACTTTATGTCCCCCCGAATTTCCCCTTCGGTGGCGGTGGTGCTGCGGAACTTTTCGTGGCTGGAGGCTAGATTCTTTAGGGTTTTCTCATCGGGAGGCTTCTTATAGGCGAAGGGGCGATGTCAGAGGGTGGACCAGGGGCCCACACCACCTGGTGGCGCGGCCAGGGGACCCGAGCAACCACATGGTGTGGCCAGCCCCTAGCCCATCTCCGTCTCGTCTTCTGGCTCTGTGAGTCTTCCGGTAAAATATCGACTTTGGCTTTTGTCCGGTCCAATTATGAGAATATTAATTTTCTAGCTTTTCTGGAACCAAAAACAGAAGAAAACAAGAAACTGGCATTGTGGCATCTTGTTAATAGGTTAGTTCAAGAAAATGTGTAAAAGTACTCCAAAGTGTGGACAAAACATAAGAAAGTAGTTATAAAACAAGCATGGAGCATCAAAAATTATAGATATGTTTACGACGTATCAACCCCGATGACGGATACGTATACTCTGGGCCCTCTCGGTGATATCATATTGAGATAGCTTGCAAGCAAGTGATGTGATCACTAGAATGTTATATCACAGGAATGAGAAATGAGTGCATGTCGGTAACAAGATCAAACTAGGCATGGAGATACCAATGACTGAATCTCGGACATGTAATATATCGTGATACAAAGGGATTTTGTTACGACGTTAAAAGGTTCACACGATCACTAGAGTCATCGTTGAATGTGTGGAAGTCAGTACGGATCTCTAGGTCCCACTACTGATTATTGATCGAAGAGGGGTATCGATCATGTTTGCATTATTCGAGAACCATATGGTGACACACTTAAGGGATACTGACAACATTTAGGAGAAAATGTGTTTCATATAAATATTAATAAAGCGCTAGAATCACTTCAATGAAAACCAGAATTGTTTCTGGCGAAATTGTAGAAAGTGGTTCTGCATATGATATTGAAATGTTCAAGCGGGGTTTATGTGAATGTTTGTTAATTAACGTAATTAACAAAATTCTGAATAAAATAAATAAAAGAGTTTTATTAAATAAGAGCTTGCATTAAATTTGGTAGAAATTTAATGGAAGTGAGTGGAATTTTGAGTGGAGGCATATTTATGTGAGTGGGAGCTCCACCCACATGAATGATGGAAGATGTGGGGGCACCACCTTGGCCGCCGGCCATGGTAGGGGCTACCCCTCTCCCCTATATAAGGTCTCTCACTCCTCCTCTCATCTCACACCTCCTCGTGAAGGATCTCTCTCCCCTCTAGAAATTATTCCACATGGTCTCGGATTAGCGAAATACATGTTCCCAGTGGCTTTATCTAGAAAGGAGTTGCTACTTCTGCTGCATCACTGGAGCAAGGACGCGAAGGTTGTCTAGGTACCGGACGTGTGTGCGATCAATGATGCACCACTGCTTTGTGATGCTGGACTTGTTGGTGCTGGACCTGCTGAACTTGCTAGACTTCATCACGATCTTGAGATTGGGAGGTGCACGACTACATCATCCACGAGTTCAACCTCGTTAAAAATTCTCTGTCGCTCTTCAAGGGTATGTTCTCTATGGATGTATATCCATCTATTGATTGTATCTAGGTAGATAGATCTTGGTGCTTAGTTGTTCACTTCGTAGGAAATTTTTGTTTTCTATGCTACGAACCCAACAATATTTACACAACAAGTAACAAAAGTTCTCAAACAACGAAGACTCTGCAACTCAAACATGAGGATTTGGCAGCATATACTCACCAGACAAACCTTAGATTGGTGATAGCCGCTGAGCACTAAGTGTCGGCCATGAGTTTCTCCTCACACTGTTGCGCCTTCGCCTTGGCTTGGTAAAGTGCATCCTTGGCATTCTTAGCCGTATCCTCTAAGCACCAAGCTTATTTTCGAGCACTTCAATCTGATGCAAGGCCTTATTCTTCTTGACTGAATGAATACAACAACATCAGAAAGACACTACTACTAGTATATGCAGCATTAAGGTCAAAGAAACTCACCTTGTGGCTGGCCGCGCTCGGCCTCCACCCAGACGTATTGACGACCAATCTCCATCATGGAGTTAAGGACCGGACGAGTCAGACTCGACCCAAGTATGTTATCTCCAAGAAAACATACGTGAAGCTCATATAAGGACCTGGGGGATCCTCGAATGGGAAAATACTAGAACTAATTGCATGCTCATCCATGGAGGTAGAGGGCTCCTTAGGCGGTGATTGGGTAGTGACCCTCTTGTGCTTATGGAGTTGGGAAAAACTAGAGGAGACGCTGAGGACTAGATGGTCGCGGAACTTCCACAACTACATCCGAATTAACGGCCTTTGAGTCCACGACTCACTCATCAACCTTCTCCAAGGTATCGCCTCTGGGCATCAAACTTCTGATAACACAAGCACACGGTTACTCTAAGCCAACATGCTACCAGCATAAATGACATATACTCAAAACATACGAGCTGAAAGCATCAAGGTCAAAGAGATCATATTTGGGCTTCTCGGCTACAATATCTGGATGCACGGCCTAAATCGTGTTGCTGCAATAGGCTCTGATGCACCCAAGGAAGCATCGGGTCCCTTGGGATATAAAGGTGTTGAAGCATCCGAAGTCTCTGTACGGCTCCCCTTGCGGGTGCCCTCATAGCTAACCTTCTCACCAGACTGGGCGGGTGCAACGGTCGAGTCTGACTCGTCCGGTTCAGCACATTCCAGTACTTCAAACTCCTCACGCAGGGGCGGAAGAGGAGCGTCGACCTTATGATTCTACAACCAAGGACAAAGTCGAAAACAACACATCACAACACTATAACAGTAAACCAACAACTACAAGAAAGTGTATAGAATCCCTTACCTCTGCCAACTTCTTGCTCTTATCGTACAGAGCCAGCAATGAGTCCTTCAGGAGCTCTTCATCGGCAGTGAGGCTGGTGAGAGACTTTATTTTCCTCTCTATCTCAATATATGACAAATTCTCCTCTTGGGTACGCGTCGGGTTTGATTGACCAGTATACATCCACATGGGGTGAGCCCTACCTTAGAGTGGTTGGATACGGCGCTGGAAGAATGTGTGGATGATGTCAATACCATCTACTTCTTGACCATGAATGAGTTGATGGGCCTTCACTTGAGCATACAAAGCTTTGGCATTTGTTTCTTCACCGAGTGGCACCATGTTCTTCCAAGAACGTTCTTCTCCACCTTGGTGCTCGGATGAAATGGGGTCAACCCAAATTTTTGGTCACCCATCTTCTGGTCTCGGATTTAAAACCACTGGCTCCTCCACCCTTACATAGATTCAATAATCTTGAAAGAGATGTACTACATATTCCCCGGATGGATATGCCACACCTGCCAACGGTATAGGGCCCCTAGGAACCCGACATCCTCTTCAAGGAATAGAATTTATTATAGAGCCCAAAGTCCGGTGCAATACCTAACTATCACTTACAAAGAGTAATGAAGCCCACATTGTGCAGAACATAATTTGGTGTCAGCTGATGGAGCTGGACACCATAGAGAAAGAGGAACCCATGAAGAAATTTGTGGGCTCAGAGAGAGAAGCCATGGATGACAAAGGAAAGAAACATGTCCCTAAACCTAGGAGAGGGATTAGGGATTACCTCAGGACCAGGGAGGATGCAATCCTCCTCGGGGTGAAGTTTCCCAGCCAGTCGCAACTGACGCAGCTCGATGGGCTTGCACGTAGACTGCCGCCAATCTTCATTGGTGGTCCTCCATGCGATGGTGGCTTTCTTCTTGGCGGCGGCGGTGGTGCTGGATCCAGCTGCCCCAACCTTCTTCGGCTTTCGTGGCGCACTTCTTCGTGGCGCAGAGGGAAGTGTTGGGAAAACTCTGAGTACACCTAGTGCGGGGAGGAGAACGGATATGGCGGAGCGCAAGAGGAAGAAGATGATGGCAAGAACGGGGAATTTTTAATGTGCCTCCCCCTTTTTATACTATCAGTAGGATCAATCCTGACCATTGGATAGAAATCAAAGACGCGTGGAGCACATCCAGGAGGACACGTGAACAGACGAGATACAAACCGTCGCCGTAGTAAATCCACTATGCATGTAAATCGAGGAGCCGTTGTTAAACTCCGTTTTCATGCAACGTGCGGTCAAATTCGGTCATCTTAAATACTAGTGCCTCAGCTACTCAGGCTGACGCTTGAGTTCACCAGGTGTCATACCTAACGCATCAACCATTCAAAATCTATCTAGTCCTTCAAGAAAACTTGACGAACCATTCAACTAAGTCCACAAGTAAGCCATCCGAGTCGAGTATCTCCTCGGGTTCCACGAAGGGATAAGCTTTCGATAAAGTCACAAGCTCCATCTCTTTGACTGAGTCTATGAATCAGCCAAACACTTGCGGGCTACTCATATCAGGAGCATTCGTCGCACACCTGATGAACTTCCTTGTCCATAGTGTATGCCTACGAGAGTGTCGACTGAGTCTCTGCCTGATTCTAGGACTCGGCCAAACACTCGGGGATACTCCAATCTAGAGCGCTAGAAGTGCACCCGATGCAATTCCGGGTTCATTCTAACAAGACGTAATCTTTAGATCAGGGATTAAAAAACTTCGAGTTTTTACCCGAATCCATGCTTCAACTAAATACTCGGGAGCTACTCCCATAGGGAGCGCTGATCGTGTATTCGAAAATAAAGAGAAGCACATGCGTCAATTGCATCCGTGGAGCCATCCGAAGAACTTACGGATCACTATTGAAGAAAACAGTCGACTAACAATGTGGGCTAGGCCTATGAGGTCCATTTTGCTGACTACGTCCATAGTGTGTTGTCCAATTATTGAGAAACCTATGAGTATAAGTCTCTGCTCAAGTCTACGAGTTGAACAAATATGAGAGCTACTCCTATAGGGAGCGCTGGTCGCGCACCCTATAGATAAAATTGTAAATTGCTTACATACAGCTGAAAACTAAGCGACTTTGCCTGCTATGCACCTTATGCCAATGTTGAGTTCAGAGATAAAAAATCCTTGACCACCCGGATCACATCCGCTGTGATAAATATTCGGGCGTTGTGTCTACGATACTAATATAAGTCCTATAGATCCTATATGATGGCCTAGCAACCACACCTGCTGCGCTCTACCAGATAAATACCATGCCTATGTTATGATGAAAATCCCGATGGCGCGTTGGGTAGATACTTGTCGACTGGAATTCGATTCAGTAAGGCCTCAGTGGCATGAGTTAAATTACCCCAGCTTATACCGGATTCGAGTCCCGGGACACGAGTTTGAGTAGGAAGCATCGTTTCTCCCCTAGAGCAATTAACTGGTCCCTATCCATCGATCGCACCAGGCATGTTTAGTGACATCCCTATGAACTACTTAAAACACACAACCATTTGACCCGAAGAAATCCCCGGTATAATACCATTCACCTTATAAGGATGGCAACTTCTAAGTCTCCATCAGAATCTAAGATTTGACTGGACACTCGGGGGCTACTAACACAGGTACGCCCAACAGGCGTTTAACATTGGCCTATCTGGTCCGGCCTAGCTGGAGGCCCACACAATGATCTGCTAAGATCCTTGAATCCCATGATGATTCGGGTGAAGCTAAGCCCACGGAGGCATCGGCTCCTTGACAAACAATACAAGACTAGATAGTAAACCTTAATGGTTACACCCTCAAATTTATAATCGATGCGGACGGTACCCTAGACCTAGCCTCCCTATATAAAGACTAGGAGGGACCGCTGGGGAGGACACCTGAAACTTCATCATACACACGCCAGATCTAATATGCGCATCCATAGCCATCTTGGCGCTATTGTAACCTTCGGTTTCTCCATCAATCAAAAATAGAAAAGCAGGAGTAGGGTTTTTTCCCCAGGGCCTGAACCTAGGTAAACCTCGTGTCCCCTTATTTGTCTGTTAACTAACAAAGTCTTCAACGTACATCTCTTCCCTGAAAATCCAAGTCCATAAACTACGGGCATTTACGTGATCACCGCGTGTCAATTGGCGTCGCATGTGGGAATCGAACCCACGGCCACGTTTCTACACTTAGATGTTTTTACTTTTCAATAAGCCTACTTAGCCAGGCTACTCAGCCGAAAACATATACCTGCGACCTACAATGAATAAAGATAAGTTCCTCTAGTAAGTGTTGATTCCTTTCCCTTTACTTTTATGCATCTTGCACTCAAGGGCTATGCCTCCTTGAGCACCTTAACCATGGGCATTGACGTGATTACCCCACATCACCACTGCCCCACCACCAACATGCGCCACCACGGTCTTGTCGCCACCCTTGCCATCTCACCGCGGTCACCATCGCGAGGCCTAGACGATGGAATAGGAAAGCACACAACAACGGTCGAGGGCAGCAGCACCACCACATCTGAGCGTGGGGGGGAACTATCTCCACTTTCGTCGTGGTAGCCGACCGGAAGTGGCAGCAGGGGCACACTAAGCCTCGGCGGGCCTGGCCGAGCCTAAATCAGGCCCATAAATCCACTGCTGCCACGTTGTAATAGGACAGCTGGCAGTGCCGCCACCACTCAGTAGCTACTAGAATCTCCACCTACAGGGAGCTTCGCCATCGCTAGCATACCAACGGCGTACCTCGACCCATATGGGGCCCAAATGGGCTTAGATCTGGGCCGAGCGGGCGCTTCCGCCTCCTGCTCGTGAATCCACGTTGCTCCACCGCCAATGGCCATGCTGTCGCTCTGCCGACCACCTAGATTAGCGACGGATGCCCCGCCACCGAGCTGGACCGCCGCCGCCTAAGGGCACCTCCTGGAGCTGCCCCGTCCCGCGCAAGAGAAGCTCTGAGAGGGGAAATCAGGAGACCACCGCCGCCGCTGCCACCCATGCCTAGCCCGACGACACGCACTCCGGCGACAACTGGGGAGGGGAGGAATGGAGGGGCATGTGGGGAGGAATACGGTGCCACGGCCCGGCCGCACGCGGGGATGACGCGGGTCGTGAGAGCCTTTTTTCCTCGAGTGTCCTTGATCTTTCTAAACAACATATGTCTAGACGTCTTTTAATGTGTAGGTTCAGAGCAAAATAAGAGAACCTACACACTAAGAGATGCGTAGATACATGTGTCTTTTAATGAGACTAAAATATCTTATATTTTGAAACCGAGGGAGTAGTTACCATGTAGACATCTTGGCATATTTTTTGTACAAATATTGTTGCAGTATGACTGCTGATTTATTGAACACGGCGTCTGAGTTTGTCCTGCGTCAGACCACTTAGCTATACCTTTAATCATCCCCTAATCTACGATTTGTTAATGAAAATTAATTTAGGTTGGCCCGCTACTTGATTGCAAAAGATATGGCAAATTTCCAGTGGGGTGCCACATGAAACCTTGGACGGGGCAAATGGCCCATCATTGCACGGCACAAATTCGTCGCCCTTTCGTTTGGTTTTGCCCCGTCCACTGGGATGGGTTGCTTGGGTTCAGATTTGGATCATAATCATTAATAAGCATGTTGACCACAGAAATATGGCAACACATGACACAAGAGAGCCGGACGATGCGGAGAAATACTTTAGATGGAGACGTGCGCTGCACTAGCACTAGAGTACAAGGTAGAGAAGGCAGGGCCATGAATGATTGAATGATTTGTCATGAAAATACTACGGATTATTAAGTGAAAATACTGGAAAAGTTTTTTGGTGACCTGTGACAGTGGTAAGCAAAGCAATTTGGCCTAAACAGAACCAACGCACAACACATGATTGGTACGCTGACATGAAAAGAATGGTACAAACCTAAAGATGACGTGCTCATCATGACGAGGACTTCTTTGTTTTCCTGTTTCTTCCCATACAAATTATTAGTGGTACCCAATTGTGTTGGTTATATTTTTCGTTAATAATTTTTTGTTAATAATTTTTTGGAATGGGCAAACCTCTCCGTCGTTGCATCCTTGGAAGCAGTGTACAGTGGCGGAGCCAAGATTTTATCCTTGGGCAGTCATGCTCTAATTTTATGGAGTCTGCTAAATTTTATTAGTGTTATTATGTTGATGGAGTATTAGTTAATTTTATGACTTGGTTGATGGTCATGAGACCATCCAGACAACCCCCATGCTTGGATGCACACAACTATTTATTTTAAATGATAGACATCAAGAAACACAACAAATCAGAAAAAATAATTATCCAGTTGTTGAGCTTGCTGTACTAAAAATTAAAATTTATTTTAAATGCTGGCCACTAACAGTGGGTTGAGCTTGCTGTACTAAAAATTAAAATAAAATGATTAATGACCAGTACCATTGGGTGACATTCAGCTAATGATATCGGACGAATGGAGCTGGCGAAAGTAGTGGAGTTAATTATCCAGTTGTATTCTTGCCTTTTTTTTTCTAGTGAAAAGAAAAAAGGGGGGGGGGGGGGGGGGGGGGGGGGGGGAAGCTAGCAACACCTTTCTCGCAAAGATCAACAGAAAATCTATGAAGTGAGTCGGAAGCAATTCCATGTCCTCCCCCGCACCAACGAATGTCAACTAATGTGAGGTAAGTGATGTGGATGAGAGCAAAGCAACAAAGTGCTGCCAGTCCACTTGCACTCATAACAGGCTAGGCAACGAACAAATCATAGGTCGAAAGGGAGTATGTGCTGTCCAATTAGATAAGATCGGTCGATCGAGCTGCCTAGTATGCATGTCATCATGTCCTTGCTATATATGCAGATGTGGCGACACTGTGGCTAGTCCAACGTTTTCTCCTCCTTTTCTTCCAGCTGATTCAGCGGAGAACTTTATGACCAAATCATGGGTGTTTTCCATAATGAAATCGCCGGCCGTGTGCAAAATAAAGGGCGCCACTACAGTTGTAATGATGCATGTGGTACTAACTAATAAACTGTAGTTCCCGAATAAGTGGACGCGCGAGCAAGTAGTAGTACGACCTAACTCTTTTTTTAGGTCACAACACTCCAGCTATATCTCTCTCTCTCTCTCCCAAAAGTTGCAGACGATAAAGCAGCTGCGTGTGCCGTGGGTAGTGCGCGCGACAATTAGACACAACGCACAGAGCGTTTGGCCGAGTGAGTCGTGGGCATACACACAACAAGCACAAGAACTGAAGCGAGCCAGCCAATGAGAACGAGATGCATGGAAGCCACAGAGTGTGGATGAGACACACACTGTACAGTGACGTGCTGGCCAAGTTGGGCCGACAGGGGAATAATTGTAGTCCATATATGGAGTATAGCTTTGAGAGAAAGAAGGAAGGGTCGGTGCACAATCACACAGCACCGTTAGCAAAGAGGAAACTGGCTGAATCAGTCGACAGCTAGCTCACTGCACACGTACGATAAAACATGGACTAAACTAGCAAACTGTTCGGGTAGCTAGCTAGCTAGGGCGGTTACCTGGTGCCCAGGCTACTGGAGTAGGATATGGTGCTGGAGTGTCGCCAAAAAATTATTATTACGGGGAGAAGAAAGGGGTCGTAGCTGACTATAGGGGGAGGACCGTAGGAGTCTCTCTCGATGGGCTGCTCTTGGTCTTGCCTGGGATTTTGGATTTATGTGGAGGACGCAACGAGGAGGCCGGGCTTTAATTTTAATTTTGCAGCAGCCAACATGGTTGTTGGAGGTGGGGCGTGAGATAAGTCAAGCGGCGGGCAAGCAGCACAATCATGCCAGCATGGTCTCTATGCGTCGACTTGTTTTGTGCTATTCTAAACGCTCCACATGTTCTCAACCAATGGGTTTCTTTTCTCCACTGTCCTGACAAAGACATCACGGTCACATTGTTCTGGGATGGGATAGGCATTATGTCGTCGATCGACCTTGTTTTGGTGAGATGATGATTACATCTGTTGCTGTAGTCGATCGTGCCCTAGTAGTGGTACCGGAGCTATCGATCGACAGGCGGTAACCCAAATGATTCTGTGCGTGGCCTCTTCAGTTCTGGAGAAAACGAGAGGGTGCATGGTTGTCCTGCTGTGTCCTAATTGAGTTGCACCTCTTCACTGATGACTCTTGTGATGTGTATGCTAATATTCTAACATATGTAAATGGGTCATGTGGTGTGTATACAATCTAATCCCTCCATCCTATCCAAGACTTGTCTAGATTCACATGTACATATACATATTTTAGTGTATAGATATATGTAAAATTTTAGTGTATAGATAAATGTGAATCTTAATAAATTTGTGAGACAAAGGAATAATACGTGACGGTATCCCCGCAAAAAAAATGTGACGCTATAGAATGGTAAGGTTTCATTATGTGTACCCTCCGTCCAAAAGGATGATGTAGATTTATCTAGATATAGATATATTTAAACGGTTTTAGTGTACAGATAAATGTAAAATCTAAATAAATTTGCGGACATATTTTTTCGGGCTTGAGGAAGTATGGAGTACTTTCATAACCTAAACTACTCCGTACGAAAATTATAATTTGGACCACCGCACGCTGAAGTTTTCTCAACAAGTTGATGACTCTGGAGTCGAAGAACTACACAAACGGGGCAGAGTTATGATCCGCAGACGATCCATCCGTACGTGCGTGTGCACTTGCATGCACCAAATCATGATCGATATCATCATCATCCATCCCATCACAGAGAATCGAATGCGCCCCCACGTCCAGGATAGCAAATCATGTGTGGGCGCCACCCTATCTGGTCTCCGTCCCACGTGTCAGCACGCTGCCCCAACCGACGAGCAAGCGGTCGACACCAATCCCTTGGCTCATGTCATCCGGCAGCTTCCCTTTTCTTCGTTTCTCCTCTACTTCTCTCTTTTCTCTTTTCTAGTATATTTATTTATTTTCTTTATTTACATATGGTGTGAAAAGACGGGCTGGTAGCGATGCTTCCAAGAAACTATCTTGCACTGCTCAGATCGTTTGTTCGGATACTACATTTTTGTAAGAAACAATTTTGCTTTAAGAAATGTTTTTCTAAGGAAGGGTAATAAACTGGTCGCTGCATCAACTGATAGCATGTCAAACACTAAGGCCAAATAAAATCTACTTACGAGACGAAAAAGAAAAATATTACGAAGTCAAACGGCCATCTTTTAAGAGATCTACCATTAATTTTGGCTTACCCCTACCGTAACAGGAAGGCAAATGCTGCAATGATACGACAGCTGCGGCTAGTTCTGCTATCGCAGCACACATGTATGCCGCTGCGACGCACACTAGTATGCCGAGGTCAAGGCGAGTCTTTTTTATATACCGGGAGCGAAGCCCCAATCTCTATCATCAAACGATGCATATAACCTTTATTTATTGTTATAATCACGGTGTCTTTTTGGCTTTTTTGGTAGTAACTGGGCGGAGGCATACCGCCGTAGTTTGGCCTCACAGACGGTAGAGCCACTCCAGTTGCAGGAGATGATACTGGCCTATTTCGTCATGTTGTTCCTGGGTGTGCTAGGATTCCTGGCGTTTGGGAAGGAGAGGGGTCCGAGGGATTTCTCGATGGAGTCGACCACGTCGAGGGGATAGGTCCGAACAAGGAGTGGTAAGTAGTATGTGGAATCGTTTGTAGGTCCTCGTGCATGTATATGGTGGGTAGATCTCGAGGTTTGCAAACTATACCTAACCAATTGTGTTGCTTTTCTCCACGACAAGACGTACATCTATGCTAGTGGGCATCGTGACCCGACCTCTGTATGAGTGCGTCCTATGCAGATTTGGAAGATAACATATGTGCATATTGTGGCGTGTTCATGGGCCATCTCGGGCTCTGCGCGGAGAAATGTTGCCAACACCGTACTTTGTTCCTATGTGGCATAGTGGGAATCAATTCGCCCTAGGAATTTTGTTGTTATCGGTATCGAGGAGTGCGATAATGCACCACGCAAACCCGTGCGTGAAGGGAAATGTTGCTTATTGCTCGGATGAATTGCTCGGTAAGTCAATGTACGGGTTGCGGGCATGAGTCAGTCGCTCTCGAAAAGTTTATGCCATTGATGGGCCCGGAAACCAGGACCGCTTTCATTACTGTTTCGACTTTGTCGTGTAGCTGAGATATGGTTGTCGTTGTGGCGAGCCCGAAAATCTTTCTCTGACATGATGGTTTGATCGTAGTGCTACAACAAATGCATCTTCTCGTTGTTTGCTGGTATTACGCGGGCATGATGGCACCAAATTACATGGATACCAATTTGTTGGACTCCATGTGTAGAGTGATGTAGGAAAGGTTATTTCCCCCACAAGGATGATTCGAGGGTTTATATCGAACTCTTGGGAAACAGATAAATGTACACTTTTCCTTCCTCTTCTAGCAATCTAAAAAATAAAGTCGATTGCCTTGTACCCCAAACTCCACCAAGTGGTTGTCAGCCACAAGGTTTTGTATTAGAATAGAAAATAAACATTGAAATAAAATAACCAAAATAAATATACATCAAGTAAAGTAAATTTAATGCAATATAAAAATTAAACTATATGATATGCAAGAGTGTGGTGTAATAGTGTTGATAGTAATGCAAACTATATGAAGGAACTAAAGGAAAGTATGGTAATGTTTTTTGTATTTTTGGAACAAATGAGTACTAAAAATAAAAATACTTGTAAATGCAAGGAAAAGGTGTTTCTTATGATTAAAAACAGACTGGGGTTCATAGTTTCACTTGTCTACTCTCTCATAAACATGGTGACATCAAAAATAGCTTCTCATAAGCATAATAGTAATGCAACTTTAGAATGTGTTTGATAGATATTTATATGGGCATCATGTCCTATATTTAAGATGATGCAACATGTCTCACTAATACTCGACTGGCAAGAGATAACTCTGCAAACTAGTATTAAGAATAAACAAAGTATTCCCTTTGCTTCTATGACATGATGCTGGATGCATAATACTACCTCAAAAAATAAGCAAATTGATAAATTGAGAAATAAAATTGAGTACTCTGCTATTCGTGGGCTCAATCGCGATTCGCAACTGAGAGCTAGATTTTCTTACCCTTTGTTGATAATATATAATAATTTTAAAAAGTTTTCAGATGATGTAATACGTAGGTAAATCACATGGGCCATGCAGGCACTTAGTTGATGTTGTACCTACCTAGCGGTACCATACTGGGCTAGCCAGGTTGAAAAGGGATCTGTCGTGGTGGTGTCATGGCAGATGCCATAGGATGGCTAAAGTAGGGGCCGGATGAGCGCTAGTGGATCCGGGGAGGGATAGTGTGGTGGATACCGCACTAATAACACACAGAGACACATGATGTACCCAGGTTCAACGTTCTCCTAATGAGATAAAACCCCTACTCCTGCATGCTAGATCTTATAATTCGATCAAAACTCAAGTTACAATGGCTCCTCGAGCTGTATGCGAGAGGAAGAAGAAGAATGAGATCCTGCCTCTCTCTCTTCTACGGAAGATGAACTAGTCACCAAAATGAACCGACCAACTTCTAGGAGGCCCTGGTGCACCTTATAAAGGGATCCCGATGTTACACTTAGGGCTGAGGTGGCATGGAATATGCCTAGAATATACTGCTGCAGAAGTCGTTGCCTGGGCCCATATGCTCTTCTTGTCAGCGATGGGACTTGACGTGCCCATGACCGCTAACGGTCCACTGACACTTTCCCCTCCTGGAAATCCTCGACGGGACCTGGCTCCAGGATTTAGGGGCACGCCTGACTGAGCATGCTTATCTCCTCTAGAAATCCTGGGAGAGACAGAGGCGCTGACCTTGAGGCTGGCATGCACCCTCCTGGCGTACCCGACCCCTATGTCGATCTCACCCAAATAACCCAGCCTGGGGTAACATGTTGCGTCACGTAGAGATAAACAAAACTTTTTCCCTACGCGGTACATCCAAGATCTAGCTCAAGTGATAGACCATTATTCACCACTAGATGCATGGTTGTGGAATTGATGAAGCACGTACACCACTTGATGTAGTGCAGTCCTCACGATCTGATCCACGATCTTCGAAGTGCTGAACGTACAACACCTCCACCAGTATCCACACGTACGAGGAGGAGCTCCGGCAGTGGACTGCTAGGTCCGATACAACGGCTGAACTAAAATGGAGCTAGGGTTTCCAACGCATTGAATGACCTAGCCGTAGCCTTTTGGGTATCTGCGCCCCAATATATATAAGGAGTGAAAGTGGGATCCACTCACTTGCGGCCATTCACTAAAAGGCCTATATTAGTCACTGCGAGTCCAAGCCATTGACTCGGTCCATATCTGATTCGGGTCCAACCCAAACAAATTTCCAGTTTGGGTCTAACCCAAACTTGCTCCTGCTCTTAAGTGTGTGACCTGACAGGCTCATGGTGACTCGGAAACGATTCGAGTCTCACTCATAATTGATCAGTCGGTAGCGGCTCCTAGCAGAATGTGCTGACTCCCAAGTACCAAAGAGTCATGACGACATACCTTCCAATGCGACTTTCGTATAAGTCCCTTTTGCCTCATGATATACATTATCGAACTATAGGAGAATACTTATCATCACTTAAATAGTTCGACTCTCTTCTTGATAAGTGATAAGTGATTCATCCGACTAACTCTTAGTCGATCGCCTCGGTTAACACTTAACTGAGTCATGCATGGCCATGCTTTCTGAATCATATCATCCGAGAGGGCCTAGAGAATGTCTCTCCAATTGGAGGGGCAAAATATCATCTTGGTCATCCACATCACACATCTTGATTCTCAGTCGACCCGAACTCCGCCTTTATAACTGCCCTTTCACGGAACAACATTTGACAGAACCTACGTCGGTGATCCACAACTCGGATTGTGCAATAACCTCAGGTCTAAGGATTACATTGATTGAGATATACAAATGACGCATCTCAATATGGGTCAGTCCGACTCGCTAAACTCTTTAGCCAAATCCGTGTAAGTCAGAATAACATAACCATGCCCATGACAAGTGGAACCGAGTCATTTGCCGACTTTCACATTAGTCTAAGTTGTGTCTCCAGCACAACCTCAACGACTAAGGATAACTAGTATGAACAACATGAATATGTAGTTCCACAATCAAATCACATATTCAATTATACATATCAGTAGTTCATACAAAGATAATAACTTTATGAATACATCAGGAATAACATCATACATGGTTGCCTCTGTAGGGGTTCCGCGTATAAAAACAATAAATTTTTACCCTACGCCCCTAAACCCCTGATGCTGCCAGGACCTATCTATTAGTAATACAGTAATGGGAGGGGCTTTTCGTGAACTTACCCCTGAAGACCAAAAAGCGTTGTCAACGCTCAGGAGAGCGTGGTTGATGTAGACGAGCCGAAGTCGACCTCAAGGTCGTGATGAAGTCCTTGCGCTCCTGCGGCTCCAATGACTTGAGTGCCTCAAGTGCTACACCTCGCGGGGAGTTACACACATCCGGTGCCTGACGATGACCCTCGCTTCCTTGATCCCGCAAATTTGCGGAAGTAGAGCTCCTGGATCTGAATCCCGCAGCGCGACGGCGCTCCGCGGTGAAGATGTCTCTCGTTCGCGCAGTCTGAACTTGGGACCACGGTCACAAGAGAGAGAGAGAGAGAGAGAATATCAATTGGAGGTCTTCCCAAAAGTGAGAAGACCTTTATTGAATTTGTGTGTATTTATCTGGCCAAATACCCCCACTATATATAGGGTAGGGGAGGTACTACCTCCCTCAAAGTCCCACGGTGGGACTAAAGGAGAGGAGGGGGAGGGGCAGCCGCCGGCCAGCCCTAGTGGGCCCCTCGTGGCGGGGGGGAGGGGGGGGGGGGCTAGGCCCAGCCGGCCACCCCCTTGTCCCTTCTCCCTCTCTCCTTTCCCTAATGGGCCCTCTCCCCTCCGGGAATTGGCCCATTAAGCCTTTGACCTTTTAAATTGGTTTTCTCTTTATTAAATAATTATGAATAAATGATTAAATCAATATTTAACATTCATTCACATATTTTTAATATGATAATAGTCCTTATTAATATTTGTCTCTAGGGAATATTTCCAACAGTCTCCCACTTGCACTAGAGTACAAATAAACTAGCTGTATTTGTTCTTAATCATTGGCACCATATCCAGTACCCTGAACATGCTTGCTCATGGAAGAGGTTGAGTCTTGGGTCTCTACTTTACAGTCCCAAATCCTTTGCAACTTATTAATGTCACCTTGATTGACATTAATACGTTATCATCATATGATAACATCTGTGTGTGTGCATCCTCGCTATGGCAACAAAACGAGGCCTGATTCCAGGAGCCAACAGTGACTTTAGATCAATCTCGAAGGCTTTCTCATGGGCACTGTGCCCTAGGACACATCATTCTATGTTAAAAATGAACTAGCCCCGCCATAACATTATACAACACTTTAGATGGTACCTTTATCTATTATTATAAATGTATTCATCGAAACACGAGTGCACTTTGTGCAACTTTCGATGTTTTTGTTCACCTCGCTTCCTACTTGGCTTTAATCGGTATTTACAGGAGTTTCCAAAATATTCCCTTATAACATAACCCTTTATGCTTTAAGATATGTCATCCTTTATGGATTTGTAAAACATGTCTACAGTTCTCTATTAGACACTACGGACAAACTTAGCTCAACATTCCGTTATTCAAACTTAATCACTTTTCAAACGTTTCTTATTAGATCATATATTATGTTAAGTTATCATCTTGATTTTCTAAGATAGAACCTATTTATCAACATAGTGGATGATGATCATCCTTTTCTTTCTTTCAACCATTGATGTTAAACTAATACTATTCCTAACTTGAGTTATTTAGGACCATTTCCTTAATTAACTTCTATTCTGAAACTCTTTTCAGAATCCCTTAAGGAATACTACATAATATCATAATACACTTATTATTAACTTCTTCAACTTATAAATCATCATTTATTGGTATTTGCGCTTTTATTCTTAACACACTTAAGAATTACTCCTATAAGCTCCCACTCAAAATATGTTATTCACATATTTGGGTATGAGTCACTACTCTTACTCAAACTATGTTCCTACATATTTGAATTTGAGACTTATATTGCTCCCACTCAAAAATATGTTATTCACATATTGTTTTAGGAAAACTTTTATAGCCCCCACTCACTATTTTGAACGATTTCAAAATCCTTTGATCAAGTATCAAACTTGGAGATTTACTATGAGATACTAGTACTTTTACTAGTTTTAAATCCACTAGACATATAGCACACTTGAATCAAATTCATTTGAATTTGTCCAATACTTGACTAATCATGCTTTTGTCATTCACCCCCTTTTCCACTATGGCTTTGCAGTCATTTGGGAAAATTCAAGTAACTCCTTTTACTTGTGAGATTCAGCAACGAATTGCTTTCTAATCTTAAGGGAATTTTGCTTTTAGGATTTCTCATAATTCTAGTTTACCATTATTTCCTTAGTAGTTCGTAGGTATGTCATATTCCAAGAATCATGACAAATGATTCACAAATGTCTCCATACAAGACATGGTTTATATTTAGAATCCTACTTCATGTAGTGAAAACACCAGTGGGGAAAACACAATGATCATTATCATTGATTCTTTCCTTTGTAAAGAGAATTGATCCGGAACGGTGTCCGTTGCGCTTCTCAACACTCTGATGTAGGGATTTGAATCCTCATCGTGTTTTTCACTATCTTCCATTTGCTTCATAATTGAGAAGTATCACTAAATGTGAACTTCCTCGAGAATGCACCAAAGTCCAAGCAATACTAGTTTTGCTTCTATTTTGGTTTTAGTTATGGATTTCATATTCAAAGTTTCCAATGAATACTCTACAAGGACTAATTCGCTATTGTTTTGGTTATATTGAATAACCCCAAAACTTATACAACGATCCATACTTGATATGGAGACGCTTTCACGAATTCACATGGTTCACTATATATTCTAATTGAGTGCTAACTATTTATAACTTATGGTCTCTACATATACACTACAACGATTTATTTGGCACCATCTATTTACCCATTTTTGATATCTAATATCATATTGTGATGCTTTGAATTTTGACATTTCAAACGCATTGCATTCCACAATTTCTTTTATGCCATTCTTATAAAGTTGAATTTCATTACTATTGATCAAATCATAGTAATTAGATTCTCTTTTATCTTTAATACCCTTTGTTTGATGAAACAATTTAATCATATCAAATAATTTCACATTCATGTTTCCTTTGGTAAACTACTTTACAAATTTAAACAATCATATAATGATAATTACCATTTTGTTAAAACACAATACATCGAATATGTATTTACTTTTAACAATTCATTAGACACTTCGTATTCAAGTAATACCATGTGTTCAAGTTATTTTGACAAACTTAGGCATGATTTATATGTGACAAGTAATCAAATGACTCTGACATATTATCATATAATTTTGAATTCAAACAATGGTTTCATTCATTAATGAAATATCATTAAGTTGGGTATTTTTAAAGGCATTTTAATATTTTACAAATGTTTATGCATTATCAATTAGTTTCAACCAACAAGGATAATTCAAATATAATCAAACAAGATATGAACACGAATAGAAATCATTCATAAAAGTGAAACAACTATTTGTTACAAACTCATATGAATAATCGTCTCACAAAGTGTGAGACACACTAAAGAAGTTCACAATATTTTGATTACAATAACTATCCAATATATAAATTAAATGATAAATGCTAAGGGAGAGTGTCGTTGGCCATCATCATCATGCTCGCCATCAACATGCAACGTCACCTCCTCTCCAGCAAGCACCTCTCATGCCGAAGGACCTGTTTTCAGCAAATCAGAACAAGTATCAAATATACTTAACACTACAAATGTGTTTGCAAGATTATAACATTTATAAAATTGTATATCAAATATATACCTTTGTCACTGATGACCTGAGCGACATCTGGTTCAATCAACACATTCCTGAGATGTGTCATGAACCAGTGGAATTCCATTGATTTCGCGTCGCCTCTCATAATGCAAGTCCTGACATGTGCTTGGTAGCTTGGTCGCAGCGACCGCAACACAACGCCATTTGCAAAAGAGCCCGTCTTCCAGCTATCCAGCAAGTATGCAGGCGTCATGTACACATCATGCATGCGCTCCAAGTGGTCATCAAGTGATGAGTTCTCCTCCATCTTAATGGAGAGGAAGTCTCTCATCAGCTCATGCTCCCATATGTGTGCTTGTTCCACAAAATGTGTCCTAAGCTGTAGTATAACCGTACGATGGTTAACATCACCCACGAAAGGCCACAGCTCATCCACCATTCCGATACACATTGTAACTGAAATGAAGGAGGCCATCTCCCGATGGATATAGCGGTCTTCCCGCTGCTCTGGGGTCTCTAGGTCAATAGGCTGATCCAAATCCATCCCGTCGAGTATGTAGTCGACCACGTCATTCTCGCTAAGGAGAACGTGGAGACGTGCAACCCATATTGAGAAGTTTGTTCCATATAATCTGAGCTTCTCTCCTTCTAACCAATCAATCGTCAACGGGAAAGGTGGCATCAGGGAGAACTTTTCTACATTTATAATTGCAAAAAGGAATTTAGACTAAGTTTATAATTAAATGAGTTAATAATAACTCCACTTAGAAACACCTATCCCCAAAAGGGTTCCTAGTGATAACACGACCCCTATCAGCCACATCTCCCCCGATTAACACGGCCATCAATGTGGGTTAGGGTGGATGCTAAACGTCGGACACATCATTCATGCGACTCGTGCTCGATCTTTCGACCAGCCGCGTTCCGAGGCCACGCTTCTATGGCGTGCTAGGCTCGCCAACTCAACCTTAGTGTATTTGTTGTGCAACATGGCTTACACCCACTGTATGCGAATATAGATATGTCTGACACCCAGTCACCCTGGGTTGCCTCATGCCAAAGAACTTTCTTGGTGGTGCACACTAAGGGGGAACACAATCGTTGGTAATTTTAATAGGGATCATCTTATTAGGCTACCGTTGAGTATCTAATTATACTAGCACACAATAAGATATACAAACAATAACATTGAATGTAAATGTGATATGATATGGTCCGTCACGTCATGATCTCCATCCATCATCACCGGATTCTGGTGCCAGGGTACCGGCGTGATGTCTACGCACTTCTATTCTTGTAGATAGTTGTTGGGCCTCCAAGTGCAGAGGCTTGTAGAACAGCAGCAAGTTTTCCCTTAAGTGGATCACCCAAGGTTTATCGAACTCAGGGAGGAAGTGGTCAAAGGTATTCCCTCTCAAACAATCCTGCAATCAAGATACAAGAAGTCTCTTGTGTCCCCAACACACCCAATACACTTGTCAAGTGTATAGGTGCACTAGTTCGGTGAAGAGATAATAAAATACAAGTGGTATGGATAATTATAAGTGGTAACAGTGATAGAAAATAACTTGATGGCGTGGAAGAGACTAAAGGAAAACTGAAATAAAGATGGAAGAAAGCAAACATGTAATATATCTAGTAACAAACGGTGTTTCAATGCTTACAAACAAGACCTAGGGATCATACTTTCGCTAGTGAACACTCTCATATAAATATCTTCTCTTTATGATACTACTCTCCGGTTGGACACTCTAATCAACGCTAGGGCTATAACAGCACACCTCAAAGTGGGGTGACATGCGTGGCATCCCCAAGCTTGAGCTTTAGTCCATCTTTCATCTCATTACTCATTCCTTCCATACACCTGAAATTTTTCCTTCATACAAAATCTTCACACAATCTTTATTAGCAACATTAGTGCACTGAAGATGATAAGTATTTAGGTTCAGTTTAAACACCAATAAAAATTTCCATTAAAACACTAGCTACTGTAGCACTTCCCTCAAAAACCTCAATTCCCCAAAAGAACTCAAAAAGGAACCAACAAGAAGCAAATGCAGAAAATGGCAGAAATCTGTCAAAACAGACCAGTAGGTAAAGATGAATTTTTTCGAAGACCTTCTATTGCTCAAATAAAAAAGTGTTGAACTAACGAAAGTTATATAACAATCTAGGGCAGAAGCACGAAAATTCACGCCTCAAAAGGACGTACAGAGATTGTATACGAATTTTTAAGGTGAAGCACAGAAATCTGCTTCGGGACAGCAACTTTCCGAATCATTATCTCTCTCATTAGAGGTTACTTTTGGCACAAAGAGCAAAATAAAAAGGATAGGGAGTGGTTACTACAGAGGTAATAACTTCCAAGACTCATCTAAAACTTTTGGGTTATCTCCCAAGAAGTACTTTTCTTTAACGCCTTTAAGTTAGGCATGATAGTTTGAGAAGATGTTCACATAAGAAATATTAATTGAAGTAAAACAGAGCATCAAAAAGCAAATTCAAAACACATTTAAGTCTAACCCACTTCCTATGCATAGGAATCTTGTAAATAAACAAGTCATGAAAGTACAAAGCAACAAGCATAGTAAAGAAAAACACGTGCAACTTCAAGACTTTCAACATAAAGAGGAGAAACCTAATATTATTGAGATGCATAAAACCATGTTTCCCTCTCTCATAATAACTTTCAGTAGAATCATGAATAAAATTAACAATATAACTATCACATAAAACATTCTTATCATGACCCACATGCATATAATAATTATTACTCTCCACATAAGCATATTCATTCTTATTAATTGTAGTGGGAGCAAATTCAACAAAATAGCTACCATTATTATTCTCATCACCATAATCATCAAATATAGGAGGCATGTTGTAGTCATAATTAATTTTCTCATGAATAGTAGGTGGACTGAAAATATCATATTCATCATTATAATTATCATATATTGGAGGCATAGTATCATCAAAGTAAATTTTCTCCTTCGTGCTTGGGGGACTAAAAAGATCATTTTCATAAAAACTAGCTTCCCCAAGCTTAGACTTTTCCATAGCATTAGCAATAATGGTGTCCAAAGAATTCATAGTGATAACATTGCTATTAGGGCGCAAATAAAGTTCCATAGGTTTTTTAGTTTTATCTTCAAACACTTCCATGTCCTAACTCAAGATAAATACTATAAAGCTCTCTAATTATTTTGTTGTTTTCCATTAAGCCTAACTAGTGAAAACAAGAAACAAAAAAACAAAATTGCAGAATCTAAAGGAAATAACTTCGAACACTCACACCGAAGGATGTGAGTACCTTTTACCTTACCTCCCCGACAACGGTGCCAGAAAATAGGCGTTTGCCGTGGGAGGTTCTTCTTCTTTAATCCTCCGGTGTGAATAACTTTTACCTTACCTCCCCGGCAACGGCGCCAGAAAATAGCTTGATGTCTACGCACTTCTATTCTTGTAGACAGATGTTGGGCCTCCAAGTTCAAAGGTTTGTAGAACAGCAACAAGTTTTCCCTTAAGTGGATCACCCAAGGTTTATCGAACTCAGGGAGGAAGTGGTCAAAGGTATTCCCTCTCAAGCAATCCTGCAATCAAGATACAAGAAGTCTCTTGTGTCCCCAACACACCCAATACACTTGTCAAGTGTATAGGTGCACTAGTTCGGCGAAGAGATAGTAAAATACAAGTGGTATGGATAATTATAAGTGGTAACGGTGATAGAAAATAACTTGATGGCATGGAAGAGACTAAAGGAAAACTGAAATAAAGATGGAAGCAAGAAAACATGTAACAGATCTAGTAAGAAATGGTGTTTCAATGCTTAGAAATAAGGCCTAGGGATCATACTTTCGCTAGTGAACACTCTCATATAAATATCTTCTCTTTATGATAACTACTCTCCGGTTGGACACTCTAATCAACGCTAGGGCTATAACAGCACACCTCAAAGTAAGCCTTTCCCATCTAGAAAACCCCACACTGTCACCTTGAGTACTAGATGAGTCCAACAAACACCACAATTTCATAGAAACATCTAACTCCAAATATAACTCATAACAAGTATTTGTAATCTCTAGCTAAGTGCAACCATGGTGAGCACGCTGTCACTTTCACACACATGGGGAGAGCAGAGATTCATTAAAGCACTTGAGTAGCAGAATAGATCTATAGATTACAAGCTCATGATCTCAATAAGATCATGCATAGAGAGAGATGAACACATAGCTGCCGGTAGAACCCTTAGCCTCGAGAGAGAACTACTCCCTCCTCATCATGGGAATCAGCAATGGTGATGGATATGGTGGTGGAGATCGATGGAGATGGCTCCGGAGGCACTTCCCCGTCCTAGCAGGGTGCCGGAACAGAGAATTTCTGTCCCCCGATCTCCCCTTCGGTGGCGGCGGCGCTGCGGAACTTTTCGTGGCTGGAGGCTTGATTATTTAGGGTTTATGCCTCGGGAGGATTCTTATAGGCCAGAGGGCAAGGTCGGTGGGCGGCCAGGGGGCCGACACCATGCCCTGGCGCGACCTAGGGGGACACGCGCCATGGGGTGGTGTGGCCACCCTGTGGCCCCTCTCCAACTCTCCTTCTGGCTCCATGAGTCTTCCGGGAAAATATCAACTTTGGCTTTTGTCCGGTCCAATTCCGAGAATATTGATTTTCTGACTTTCCTGGAACCAAAAACAGCAGAAAACAAGCAACTGGCACTGTGGCACTTGTTAATAGGTTAGTCCAAGAAATCATATGAAAAGTACTCCAAAGTGTGGACAAAACACAAGAAATTAGATAAAACCAAGCTTGGAACATCAAAAATTATAGATACATTTGCAATGTATCACGGCGCCGTAGACACAAGGGTACCGGTGTCTTTCCGGCGTGGTAGTCCGTCACCTCCGTGACTATCTACTACTATGTAACATAAGGTAATCACTTTACCTTTGCCACAACCATATCACAAAGCAACACCCCCTGCAAAACAAAGTTAGATGCCTCTACTTTATCTTTGCATGTTTTACGTGGTTGAATGGGCTTTCACACAAGAACCGTTCTTACCTACGAACTTTCAGCACAACGCTGATAAAGTAGTTGTCTCTACTACACCCCTTTCGGGGCCCTCCGTTGCAAATGGCATACCAACTAATGAGAGAGAGACAAACACCCCCGTAAGCCACTTTATACGGTACAAGCCATATGTCAAGCGTGGACCAGTCTCGCGAATGAACGCATAAAGTCGGTTGGGGGCCGCTTCATCAAGCATTACTGCGGTATACACAAGTACACGTGGGAGCGTAACAACTAAAAGATCAACGCCCACATGCTACATCTCGTGTGTTCTACCTGTACTAGCATTACCACGCATAGATCTAGCTCTGATACCACTGTAGGGGTTCCACGTATGAAAACAATAATTTTTTACCCTATGCCCCTGAACCCCTGATGCTGCCAGGACCTATCTATTAGTAATACAGTAACGGGAGGGGCTTTTCACGAACTTACCCTTGAAGACCGAAAAGCGTTGTCAACACTCAGGAGAGCATGGCTGATGTAGACGAGCCGAAGCCGACCTCAAGGTCGTGATGAAGTCCTTGCGCTCCTGCGGCTCCAACGACTTGAGTGCCTCAAGTGCGACAACTCGCGGGGAGTTACACACGTCCGGTGCCTGATGATGACTCCCGCTTCCCCGATCCAGCAGCAGTTGTGGAAGTAGAGCTCCTGGATCCGAATACTGTAGAGCGACGGTGCTCCGCGGTGAAGAAGGCTCTCGTTCGTGCAGTCCAAATTTGGGACCACGGTCACGAGAGAGAGAGGGAGAGAGGGAGAGAGAGAGAGAATATTAATTGGATGTCTTCCCAAAAGTTAGGAGACCTTTATTGAATTTGTGTGTATTTATCTAGCCAAATACCCCCACTATATATAGGGGGAGGGGAGGTACTACCTCCCTCAAAGTCCCAGGGTGGGACTAAAGGAGAGGAGGGGGAGAAGCAGCCGCCGGCCAGCCCTAGTGGGCCCCGCACGGGGGGGGGGGGGGGGGGGGGGCTAGGCCCGGGCGGCCACCCCCTTGTCCCTTCTCCCTCTCTCCTTTCCCTAATGGGCCCTCTCACCTCCGGGAATTGGCCCATTAAGCCTTTGACCTTTTAAATTGATTTTCTCTTTATTAAATAATTATGAATAAATTATTAAATCAATATTTAACATTCATTCACATATTATTCAATCTCCGTGGCTATGGAACACCTTCCACTTCCACTCTGGACATCCTCCGGACTTACCGAAACCCTTCTGGTTTTTCTCTCTACTATTCTTCAGCGATTCTTCCGATCCTATAAACACTCTCTAAGCATCATCAAGCCCTTAAGTGTGATACCCCACGGTTCGAGAACACTCCAGACATGGTCGGGACACTCCGGCACCAATGATCGACAGAGCGACCTAGATGGCCATGTGACCCCTATGCGTTCCACGAAGATCTTTCGTCGTTTGAACCGGGACAGTCGTGTGTTATTCCCTTTGTCTCTCGATACTTGCATTTCCCGAGATCTGATCAATGACATCACCATGTCGTGTTCAATCTCGTTACCGAACAATGCTACTTGACTCGTTTCGACAAGTGATATCCCTGTGATCAAATGACCCGCTGTGCAGCTATTGGATATAACTGCTCCGAGTGGGTCCTTGAGTATCTTTCCGTCACATGGACAGACAAATCCCGCTCTTGACATATATTGCCTCTATGGTTTCCTCCGAGTACCTGAACATACCTTTATAACCACTGTATTACCAAGTGGCGCTTGATGCTATCAAAGAACTCTCGGGAGACAGTGAATGATATAGCCTCACGGTCTAAGGAATAGTCTAGGAGGATCCATTTCTAATCATCGTAACTTGAAATTCGTGACATGATCGGGTTAGGATGTTTAGGTTGGGTATTGGTTCATCATCGCATTCTCAAAATGAGTTGACTCTATTTCCAACTAGCATAAATGCCACATGATCAGGAAACATGATCATTCGTTGACCAATGAACCAGTGACTAGAGTTTTACTAGGAACCACTGGTTGTTTATATATCACACGTGTATTGATGTTTCCACTCAATACAGTTATAGAATGATATAAAACTTAATCATAAACTATATGAAATATGATAATAGTCCTTATTACTATTTGTCTCTAGGACATATTTCCAACAGCCTCTAGGGCATATTCTCAACATAACTCGCATAGAAGAAGCAATATACATGTTATACCGACATACAAAGTATGTCGGCCAAGGTATGCGGCTTAACCTGGCTTGGGTATCTCGGCCTATGTCGAACGACCCACAATCGTTAACCTTGGTCTTGGTCAACCTCATCCTTACTCCATAGCTTGACCCTACCGGGGATCACACCCCCCCTCCCCGACATTAGTCCCTGAAGCTATCGTGGTCTCAACAATGCTAGATGAAAAGGCCATGGCAGGTTCAACTAATACGGAACGTCTCCCGTATAGCCAACATACCTTTATGCCGACTGATATTGATTTTGACTTGGCTCCACCAGTTGGTGATTCTTCGCTGAAACCGACTTTCCTGGATTATACCTAGATATATCTCGCCTGCTAGGCCACTTCTCTATACTCCGGTTATTTTTCTTGAGCCACTTAGCTTTCTCTGCTTTCCCTTATTTTATGCTATCTTATCCAACACGTCAGGTAATCATCATGTTGTACCTAATTCTTTGGGCCTAGACACGGCGTGCCACACAGTTCCCTGTCATGCTGCGCCAGTTATCCCTGGCAACCATTACATCACCGCACAACTCCTTGTTTGCCGATACGCCCACACGATCCAGCTATGACTCTCTACGATGTAACTGATCATGTGGCACGATTTCCATAACTCCCCGTGAGATACATAGGTGCACTATGGCCGTCGTGGGCTTAACTGATCCGACAACCCACGGAGTGTCGCCCTTTAATAAGGGGAGTAGGGGGAAACCCTTGTTTAACTTTCCCCTCCCAACTCAATCTTCCTCGCAGCACCGTCGATGCAGAAACTTCTCACCACAGCGCGACCGTGTTACCCCTCTGTTCCTCTTGTGTCGCTGCCAAGCTCATGTTCTGTACACTGCTGCCTCGACCCGAGCGCTGCTCTCCGCCCCCGCCACGAGGCCGCGCCAATCCAGGCCCGGCACATCTACGAATAGTGCTACGACGGAGGACAACACCGAGGAGATGGATTCTCACAACATTGTCGTCGTTAAGCATGAAGAACAGGAGGTCACTTCTGGATGCAGCTCCTAGGATGGCTCCTCCATGACCCATGCAGAGATAGATTGGCTCTGCCAGACCCGAAGGATTCCATCGGAGGTGGATTGCATCCTCCGAGGCGATGACCTCATTCTAGAGGTCGAGAATTGTGAGTACGTTGTTTTTGTTTCCCACTTTTCCCGCGGATTTGGTCTCCCCATTAATGATTTGACTATGAAATTCTACAAGACTTTCGGTATCCAACCCCATAATCTACCTGCCAATGACATATCTTCCTTCTCTGCATTTATCACTTGATGTGAAGGATATCTCAGCCTCTGGCCTTCCATAGCCCTTTGGGCCAAATATTTCGAACTGTGGTCCTAGGTTGTCCCGGACCGGGATGTTCCTGCCGATGAAAAGGCTTTGACCTAATGTGGAGCGTCCTCCATTGTACCCTAGAAGAAATCCATATTTCTCCAGATCCATGGGTTAGACTCATGCAACAAATGGCAGCGGTCCTTCTTATATGTGAAGAATAATACCGGGATAGAAAAGAATCGGCTGTCAATGTTTTCCGTTGGTGTTCCCACCAAACACAACAGGAAGTATGACCCAAAGAACAAGAACAAGGATGTCCATGAAGTCCATGACTTCCTAGATGAGTTAATAGGTGTCGGTATGTAGGATGATGACCTCTTGACGGCATTCATTAGTCGTCGGGTTTGCCCCCTTCAACTCCGCAGTCACAAGATCTACCATATGAGCGGCCAACTCGACCCTAACCGGACCTCCACCTTCGAGCTGAACAAGCTCCAGGTCTGGAGACAAGTCAAGGCTATCTTCAAGACCGATATGACCGAGGATTGGGAGTAGGGAAAATAGCCTTACAATCGGGCAAACCCAACGCCGAAGGTAATTACCGAGTTACTTCTGCCATTACATACTTTATGTCAGCCCATCACCTTATTTGACTTTGACATCTCCTTTAATGTTTATGTAGAAGTTTACCTGGCAAATGGCCAAAGATATTGAGCAACCTCCTAGCAGTTGGGGCAAGGACCGGGATACCTCGAATTCGGAAGACCCGGACTCTAAGGACTTTATGCCCATCCCTGATGTCGTTTCTGGTCCAAACCTGGGTAAGGCTCTAGTATTTGAACCCTTAAAAGTGTGGACGGATGATGATTGTCACATTTTAGAGGTATTAGTTTTGATGCCACTTGCATTCACCTTCCTGTTGCAATCTGTATCAGGTGACCCAGCTGGTTAAGTGCATGACATGCCCCTATTGCCATGGGAGGCCATGGCGTGGTCAAGAAATGTGTTGCGCCCATGGCCAATTTTTTTGAACCTGCTAAGGACATGAAGAAGCATAGATACGTCGTTAAGAAGTATCAGAAGGAGTGACATGTTTCCTCCTAGTAATCTTCTTTTGCCGAAATAACTCGGTGTATTTGTATTTCTTGTTTCTCTCTTTATTTTACTTTATACGACTATTTCTTATCTCCATATTATCGTAGGACTGCCTTGGATGCCTCCTTGACTGCCTCCAGCATTTGCCTCTCCAATCAATGCGCCACCTTATCCTCCTCCCATCGACACTCGAGTCCCTTGCCCGACTTGAGCAAGTACTCCTCCAGCACCAGATGCTAATCTCTCCCGATCAGAGGAAGAAGCCGAAATTGGAGGGGGAGGTGGTGCCCTAGAAGATGAAGCCATGCCAGATCAGAGGGATGATACCTCGGCCTCTAACAAGGAAATTGGAGACTCCAGTGCCAGCAACATAGGCACCGAGACAATTACTGCCGAGATTCCAGCAATCCTAGAGCCAATTCAGCCCCAAGAACAACAACAAGTGTCAGAGCCAACTCAAACTCAGCATCCATAATCTTAGCAAACTGGATAGCCCTAGCCCTAGCAAATGCCATCACAGCAGCAAATCCATCGGCCAAGCTGAAGAAACCATCCCAGGCAACTAAGGCAGTGCAGAAGAAAGCTGCAGCTGCAACCAAGCAAATGTCAGTTGCTGCAATGATGAAAAAGTCCAGTACTGCCCCTGGTATAACTCCGGATAAGAAATTGACATTGCATGTGAGTCCTTCTGCGGCAATGGCTGGTGCCAAGAAATCTGCTACCGGGAAAGGTTTGGTACTAACCCGGACAATGAGCGGCCAAAGCATTGGTTCCCTTACCAATTATTCTACATATTGGAACAACACTGAATATGGTGAAGTGACATATGGGAACCCTCAGCAGCAGGAATTATGCCTGGTTGATGTTGCCCAAAGGATATACACTACTAGACTTCCTCTGGCAGAGGCTAACAATATCTTAGAGGTAAATATCTCTTACAAGGGGTAACCTCGGCAATGCCCATGGTGATGGACTTGGGGTTTCATGGAAAAGTGAATGCTGGGGATTTCGTCGGATGTTAGGAAAACAATGAAGACAAAGTCGCCTGAATATTGGGGAAAAACTCTATTACAAGTTGTCCTCTAGATTTTGGTACCCTTGCTTGGGCTTCTCCCGCCCTATATATAATAGGTCGAGTCTCAAAGTTGTATGTGGATAGGTTTCATACTGATGACCCACAAGTATAGGGGGTGTATCGCAGTATTTTCGAGGGAAGTGAAACCCAATTTATTGATTCGACACAAGGGGAGCCAAAGAATATTTATAATCCTTAACAACTGAGTTGTTAATTCAGATGCACCTGGAAACAATCTTGCTCATAGCAGTTTATCAGTAGCAACAGTTTTGTAGTAGGAATAGTAAAGTAATAGTAGTAGTAAAGTAAAGACAGCAGTAACAATAGCAGTAAACAGTAGGATTCGAGTGCGGTAGGCATATGGATGGATGGACGGGCGTTGCATGGACAAGACAATTCATACAGCAATTAGAACATAGGGCAATTGCAGATAAATATGATAAAGCATCCAAGTACTAGATAATCTTAGGCATGTGTTCCATATATAGTCATACGTGCTCGCAATGAGAACTTGCACAACATCTTTTGTCTTGCCAGCCCGTTTGCAGCGGGGCCTCAAGGGAACTACTGGCAATTAAGGTGCTCCTTTTAATAGAGCACCGAAGCAAAGCATTAACACTCCATGAACACATGTGATCCTCACGTCAAAGCCATTCCCTCTGGTTATCAGGATTTCTGTCACATGTTCAGATCTGACCATAAAAAATACTATCATAATGAATCAATAACATGTGTATACAAGAACGTGTGTATACAACTTGTAGGTAAGACCATAAACAATACTATCATAATGAATCAATAACATGTTCAGATATGAAATCATGGCACTCGGGCCCTAGTGACAAGCATTAAGCATAACAAGTCGCAACAAAGTCATAAAGCACTAATAGAAGATACTAGGCACCATGCCCTAATATGATGCCATTACATGAACCATCTCATCCAATCCCTACCATCCCCATAGCCTACAGCAGGGGATTACTCACTCATAGATGGGGGAAACACGGATGGTCGATGGAGAAGCGATGGTGATGATGATGGCGATGATCTCCTCCAATTCCGCGTCCCGGCAGGGTGCCAGAACGGAGTTTCTGGTGCTGTTTCGTGGAATCTGGTGGTGGCGGCGGAGCGGAACTCCTTCTGGAAAAACGTCGAACCCCCCTGAGTTTTTAGGTCAGAAGGCATCTTATAGGCGAAGAGGGAGACCGAGGGGGTGTCTGGGGCGGCCAGACCACCCCCTGGCGTGGCCAGCCTGAGCCCGTGCGGCCAGGTGGTATGGCTGGGCCCCAGCCCCACTTCGTCTCATATTATGGCTCCGGGAGTCTTCTGGTGAAATAGGATTTTTGGCTTTTGTCCCGTCCAACTTTCCTGGAACCAAAAACAGCAGAAAACATGCAGCTGACACTATGGCTCTTGTTAATAGGTTAGTCCAAGAAATCATATGAAAAGAACTGCAAAGTGTGGACAAAATATAAGAAAGTAGATAAAACCAAGCATGGAACATTAAAATATAGATACATTTGCAATGTATCACATACATGCGCTATTACAATACCAACATAGTGTCGGTTCATAGTTTCTTCCTAATACAAAAAAGGTCTCTGTCGGTTGCTTTCTTGGGCTGTTTATCTGGAATCCTTATGGGCCGCAGGCTCTTTATCCAATGTAGGGTGGTGAATAATGATCATCCGAGTAATCATACCATGTTAGTACCCCCAAGATTCTACCTGAATCCGCAGTATTCTGGTTGAATCTCAAAGTTTTCTTTCCTCTTTTTCTTATTATGTTTGATTTTTATTTTTTGTAGGGATTTTGGCACAATGAGTCTGATGCTTCCGACGGATCGGGAATCAGTTAATTGCTCCTAGGCAAAAACAAGGTTGTCCTACATCAAACTCAAGTCCCCGGGCTTGAATTCGGAATTTGTAACTGGTGTAATTTAGTTCGAGCCGCTGAGGTCTTACCGAATAATGAATTCTAGTTTTTTATTTTTATCGGGTACCCAACGCATCCGTCGGGATTTTTCATCATATCGTTGATACGGATTTTTACTGGCAGAGCGCATTCTTGTGCGATTACCAGGCCACATAGGACGAGTCCTGGGGTCGTACCTTCATGTTTGTGAACACGACATTCGGATTTTTTCCCGCGTCTGAACGTGATCCAAGAGTTTTATTTTATTTTCCATGTCCTTCTCCTGATAGGAGTATTTATCGTCAGATGCTTCCATTATTTTTTGTTATCAGGTGCGCGCCAGTGCTCCTGATAGGAGTAACCCCTGAGGCTATGTTTTGGACATATATGAAGACATAGGCTCCAAAAAATGCGTCATGTTTCTATAAGTTTTGTCGGGTGCACGACCAGTGCTCCCGATAGGAGTAGCCCCCGAGACTATAGTCATAATGTTGAATATTTTGAGCATAGTCTCAAATCTTCTTCTTGAGGAATTTACTTTGACTCCAATGATTTTCTTCGGGTCCTACCCCGAGAAAGCCGCATTTTTTGTTGTAGTGCTTTTTGCGACATCAGTGATGACGTATCTGATGCTATTAGTTTTCAGAAAAACACGTCATGATGGGACATGTCGAACGTGGGCCCATGCGTAGTAATGATGATGCGTGATGGTGTTTTTAGCGGAGATTCTTGACTGCAAGTCCTCTCGCTGCGCGATAATCGAGGTGTCACGCAATGTTCTCTATTTTTACCGCAATCATAACGTCTTTTATTTCCCCTTATCGAGACATTTGTAAACACGTGTCATCATCGCGCAATCTTCTGTCGTTTCGATTTTGCATCGAACGGTTAGGTCTTTGCGTTGCTGCTCTTTATAAGGGGAAGGATATGCTTTTTACTGTTTCACCTAGCCTCCCTCTGCTTCTTCTTCCTCCTTGCGCTCTTGATCCTTGCGAACTATGATTTCCGTGCCTTGCTTTCTCTACTCCGCCGCCATGGGCAAAAACAAAACCGCTGGGACATCCGCTGCCACCACTAAGGCCACCAGGAAGAGGGCCGTCGGGTCGGCTCCTACTAACTGCACGACGTGGGAGCTCCGCGAGGCACGAAACTCCGGCCTTCTGACGGAGGGCTCCTTCAAGCTCCCCGGTGACGAAGCTGCTCCCCTCCCCAAGCCTGGCTGGAGGGTAATGTTGAAGGGAATATGCCCAAGAGGCAATAATAAACTGGTTATTATCTTATTCCATGTTTATGATAAATGTTTATTTTACATGCTATAATTGTATTGATCGGAAACGTCAATACATGTGTGTTTAATAAACAAAAAGGGTTCCTAGTTATGCCTCTCTTATAGACTAGCTTGTTGATTAACAAGATGATCAAGGTTTCCTGATCATAGACATTGGATGTTGTTAATAACAAGGTCACAACATTAGTTGAATGATGTGATGATCATTCATCCGAAGTATAGCATTATGATCAAAGTCATTATGTTTATATTGCTATAACATCATACGAAGTAATCTTTATCCTTAGACCATGAGATCATGTTAATTGCTAACACCGGAAGAGTATCTTGATAACGTCAAACGTCACACCGTAACAGGGTGACTATAAAGATGGGTTCAGTGCTACGAAGGTGTTATGTTGAGGCTCATGGATCAAGAGTGGAATTTGTCAATCCCGATGACGGATAGATATACTCTGGGCTCTCTCGGTGATATCACATTGAGATAGCTTGCAAGCAAGTGATGTGATCACTAGAATGTTATATCACGGGAACGAGAAAAGAGTGCATGTCGGTAACGAGATCAAACTAGGTATGGAGATATCGATGATCGAATCTCGGACTTGTAATATATCGCGAGACAAAGGGATTTATTTACAAGCGTTAAAGGTTCTCACGATCACAGAAGTCATCGTTGAATGTGTAGGAGTCAGTACGGATCTCTAGGTCCCGCTGCTGATTATTGATCGGAGAGGGGTCTCGATCATGTCTGCATTATTCGCGAACCGTAGGGTGACACACTCAAGGGATACCGACACCATTTGGAGCAAATATGTCTCAGATAAAGATTTAAGAAAGCGCTGTAATTATTTCAATAGACACCGAAACTGTTTCGGGTGAAATTGCTGAAATTGGTTCTGCATGTAATATTGAAATGTTGTAGGGGGTTTTATGTGAATGTTTGTTAATTATGATGGGTTCGTAGCATGGAAAACAAAAAATTTCTACCGCAAGAACGAACAAACCCTAGATCTAATCTAGATAAAAGCCAAGATCTAATCTATTAGACATGAGCAACGAGATAGATGGGAACTAACCCTCGTAGATCTGAAAGCGTTAACGAGATTAGATCTCGTGGTTGATGTAGTCGATCACTTGCCGATCTCAAGATGTAGTCGAAGCAGACCTTCCTCTCCCCGTTCCAGCGAGCAGCGGAGGTAGTAGATCTTCTCCACGGAATCCCAGCAGCACGACGGCGTGGTGGTGGTGGTGGAGTAGAGAATTCTGCAGGGCTTCGCCTATGCCTGTGCAGAAGATGGTGGAGGAGAGAGGCGGCAGAGATTGGACGTTATGAGAGCTTGGGAGGAGGGGGCGCCCCTGCCCCTCTATTTAAAGAGGGGAGGCGCCTAGGGAGGGGGAGTCCTTGTAGGACTCCCCTCCCTCTCTATGGCCGGCGGATTGGAGGTGGGGGGAGGAGTCCTCCTCCCCCACGAATCCGTATCTTGACCCACCAGGACTCCTTGATCTCTATCTTGATTTTCAAGCAAACTCCAAGATATCTTCTAGAACCTTCCGGAACATTCCGAAACCTTCTAGAATCCTCATACAAACACTCCGGAACATTTCCTATCTCATAAAATGATCTCCTATATATGAATCTTATTCTCCGGACCATTCCGGATCTCCTCGTGATGTCCCGAATCCAATCCGAGACTCCGAACAACATTCGGTCTCCAACGCACATTCCATATCTACTTAAAACAACTTCGAACCTTAAGTGTGTCACCCTACGGTTCGTGAATATGCAGACATGATAGAGACCCATCTCCTATCAATAACCATCAGCGGGACCTGGAGATCCATAATGGCTCCCACATACTCACCGATGACTTCGCGATTGATTGAACCACTTACATACGAAACTAATTCCCTTTGTCTCGCGATACTATACTTATCCGAGGTTTGATCGTCGGTATCTCCATACCTAGTTCTACCTCGTTACTAATAAGTACTCTTTACTCGTTCCGTGATATGTCATCCCTTGTGACCCAGTCACATGCTTGCAAGCTAACTAGATGACATTCCACCGAGAGGGCCCAGAGCATATCTATCCGTCATATGGATGGACAAATCCCAATCTTGGTTCATGCGCTTCAACACATACTTTCAGAATACCCAATGACACTTTTATAACCACTCAGTTACGAAGCGGCGTTTGATGTCATCAAAGTATCCATCCAGTGATGGTGATTAACATAACCTCATGGTCGAAGGAATAGGTTACTATGTGTTTGAAAGCTTACAGCAATATAAACTTAATGACTTGATCTTATGCTACGCTTACTATGGGTGTGTGTCCATCACATCATTCTCCTAATGATATGACCTTGTTATTAATCACATCCTAATGTCCATGATCAGGAAACCATGATCATCAATTAATCAACAAGCTAGTTTAACAAGAGGCTTACTAGGGACTCTTATATGTTTACAAAACACACATGTATTAGTGTTTCCTAATAATACAATTATAGCATGGGATGTAAACATTCATCATAAACACAAAGATATAATAATAATCACTTTTATTATTGCCTCTTGGGCATATCTCCATCAGTCTCCCACTTGCACTAGAGTCAATAATCTAGATTACATGGTAATATACCGAACACCCATGGCGTTTTGGTGTTGGTCATGCTTTGCCCTAGAGAGAGGTTTAGTCAACGGATCTGCCACATTCAGATCAGTGTGTACTTTGCAAATCTTTATGTCACCATCTCGGACATACTCGCGAATAGCGTGGAAACGTAGCTTGATGTGCTTCAGCTTGCTATGTGATCTTGGCTCCTGCGCATTAGCTATGGCACCAGTGTTATCACAGTAGATGGCCATCGGGTCCAACGCACTGGGAACCACGCCGAGTTCAGTAATGAATTCCTTCATCCAAACGGCTTCTTGTGCAGCCTCCGAAGCAGCTATGTATTCCGATTCAGTTGAAGATTTCGCCACAACGCTTTGCTTCGCACTCCTCCAGCTCACTGCAACACCATTCAAAATAAATACGTATCCTGACTGTGACTTCGAGTCATCCGGATCGGTGTTCCAACTAGCATCGGTGTAACCGTTTACAACAAGCTGTTCATCACCTCCATAAGAAAGAACCATATCCTTAGTCCTATTTAGGTACTTTAGGATATTCTTGACCGCTGTCCAGTGTTCCACTCCAGGATCACTTTGATATCTGCTAGTCAAACTAACAGCATGTGCTATATCCGGTCTTGTACACAGCATGGCATACATGATAGAACCTATGGCCGAGGCATAGGGAATATTATTCATTTTCTCTCTATCTTCTGCCGTAGCTGGACTTTGAGTTTTACTCAAGGTCTTACCTGACAACATGGGCACGAACCCTTTCTTGCTATCTTCCATTCTAAACTTCTTTAGAACTTTGTCCAAGTATGTACTTTGTGAAAGCGCTATTAGGCGTCTTGATCTATCTCTATAAATCTTGATGCCTAGAATGTATGCCGCTTCGCCAAGATCCTTCATTGAAAAACTATTATTCAAATAGGTTTTGACACTATTAAGGAGTTCTATATCATTCCCAATCATAAATATGTCATCTACATACAGTACTAGGAATGCTACAGAGCTCCCACTCACTTTCTTGTAAATACAAGCTTCTCCATAAGTTTGTATAAATCCAAAGTTTTTGATTACTTTATCAAAACGTTGATTCCAACTCCGGGATGCTTGCTTCAGTCCATAAATGGAGCGCTGAAGCTTGCATACCTTGTCAGCATCTTTAGGATCGACAAAACCCTTGGGTTGTACCATATACAACTCTTCCTCAATGTCACCATTAAGGAACGCCGTTTTGACATCCATCTGCCAAATCTCATAATCGAAATGTGCAGCAATTGCTCACAAAATCCTTACATACTTTAGCTTCGCTACTGGTGAGAAAGTCTCATCATAGTCAACTCCTTGAATTTGTCGGAACCCTTTCGCGACAAGTCGAGCTTTATAGACGGTAACATTACCATCAGCATCTATTTTTCTCTTCAAAATCCATTTGTTCTCGACAGCCTTACGGCCATCTGGTAAGTCCACCAAAGTCCACACTTGGTTTTCGTACATGGATCCCATTTTGGATTTCATGGCTTCTAGCCATTTGTCGGAATCTGGGCTCACCATAGCTTCTTCATACGTCGCAGGGTCATCAGCGTTGTCCACCAACATGACGTTCAAGGCAGAGTCATACCAATCAGGAGTGGTACGAACCCTCGTTGACCTGCGAGGTTCAGTAGTAACTTCGCTCGAAGTTTCATGATCATTATCATTAGCTTCCTCTTCGATTGGTGCAGGTGGCACCAAAACATCTTCTGGTGCTGTGCTACTCTCAAATCCGAGAGAAGGTTCAATAACCTCATCGAGTTCTACTTTCCTTCCAGTCACCTCTTTCGAGAGAAACTCCTTCTCAAGAAAGGATCCATTCTTTGCAACGAAAACTTTGCCTTCGGATCTATGATAGAAGGTATACCCAATTGTTTCTTTAGGGTATCCTATGAAGACGCATTTCTCCGCTTTGGGTTCTAGCTTATCAGGTTGTAACTTCTTTACATATGCTTCGCCACCCCAAACTTTAAGGAACGATAACTTAGGTTTCTTACCAAACCACAATTCGTACGGTGTCGTTTCAACGGATTTAGATGGTGCCCTATTTAAAGTGAATGCGGCTGTCTCTAATGCATAGCCCCAAAATGATAATGGTAAATCTGTAAGAGACATCATAGACCGAACCATATCTAAGAGAGTTCGATTACGACGTTCGGACACACCATTACGCTGTGGTGTTCCCGGCGGTGTCAACTGTGAAAGTATTCCACATTTCTTCAAATGCATGCCAAACTCGTAACTTAGATATTCACCCCCCGCGCTCAGAACGCAGAAACTTAATCTTCTTGTTACGATGATTTTCCACTTCACTTTGAAATTCCTTAAACTTCTCGAAAGTTTCGGACTTATGTTTCATGAAGTAGACATACCCATATCTACTCAAGTCATCCGTGAAAGTGAGAACATATCGATATCCACCACGCGATGCTACACTCATTGGACCGCACACATCGGTATGTATTATTTCCAATAAGTCTGTAGCTCGCTCCATTGTACCAGAGAATGGAGTCTTAGTCATTTTTCCCATTAGACATGCTTCGCATCTTTCAAGTGATTCAAAATCAAGTGATTCAAGAAGTCCATCAGAATGGAGTTTCTTCATACGCTTCACTCCAATATGACCAAGACGACAGTGCCACATGTATGTAGAATTATCATTCAATTTAATTCGTTTAGCATCTATGTTGTGAACATGTGTATCACTACTATCGAGATTCAGTAAGAATAAACCATTCATCTCAGGTGCATTACCATAAAAGATATTACTCATATAAATCGAACAACCCTTATTCTCAGACTTAAAAGAGTAACCGTCTCACAATAAACAGGATCCAGATATAATGTTCATGCTTAACGTAGGCACCAAATAACAATTATTTAAATTTAAAACTAATCCCGAAGGTAGATGTAGAGGGAGTGTGCCGACGGCGATCACATCAACCTTGGAGCCATTTCCAACGTGCACCGTCACCTCGTCTCTTGCCAGTCTTCGTTTATTCCGCAGCTCCTGTTTCGAGTTACAAATATGAGCAACCGAACCAGTATCAAATACCCAGGCACTACTACGATTACTAGTAAGATACACATCTATAACACATATATCAAATATACCTTTCTTCTTGATGTTGCCGTTCTTCAGATCCGCCAGGTACTTGGGGTAGTTACGCTTCCAGTGACCAGCTCCCTTGCAGTAGAAGCACTCAGTTTCAGGCTTAGGACCAGCCTTGGGCTTCTTAGCAGGTGCGGCAGCTTTCTTGCCGTCCTTCTTGAAGTTGCCCTTGTTCTTAGGCTTGCCCCGTCTCTTGAAATTGGTGGTCTTATTGACCATCAACACTTGTTGCTCCTTCTTGATCTCCACTTCAGCAGTTTTCAGCATGGACGACAGTTCAGGCAACGTCTTGTTCATGCAATGCATGTTGTAGTTCATCACAAAGTTCTTGTAACTTGGTGGCAGTGATTGAAGGAGACGGTGAATCCCCAATTCATTAGGAATCGATATTCCCAACTCTTGGAGCTTCTTTGCGTACCCAGACATGGTGAGCACGTGCTCGCTAACGGAGCTTCCCTCTTCCATCTTACAGTTAAAGAATTTTTCGGAGGCCTCATAGCTCTCCATGGCCGCGCGAGTCTCAAAAATTAGCCTGAGCTCCTTAATGATCTCGAACGGGTCGTGGTGCTCAAAACGCTGTTGGAGCTCCGCTTCTAAACCGTACAGGATGGCACACTGAACTGTGGAGTAATGATTCTTCCGAGTGGCGAAAACATTCTTTTCGTCATCGGTGGCATTATCTGTAGGTGGGTCACCTAGCGGTGCATCGAGCACATAGGTCAACTGACCAGCCCTGAGGACGATCTTCAGTCCACGGAACCAGTCCATGAAATTGCTTCCATTGTTCTTAAGTTTTTCTTTCGCTAGGAATGCATTGAAATTGATGGAGGGGGTCGCCATAATCTACAACAATTTGCAAGTAGTTTAGACTAAGTTTATGACAAATTGAGTTCAAATTTAATTATTAAACTAACTAGGTGAACTCCCACTCAAAACAACATCCCTCACATTGTCTTAGTGATTACACGAACCAAGTCCACTACACCAAGTCCGATCTTCACGAGAGAAGATGTAGTTTCATCGGCGAACAATCTTCATGTTCATCATATCATTTATATGACTCATGCTCTACCTTTCGGTATTCCGTGTTCCGAGACCATGTCTGTACATGCTAGGCTCGTCAAGGTAACCTTAGTTTCCGCATGTGCAAATCTGGCTTGCACCCGTTGTATGCACACGTAGAATCTATCACATCCGATCATCACGAGATGCTTCGAAACGACGAGTCTTAGCAACGGTGCCAACTAAGGATGAACACTTTATTACTTGAGATTTAGTGAGAGGGATCATCTTATAATGCTACCATCGCGATCTAAGCAATACAAGATGCATAAAGGATTAACATCACAGGCAATTCATAATTAGTGTGATATGATATGGCCCTTTTTTCTTGCGCCTTTGATCTCCATCTCGAAAGCACGAACATGATCTCCATCATCACAAGCATTGCGTCAAGGTCAGTGGCGCCGCTTCATGGTTGTCCATCATCACCAGCAACTATTACAACTACGTGGAATAAAGCTATTACAAGATGAATAGACACGCAGGTCTTAACAGAATTAAAGACAACAATTAGGCTCCTGCCGGTTGCCATATTACAACAAGGATCATTGCATACATCAAATACAATCACAATCACATGTTGGCCATATCACATCACAAAACCCCTGCAAAAACAAGTTAGATGCCTCTAATTTTCTTTGCATGTTTTACGTGGTTTCGGGCTTTCGCATAAGACCGATCTTACCTACGAACAAGAACCACAACGTTGATACAAGTGCTGTCAAGATGCTCATTGTAAATTGAATCTTAACTATGGTTGGAGAGACAGACACCCGCAAAGCCACTTGTGCAAAGCAAGTTGCACGTCAAGCATGGAGCAAGTCTCATGTGCGATGACATGTAATGTTAGCTTGAGCCGCTTCATCCCACCATGCCGCAAGATGCAAAGTACACGCTCAGTCACCGACAACAAAAGCATCAACGCCCACAAAAACATTGTGTTCTACTCGTGCAACAGATCTACGCATAGATACGGCTCTGATACCACTGATGGGTTCGTAGCATGGAAAACAAAAAATTTCTACCGCAAGAACGAACAAAACCTAGATCTAATCTAGATAAAAGCCAAGATCTAATCTATTAGACATGAGCAACGAGATAGATGGGAACTAACCCTCGTAGATCCGAAAGCGTTAACGAGATTAGATCTCGTGGTTGATGTAGTCGATCACTTGCCGATCTCAAGATCGTGTGGACGATCCTTCCGGCGTCGCGTTCCAGCAGCGCTTCCGCCCTCGGTCAAGTAGACGATCCTTCCGGCGCCACGATTCGGCAGCGCTTCCGCAGTCGGTCACACGTGCGGAGTCGAAGTAGACCTTCCTCTCCCCGTTCCAGCGAGCAGCGGAGGTAGTAGATCTTCTCCGCGGAATCCCAGCAGCACGACGGCGTGGTGGTGGTGGTGGAGTAGAGAATTCTGCAGGGCTTCGCCTATGCCTGTGCAGAAGATGGTGGAGGAGAGAGGCGGCAGAGATTGGACGTTATGAGAGCTTGGGAGGAGGGGGCGCCCCTGCCCCTCTATTTAAAGAGGGGAGGCGCCTAGGGAGGGGGAGTCCTTGTAGGACTCCCCTCCCTCTCTATGGCCGGCGGATTGGAGGTGGGGGGAGGAGTCCTCCTCCCCCACGAATCCGTATCTTGACCCACCAGGACTCCTTGATCCCTATCTTGATTTTCAAGCAAACTCCAAGATATCTTCTAGAACCTTCCGGAACATTCCGAAACCTTCTAGAATCCTCATACAAACACTCCGGAACATTTCCTATCTCATAAAATGATCTCCTATATATGAATCTTATTCTCCGGACCATTCCGGATCTCCTCGTGATGTCCCGAATCCAATCCGAGACTCCGAACAACATGCGGTCTCCAACGCACATTCCATATCTACTTAAAACAACTTCGAACCTTAAGTGTGTCACCCTACGGTTCGTGAATATGCAGACATGATAGAGACCCATCTCCTATCAATAACCATCAGCGCGACCTGGAGATCCATAATGGCTCCCACATACTCAACGATGACTTCGCGATCGATTGAACCACTTACATACGAAACTAATTCCCTTTGTCTCGCGATACTATACTTATCCGAGGTTTGATCGTCGGTATCTCCATACCTAGTTCTACCTCGTTACTAATAAGTACTCTTTACTCGTTCCGTGATATGTCATCCCTTGTGACCCAGTCACCTGCTTGCAAGCTAACTAGATGACATTCCACCGAGAGGGCCCAGAGCATATCTATCCGTCATATGGATGGACAAATCCCAATCTTGGTTCATGCGCTTCAACACATACTTTCAGAATACCCAATGACACTTTTATAACCACTCAGTTACGAAGCGGCGTTTGATGTCATCAAAGTATCCATCCAGTGATGGTGATTAACATAACCTCATGGTCGAAGGAATAGGTTACTATGTGTTTGAAAGCTTACAGCAATATAAACTTAATGACTTGATCTTATGCTACGCTTACTATGGGTGTGTGTCCATCACATCATTCTCCTAATGATATGACCTTGTTATTAATCACATCCTAATGTCCATGATCAGGAAACCATGATCATCAATTAATCAACAAGCTAGTTTAACAAGAGGCTTACTAGGGACTCTTATATGTTTACAAAACACACATGTATTAGTGTTTCCTAATAATACAATTATAGCATGGGATGTAAACATTCATCATAAACACAAAGATATAATAATAATCACTTTTATTATTGCCTCTTGGGCATATCTCCAACAGTCTCCCACTTGCACTAGAGTCAATAATCTAGATTACATGGTAATATACCGAACACCCATGGCGTTTTGGTGTTGGTCATGCTTTGCCCTAGAGAGAGGTTTAGTCAACGGATCTGCCACATTCAGATCAGTGTGTACTTTGCAAATCTTTAGATCGGACTTCCTCACGATCTTGAGATCGGCAAGTGTACGACTACATCAACCACGAGTTCCTACTCGTTAACAAAACTCGTTGTCTTCGAGGGTAAGTTCTTGTTGGATGTATGTCCACCTGTTTCTTTGTACCTAGTAGATAGATCTTGGCGTGTAGTTCACACCGTAGGAAATTTTTTGTTTTCTATGTTGCGGACCCAACAGTGGTATCAGAGCCTGATCTATGCGTAGGTGCTTTGCACGGGTAGTACACATATGTTTATAGGTGGGCGATGATGATCATGTTATTGCATCTTCTATGTATTTTGGATATTGGTGGCATAGTGGGATGAAGCGGCCCGGACCAACGTTACATGTCATCGTACATGAGACCGGTTCCACGACTGACATGCAACTTGTTTTGCATAAGTGGCTGGCGGGTGTCTGTCTCTCCTACTATAGTCAATATCTGATTTACAACGAGTTGCTAATAATTTGGTTATCCTCGTTGTGGTTCATGTTCGTAGGTAAGAACGGTTCTATCTCCGAAAGCCCTAAGCCACGTAAAACTTGCAATTGATAAATTAGAGGCGTCTAGTTTAGATCGTTGCTGGGCTAGTGTCTTGATATGGTATTGTTGTAAGTAGATGTATGATAGATACTCTTACAACACACTCAACGTGTAAGTTCCATAGACCTTGGCCTTACACACAAAGGAATGATAGAGATCATACCACGATGCAAGTGATAGAGATCAAATGCATGGACCATATCATCTCACTTTACACATTAGATGTTAGCATCTTATACTACTAGTTTGGCGCTTTATGTAGCATTGTAAGATGATCCCTCTTTTAGATATCAAGATAAAAATGTGTTCTTCCTTAAGTATGCACCGTTCTGTGGATCATGTTTTGAGACATCACGTGATGATCGGGTGTACTCGAATCTACGCTTTCATAGGAACGAGTGTAAGACAGTTTTACACACGTGGATACTAAGGTTCTTACTTGGCGAGCCTAGCATGTACAGACATGGCCTCGGAACACGGACCAAAAGGTTAAGCATGAGTCATATAGTTGATATGATGCCCATATAGATGCTCGCCTTTGAAGCTACATCAACTGACGTGATGATCGGACTTGGTGTAGTGGATTTGGTTCATGTAATCACCAAAAGGACACGAGGGATGTCGTTTTTGAGTGGAAGTTCATTTCTAATTTGGATTAGTCAAACCAAATTTGTCATAAATTAAATCAAAGGGAATTTGCATAGCTTGTTGTAGTCATTGGCATTCGTTTTCTACCTTATGCTTAGTTTTTATTTGAGATAATAGAACTATAGAATTCTGGATATTTACTTTACGAACTGGTATCGTATTGTTTTGAATGTCAATTTAAAGTTTATAAGTCCTATTGCAAACTTTCAGCAAACTCTATTTAATCCATGAAGTTTAATAAGTAGTATTAAATCAAGAGTAAGAATTCCAATGTTAGTATCTAAAGTATCATGTTTGCCTCCATGATTATTGATATTCAAAAGTTGTTTTAATATCAAGGTTATATTGGAGCTGAAAATTGTTTCAGAAACCATCATGTGTGAAAGATATTGTGATATCTGAAACAATGTTTTTGGTTGCATTATGATAGAGTATAATTTAGCAAAATACATGTTCTCATATTGTATGAGAATTTGTGAAGGTTGGAGACGCTAAGCGTCCTAATCTACCAAAAAGGTTTTGGGAACTGATATTATACTCGCGATTCTTCCTTATAGGCTATAGTAGCTTGATCATGAAAGTTGTCATGATAAGGATGAATAGAAGATGTAAGTAAAATGTTTACTACACTGATAGATTACTAAAGAATGGATTTTTGAAAGAATACCAAACATTTGATGATGGTGATCCACTTCAAAGTGCAAGTCCAAAGGTATTAGTATTTGACTATATACAAGCTTTGTACCATGTGTCATGTTGATGACACCACTATTGATGTTGATAGATTCTTTTAAAAGAAAAGGAATTGCTGAAAGAGAAGCTATAAATATTTGGCATAAAATAAAAGGTTGGAGATGTCCAACTTAGGTATATAGAAGATATACATGTTATGGTTGTATTCCTTGCTTGCTAAACAATGTGGCTCTTAGGTATTGGATACCGGTAGTGGATACAGAATTGGTTGGTATGAAGTGTCATACAGAACAACGCAATTCATGAACTACAATGGCCTAAGTAACTAGCAAGAGAATGAGTGATGATGTTCATCGAAAACAAATAAAGTGTTATAGTGTTTTTCATTGTCGTCAAACCTAGCCTTCAATATTCGTTTTAATAATTGTTAATTTGTTCTGGTATATGAGAACAATGGTTGTTCAAATAATTACCGTATTCCATAAAGGATGGATGAACTTTTACAAGTCTAGTGGTAGAAATCACATCCATAAACACTATTGCTAAAAATTTCGCAAGACAAATGATTGAAATATCACTTATGAAGTGACATCGCTGTTTAAATTATATTGGAAAGAAAACATGAAGAAACTCCATGTTGATGGATTTTTTGGAGTCTTTGATTTTGATCAATTGACGCATGTGAGACTTTCCTCGAGATAATTGAAACTCCTTCCATAGGCCAGAGAGGAACGAATGACTAGCTTATTGGAAATTGTGCATGCTGATGTGCATAGTCCATTATGTGTAGCCATATGCGATGGATCTTTTTGCTTCATATGCTTTCTCCGAAAATTTGAGTGAATATATCTGTATATTTACTTAATAAGGAAGAAGTATGAAACATTTGAAAATTGTTCAAAGACTTTCAAGATGAAGTGGAAAATCATTGTAACAAGAAAATAAAGAGTTTATGATTCAATCATAAAGGAAGATATTTGAGTTACATGTTTAGCAAAACACCTAAGATTTGAGGAATTTTTCCATGAATTTGGATTTCCCGATAAACCACAGGAGTATGGTATGTTCGAGAGATGAAATCAAACCATGTTTGACATGGTAAGATCAAAGGTGTCATTTATAAAACTGCCATTATGTTTTAAGGATTGAAGCTTTAGAGAATACCGCTTTTACACTGAAAAGAGCACCATCGTGATCCATTGAAATGACACCATATGAATTATGGTTTGGGATAAAACCCGAATTGTCTTTTCTTAAATTTTGGTATGCTATGCATAAGTAAAATGTTTACAACCAAAGTCGGATAAGCACGTCTTTGTAGGTTATCCCAAAGAATTTGTTAGGAATTTCTCCATAACACCAAGGACAAAAGAGTTTGTTACTTGGAACGTCAAGTTTCTTGAGAAGGAATTTTTCATGAAAAGTTAAGTGGGAGGACAATAGAACTTTGATAAGGTTGTGAACCTTATCTATATGTGCTAAGTAGCGCAGCACCGGAAAGTGTCCCGGTGGCGGCCACAATGCTCATGGCTCTCGTGATGACAAAAGGTGTGATCTCGGAGATTAGAGTTCCTATAGAACCGTGTGGGTCGGTAAGAATCAAATAGTAAGATTTGATAAGCAAGTCGTTATTGTTTTGACAATGATGAACCGACTACATGCAAAGAAGCGATGATGGGCCTTGACTCCATAAAATGACTAGAAGTCATAGAATCCGTGATAGTATCCATACACGAGAAATAAAGTTTCTGAACTTGGAAGACCCTCCGAAAAGGCGTGAAGCCTATCGGTCGTGTTTGGATCTATAAAGAAATAAGACATTGATGTTTAACATCTATGAAATAGTCGACATGTCGGAAAGAATTTTACGACAATGTTCAAGGAGTTGACTATGACAAGATTTGATCTTTCATAGCGATATTTAGTCTTGACGGATTAATGTAGCAAACACTACATATAATTTGGTATATGGTAATTGAATAAACAAAACAATATTCTTCTAATAGAATGGTTACCTAGGACGTGTACATGACACGGTCCAAAGGGTTTTGTTAATTCAAAGCGTGCTAAAAGGGCATGCAAACTTGAATAGTTGAAGTAAGCATAGGGGAGTTGGAATCTTCACCATGATGAAACTGTTAAAAGAGTTTAAATTCATCGGAGATGATGAAGATTCTTGCATTTGCAAGAAATTAAGTGGGAGCGCTGAGACATATTTCTAATACATTATGTAGAGGACATATTGTTGATTGGAAATGATGTATCTTGTATTGACACAAGTTAAGAATTTCATTAAAATAAGATTTTGATGAAAGACTTGGGAAAAACCGGAATATTAGGCATCAATATCTATATGGATAGATTAAGGCGCTAATATGGTTACGCCAGACATACATATATGAGATATTGAAAGGGTTCAATATGGAAACAACAAGAAAGGTTCTTGCTGCATGGAAAGGATTGTATCAAAATTTAAGTGTTTCAACACTTGGTGAGTAAAATCACATGAAGATTTTGATCGATTATACCATGATATGTATATATCCAAAATGTCCTATGCTCTAAATGTTATGAGCACATACCATAATGATTCATGAGATGATCACTGGACGATAGTAAAGATATTCTTATGAGCTTTAGAAGAACTAAGAATATATAATGTATAAGTGACAAATAGTTAAAGGTAGTTCATTGTAAAGTGTTACATTGATACTAGTTTTGTCACAAGATACAAATTAAATTTATCTCAATTTAGACTATGGGTGGCACAATGTAATCGAAAGGATGTTCCATGATGGATTTGGATGAGTTCCAAAGTTGAGACATTGTGACGGATACTACAACAAAAGGCTAAGTATATGACTGCTATAGTAGTAGCATAGGAGGGCATTTGTGTTAAGTAGTTTGTTATCAAACTAGGTGTGGTTCAAAGTGGGTTAATACTATGAAGATACATTGTGTGACAATAATATCAACATATTTTAACCGGAACGAACTAAAGGTCTCACCAAAGGACCAAATTTATACAATGCCATCTCATTTGAGAATGAGTGATGCGTAGAGATGCAAAGACATGCAAATACACACGGACCGAAAACTATCAGATCCGGAAATTATGTTAACCACTAGCAATCGCGTATATGCAACACCAGAAAGCCATAGGTGTTCAATACGCAAAGTTTTTCAAACTAGATTATTGACTCTAGTGCAAGTGGGAGAATAAAGGGAATATGCCCGAGAGGCAATAATAAAGTGGTTATTATCTTATTCCATGTTTATGATAAATGTTTATTTTACATGCTATAATTGTATTGATCGGAAATATCAATACATGTGTGTTTAATAAACAAAAAGGGTCCCTGGTTATGCCTCTCTTATAGACTAGCTTGTTGATTAACAAGATGACCAAGGTTTCCTGATCATAGACATTGGATGTTGTTAATAACAAGGTCACAACATTAGTTGAATGATGTGATGAACATTCATCCGAAGTATAGCATAATGATCAAAGTCATTATGTTTATATTGCTATAACATCATACGAAGTAATCTTTATCCTTAGACCATGAGATCATGTTAATTGCTAACACCGGAAGAGTATCTTGATAACGTCAAACGTCACACCGTAACTGGGTGACTATAAAGATGGGTTCAGTGCTACGAAGGTGTTATGTTGAGGCTCATGGATCAAGAGTGGAATTTGTCAATCCCGATGACGGATAGATATACTCTGGGCTCTCTCGGTGATATCACATTGAGATAGCTTGCAAGCAAGTGATGTGATCACTAGAATGTTATATCACGGGAACGAGAAAAGAGTGCATGTCGGTAACAAGATCAAACTAGGTATGGAGATACCGATGATCGAATCTCAGACATGTAATATATCGCGAGACGAAGGGATTTAGTTACAAGCGTTAAAGGTTGTCACGATCACAGAAGTCATCGTTGAATGTGTAGGAGTCAGTACGGATCTCTAGGTCCCGCTGCTGATTATTGATCGGAGAGGGGTCTCGATCATGTCTGCTTTATTCACGAACCGTAGGGTGACACACTTAAGGGATACCGACACCATTTGGAGCAAATATATTTCAGATAAAGATTTAAGAAAGCGCTGGAATTATTTCAATAGACACCGAAACTGTTTCGGGTGAAATTGCTGAAATTGGTTCTTCATGTAATATTGAAATGTTGTAGGGGGTTTTATGTGAATGTTTTTTAATTAAAGTAATTAACAAAATTCTGAATAAAAATAATAAAAGAGTTTTATTAAATGAGAGAGCATTAAATTTGGAGAAATTTAATGCATTTAAAGTGGAGACTTTAAAAGGGAATGTGAAGAGGCATTTTAATGTGGAGGGGTTACCACCACATGAATGGAGGAGGTGAAGAGGCACCTCCTCCATGCGCCGGCCATGAAGGAGGGGCACCCCCTCCTCCTATAAAAGGCCACCATCTCCTCACTTCTCACACACCTCCTCCTTGTGAAGGATCTCTCTCCCCCTCTAGTATTATTCCCCCATGGTCTCGGATTAGCGAGATAGATGTTCCCGGTGGATTTATCTGGAAAGGAGTTGCTGCTTCCACTTCTTTGCTGGAGCGAGGGACGGAGGTTGTCGGGGTACCGGACGTGTGTGCGATCACGGATGCACCACTGCTTTGCGGTGCTGGACTTGGTGGTGCTGGAGCTAGATCTGAACGATGTGCTGGAGCCGGACCTGCTCGGACTTCCTCACGATCTTGAGATCGGCAAGTGTACGACTACATCAACCATGAGTTCCTACTCATTAACAAAACTCGTTGTCTTCGAGGGTAAGTTCTCGTTGGATGTATGTCCACCAGTTGCTTTGTACCTAGTAGATAGATCTTGGCGTGTAGTTCACACCGTAGGAAATTTTTTGTTTTCTATGCTGCGGACCCAACAAATGTTCATCTCCTTCCTCTTCTGTGGTCTTTCTCTCCCTGTCCATGAATTTCTTCGAGGACTTCTCTTTGTTTATGGCGTGCAGATTTATCAGCTCATGCCAATTCCATCCTCCACGTAGCTTGTTTTGTCACTCTTTGCGAGTGTTTCCTTGGGATTCATCCCCATTGGGGCCTTTGGAAATACTTCTTCCATGTTTGTCGCAATACCACTGACACCCTTGTCCATGATGTTGGTGACGCCATTTTTTCTATCCGCTCTGATGTTGATTACTTAGAATTCAAACTCACGGATTCTATCCATGGTTGGAAGTCCAAGTGGTGCTATGTCAAGGACCAGCCACTCGAAGACCAATCTTTTGGGTTAGCCCCCTTTGAACCTAAAAAAGTCTTTTGTAAACTCGACTCCTGGGATCAGCGTCCCTCTGCCGAAGAAATGGCCGAAATCCAGCCCTTCGTTGATCATATTTCCGAACTACGGCATGAAGTTGGCAAAGAATTGTCAGATCTTCAAGTCTTGGCATATTTTTTGCGGGTCCGTGTCCAGCCGCTTCGGGCCCGATTGTCCGGTATGTGGGCATATATCGGGAAGAAGGATCCAATGAGAATTTCCTTGGAAGACCTCTCCCTTAAGGTGTAAAAGAAGAGAGTCTAGAGCTTTACAACTTTAACTCCAAAAATCCTAGTTCCTTTGACTTGCCTTGTAGAGCCCTTTGGCAAGAAGAAACGGCTTCCCGAGGTATGTTTCGTTCGCCTTTTGTTTCTTCCTTGTCTTCTGTTATAGGTATATATTTCAATTCTTCCGCTCTCTGTAGGATTTTTATCACCCGAGCTCCCTTCCTCCCCTTCCCGGAAGTGGTGAGCCCCCAATTCACCCCTCTGCATCCGACGATCTCCCTATGACTGGGACTACCGCGGATGAGGAGGGGGATATTTCTGTGTCTGAATTTTTGTCGAAGACGCAATCTCCTCCTTCGGCTGACTCCGGGGACTTCCGCATGGAGCGTGCTAGTGAAAAGAGGAAGAACCCTTGTGTGTTGGAAATAGTCGAGGATACGGATGGCTCGACTGCTTCCAAGCCCTTCAACACTTCTCCAGTCACAGCTTCTCCTTCCCGGATGAACTTGTTTCGTCTTGCACAAGATGTGTCTTCGTAAGTATTTGCTTTCTCCTTTTTTCTGTTTTCACCGAGTGTTTTCACTGCTGATGCTTTGCTCTTGGTCATGTTGTTTGTAGTGATGACGAATATCTTCCTGCTTCTCCTCTTCCCACATATGTGGGCTGTTCCACAAAGAAGACCCCTCCGCCATCGGCAGAGCCAAAAGAGAAAATTTTGTCTCCTGTGGAGAAAGAGGTCTAGCAAGATGTCGCTGCTTCAACCAAGACGCCACCACAGAAAAGAAGAAAAATGGCGGGTAAAGGGGTGGTGATATCTGAAGCAGCCATTGATGTCGACATGAAAGATGTAAGTTACTTTCAACGCCGCACTTTCTCCTTCCCTATATTTTTACTCTGCCTTGACATCCTTTTTCCTGTGTTTTTCCCTTGCTCAGCCTTTGATGCGTGAGATGGTCGGTATGGCCACCCGCTTTATAAGGATCTGTGATGATGCCGAAGAGCTGAAAGGTATGTGTTGACTGCTTTTGTAATTTCCTTATAATCATGTTCATCCTCCTTATTGTGTTTTGCTTCTGCAGCCGCTGCCAAACAATCCGCGATTATCCGTGATCAGGCAATAAAGCATGCTGATGAGCTAGAAAACAGGCGCCGAGCTGCCGAAGAGGCCAATCAGAGGGCGAAAGCTGATGCTGATGAAGTGACCAGGCAACTCGCCGCTCGAGATGCAAATCTGCAGCAGCGCCTGGAGGCCCTGAATAACTCGCTGACCCGTAAGTTTTGATTTGTGCGTGCCTTTTTCCTGTTTTTTTTGTTTCTTTCTTTTGATTGTCGACCTTGATGACCCACAAGTATAGGGGGTGTATCGCAGTATTTTCGAGGGAAGTGAAACCCAATTTATTGATTCGACACGAGAGGAGCCAAAGAATATTTATAAGCCTTAACAACTGAGTTGTCAATTCAGCTCCACCTGGAAACAATCTTGCTCACAGCAGTTTATCAGTAGCAACAGTTTTGTAGTAAGAATAGTAAAGTAACAGCAGTAGTAAAGCAAAGACAGTAGTAACAAAAGCAGTAAATAGTGGTATTCGAGTGCGGTAGGCATAGGGATGGATGGACGGGCGTTGCATGGACAAGACAATTCAAATAGCAATCAGAACATAGGGCAATGCAGATAAATAAGATAAAGCATCCAAGTACTAGACAATCCTAGGCATGTGTTCCATATATAGTCATACGTGCTCGCAATGAGAACTTGCACAACATCTTTTGTCCTACCAGCCCTTTTGCAGTGGGGCCTTAGGGGAACTACTGGCAATTAAGGTGCTCCTTTTAATAGAGCACCGGAGCAAAGCATTAACACTCCGTGAACACATGTGATCCTCACATCAAAGCCTTTCCCTTCCGGTTATCCCGATTTCTGTCACTTTGGGGCCATTGGTTCCGGACAACAACGTGTGTATACAACTTGTAGATAAGACCAAAAAAATACTATCATAATGAATCAATAACATGTTCAGATCTGAAATCATGGCACTCGGGCCCTAGTGACAAGCATTAAGCACACCAAGTCGCAACAAAGTCATAAAGCACCAATAAAATATACTAGGCACCATGCCCTAACAATCTGATGCCATTACATGAACGATCTCATCCAATCCCTACCATCCCCATGGCCTACATCAGGGGATTACTCACTCATATATGGGGGAAACATGGATGGTCGATGGAGAAGCGATGGTGATGATGATGGCGATGATCTCCTCCAATTCCCCTTCCCGGCAGGGTGCCAGAACGGAGTTTCTGGTGCTGTTTCGTGGAATCTAGTGGTGGCGGCGGAGCGGAACTCCTTCTAGAAAAACGTCGAACCCTCCGAAGTTTTTAGGTCAGAAGGCTCCTTATAGGCGAAGAGAGAGGCCGAGGGGGTGCCTGGGGGCCCATACCACCCCCTGGCGCAGCCTGGCCTGGCCCGCGCCACCAGGTGGTGCAGCCACCCCCGGCTCTTCTCCGTCTCGTATTCTGGCTCCTGTAGTCTTCGGGTGAAATAGGATTTTTGGCATATTTTCCGGGATTTTTCCTGATAGTTGGTTTTCTTCACAAAAAGTAGACACCAAGGCAATTCTGCTGAAAACAACGTCAGTCTGCATTAGTTGTATCCAAATCACACAAGTATAGAGGAGAAACAATAGCAAAAGTGTTCGGGAAAGTAGATACGTTTTGGACGTATCAACTCCCCCCAAGCTTAGCTTGTTGCTTGTCCTCAAGCAATTCAGTTGAAAACTAAGTGCGATAAAAGAACTTTCACGAACACATTTGCTTCATAAGATGTAAATATTCTCAGCAATGTGATCAACTACTTAGACAGTTCATAATAAAGAGTATGCAACTGAGTCTACTTAATAGTTTTTGCAAGCTATGAAGAGATTCCAACTCAAGAATAATAAGTAGCATGAGGCACAAACATAAGCAACATTGTAATGCTCATAGAAAGGTATGATAGGGTGGTATCTCGCTTGCCTTTGATTATGAATGTCGAGGCACCTCTGAAGTTCAACTGATGACTAGAAGTAAAGATATCAAGGGTACAAGCATCAAAGTCATAACACAAATAATCAAGTAATGAGACAAGCACAAAGAATGAAAACTATGCTCTCAAGAAGGTGCTCGGAGAATATGTGGAGACTCAACAAGTAGAAGAAATTTTTTGAATAATTTGAAAGGCTTCCAAATGCTGAAAGTATGGTACTCGTTAGCTTTGAGCTCTCATTGCCCCTATCATAAGCATCTTTAAATGGTTAAGGTTAAAGTGACACAACTAAGAGGATATGCTAGACAAGTTATAAATCGAAGCCTCATGCCCCTTACTTACGAAGACCGATCCTCATGCTACTCAACTTCAGTCACAAGTAAGCTCTTGTCATTGTAAGTATATACGTATCATAGAGAACCGCCAATGGGGTACCCCTTGCACATGACACAGGAGCTATCCCATAATCAAAATAACAAGGCAAGCAGACAATGAGCATCTCGGCGATCTTTTTATTTACTATGTGCATAGATTTTTATTGAGGATGCTTCATAGAATGCTCATTATGGTTATGCTGCAAGTTTCCACCATGATTAGGCATGGTTTAGGCTAGCGGCCCAGGCGTTTCTCTAACATACATAAAAACTCCATGATCTTACAAGTTCCACTTTTATTTCACACCGCCGGGATCCATAAGCAAAAGAACATGATATCAACTAGGTACAAAGTACCTATGAAGCGATGAAAGCGGTCCCCATGATACATGGTTCTGCTAACTTCAACTCATAAAGCGCAAGGATATGCGCAACAAAGAAGGACGCAATGGTTCAGGTTTATTAAGTGCAAGAAAATAAAGTGTGCCATCAAGTTCGTGAGAGCTTTACTAACTAACTTTCTCATAACAAGCAAACATTTTATTCGGAAGAAAACAAGGCATATTGAATATGCACGGGTGTAGCAAATGATGCTAATGGGTATGTATGATGGACACTTTGGAAATATTTGGTTTAGGGACTTGGGAACTTGAGTAAAACATACTCAGTGAAAGTGAAGGCTAGCAATAGTAAGGGAGCGACAAACGAGAGAGCAATAGCTGTCATTATCATGCTTGCAACAAAATAGGACTACTCATGGCATGAAAGTGATTCAAGATCCTCAAGGCAAAATAATTCATCAAGGCTTAACTGATTATCGCAGTCATGTGCATGCGTGAGCATGTGCCAAGTCAATTCAAATGAAACATTCAGAGGACGATACCGCGGTGTCATACCAATTTATGAATAGAGCAATGCAAACAAACATTCATAAGACATGCTACAAACTATTAGCGAGCTGGAGCTAATCATAAGAAAGCAAGAACTACTAAGCATCCAAAGATAACATACACCCTACTTGAACGGACTAAGCAAGCCCACAGTGATGAGTATATGTACAAAAATGAAAATAAATAGAGTTCGTTACCGGCCTCTTACCACGCCTCAAGTTGTCATTAATCCTCATTATTGCTCTTCACTTGTGTGGCTTGAATAATAATATGAAACCAATATTCCACTGAGGACTACTGAACCCTGTAGCAAACTCAGAAAACCAAAGAAGAACGACAAATATTTTTGGTGTTTTTGATTTATTTTTAAACAAGAACCAAAAGGGAAAAACAAGCAAAGCAAAATCTTTTTGGGTTTTTCGAATAGTTCAAACAAAGCAAAAAAAAAGGAAAAGCAAACCAAGGCAAAAATAAGAAGCAAACCAAAGAGAAACAACCGAAATATTTTTGGTCTTTTTGTGTTTTTAGAAAGCAAAAGCAAAGAAGAACGAAAACTAAAAAGAGAACGAAAACATGAATGTACAAAGTACCGACACAACATGATATGGAGATGAGTGCGATGTCGGCGTACCTCCCCCCAAGCTTAGGCTTTTGGCCTAAGTGGGTATCAATCCATGTACGGATAGGGGTCCAAGCGTGCGGATCTTGGTAAGAATGGTCGTAGCTGGGCCCATGAGAAGAAGAAGAAGCTCCCCAATCATAATCGGGCTGCTGATATGAAGACTCTCCCTCATTCGAGGGCTGGACCAAATCATCCGTGACCTCCCTTCTAGTGTCCTGCTCCTGTTGGGATAGCTCTCCCAAGTACATGTCAAGCTCCTCCTCAGTGAGGGACCATCCTTCCCTGTTATCAAGGTTAAACAAAACAGGTGCAGGCAAAAGAACAACACGCTCAGACTTGCTCTTTCTCCAACCATCTTTGAGAAAGGTTATTTCATAAGATAACTCCACTCATACTAGCCCGCGAGGAAAAAAATTTATGCTATATCATGGAATTAAGATCAAGCCTTTCTGTGGGAAACTGTAGGTCTAGATCATGAGGCACTAAACCATGCAATGCTAATAGACGAGAAGCAATGAGGCCTCCACAAATTCCACCTTTCCCACGGTTAGCAGCAAGACGGAAAGCTATCAAAGCACCCAAGTTGTAAGACCTATCTCGTCTAAGAGCAGCAGAGATAAATGCTAGATCAAACGAAGATAACTTATTGGCAGTTTTCCTAGCAAGAACACACTTGGCAATAAAGTAGGCAAAGTAGCGAATGGAGGGAAGATGAATGTTATGGATTTTTCCACTCTCTTTTGAGAAGCTACTCCCTTGGCAAATTTCTGCATATAAATCCATGAGTGGTTCAGGTCTCTCTTTAATCGTACTACATGATCCCCATTGAGGTACCTTAATAGCTGCACAAAAATCATCAAGAGAAAGGTCGACAGCTATATTGTAAATTTTGTAATGGACCATGGAGTTAGGCAAAGAGTGACTAAATTGGAAGTCCTGCACCACATACATGGTTAGCTTCACAAATTGACAAGGTTCATCTTCCAAAAAGGGCTCTAACCCTGCATTAGAAACCAAAGTGTGGAAACCTTGTAGAATTCCCGCAGCTCTCATAAACTCAGAGCATGGATAAATGGAGGGAAAAACTTCCTCCTCCCCGTGGACCTTCATGACCTTAGGCACCCAAAGCTCATGTTGGTTTAGGTGGTGTTCACTCATCTTCTATTCTGAAATTTAAACACCTATTAAATAATTGATTGCAAAGTAAATATAATGAAGGATTCTACTCGTAGGGACTTGCAAGAGGCCTAAACACTATATCTCTAAGCATCAAACAAGCTTACAAGCTCTCATAACCAGTCACCTACAGCAGCAAAATACTCAAGATATAATCCACTAAACACAAATCTACTTGGACAAGGGGAGGAGTCACATACCAGGGAACAAATGCTCCAAATTCAGCAAGAAAGATGGACTGAGCAAGGAGATCGAAAAAATCGAGATCAAGCACAGCAAGAACGCGATTTTGAGCAATGAACTAGAGCTTACTCGGGAGAGAGAAGAAAGTGGCAGGTGAGAGAGTTAGTGGGGGCCAGGGGTGGCCCACACCAGGGCATGGCGCCACCCAAGGCTGGTCGTGCCACCATGTGGTGTGCCTTCCTAGTGGGCCCCCTGGTACCTCCCAGGTACTCCTCTGCCCCTTTTTTCATGTAAAAATATAATATGAATGTTCTGGAATTTTTCGAGACACTTTATTTTTGTTCATTTTTCAGAGATAGAAGAATGATTTTTCTGACAGACAGATTTTTTTTCTTTTGGAAACATGATGCAAGGACAAAACAAGGCTAGAACTACAGAAGTTCTAACATGCAAGCAACTAACAACAAAAAGAAAACTAAACGAAAGCAAAAACTAAAATGCAAAGGATAGAAATAAACGGAGATAATCATAATGAAAACATTGTTTTGTTCAATGGAATCCTTTTGTTAACAAGGTTGATCAAGTCTTGCTACCAAAACAATTGCATATGAGATAAAACTTTGTACTCCATTAATGATTATGTTACCTCAACCTTGATAGCAATGGTCCCAATCATAATAGTTTCAAATTTTTCTCTTGGTATGGGACAATATATTTCTCCAACTTGAATGCCTTCAACATGTTAAATTGAATTCAAACCATAAGTCCTTTCAATCTTCTTGGGGAAATAGACAGTATGTTCCTTGTCATTAACATTGAAGGTCACCTTTCCTTGATTACAATTAATAACAGCTCCTGTAGTATTAATAAAAGGTCTCCCAAGAATAATAGACATATTATCATCTTCGGGCATTTCAAGCACAACAAAATCAGTTAATATCAAGCAATTGTGAGCCACCTGAACAGGTACATCCTCACATATACCCACAGGAATAGTGGTAGATTTATCAGCCATTTGCAAAGATATATCAGTTGGTATTAATTTTTCAAGTTGAAACCTCTTATAGAGAGAGAAAGGCATAACACTAACTCCAGCTCCCAAATCACACAAAGTAGTTCTAACATAACTATTCTTAATAGAGCAAGGGATAGTTGGATTCCCTGGGTCTCCAAGTTTCTTAGGAACCTTACCATTGAAGGAATAATTAGCAGGCAAAGTAGAAATTTCTTCATTAGGTATCTTCCTTTTATTCGAGACAATATCCTTCATATACTTTGAGTAAGGAGGCAATTTAATAGCATCAGTTAAAGGAATTTGCAGGAGTAAAGGTTTCATCCACTCACAAAACTTATTATAATGTTCATCTTCCTTTAACTTGTGTTTCTTATCAGGGAAAGGAATAGGTTTTTGGACCCAAGGCTCTCTTTCACTACCATGTTTCTTAGCAATAAAATCTTCTTTAGTGTATTTAGTAGTCTTAGTGTGGTTTTCAGGTTCTTCTTCAACTTTTTCTTCATTAGGAACAACATTTTCTTCATTACCACTTTCAGTTTCAGCATCAGAGATAGATATACTATTAGGATCTATAGCAGCTTCAGAGGATTCTACAATAGTTTTATGTTTCTTTTTCCTTTTCTTACGAGTAGAACCACTATTTTCAGCTTGTTGAGAATCCTGCTCAATTCTTTTGGGATGCCCCTTGATACATTGCAAATGTATCTATAATTTTTGATGTTCCATGCTTGGTTTTATCCACTTTCTTGTGTTTTGTCCACACTTTGGAGTAATTTTCATATGATTTCTTGGACTAACCTATTAACAAGTGCCACAGTGCCAGTTGCCTATTTTCTGCAGTTTTTGGTTCCAGGAAAGTCAGAAAATCAATATTCTCGGAATTGGACCAGACAAAAGCCAAAGTTGATATTTTCCCGGAAGACTCACGGAGCCAGAAGGAGAGTCGGAGAGGTCCACAGGGCGGCCACACCATGTGGTGGCGCGGGCTAGCCCTGGCCGCGCCACCAGGTGGTGTGGGCCCCCTGGCCGCCCACCGACCTTGCCCTCTGGCCTATAAGAAGCCTCTCGACACCAAAACCCTAAAGTGTCAAGCCTCTAGCCACAAAAAGTTCCGCAGCGTTGCCGCCACTGAAGGGGAGATTCGGGGGACAGAAAGTCTCTGTTCCGGCACCTTGCCGGGACAGGGAAGTGCCCCCGGAGCCATCTTCATCGATCTCCACCGCCATCTCCATCAGCATTGCTGATTCCCATGATGAGGAGGGAGTAGTTCTCTCTCGAGGCTAAGGGTTCTACCGGTAGCTATGTGTTCATCTCTCTCTCTATGCATGATCATATTGTGATCATGAGCTTGTAATCTATAGATACCTTGCTACTCAAGTGCTTTAATAGATCTCTGCTCTCCCCATGTGTGTGAAAGGGATAGCGTGCACACCATGGTGGCACTTAGGCTAGAGTTTACAAATACTTGTTATGAGTTATATTTGGAGTTGGATGTCTTTATGAAATTGTGGTGTTTGTTGGAACCATCTAGAGCTCAAGGTGACAGTGTGGGGTTTTCTAGATGGGAAAGGCTTACTTTGAGGTGTGCTGTTATAGCCCTACCAACGATTAAAGTGTCCAACCGGATAGTAGTTAAGAGTAGTATCATGAAGATAATATATTTATATGAGAGTGTCCACCAGTGAAAGTATGATTCCTAGGCCTTGTTTCTTAGCATTGATACACCGTTTGCTACTAGATATATTACATGTTTGCTTGCTTCCATCTTTATTTCAGTTTGCCTTTAGTCTCTTCCACGCCATCAATCTATTTGCTAGCACCGTTGTCTTATATCCATACCACTTGTATTTCACTATCTCTTCGCCGAACTAGTGCACCTATACACCTGACAAGTGTACTGGGTGTGTTGGGGACACAAAAGACTTCTTGTATCTTGATTGCAGGGTTGCTTGAGAGGGAATGCCTTTGACCACTTCCTCCCTGAGTTCGATAAACCTTGGGTGATCTACTTAAGGGAAAACTTGCTGCTGTTCGACAAACCTCTTCACTTGAAGGCCCAACAACTGTCTACAAGAATAGAAGTGTGTAGATATCAAGCTATTTTCTGGTGTCGTTGCCGGGGAGTCAAGGACATCTTCACAAGGGGAGTCCCTCATAACCAATCTCTTTACTTTGTTGTTTTTGTTTTGCTTACTTTTCTTTTTTTCTTTATTTTCTTGTTTCTTTATCAAAAACACACACAAAATTAGTTTTGCAAGTTTGCTTTCTTATTTGAAAACCCAAAAAAATGACTACTCTTGAAAGCACTAAGTTGTGTGACTTCACTAGCACCAACAACAATGATTTTATGAGCACACCTATTGCTCCACCTGTGGCTGAAAATACTTTCTTTGAGATAAAACCTGCTTTACTCAATCTTGTTATGAGAGAGCAATTTTCTGGTATTGGTAATGAAGATGCTGCTTCCCATCAAAATAACTTTGTTGAACTTTGTGAGATGCAAAAGCATAGGGATATATATGGTTATATTATTAAGTTCAAATTGTTTCCTTTCTCTTTGAGAGGAAAAGCTAAAGAATGGTTGAATTCCTTAACTAGGAATAGTATTGATTCTTGGACTAAGTGCAAAGATGCTTTTATTGGAAAATACTATCCTCCTGCTAAGATTATATCTATCAGAAGTGAAACAATGAAGTTTAAACAACATGATAATGAGCATGTTGCTCAAGCTTGGGAAAGAATGAAATCTTTGGTAAAGAATTGTCCCACTCATGGACTGACTGCTTGGATGATCATCCAAACTTTTTATGTAGGATTGAACTATTCTTCAAGGAACCTATTGGATTCAGCTGCTGGAGGTACCTTTATGACCATCACTTTGGGTGCTGCAACAAAACTTCTAGACAATATGATGGTTAATTATTCTGAATGGCATACTGAGAGAGCTCCACAAGGTAAGAAGGTAAATTCTGTTGAGGAAACCTCCTCCTTGAGTGATAATATTGATATTATTATGTCTATGCTTGTTAATGGGAAATCCCATATTGATCCAAATAATGTTCCTTTAGCCTCTTTGGTTTCTCAAGAAGAGAAAGTTGATGTGAACTTCATAAGAAATAACAATTTTGGCAACAATGCTTATGGTAATAATGCTTATAGGAAATTTTTTGGTAACAACAATTATAAGCCATATCCTCCCAACAATGGTAATGCTTATGGAAATTCTTACAACAATAATAAGAGTGCTCCCTCTGAACTTTAAGTTATGCTTAAAGAGTTTATTAGTAAACAAACTGCTTTCAATAAAACTATTGAGGAAAAACTCTCTAATGCTGAAAGAAATATAGCATCTTTGGCTGAAGCTCAATCTACTTTGAATAAAATGCCTGCTAAACCTGAAACTAATGAGAATCCCTTTGCAGCTACTAATGCCATACAAGTAAGAATTGATGAAAATGTTAGACTATTAGCTGAATTACATGCTAAGTGGGAAAGAGAAGATGAAATTGCTAGAAACATTAGTGTTTCTACTATCACCAGCACTAGTGTTGAGGCTAGTAATAGTTCTACTACTTTAGATGATAAAATTGATTTTGATCTTGATGGTTGCAATATCTTTGAAGTTATTAAGTTCCTACAAAAGCTTGCTAAAAGTCCTAATGCTAGTGCTATGAACATGGCTTTTACAAAACACATTACTAATGCTCTCATAAAGATTAAAGAAGAAAAGATGAAACATAAAGCTTCTATTCCTATAAAGCAAGAAGATGGTTGGGAACCCATCATTAATATGAAAGTGAATGACTTTTATTTCAAAGCTTTGTGTGATCTTGATAGTAGTGTTTCTATTATGCCTAGAAGGATTTATGATATGCTTGATTTGCCTCCTCTTGAAGATTGTTATTTGAATATCCCACTTGATGCTAATGCTAAAAAGAAACTCATGTGGAGTCTTAATGATGTTCTTATTATGGTTAACGATTCTTATGTCCCCGTTGATTTCTATGTTTTGGATGTTGAATACAATGCTTCCTGTCCTATTACTTTGGGAAGACCTTTTCTTAGAACTGTTGGTGCCATCATTGATATGAAAGAAGGCACCATTAAATATCAACTTCCACTCAAGAAAGGTATAGAACACTTCCCTAAAAAGAGAGAAAAGATTTCTTTTGCTTCTCCTATGAAAACAAAATTTGGTCTTAATGCTTCTTCATTTGAGAACACTTGATTCTTTCTTTGCTTCTTATGCCTAACTTAAAGGCGTTAAAGAAAAGTACTTATTGGGAGATAACCCGAAAGTTTTAGATGAGTCTTGGAAGTTATTACCTCTGTAATAACCTCTCCTTATCCTTTTTATTTGCTTTTTGTGCCAACAGTAACCTCTAATGAGAGTGAAGTAATGATTGGGAAAGTTGCTGTCCCGAAACAGATTTTTGTGCTTCACCGTACACATTCGTGAGCGAGCTCTGTATGTCGGATTGCTCTGTAAATTTTTGTGCTTCTGCCCCAGGTTATTATCTAACTTTGGTTAGTTCAACACTTTTTTATTTGAGCAACAGAAGATCTTCGAACGAATACGTCTTTACCTACTGGTCTGTTTTGACAGATTTCTGCCATTTTCTGCATTTGCTTCTTGTTGGTTCCTTCTTGAGTTCTTTTGGGGAATTGAGCTTTTTGAGGGAAGTGCTACAGTATCTAGTGTTCTAATGGAATTTTCTTTGGTGTTATAACTGAAGCTTAAGACTTATTTATCTTGAGTGCACTAATACTGCTAATGAGATTGTGTGAAGTTTTGTATGAAGGAAAAATTTCAGGTGTATGGAACGAATGAGTAATGAGATGAAGGATGGACTAAAGCTCAAGATTGGGGATGCCACGCGTGTAACCCCAAGAAATATCTAAGAAGTGCAAGCATTAAAGCTTGGAAATGCCAAGGCATCCCCTTCTTCATCAATAAAAATTCCAGGTTTCTTCCAAACGCTTCATTTTTATTGTTTCATGCACAGTTGTGTTTTTCTTGGAGCGTCTTCTTTTTTGTTTTCCTTTTGGTTTTTGTTTGCCTTGGTTTTCTTAGTTTTCTGAATAAATTGGTTGGACCCCCTCTTTCATACATTGGTTTGCAAATAGTTTGGTTTGGTTTGGAAAAGAGTAGGAAAGTTCATACTTATGTGGTAAAAAGAGCTCATTTTTGACTATGGCCTATGCTTTGTCATGCCATGCTTGATATTGTTTTGGCTTTATGCTTAGTATTCTTTGCTGTAGCATGACTTGTTATAAACAATTGAGATTTCTTAATGTTCCTTGGATGAATCATGCGTTGTTTTAGCATATTAAAGCATAGTATAGTGGTATTCTCCTTTGATGCTTTATTTGGGTTGACTTGGCGCATGCTCACACCATGTTATGACTATCAAAAGTCACCATAGCCTTTATGATCCTTTAGTTTTCAACTTGTAGTATCACTTTATGCTTTGATCAATGATGTTTTGTCGCTCTGCATGATTATGGCCATTATTGCTCTCTTAGTTTGTCGCTCCCAGTCTTTTGCTAGCCTCCACAACAAAGTATGAGTTCCACTCATGCATCCAACTCCCTAAACCAAGTTATTCCAAAGAGTCCACCATACCTACTAGCTTATGCTATTCCAAGTATATTCATGCTTTTGTTTACCTTCCACTTGTTATGAGAAAACTAGCAATTAAAGCTCTCACGAACTTGATGGCACACTTTACTATTTTGCATCTAATAAACTTGAACCATTGGGTCCTTCTTTGTTGTGTATATGCTTGCGCTTTATAAGTTGAAATTAGCAGAACCATGTATCATGGGGAACGCTTTCAACATTGCACTTGTACTTTGTACCCTGTTGATATCATGTTCTTTTGCTTATGGATCCTGACGATGTGAAATAAAGTGGAACTTGTAAGATCATGGAGTTTGTATGTGTGTTAGAGAAACGCCTAGGCCGCTAGCCTAAGCCATGCTTAATCATGGTGGAAACTTGCAGCATCACCATAATGAGCACTCTATGAAGCATCCTCAATAAAAACCTATGCAAATAGCAAATAAAAAGATTGCTGAGATGCTCATTGTCTGCTTGCCTTGTCATTTTGATTATGGGAAAGCTCCAATATCATGTGCAAGGGGTACCCCGTTGGCGGTTCTTAATGATACACATGTACTTACAATGACAAGAGCTTACTCGTGACTGAAGTTGAGTAGCATGAGGATCGGTCTTCGTAAGTAAGGGGCATGAGATTTCGGTTTATAACTTGTTAAGCATATCCTCTTAGTTGTGTCACTTTAACCTTAACCACTTAAAGATGCTTATGATAGGGGCAGTGAGAGCTGAAAGCTATAAGTACCATAATTTTTGGAAGCTCTTTATGAGACTTGAATCCCTACTTCCTTTTAAAAAGGCCTTTCTTCCACCATTATATTGAGTCTCCACCTTCTATCTTTATGCACCTACTTTGAGAGCACAGTGGCCATTCTTAGTTCTATGCGCATTCTCCCAAGACTAGTTGATTGATGCATAACTTGTTATTGCTGGTTTTAAACTATTGTATCTAGTCACACTTATGAACTTTGAAGGTGTCCTATGCATTTATATTTGCCACACTATTGAGGGACAAGCTGAATACTATTATGCTATGTTTTCTTTTTGTGAAACAAACAAACGTCTTGCAAAGCATTGTTATTCATGAATCTTTTGTTTGTGCCTTTTTATGTTGCATCATAGTTTATTTGTATTATTGCTAGAACTTTGTCTTTCATGTTATGATTGAAGTACTATGATCCCAACTTTGAATGTTTTACAAATACTTTGATCAAGTCTTTGATGGTGCATGTCACCTCAAAAATTATTCTTTCATTTTATCACTTACCTACTCGAGGACGAGCAGGAGTTAAGCTTGGGGATGTTGATACATTGCAAATGTATCTATAATTTTTGATGTTCCATGCTTATTTTTATCCACTTCTTGTGTTTTGTCCACACTTGGGAGTAATTTTCATATGATTTCTTGGACTAACCTATTAACAAGTGCCACAGTGCCAGTTGCCTGTTTTCTGCTGTTTTTGGTTCCAGGAAAGTCAGAAAATCAATATTCTCGGAATTGGACCGGACAAAAGCCAAAGTTGATATTTTCCCGGAAGACTCACGGAGCCAGAAAGAGAGTCGGAGAGGGGCCACAGGGCGGCCACACCATGTGGTGGCGCGGGCTAGCCCTGGCCGCGCCACCAGGTGGTGTGGGCCCCCTGGCGCCCCACCGACCTTGCCCTCTGGCCTATAAGAAGCCTCCCAACACCAAAACCCTAAAGAGTCAAGCCTCCAGCCACAAAAAGTTCCGCAGCGCCGCCGCCACCGAAGGGGAGATTCGGGGGACAGAAAGTCTCTATTCCGGCACCCTGCCGGGACGAGGAAGTGCCCTCGGAGCCATCTCCATCGATCTCCACTGCCATCTCCATCAGCATTGCTGATTCCCATGGTGAGGAGGGAGTAGTTCTCTCTCGAGGCTAAGGGTTCTACCGGTAGCTATGTGTTCATCTCTCTCTCTATGCATGATCATATTGTGATCATGATCTTGTAATCTATAGATCTACCTTGCTACTCAGGTGCTTTAATAGATCTCTGCTCTCCCCATGTGTGTGAAAGTGACAGCGTGCACACCATGGTGGCACTTAGGCTAGATTTTACAAATACTTGTTATGAGTTATATTTGGAGTTGGATGTCTTTATGAAATTGTGGTGTTTGTTGGAACCATCTAGAGCTCAAGGTGATAGTGTGGGGTTTTCTAGATGGGAAAGGGTTACTTTGAGGTGTGCTGTTATAGCCCTACCAACGATTAGAGTGTCCAACCAGATAGTAGTTAAGAGTAGTATCATGAAGATAATATATTTATATGAGAGTGTCCAATAGTGAAAGTATGATTCCTAGGCCTTGTTTCTTAGCATTGATACACCGTTTGCTACTAGATCCGTTACATGTTTGCTTGCTTCCATCTTTATTTCAGTTTGCCTTTAGTCTCTTGCATCAATCTGTTTGCTAGCACCGTTGGCTTATATCCATACCACTTGTATTTCACTATCTCTTCGCAGAACTAGTGCACCTATACACCTGACAAGTGTATTGGGTGTGTTGGGGACACAAGAGACTTCTTGTATCTTGATTGCAGGGTTGCTTCAGAGGGAATACCTTTGACCACTTCCTCCCTGAGTTCGATAAACCTTGGGTGATCCACTTAAGGGAAAAGTTGCTGCTGTTCTACAAACCTCTGCACTTGGAGTCCCAACAACTGTCTACAAGAATAGAAGTGCGTAGACATCACCCCTCAGGATATAGAGGATCCTGGGTAGCAGCACCACTTCTAGTTCTAATTTCATAAGCGTGTTTTTCTTTAGCAGCATTAACTAGCAAGTCGTTTTGCACTTTACCAAGTTGATCTATTTGAGTTTGAACCATTTGAAAGTGTTTAACAATCATTTTAACATCATTAGAGGTTCTTTCCACAATATCTTTGAACTCAACAATAGCTCTAGTGTTTTCCATTAGATGATTTTGCAACCTTTTATTAAACTTACCTTGCTTAACAATAAAGATATCAAATTCTGCTAAGCATTGATCAGGAGGTTTAGAGTAAGGGATATCACCTTCATTAAAGTGTTGGAGAGAGTGTACCTCAATAGTGGATGAGTAGGAAAAAGGCTTACATAATTCTTCTATAGGAGGTAAATTCTTGACATCTGCAGCTTTAATTCCCTTCTCCTTAAGACATTTCTTAGCTTCCTTCATCACTTCATCATTTAATTCAATAACTCCCCTCTTCTTTGATGTTGGAATAGGCACAGGAATAGATGGTTCAGGTACAATTACTTCAGGTATAGCTTGTTTAGGAGGAGTCCAATCTTCATAATTCTTGCTTATTTTAGCCATTAATTCCTCAGCTTCCTTAGGAGTCCTATTCCTGAAAGCACAATCAGCACGACTATCTAGGTATGTCCTAGATTCTTCGGTTAGTCCATTATAAAATAGATCAAGAAGCTCATCTTAGGTAATGGACTTCCAGCCTGTGCATGAATCAAAGCACAAAACCTTGCCCAAGATTCATGCAATACCTCTTTTTCTCCCTGTTTAAAATCAAAAAGCTCCCGCAAAATAGCATGTCTAGCACTGGGAGGAAAATATTTCTGCAGGAAAGTACTAATCAAGCACTCAGGGCTATCAATAGATCCAGGAGGTAAATTACTAAACCAAGTTTTAGCTTCTCCTTTCAGTGAAAAGGGAAAAATCTTAGCAACAAAGTAAGTACGCATCTTAATATCATCAGAAAACAAGCCACTCACGGTAGAAAGTTCATTCATATGTGCTACTGCACTTTCATTCTTAGTCCCACAAAAAGGTTCTTTCTCGACAGTACCTATGTAAGATAGATCGAGAGAGAAATCATAATCTTCATCTGTAATGTTTATGGGAGAAGCAACAAACTTAGCAATAGGAGACAATTTGGGTCTAATAGTACGCCTCTCAAGGAGACTCTTAGCAGCGCTCCTATCATGGGTGTTCTTACATTCTTTAATAAACTCATCGGTCATCACCACATAACCATCTTCAATATCATAACTCTCACTAGACTCAGGTGAGCTAACAGGTGTGGTAGTGTCTTCATTAGGAGTTTCAGTATTTACAGCTATAGTTCTAGCAATCGCAGCATCTAGGAAAGGACCTAATGAACCACTCTTATCAAGCATAGTAGAAGCAGCATCATAAGCATCAGAAGTTTCAGATTCAGCAGTAGTAGCAGTGTGTGTAGCATGTGTATGTGGTGGTGTAAGGAACTTACTCATAACAGACGGTGAATCAAGAGCAGCAGAGGTGTTCAGAACCGTACCTCTTCTTTTAGTGGATGGTAAAATAGGAACCTTGCCATCACGAGACTTACCCATGATGGATGGATAACAGGAAACAATAGAGAATCCAAGTGAACTTGATAAATAAAGCTATTCTCCCCGGCAACGGCGCCGGAAAATAGTCTTGATGACCTAGAAGTATAGGGGGTGTATCGCAGTATTTTCGAGGGAAGTGAAACCCAATTTATTGATTCGACACAAGGGGAGCCAAAGAATATTTATAAGCCTTAACAACTCAGTTGTCAATTCAGCTGCACCTGGAAACAATCTTGCTCACAGCAGTTTATCAGTAGCAACAGTTTTGTAGTAGGAATAGTAAAGTAACAGTAGTAGTAAAGCAAAGACAGTAGTAACAAAAGCAGTAAACAGTAGGATTCGAGTGCGGTAGGCATACGGATGGATGGACGGGTGTTGCATGGACAAGACAATTCAAATAGCAATCAGAACGTAGGGCAATTGTAGATAAATAAGATAAAGCATCCAAGTACTAGACAATCCTAGGCATGTTTTCCATATATAGTCATACGTGCTTGCAATGAGAACTTGCACAACATCTTTTGTCCTGCCAGCCCGTTTGCAGCGGGGCCTCAAGGGAACTACTGGCAATTAAGGTGCTCATTTTAATAGAGCACCGGAGCAAAGCATTAACACTCCGTGAACACATGTGATCCTCACATCAAAGCCTTTCCCTTCCGGTTATCCCGATTTCTTCACTTCGGGGCCATTGGTTCCGGACAACAACGTGTGTATACAACTTGTAGATAAGACCAAAAACAATACTATCATAATGAATCAATAACATGTTCAGATCTGAAATCATGGCACTCGGGCCCTAGTGACAAGCATTAAGCACACCAAGTCACAACAAAGTCATAAAGCACTAATAAAAGATACTAGGCACCATGCCCTAACAATCTGATGCCATTACATGAACGATCTCATCCAATCCCTACCATCCCTATGGCCTACAGCGGGGGATTACTCACTCATAGATGAGGGAAACATGGATGGTCGATGGAGAAGCGATGGTGATGATGATGGCGATGATCTCCTCCAATTCCCCGTCCCGGTAGGGTGCCAGAACGGAGTTTCTGGTGCTGTTTCGTGGAATCTGGTGGTGGCGGCGGATCGGAACTCCTTCTAGAAAAACGTCGAACCCTCCGAAGTTTTTAGGTCAGAAGGCTCCTTATAGGCGAAGAGAGAGGCCGAGGGGGTGCCTGGGGGGCCCACACCACCCCCTGGCGCGGCCTGGCCTGGCCCGCGCCACCAGGTGGTGTGGCCACCCCCTGGCTCTTCTCTGTCTCGTATTCTGGCTCCTAGAGTCTTCGGGTGAAATAGGATTTTTGGCATATTTTCCGGAATTTTTCCTGATAGTTGGTTTTCTGCACAAAAGGTGGACACCATGGCAATTCTGCTGAAAAGAGCATCAGTCTGCATTAGTTGTATCCAAATCACACAAGTATAGACGAGAAACAATGGCAAAAGTGTTCGGGAAAGTAGATACGTTTTGGACGTATCAGACCTCTTCTTCTCTTTTGCTTGTGTAGAGCTGACTGGCCAGAATCTGACGCTGGATGACGACAAGAAGGTTGATCCTTTATCGGATGCTGTTAGCACTTTGGAGGCTAACAACATTCATGGGCACAATCTTCTTTTCCGTTCACGTCGTGCTTTCAAGAAACTCCATGCCAAAGTATTTCCAACCATGGATGTGTCAGAGGACCTGAATGATTTTGTTGCCATTTTTGGTGTTGATCCCGGCCCCCTTGTTGGTTATAGTCTGACGCAATCAAGAGCGGTGCCGAAACTTCGATGGCTCTAGCGATGGAGCATGGCGAGAAGGTCGACTGGAAGAAGGTTAGCTCCTCTCTCCCGGTCTCCTCCAGTGGCAAAGCAATTGATCTGAAGCCGCATATTAAAAGAGCCAGAAAATATTCTCGGCTTCTCTTGGGTCTTGTTTCGGGTTTAGGGAAAACGGCTACCCCTTCCTTTGCTGCTCTTACCGCAATGGGCGCTCCTTCTTCGGCTGCTACTGCTGCTGTGCCTAGTGCCCCTTCTGCCACCTTGTCTTTGAAGGATGCAGCCTCGTAGGCTTTATTTTGTAATAGTTTATCGTGTCTCCCTTTATTGTAACGAATCTTGACCTTATCCAGCCCCCCTTTGCTTCTTTTTACAAGAAAGTAACCTTTGAATATATGCATGTGAGCTTGCTTTTGTATCCTGAGTGTCCCGTATATCTTTGGTCTTGTCAGATCTTGAATGATTCTTTGGCTCCTTCTGGACCCGCACAATTGTCGGATGTTGTTCCACCTTCCACTGTAGTAGGCACAAACATTTCCACCATCGTGCGTATGGTGGACCCGCCATTATATGCTGAAAAGATAGAACAAGTGAAAAAACTTGAAGGAAGAATTCAGGTTATTCAATCAATGGTGGATGTTTCCCAATCAAAAACACGCCAAGCCCTCAATCGCGAGGATTTATTCTTGGAAGAAATCGCCAGAGTGAACGAGAGGCTGTTGTGTAACTATTCGTCTTCTTTCTGCTTCTCCCCTTTTTCTTCGGTTGCCTTTTCCGACTTGCGGGAATTTTGATGTTTTTGTCTCCCTAACTTCTAGATATTCAATTGTGCGAGAGGGATGAGACCCAGCATCTGCGCAACCGAATGAAAGCTCTTATGGATGCCTCCCGATGTTCTGAAACGGACTTTTGGACTAATCACGGACGCTCCTATACTATAGCGTTGCTTCAGGATCGCCTATCAGAGTTGGAGAAATTCGTCGAGTGCTGCCGTAGATCTCTAGCTATTACTTATAATGCCATGTTTCCTCGGGATCCCCAGCCTCAAACCTTGGTGGACTTGATTGCGAAGTTTCAACGGGGTGAAAAGATTCATCACTTTGTGAAGCTTCAAATTGTGGCGGGTGCTAAACTCGCGCTCTCTTGGGTGCATGTGCATCATCCGACGCTGGATTTGGACGATGTATCTCGTGGCTACCTTCTCCGTCCGATGGTGGCCTCATTGACATGGTGCCTCATTACACCGCCGCTCGTAGACCTTCCATTAGGATTATACGAAAGTGTTTGGAGGCAAACAAAGAGTTTTTTTTGTAAATTTCCCTATCTGATTAGGCTTTTTCCTTCTTTTTTGTACTTTGTGTAAAGCTACTTTATACTTGTCAAAAGGTCGTATATTTTATACGAGATTTTGATTGTATGATGTGTTCTCTTGTTGGATGATCCGACGAACGGATGTTCGTGTGCCATTGAAGTTTGACGTTGCCGAATACTTTCTTTATTTATTGGTAATAATGGGTGGGAGCACATTGCGATGGCGTGATCGCCTGGCCGTTGGCCTTTATTGAATCTAGAGTGCATCTAAAGAGGGGTTTTCTGAATGAACTTTGGCTTCTATCTTTGGGGATCTTCTATGCGGGACAATTATTGGAGGCCGCATACGTTGCTTTTTGCGAGGCTGTTGCCTTCTTGCTTTTCTGATGTTTTCTTCTTGCGGGTGTGCCCTTCGTGTGTTGCCTCCTCCTCTGTCAATTTTAGCTGCCCAAGCTCCGCCTCCACCCCGAAAGATTCTGAGATTTTGTTGAACTCTTGATCGCAGTTGTCTGCGCGGTTGAAGATGCCTTTGACTGTGATGACCCCATTGGAGGCTGGCATTTTTAGCACTAGGTATGCGTAGTGAGGTACTGCCATGAACCTGGCGAAAGCTGGTCACCCCAGGATCATGTGGTATTGAGATGGCTAGTCCATAACTTCGAATTCCAGCTTTTCTCGCCTGAAGTTGTTTTTTGACCCGAAAAGGACGTCAAGGTAGACTTTGCCCAACGGAATTTCAGCTTTTCCAGGCACTATCCCATGGAAAGTTGTATCGTTTGGGATTAGGTACGTCATGGACCAGTTCATGGCCCGTAGAGTTTTGGCGTAAATCAGGTTGATGTTGCTTCCTGTATCCAAGAAAACTTTGCTCATGTTGAACCCGCCGATTTGCGCTTCTACTATCAGTGCTAACTAGCCTGGCTGAGGGACCCGCAATGGATGGTCAGCTCTGCTGAAAGTGATTTCTTGCTCTGACCAATGTAGGTACTCTGGTGTAGGGGTGGCTTTGTTACCGCCAAATTTACATGCCTAGTTATCAGCTTTTGTGTTCTATTGGAAGGTGGCCCCTTCTGGACCATTGACATTGCTCCCTTTGATCTGGGATATTCATTGTCTTGGTATACTATGCTTTGCGGCTGTCCCATTGGTGGAGGTCCCTGCGATGGTGGTGGAGCTCCAATGGCCAAATTGCCGGGTGCAGGGGCGTAGTTTCTGTTTGTTGCTTCGACTGCCTTTGCGTTGCATAGTTCTTGCATTTTTAGGAACGTGCGTCAGTTCTTTAAGAGGTGGTTTGATCGCCTTTTCCCTGTTGAGTCGACATAGTAGTGCATAATGCAGGGTCCTTCAACATTTCTCCTCCTAACATTGGTGGGTCTCAGTTTGTCGGCTGGTATTATTGTTGCGGCTGACTTTCATTGATGATATCCCTATTGATGTGATATCCACTATTGTAGTCGTCATTTCATTGGTTGTCCATTCTAGAAAAACTTGCTGCAACGTAAGTGGGTGTGTGGTATCCATCATTTGTTCGGCGTCTCCGGTCGCTGTTACGCCAGTCTCTTTCGTCGGGTGAACGAGCCCTTTTGTTGTGTATTGCATCCTCTCCATCAGCCCAACAGTTGGCTATTTCCATCAGTTGTGAATTTTTTTTTGGCTTTTTGTGTCCTAATTATTCAGTGAATTCCTGTCGTCGAAGACCATCATTGAAGGCGTCGATTGCCCTTTCGTCGGATATCGCTTCAGTCGAATTTTTTGTGATGTTCCATTGTTGGATGAAGGCTCGTATTGACTCTCCTGGCTTTTTCTTGCAGGCGCATAATTGGTCTAAAGTTGCGGGTCGCTTGAATGTGGATTGAAAATTTCTGATGAATTTGTCTTCAAGATCATTCCAGCTGCTGATGGAATCTTCTGGTAGTTGCTTTAGCCAAGAGCGCGCCGCAACGGTTAGGTGGAGCTGTAGGCTTTGCATTGCCGTGGCCTTGGATACTCTTTGTAATCTGACAGCCGCTAGGTAATCTGTCAGCCAAGCTTCGGGTTGTTGGAGGCCGTCGTATTTTTGTCGATCCTATGGTAGCTTAAAATCCTTTGGTACTAGAGTTTTGCAAACCTGTCAGGTAAAGCAACTAGCTCCGCATAATTCTTGTTCATCCTCGCTTTCACCGTCACCATATCCTCGGGTGTTGCGCTCTTCTCTTGATCGATCGATCCTTCGCTGAGTGATATTGTTTCTCACATCGTTGCGCGGCTCGTGTTCTGAAAACTATACCCAAAGTGGCGATCTTGATCGTCGAGTGTAGCCTCCTTGCCGAGGGCTACTGCGACGACAAGGGGACCTATCAAATTTCCTCGTGGTTCCTTTATTTATTTGCGCGAGAGTTCCCCCACCAAGCCAAGGTTCATTAACACGGATCGATGGATGGCCGTGAAAGGATCGTCGGGTACAGGTTGTGTCGTGATTAGGTAAGTTTGTGCGTCCATGATGGCTGCCTGGGCTGTCTTTGCTTTGATATTCCATCTTGATCTATTGACATAAACGAGAGATCAAGGTCTCGAATTAATCCGCTTCTCTCTTCTTCGGGTATACTTCTTAATCTAGACGTTCCTCTTCTTGGCGATACCCCACCTGTGATGCTTCTTAACCCTCGGGTGGGGCTTAACTGCGCCCTTCGTAAGCTGGATTCGTTGGCTACTCTCTTCCTTTCATCGAGCTGCCTTTGTATCCTGAGTATTTCTCTCTTTTTGTTGTGAAGCAGGCACTGGTATGCCAATAGATCTTCGTGGGTGGCGTCTGTTCCCATTGGGACCGCACCTGAGATTGCTTCTCTTTCTTTTTCGCAGGCACTTGCTGGTAGGTCAAGGGTTCGCCTCTCATCTTCACATGGTTGCTCTTCTTCACTATTTTCTCGGTCAGCTGCTCGATCTGCTCCGTTTCCTCGACTTCCTTCGTTGTCATTGCTTCGTGCACTATGGCTTGAGAGGATATCATCGGGGTTAAGAATTGGGTTACCGTTGGAGTCTTGTTGGGTCGTGACATCTCCGATGATCATGCATACTTGGTGCTTAGTGGCATACGGACTAGTAACGTCGTCGTTTTCGCCGATGGAGACACTATCGGATGAGCCAGTGAAGTCCATCAGCTTTTGCTCTGGATAAATTTCCGCCATCCGAATCCCAAAGTCGATGCTTTCGCTACTTTCTTCGGGTTCTGAACTAGCTAGGCTTGCTTCGCGTGGTGGCGTGAACGGTGGGTCTGATCCGAAGGAGAGATTGTCATAGAGACCATCAAGATCCCCCAGATTTTTCTCGACTTGCCCGTCTTCATTGTCTTCTTCGATCTGCGCCTCGACTTCCATTGGAGATGTAGTGGGAAGTTCCCGTACTTCTGTTGATTTGCGGGTAGCTTTATGGGTGGGTGGGTGTGGACTTGCTTTTGTCGAGTTGATGCTTGGTGGAGGGCATTCTGCCAGATCCGTGTTTCCAGCGTTCAAGTTTCCCACATACGGTGCCAATTGACGAGGGGTAACCTCGGCAATGCCCATGGTGATGGACTTGGGGTTTCGCGGAAAAGAGAACGCTGGGGATTTCATCGGATGTCAGGAAAACAATGAAGACAAAGTCGCCTGAATATTGGGGAAAAAACTCTATTACAAGTTGTCCTCTAGATTTCGGTACCCTCGCTTGGGCTTCTCCCGCCCTATATATAATAGGTTGGATCTCAAAGCTGTATGCGGATAGGTTTCATACACGCGCTATTACAATACCAACATAGTGTCGGTTCATAGTTTCTTCCTAATACAAAAAAGGTCTCTATCGGTTGCTTTCTTGGACTGTTTATCTGGAATCCTTATGGGCCACAGGCCCTTTACCCAATGTAGGGTGGTGAGTAATGAGCATCTGAGTAATCATACCCATGTCAATCTCAGGTACTCTTTTGATACTCATAGTAAACATACATAATCCCTAGTCCCCGAGCTCCCACGGGAGTGAGTTATTACTCGGACAGAAGCTCATAGACCACTCTTACTTGACTTATAAATTGCTAGCCTTGGAACCCACTTCTCCGAGATTTGTGTTGAATTATTATTACTTAGCTCAACTCTAGACTAGAATCAATTATCCAGCCACCGAGATTTAAGTCAAGTTTAATTAGCTCAGATCTAGACTAGAATCAATTATCCAGCCACTGAGATTTAAGTCGAGTTTACTCGACTCAAATCTAGACTAGACTCAATTATCCAGCCACTGAGATATAAGTCAAGTTTACTTGACTCAAATCTAGACTAGAATCAATTATCCAGCCACCGATATTTAAGTCGAGTTGACTTGGCTCAAATCTAGACTATAATCAATTATCTAGCCACCAAGATTTAAGTTGAGTTTACTCCACTCAAATCTAGACTAGAATAAATTATCCAGCCACCAAGTTTTAAGTCAAGTTTACTCAGCTCAAATCTAGACTAGAATCAATTATTCAGCCACTGATATTTAACTCGAGTTTACTCGGCTCAAATCTAGACTAGAATCAATTACTTATAATTCTTCCTTTCCATATCTCCTCTAATAAATGCACCAAGCAATATCAGAAACTTATCTTGGAGCACGAGAGCCTCTCGACCAAGCACAAGGAGGTTCTAGTTGAGATGAAGGGTAAAGGTATGTCTCTGTTGCGTTGCTCCAATTTTTCATCTTTCATTTGCCGACTTAACTCATGATGCAACATTGGCAGCTGAGGTTGAGGCAAAAGAATGAGGAGATGCAGAAGCGTATCACCGACATTGAGGGTATTTCTCTTCTGCATTTTATCTTGCACTTTACTTCATTTGACTCGCGCGATAATTTTTACCCCGGCATAGCCGGGAAAATATCTCTTGCAGAGGCGCATCGGGACCGTATATCCATGCCGAAACTGATGACTCATTTTCTTGAACAAGCAGGGGAACATAAAGCTCAGCTGAAAGAGAAACAGGATGAGATATCTCGACTTCGTGTTGAGAATGAAGAGCTGAAGAAAACCCATAAGGTTGATCTTGAGAAGATTGACTAGGAGTTTGCCGAGAAGATTTTCAGTTTTGTGGAGGAGCTGGTAGAATGGTAGCACCTTTTCACCCATTCGACTAATGAATCGACTGAGCGCTGCAATTCGCCCAGCCAGCTGCTAGACGCCTTTGATGTTTTTAGGCTTCTCCATGGACAGTATGGCCTTTATCTTCTTCGGGTTAGCCTCAATTCCCCTAGCGGATATGAGGTACCCGAGTAATTACCCAGATGGCACGCCGAAGGTGCACTTCTCCGGTTTCAGCTTGATCCGGTAGCGATCAAGGTTGTCAAAGGTCCCGCGGAGATCGTCGATGAGTGTAGCTTCTTCCTTGGTCTTGACGATGATGTCGTCGACATATACTTGGATGTTTCAACTGAGCTGGCTTTTGAGGTAGGCTTGCATGCACCATTGGTAGGTGGCTCCTGCGTTCTTCAGCTCGAAGGGCATCATGGTGTAACAATAGATACCAAATGGCGTGATGAAGGCCGTTTTTTCCTTGTCCTCTTCCTTCATTCGAATCTGATGATAGCCTAAGTAGGTGTCGATGAAGCAAAGGCATTCACAGCCCGTGATAGAGTCGATTATCTGGTCGATTCGTGGTAATGGCAAGTGGTCCTTCAGGCAGTGCTTGTTGAGAGAGGTGAAGTCCACGCACATCCTTAGGATATCCGTGTACTTCTTTGGAACAAGCACGGGGTTAGACACCCAGGTGCTTTCCTTGATTTCGCATATAAAGTCAGCGTCGAGGAGTCAGTTGACCTCCATGCCAACTGTCTTTGACCTTGGTTCGGATAGTCGATGCATAGACTCCTTAACAGGTCTTGCTTCTTGGTTCACATTGAGTGCATGCTCGGCGAATTCGCTGGGGACTCCTAGCATGTCCACATGACACCATGCAAAGATCTCCCAGTGCTCACGGAGGAATTCGATGAGCGCGAGTTCCTCTGTGGAACTCAAGATGTTGGCGATGAGGGCCATCTTGGTTGGGTCCGTTGGGTGGGCTTGGACCACCTTGGTATTCACCGACGATTCGAAGGACTAGTTGGGTGCGTTTGGCTTACTCGAAGGAGGAAGACTGTTGTCTGGTGACTCCTTGAGTCTTGCCAGCCTTCTCTCATGCTGAAGGATTGGGAGATTCTGTTCAATTCCCTGTCGCGGCTATCTGACTTGGCAAAGCTTCCGCTGATGGTAATAATGCTATTGGGTCCCGGCATCTTCATCTGTAGGTACGCGTCGTGTTCGACTGCCATAAACCTCGCGAACACGACACGTCCAAGGATTGTGTGATATTGCGAGGGCCAGTTGACCAATTCGAATTGAAGGTGCTCTCGCCGAAATTTTCCAGGCATGCCGAAGATGACGTCTAGGTTGATTTTGCCCAAGGGGTATATGCCTTTCCCTGGGAAGATTCCGTGGAACGTTGTGTCAGAGCTTCTAGGAAGGAGACAGGGATCCGCATGGCACGTAGGGTGCTAGCGAACATGAGGTTAATGTCGCTGCCAGCATCCATGAAGACATGACTCATCTCAATCGATTTGTGCCTCGGGCACCACGGGAGAATGGCCCGGACGAGGCACTTGGAATGGGTGGTCACGCTTGTCAAAGGTGATGTAGGACTCGCACCCACTGAGGTATTTAGTGGTCGAGGGTGGAGAGTTGATCGCCAAATTGATTTGGCAAGTGATTGACTTTTGCACCCTATTGGAGGGGCATCCTTTTTGGATCATGCAGATGTTCCCCAACGCTCGTGGGTACTGCTCGCCTCCATTGTTTTGGACCAGCGCAGCCGCAGGTGGTCGTCCAGGCGGTGGTGGTGCTCCATGAGCTATGGCACCTAGGGCAGCTTCGTAGCCCTGATTTATTGCGTCACGATTGATCTGGACGAGGCCTTCATGGAGCTTTAGGAACTCGCGGCGGTCCTTGAGAAGGTGGCTGGACTTCTTCTTGCCATCGTGCTTGTCGCTGTAGTAGTGAATGTTGTAGGGCCTAGACAGCTTTTCCTGGATGGATGTTCCAGGCGCTTCATCGCGGGTGCGGTGTTGCCATACTTGTCTGGTTTTCTTGCTATCGCGGTAGCCACCACTGCGGTACCCGCTACTGCAGTTGCCTTCGTCGGGTTTGTTGTCGTAGCCAACTACGATCATGTCGACTTCCTCATGTTCTTCATAACCGCACATCTGACATTTCCCTCGACGGTCGCGTCTACGGTCGAGGTCGTCCTCATCATCTTAGTGGGCATGGTTGTTTTTCACCGATTCTTCTCCGTATGCCCACCTATTTGCAATTTCCATCAGGTGGTCGATCGTCTTCGGCTTCGTGCGGCCCAGCTCCTCTCTGAGCTCTCTGCGATGTACACCACCATTGAATCCGTCGATTGTGCGATCCTCGGATATGTCTTCCGCTGAGTTTTTAATGATGGACCACCTCTAAATGTAAGAGTGAAGTGATTCGGCCAGCTTCTGATAGCAGGCCTTTAGTTCTTCGATTGACGCAGGCCTTTTCTAGATTCCCTTGAAGTTTCGCACGAATTTGTAGACCAGCTGCGGATCAATCTGCGGGGCAGATTGTTAAGCCATGCACGAGCAGTGCCTTGCAGCTATAGGTGGAGGCATTGCATGGTTGTGCTTTTGTTTCCACTGTGCAGGTTGACGGAAGAGATGTCGTCCTCCAACCAGATCTTCGGGTCCTGGAGGTCGTCGAACTTCGGGTTCTCCGAAGGAAGTTTGAACCCTTTTAGCATTCGCGTTTGCCTAATGTCTCTACTGAAGCAGCTGGCACTACAGAGCTCTGTTCCTTCATCTTCCGACTCTGTTGAGTAGGCGCTCTTGGTGCGCATATTATCGACTTTGCGCTGCATGATGTCATCATGCGTGTCGTAACCGCGATCATGTCTATATGAGCGGCGTGGCCGCGACAGGTCGTGCTCGTCCTCGCTGGAGGAGAGCGAGTAGTACCTGAGTGGAGCCTTTTTTTATCTTTGACTCTGGCATTGGCTCTTTGGCGAGCGTGGCTTCAACCAGTATGAGGCCAGCGATCGTAGATCGATGCATAGCATATCGTGGATCTCCGGCTGGTGGTTGATTGTTGAGCAGGTACATGGTGGTTGTTGTCACCGCTGCTTGTGGCATCTTCAGGGTCATGTTACCTCGTGAGTCGACCGACAGGAGAGAGAAGTCGAGGACTCGGGTGGCTTCTTCCCGCTGCTTGTTGGTGAGGTGTTCCAGTAGAGATTGATGTTTGATAAAGCTTTCTATGACACTCCGTGTCTAACAATTATACATGTGGCATGGCTAGGTAAAATTATTATTTCAAGTAACGATGACCTCTATGATGAAAACCCTATACTTGATGATTCAATTGATTTACATGCTTTTTATGATGATTCATATGATAGTTGGGTAGAAAGAATTCTTGGTAAAGGTGAATATGGTACTGTTATTGCCTCCATAGAACACGAGCCATTGTATGATAGTACTCAAGATAATGATCATAATTGTGAAAAAATGATCACCGCAAAATGTATTTACATGTTATAATGATAACCATCATGAAGTTGAAAGTGCCACAGGAAGCACTCATCTTTTGCAGATACAAGATGATAAAAGCCCAAGCTTGGGGATGTCCATGCACCACAAAGAAGGAGAGAAGAATGAAGAAGAAAAATATATGGTCCAACCTAAGCTTGGGGATGTAGGGGAACCTCTCATAGATGATAAAGGAGATAGCACCAAGCTACCACATGATCTCCATATCACTTGAATCAAGTAAGTAAAGCCTAGCTATATGGCTATAAAGAAAGCGCTTTTTGGGAGGCACCCGGTCATTTATTTTTATACATGCTTGCTGTAGTTATAGAGTCCTTTTTGTGTCTTTGATGTAGTTTAGTAATAAAGTACCAAGAGGAACCCATTTTAGATGTTAAAAAGTTGTTAAATATATAGAGTAGCAAATTCCTGCAGAACAGTTTTTAGTAGAAAAATTCTCTGATTTGTTCTGTAACTCCGTTTGCACTCATATTTACACATCATTTTCAACTTTTCATCCTATGTATGCACAAATTTTTTGTAAAATTCCTGACATGTCTAAGTGGGCGAAATAAATTCGTTTTGCTGCTTCTACAAATCTGGATAGATTCTGCCATGTTTTGTTTTAACCATTCCCAAGTGTCCTAAAATGATTGTTATGAGTCATATTATATGCTAGGGATATTTAAAAAAAATTAAATGCTTGCTGGAACATTTAGAAATAATTTTTTCTTTGATATATATGTAGCAACTATTATGCTTTTGTACCACTAATGTCACCACTCAGAAAAGAGATGGGAGAAAAGTTTTGTGTTGAAGTTTTTTGACAGGGAATAGAGGAACATCACACCAAGAGAAATCCAAGGATGGTGAATACCATAGGCTTGGGGATGCCCAAGTCACCCATTGGACTTATTAAACTCTCTGTTTGCAAACCTCTGAACTTTGTTTTTCGGGCAACATAAAACTATCATAGAAACTTGGAGCGTCTATTTTGTTTATTTTACTATTGTTTGCAATAAAAGAACCACCATCACTATTATTATGAATGTTTATGATTAAGATACTGAATAGAAACTTTTCCATGATGAGATTAATATTGAATATGAATGCCTTGAAATAAAATAAAGGGGGGGTAAAAGCAAAAAGCTGAAATTCATGTTGTGTCTAGTTTTTAAGCTCAAGTACTTTATATGAAGTATGATTTGCTTGTGCCTATTAATTTGTATCCTTTGTTAATGTATATTTATGTTCAACCATAAGGATCAAGTCAAGAAAGTAATGTTGGCATTATGAACTAGATGGCACACTCTTTAGATCTCTTTTTGCCAAGCCTTCACTACGCAAGCTAAGACTTGTTCCAAATCCTCTAAACTAGACTAGGCATATCCACCTATTTGTGGAAAAAGCTACTTCCAAGTACAATATGTATGTTAATACTCTAAACATTCTTAAAACATATTTTTCATGTATTTTAAATCTCATAAGAAAGTAATGTTTGGGGTGATACCACTATGGAACTTTATGTGCTTCACATCTTATAAGTTGTTTGTTAGCCAAACCATGTTGTCATGGCACAGGCTTTCAATATAGAGTGAAGATAATCATGTTAGTTCTGCCTATGGATTGCATCGATGTGAAATAAAGTGTGCATACTGGAGTAGGCATGTTTAGAGAAAACGCTCATAAACCGCTAGTCAAAGCCATGCGCCATGTGGCACTCATGGTGGAAACTTACAGCATCATGATCCTTGTTGAGATGATTCATATGTTTTTTTTATTGTTCTTCTGGAGTAGAGATATTGCCCCTTATAAATGTGTCCATGGAATTATATTAACTCCTAAGCTAAATAAACATAAGGGGGCCATATTGCTACACAGGGAGCAAGAGGCACCTCAGTGATGCGGTTTCAATAATAAATATGTATCCTACAATGACATGCCTAAGTTGAGTAGCATGTGGAGTGCAAGATCATAGGTATGGGGCATGAGACAATCAACTTGTAAGATGTTTAACACATAAACCATATGCAACTTTTTTTAAAGCTACTTGGATCCCCATCCTTATTAGTATTGTTGAAATGAATTACATAGCTCAAAACTTTATTTTAAATTCTTTATGGAGGAGTAACATATGTATTCAATGCTTACTTTCGGTATGAGATGCAAAACATCTCAAGGGAAGGCATGAAACTAAGAAGTGAGTATTTTAGTCTGGCATTAAACTAAGAAGTAGCCCAAAAAATAAAAGTAGAGGCATAAAACACCACTGCCAATTATAGGAAGTGAGTCTTTTCCATTAAGAAGTATGATGTATGTAGTTAATGGGTGGCCGAGTGACAATGGCATATGTATTGAGTGACAACAATGCAATGCAACATCCTTTATCTAGGGGTAAAATGGGAGAAGTATGATGTGTGGTGTGACACAAACCAAATGCTAGCATTATTGCAAGGGTGACCTAGCAACACAAAGGGGTACTTATTTCACCTATGTGTTTTATGACATGTAGCCACCATAAAAGTACCATTAAAACATGATAATTATGTGTAACTTTACTATCTATAACATGATAATCACCATAGATGGAGAAGAGAGGATTACGTGAACCCATGAACCCATGTCCATTGTTCCTATAAAAGAAAACCCTTGTCTTGTCCTATTACATTGAAGAGGATTGGGACACTTTTATATGCTTGTTTTTTTACATTAAATTTCCAACCATTAAAACAACCATCTTATTACTTAAAACTTGTTTAGTGCATAATCAACTAAAACTTGTGATACTTTAGTTATAGAGAATAGATAGCTTTTCCTTCTTGCTCATGTGGATCGATACCCTACTTCCACATTGAGAGGTACTATGGTGATCCCTTGCACTTGGGGGTTATCAACCTCATTAGCTAGTTAAGAGAACAAGCTTGCATAAGTTAACACATCATTTGGTTATAGAAATAATTCATGCCGGCAACTAAAACCTGGGAGAGTTAACTACAACACCAAATCTGGGTAGTCAATATTCAAAAACATTTGAGTACCCTCAACTAAGGTATCACAACATTAATACCATATGTAACCAGATGGTACTTGTGTAACCAAAAGAAGTAGAAGCTACCTAGAAACTAATATAGTCTATACCATAAGTTTTTAACAATTAGAAGGCATTTCAACATGTACTATCATGTGGACAGTATTCATATAGTATCACAATTCCACCTGAAAATGGAAACCAATTGAACTCATATCATTTTCCTAGCAGCAATAGTTAGGAATCATGTGATCAATTACTATCATGTTGACAGTATACATATATGGCCACCAATCTCACTTGTGAATGAATTCAAATCATTTTCCTAGTTCATAAAACTAGGAATCATTTTAAGAAATACAAATATATTTAATAAGGGGCTATGATCATTTCTAAACCATAGGTTCAGATCACCATATATATCTCATACATGAAGTCAAACCCATCATTTATCATCTGTAAATCATTAGTAAGGTAAATTAAATTATTTTCCTAGATAATAACACCTAGGAACCATTTAAGGGAACTATTGTCATGTTGACTGTATATGTTTGAGGGTCACCCAAGTTTGATTGCAAGACCTAATCCACAATTTGTCCATGATATTGCAAACTAAATGACCATGAATCAAAACATTATTTAAATCTTATAATAAAACCACTGAATCATGCTATAAATCATTGACAGCCACACCAACACTAAGACCACACCTTTTCATATTAGCATATGTATCAGAAATAACTCCAATAACACATCATTGCAGGAGCATCATCACTACCCAGAACCACATAAATCCATAGGGAACCATTTGATAAAGCTAATGATTAAACTGAACTCATTAAATCTACTAATAGGACCATATTTACAATGCTAACACAATAAGTTAATAAGTATTGATGAAGACGTACAATATATCAGTAGTAGAAGCCTTTGATCTCAAGCATCTAGTGCATGACTATAACAACATCCACACTTACAAGATCAAGCCTAAGATTAAGCCTAGAGCAGGGAAAAAGTCTAGTTAGGGTTGGCATCAGAGAGATCGAGGAGAGAAGTGCACCTACCTTTGGTAAGTCGCTAGAGAAGAAGAAGAGAGGCAGCCGAAGAAATGGTGGTGGGGGCCACGACACGGTGGCACAGAGAGCACGGTAGTGCTGCGCCTGCGCCAATCCGCGACCGACAGCAACATTCCATCGAGGAGATACAATGGAAATCAACAATCACTATAGCATCTCCAGCACACCCTAGCACCCCATCGCTCCTCCATCATTAACATCACGTGGTTGCCGGAGCATAGAGAGACTGTGGTGTCCGAACCCTAGCGCCAGACTATGGAAGGGGACGAGCAATCCCGAGCTAAAACTCTAGATCGAACTGGGTAGGCAGAAACAGTGGATGGCCACGATTTAGCGGCGACTAACGATGGTGGCCACAAGAGTTTGTGCTCGCCGGAATCAAGCAACAACGGCGGAGAGCTATCACCGGCACGAGGGAGGAATAGGTCACGAGTGGAAGGATAGGAGGATCGAGCGGGTCGAGTTGACAGTCTCGGTCCACTGGTCAGGTTGGTCCAGCCAAACCAAGGGCCAGACTGACTGGTGGGCCCAAGGCCTTTTCAAAAAAATGGAGTATCAAGAAAATTAAACAAAAAGAAAAATGGGAATTACCAAAATAACCCAAATATTGTTTTAGCTCTCAAAATATAGAAAATCCTAAAAATACATATAATATATCAAAATAAAATAAAAATCTTTACCTAGGAAAAATATAACATTACTTGTTTGAGTCAAATAAAATACAACTAAATATTATTGCCACTAAAATACTAAATGAAAATTAAAAAAATAAGGAAAAGTCCTAAAACTCAATAAAAACCATTTTTGTGTATAAAAAATCTATTATTTTATAAAAATGCTAATTATAAAATTCCAAGTCATTTTAGGATTTATAAAAAAATAATGTTACAATTGACTTTATAGTCCTTTTCTTTTATTAAAATAAAAGAAATATATTTTCTCTTATCATTTATAAATCAAAATAAATCCATATTAGGTTTATTTGACTACTTGGATTTATTAAAAATGTTGAATGTATTTTCTTTTATCACCTATAAATTCAAATAAATTCCTTTTAACTTTACTTAAGTCTTTAGGAAGTATTGCCTAGAATAATTGATACTCTTTCATTAGTAATAATAAACATGAAGTTTTAATACTTTAAAAATTAATTTTACCTTTATAACTTGGGTAAAACATGCAAAGAAAACTAAATTATCCATTCTATTTAGTTAAAGCCATAATAATTATTATTATGTTCAACAAAATCACCTTTTGAGATCTATTTGTTCATAACATAAATTAAAAATATGTTATATCAAAAGATGCATATTGAGTAATTGACAAAGGTAAACTCAAGCAAAATACCTTTGAAACTTTAGTTATGTCAACTTGGTATCTAAGTTATCACGTTTGCTTATAGATTAGTCCCAACGTATATTAATAAAAGCTATTCACTTATAAGATAAAATCTAACAACAATTTATACCATAGGTAAAGGTCTTACAACCTTGATTAGGATTAGGAAAACCAAGATCTTAATACTGTTATAAATAACATGTCTTCAGTTTATTCATGTTTTTATAGTAAACTCTGGTCTAAAATACCTTAAACATCATGACTTAAAAACTCATCTTTACTTTCATAGTTAACTTTTGTCTTGTACTCTAGAATTAAGAGTGTTTTAACTCAAGATTATGAAATCAATACAAATATCCATCAACAACATTCGGAAAATAATGTGAAGTGCTTAACCAAGTATAATTAGATTTTTCTTCGAAATTTATTCTTTTTTCCACTACAAACAAACACACTATGTTATTCCTTTTAAGTCTTAACAACCTAAAACATGGACTTTCATAATAGTTACATGATATAAATTAACCCTAATCATGTGTTGTTGGGTCCGCAGCATAGAAAACAAAAAAATTCCTACGGTGTGAACTACACGCCAAGATCTATCTACTAGGTACAAAGCAACGGGTGGACATACATCCAACGAGAACTTACCCTCGAAGACAACGAGTTTTGTTAATGAGTAGGAACTCGTGGTTGATGTAGTCGTACACTTTCGATCTCAAGATCGTGAGGAAGTCCAAGCGCCGCAACTCAGCACTGCATCCGCACTCGCACACACGTTCAAGCCACCGGACAACCTCCACCTCCTCGCTCCAGCGATCCAGCGGAAGCAACAACTCCTTCCAGACGAAATGCCACCGGGAACATGTATCTCGCTAATCCGAGACCATGGGGAAATAATTCTAGAGGGGGAGAGAGATCCTTCACAAGGAGGTGTGTGGATTAAGGAGGGAATGGGTGGCCTTTTATAGGAGGAGGGGGGTGCCCCCTCTCTCCATGGCTGGCGCATGGGGGTGACCCCTCACCTCCCCCATTCATGTGGTGGTAACCCCTCCACATTAAAATGCCTCTTCACATTCCCTTTTATAGTCTCCACTTTAAATGCATTAAATTTCTCCAAATTTAATGTTCTCTCATTTAATAAAACTCTTTTTATTAAATTTATTCATAATTTTGTTAATTACTTTAATTAACAAACATTCACATATAGCCCCTTGCAATATTTCAATATCACATGCAGAACCACTTTCTGCAATTTCACCCAAAACAATTTCCGGTTTCTATTGAAACAATTCCTGTGCTTTGCAAATCTTTCCTCTGAAACATATGTGCTCCAAAATGGTGTCCGGTAACTCTTAAGTGTGCCACCCTACGGTTCGCGAATAATGCAGGCATGATCGAGACCCTTCTCCGATCAATAATCAGCAGCGGGACCTGGAGATCCATACTGACGCCAACACATTCAACGATGACTTCTGTGATCGTGAGAACCTTTAACGCTTGTAACTAAATCCCTTTGTCTCTCGATATATTACATGTCCAAGATTCGATCATCCGTATCTCCATACCTAGTTTGATCTCGTTACCGACATGCACTCTTTTCTCGTTCCCGTGATATAACATTCTAGTGATCACATCACTTGCTTGCAAGCTATCTTAATATGATATCACCGAGAGGGCCCAGAGTATATCTATCCATCATTTGGATTGACAAATTCCACTCTTGATCCATGAGCCTCAACATAACACCTCCGTAGTACTGAACCCATCTTTATAGTCACCCTGTTACGGTGTGACGTTTGATGTTATCAAGATACTCTTCCGGTGTTAGCAATTAACATGATCTCATGGTCTAAGGATAAAGATTACTTCGTATGATGTTATAGCAATATAAACATAATGACTTGATCGTAATGCTATACTTCGGATGAATGTTCATCACATCATTCCACCAATGGTGTGACCTTGTTATTAACAACATCCAATGTCCATGATCAGGAAACCTTGATCATCTTGTTAATCAACAAGCTAGTCTATAAGAGAGGCACAACTAGGAACCCTTTTTGTTTATTAAACACACATGTATTGATGTTTCCGATCAATACAATTCTAGCATGTAAAATAAACATCCATCATATATAAGGAATATATAATAACAACTTTATTATTGCCTCTCAGGGCATATTTCCTTCATGTGTTGCTATTATATTTACTTTTGTATCATGCATATTAGTCCTAAGTTTCTTGTAGATATATTTTCTTGTGAAATAAACTTGAAAATAAACCAAATCTTAAAGAAATCACCTAAATTTAACTCATTCATAATTTTGGGTATTACTTAGGGCTTTTACAAAATGCATTACATTACTTATGCATCCTAGCATATTGCTTCTTTAAACATTAGTCCTTACCGGACCAATGATGTTATTTTCAAATATTGGATCTCATATCATCTCAAAGACCGTGATTGCATAATCTTATGATCACAAAGGCAAGTTCACACTTGCTCATGTCCTTTGGTTATTTTCTGCCAAGTATTTGCATATTAAATGTTGTCATCACCTGCATTTCAAAAAGGTCAAAAAACATTATTTTCATAATGATATGATTATAGGTTATTTATCAAGTGGTAATAACCTACTGTGTAAGTTCTGGTGGCAAAGGTACATATTATCTAGGACCTAAATAACCAATGTCGCCAGTGATTCTTGTGCCGTATAATATGCGTTAACCATGATATTTGGAATGGGATAGAGAAGTCAGCTGGATCTTCTTCATTTCATATATCAGAGGATGACCATATTGTGGTGTTGGTGTACCTTTCAAGGCCTAATACATGTGTGGGAACCCTTAGTTCCCCGCGATCTTGGAATCTAGACTATCTGGAGATACGATCCTTGGTAGGTCCACCAACTTGTTAGGGCAACCAGGATATTATCTACTCACTAGAGTCCTCAAGGAGTCAACCAGATTTATATCTGCGTACATGCGGGTTAACAGAGGCCGTTCTGCTTGGGAGGTCGTGTTGGCATGTGGGGTCATGGAGAAGGGCAATGATCAGCTTGGATCAATTACTAGTCCCCACACCATAGGAAGTATGTTCGAGTAAGCTACCCGGATGTGAACAAGGAATTGGTCTCTTATGGCTAAATTAACGTACCTATGTAGAGTGTATAAAATTGTAACATGTTACTCCCTATTCCGGGAAGGAGCTACAAGCGTGGCAAGAAAGGAACTTTGTGAAGTTCTAGTAAACCTGTGAAGGCTGACGAACATAGCTTTTTAGAATAAAAACAACCTTTGAAGAAATATTTACGAAAACTTGCATGGCCTACGACCTATGGCCTATGGTTATAGATAGTGCATCGAACAATCCTTTTTAGTGAACTTGCTGAGACGCTCATACTCAACCATACCGTCTTAACCCTTGCTATGTTATAAAGCCGATGAAGATGTCGTCAACACCAACTTATGCTCAAAGGAATCAACATCAAAAGCTCAAGTTCATCAATAAGTTAATGGAGTCAATATATACTTCAACTGAAGTGAAAACAAAGTTCCTGATTAGATAAGAGTAAAATCTCTAGCCATAGAACCTACTTCTGTAGAGCATTGCAATAGCGGAAATTACAACCTGATAGTTTAGGCACTAGTCTTATTAGTAGGATAGTTATGAGTTGTTATTTCTGGTTCTTGTTTGTAAGAAGTTTCTTTCGATATCTATAACCTAGAGTGTTCTTTGGATCTTATGTAAAGAGTCGAGTTGTAATCTATAGTCATGTTTTGGACCTGCTATGTTTCTCTTGTACCACTCTGAGGGATGTAATAGTAGTGGAATGGTGTTTCATTGGTGTTATGTGAATGACTATAGTTTACTACGTCATAGAGTGGTATGCTAGGTCACCGCATCCACTTAACTTGTTATCATGATATTGTATCCCTTGACCTAGTCAATGGTTGCAACCTATAGGATACAATCTCACTGAGTGCGCCCAATATATCTTTTCATCACATAGGTGAACAAATCCTGATCTTGATGCATATGCGTCAATTATTCCTCTGTTTCAACACCCGGATTTTTAATCCCAGATGCCCGTTATGCCATACCTCGCAATCCCAGGATTATCATTTTTGCGAGACATAACGGATTGGATATCACAGTAAATCATCCATTACAAACCATACATAAGGTCTTACACAAATAAGGATCTCATGATCCAGTCTTAATACAACAAGCAGCGGAAATAAAAGATAAGCGTAGCGGTGGGGTCCATCTTCAGGGGCATAGGCAATGCTGACGAAGACAGATAGTCCTAGTTATCATAGCCGTCCTGTTGGCCATCATCTTGATAGTCTCCTTCATAGTCTGGCCACGATAATAGCCAGGGACAAAAGCCATGAGTACTCTTTAAGTACTCGCAAACTACCACTAACAAGTACTATACTTCCAAGATAAAGTGCTAACTCTAGGTATAACTATAAAGTTAAGTATGAAACCTAAGCTGAGTTCAGAATCAAAGAAAGATAAAGTAAAGCTCTAGAATCACTTAAGTTGGGAAGCTAATGTCATAAACACAACCCTGTTGTGGTCAAGTCAAGATTCATCATTCATATCAAGTTATTTGGAAAACATCTGACAATGAAACAGTATGGCCATTCCAACTGTCCATAACCGCGGACGCGGCTATTCGAATAGTTTGACACTCTGCAGAGGTGGTACACTTTCACCACAAGATTCGATACATCTATCAGGGATAACCCTGAATCATCATACTTAGTATGCAGATAATCAAACATAACCTTCCCTTTACACACCCTAGAATAAGCACCTCTCCTATGAGCATGGCCTCCCAACCATGACCATCAGTCATCTTGGGCACTTCATAGGTGGACAACATTGAGAGGTAGCCTCAGCTCAAACCTCTCCCGTGAGGGAACTAATACTAATGCATATAAATTTCCAGCTAAGCCTTACCCAATTCAGGTAGTGTGGTTGTACGGCAAATTTGGAATGGTATTGCATCCGAATCCAACCATCAGTTTTATAAAAGGGTTAAGGCTCATGCCTCAACATTTTCATCATCACCAACCATTTGTGTTTCTCAACACATGTCAAAACATCTCAATAGAATGACTCATCATTCCAAGGTTTTCATAATTCATTTTCACCAAGTGTTCCCATCTAAGTGACTCAAGTTGTTGATCTACTCTAACCTACTAAGTTAAGAGTGTTCACTAAGGTGGAAAAGATGGGTTCAATCTCATGCCACAGAATGACATCTAAAGGGGTGCTAATTAGGTTAAGTTTTATACTTTTTATGCTACCTTCAAAACAAGTAAAGAACTTTGTGTAAACTAAGAGAGTAAAGCTTGTAAATAAAACTTGGGGTATTACTAGTCAAAGGGAGTGTGATCAAAGCATGCTTAAGGCATCTTTGCTAAACCATCTAGTTTGATCCTAACTTGCTAAGCACTAAACCTGCAAGTGTTAGCTTGCACTGTTAATGGTGGCTTGCACTTGGATAGTGCTAGCTTGCTAATAGTAGCCTGCCTTGGTTGGTGCAGTGGTTGAAGTTTTCTTCTCCTTCTCCTTCTTGGTAGAACTCCTCCTCCTCGAAAGCTTGGTCGGTACTATCGTCTATAAATACATAGGGAGCACACAAATCACCAAACCAAACTTAACTAGGCTAAGTAGCATTCTAAGACACATATTTTATGATCTATTACCATCACAAGCATCACAAGTTTAATTCAATGGTTTCATCCTTTTTATTTTAGAAAAGTAATTTCTACTCATTGAAAAATTAACTAAAATTTAATATTCTCCATTTTAAATATGGGATCATATTGACACATGTCATCACCACATATATTAACACATGGGAATGAGAATTAAAGGTTGGATCAATATTACTTTGGTTTAAGTTCATTATTTAATGATTTAAAGTGACTAGAAATACCTATATAGCATTATTTTGGTACTAGTCCAAAGTCACTTCATGTAAACCTTAATATTATTACATAGTTAGATAGATATGATGAAATGTGATTTTTTAGAGTTGGAATCAACACAAAAGCTAACTTGGTTGATTTTATAAAAATGTTGCAAGTTGCAAATACTTCTGTTTTGTTATTTTTATGAGGAGAGATCTATAACTCTAATTGGATTAAATCCAATGGGCTTGGATCATCTTACTACCTTTCAGGAAAAATTAGTTTCATGCAATTTGGATTTGTGAAACTCCCAGTATTGAATTTTAAACTAGTGGAGAGAAATTAGATTTAATTAAAAAAGAAAAATCCAGATTTCAATGGCTGGGCTAGCGCGGGAAAGAACTTGGGCCGGCCCAGCGGCGCTCCGTGGCGCGGGGCTCAGCTGACTGGGGGGTTCCGCTTGTTAGTGGGTCTTAACACGCGAAACGGTACGCGCGTTGTGGGCCGTAGGATTAGAAGGGGAATTTACGGCTGAGGGTCGTCGTCGATGACGAACAGGACGCCGGCGAGCTCGAACCCTAGCGGCTCGGTGGGGGTCTGCTGGGGACGTACCAGGGCTCCAGCAAAGACGGCAAAAGCGGGTAAACGAACTGGGAGACGACTGAGCTCAGGGACAGTCGAAGTAGCTCCGGGGGTGGTCGCAATCAGCGATGCCCTTCTCCTCTAGAGGCGGTGGTTCCGGCTCCAATTCTGGCGAGCTGCTGCTCCCCTTGATCCGGCTAGAGGTGGGTGAGGTTCAGTGAGGTGAGGGGAGTGGAGTGGTGTGGAGAGAAGAGGCTAGGGAGGCCTCCTTTTATAGGCCCGACGGTGAGACCGAAGGGTATGGGCGGGCCACTCCGGCGACACGACTACGGGCGGCTAGCGGCATAGCTGAGGATGGCGATCAACAGGCGGTCCCCTGGCGGTGCTCTAGGAAGTGAATGTGGCCGTATGGACGGTGGTATGCGGTCTGGGCGAGGTGGCGCTCTGAGCGGCAGAGGCGGCGGTGTCCACAGCGAGCGGTGGCTGAAGGAAATATGCCCTGAGAGGCAATAATAAAGTTGTTATTATATATTCCTTATATATGATAGATGTTTATTTTACATGCTAGAATTGTATTGATCGGAAACATCAATACGTGTGTGTTTAATAAACAAAAAAGGGTTCCTAGTTATGCCTCTCTTATAGACTAGCTTGTTGATTAACAAGATGATCAAGGTTTCCTGATCATGGACATTGGATGTTGTTAATAACAAGGTCACACCATTGGTGGAATGATGTGATGAACATTCATCCGAAGTATAGCATTACGATCAAGTCATTATGTTTATATTGCTATAACATCGTACGAAGTAATCTTTATCCTTAGACCATGAGATCATGTTAATTTCTAACACCGGAAGAGTATCTTGATAACATCAAACGTCACACCGTAACAGGGTGACTATAAAGATGGGTTCAGTACTACGAAGGTGTTATGTTGAGGCTCATGGATCAAGAGTGGAATTTTTCAATCCAGATGACGGATAGATATACTTTGGCCCCTCTCGGTGATATCACATTAAGATAGCTTGCAAGCAAGTGATGTGATCACTAGAATGTTATATCACGGGAACGAGAAAAGAGTGCATGTTGGTAACGAGATCAAACTAGGTACGGAGATACCGATGATCGAATCTAGGACATGTAATATATCGAGAGACAAAGGAATTTAGTTACAAGCGTTAAAGGTTCTCATGATCACAGAAGTCATCGTTGAATGTGTAGGAGTCAGTATGGATCTCCAGGTCCCGCTGCTAATTATTGATCGGAGAAGGGTCTCGATCATGTCTGCATTATTCGCGAACCGTAGGGTGGCACACTTAAGAGTTACCGGACACCATTTTGGAGCACATATGTTTCAGGCGAAAGAATTGCAAAGCACAAGAATTGTTTCAATAGAAACCGGAAATTGTTTTGGGTGAAATTGCATAAAGTTGTTCTGCATGTGATATTGAAATATTGCAAGGGGCTATATGTGAATGTTTGTTAATTAAAGTAATTAACAAAATTCTGAATAAATTTAATAAAAAGAGTTTTATTAAATGAGAGAGTATTAAATTTGGAGAAATTTAATGCATTTAAAGTGGAGACTTTAAAAGGGAATGTGAAGAGGCATTTTAATGTGGAGGAGTTACCACCACATGAATGGGGGGAGGTGAGGGTTCACCCCCCCATGCGCCGGCCATGGAGAGAGGGGGCACCCCCCCTCCTCCTATAAAAGGCCACCCATTCCCTCCTTCATCCTCACACCTCCTTGTGAAGGATCTCTCTCCCCCTCTAGAATTATTCCCCCATGGTCTCGGATTAGCGAGATACATGTTCCTGGTGGCATTTCGTCTGGAAGGAGTTGCTTCTTCTGCTGGATTGCTGGAGTGAGGAGGTGGAGGTTGTCCGGTGGCTTGAACGTGTGTGCGAGTGCGGATGCGCTGCTGAGTTGCGGCGCTCGGACTTCCTCACGATCTTGAGATTGGCAAGTGTATGACTACATCGACCACGAGTTCCTACTCGTTAACAAAACTCGTTGTCTTCGAGGGTAAGTTCTCGTTGGATGTATGTCCACACGTTGCTTTGTACCTAGTAGATAGATCTTGGCGTGTAGTTCACACCGTAGGAAAATTTTTGTTTTCTATGTTGCGGACCCAACAGTGGTATCAGAGCTAGGTCTATGCGTAGGTGCTTTGCACGGGTAGTACACATATGTTTATATGTGGGCGATGATGATCATGTTGTTGCATCTTCTATGTATTTTGGATATTGGTGGCATAGTGGGATGAAGCGGCCCGGGCCAACCTTACATGTCATCGTACATGAGACCGGTTCCACGACTGACATGCAACTTGTTTTGCATAAGTGGCTGGCGGGTGTCTGTCTCTCCTACTATAGTCAATATCTGATTTACAACGAGTTGCTAATAACTTAGTTCTCCTCGTTGTGGTTCATGTTCGTAGGTGAGAACGGTTCTATCTCCGAAAGCCCTAAGCCACGTAAAACTTGTTGATAAATTAGAGGCATCTAGTTTAGATCGTTGCTGGGCTAGTGTATTGATATGGTATTGTTGTAAGTAGATGTATGATAGATACTCTTATAACACACTCAACGTGTAAGTTCCATAGACATTGGCCTTACACACAAAGGAATGATAGAGATCATAGCACGATGCAAGTGATAGAGATCAAATGCATGGACCATATCATCTCACTTTACACATTAGATGTTAGCATCTTATACTGCTAGTTTGGCGCTTTTGGTAGCATTATAAGATGATCCCTCATTTAGATATCAAGATAAAAATGTGTTCTTCCTTAAGTATGCACCGTTCTGTGGATCGTGTTTCGAGACATCACGTGATGATCGGATGTACTCGAATCTACGCTTTCATAGGAACGGGTGTAAGACGGTTTTACACACGCGAATACTAAGGTTCTTACTTGGCGAGCCTAGCATGTACAGACAAGGCCTCGGAACACGGACCGAAAGGTTAAGAATGAGTCATATAGTTGATATGATTCCCATATAGATGCTCGCCTTTGAAGCTACATCAACTCACGTGATGATCGGACTTGGTGTAGTGGATTTGGTTCATGTAATCACCAAAAAGACACGAGGGATGTCGTTTTTGAGTGGGAGTTCATTAGTAATTTGGATTAGTTGAACTCAATCTATCATAAACTTAGTCTAAATAAACTTTACAAATTCTGTTGTAGATGGCACCACCTGCTTTTAATTTCAATGTGTTCATGGAGACAGAGAAACTTGCTGCAAATGGTAGCAACTTCACCAACTGGGCTATGAATTTGAGGATTCTCCTCACTGCTGCACAAAAGCAATACGTGTTAGATGCGCCGCTAGGCCCCACACCAGCTCCTGATGCCCCTGACGAGGAAAAGAATGTCTATGTGACTCGTCAGGAGGACCACAACTTAGTTCATTGCGGCATACTATATGGGCTAGAGCCAGAACTTCGAAAGCGTTTCGAAAATGGCAATGCCTTTGATACCATGGGAGAATTGAAAATGATTTTCGATACTCATGCTGCCGTAGAGAGTTATAATGCTACAGAAAAGTTCTTTAGCTACATGATGGAGGAAAACAGCTCCGTTAGTGAGCACGTACTCAAAATGTCTGGGTACGCCGATAAGCTTGTGTCCTTGGGAATAACGATTCCCATTGACTTAGGCATACATCATGTTCTCCAATCTCTGCCACCTAGCTACAAGAGCTTCGTGATGAACTATAATATGCAGGGCATGAAGAAGTCTCTTCCCGAGCTTCTGTCAATGCTTAAGACTGCAGAAGTGGAGATTAGGAAAGAACATCAAGTGATGATGATCAATAGGACCACCGGTTTCAAGAAAGACAAGAAAGGCAAGCACAAGGGAAAGAAGGGTGGCAAGTCTGCTGCCACGCCTGAAAAGAAACCCCGAGCTGGCCCTAAGTCTGACACCGAGTGCTACTATTATAAGGGGACTGGCCATTGGAACCACAACTGCCCCAAGTATTTGGCGGACAAGAAGTCCGGCAAGGAAAACATAGGTATATGTGATATACATGTTATTGATGTGTACTTGACTAGTAGTCGCAGTAGCACCTGGGTATTTGATACGGGATCGGTTGCTAATATATGTAACTGGTTCAGGGGCTATGGAACAAGCGACAACTAGCAAGGGATGAGGTCAGAATGCGGGTCGGCAATGGATCAAAAGTTGATGTGATCGCCGTCGGGATGCTACCTCTCCATTTGCCATCGGGATTAGTTATAAACCTAAATAATTGTTATTTAGTGCCTGCACTAAGCATGAACATTGTATCTAGATCGTGTTTGATGCAAAGTGGTCATTCCTTTAAATCTGAAAACAATGGTTGTTCGATTTATAAGAATGATATCTTTTATGGTCATGCACCTATGTTGAATGGTTTATTTATGTTGGATCTCGATAGTAATATTACACACATTCATAATGTTAATGCTAAAAAGATTAAACTTGATGATGATATGTCTACATATATGTGGCACCGCCGTCTAGGTCATATTGGCGTTAAACGCATGAAGAAACTCCATTCTGATGGACTTTTGGAATCACTTGATTTTGAATCATTTGATACATGTGAGCCATGCCTTATGGGCAAGATGGCTAGAAAGCCATTTTCCGGTTCAATGGAACGGGCGACAAATCTATTGGAAATCATACATACTGATGTGTGTGGACCAATGAGTGTGTCGGCGCGAGGTGGATATCGTTATTTTGTTACTTTCACGGATGATTTGAGTAGATATGGGTATATCTATTTGATGAAACACAAGTCTGAAACTTTTGAAAAGTTCAAGGAATTTTAGAATGAAGTGGAAAATCATCGTAATAGAAAGATCAAATTTCTACGGCCTGACTGTGGAGGAGAGTATCTAAGTTACAAGTTTAGCACACACATGAAAGAGTGTGGAATATTTTCACAACTCACGCCTGCCGGAACACCACAACGTAATGGTGTGTCGGAACATCGTAATCGTACCTTATTGGATATGGTTCGATCTATGATGTCTCTGACTGACTTGCCACTGTCATTTTGGGGTTATGCACTGGAAACAGCTGCATTCACTTTAAATCGGACACCATCTAAATCCGTTGAAACGACACCGTATGAATTATGGTTTGGAAACAAACCTAAGCTATCATTTCTTAAAGTTTGGGGATGCGATGTTTATGTGAAGAAACTTCAACCGGATAAACTCGAACCCAAAGCGGAAAAATGCGTCTTCATAGGATACCCTAAGGAAACAATTGGGTATACCTTCTATCACAGATCCGAGGGCAAGGTTTTTGTTGCCAAGAATGGATCCTTTCTTGAGAAGGAGTTTCTCGCGAAAGGTGTGAGTAGTCGGAAGGTAGAACTCGAAGAGGTTATTGAACCTTCTCTTCATGGAATGGCGAGTGGCGCAGCACTGGAAGTTGTTTCGGAGTTGACTTCACCTGATGAAGAGAGAGCTAGTGATAATGATCATGAAACTCCGAAAGAGGACACTACCGAACCTCGCAGGTCAAGCAGGACACGTGCAACTCCTGAACTGTATGGCAATCCGATTGTGAATTTCATGGTTGATGAAATGGATGACCCTGCGACGTATGAAGAAGCGATGATGAGCCCGGATTCCAACAAATGGCTAGAAGCCATTAAATCCGAGATGGAATCCATGTACGAGAACCAAGTTTGGAACTTGGTGGAGTTACCTCACGACCGAAAGGTCGTTGAGAATAAATGGATTTTCAAAAGAAAAAGTGATGTTGATGGTAATGTGACCATCTATAAGGCTCGACTTGTCGCAAAGGGGTTTCGACAAATTCAAGGAGTTGACTATGATGAGACATTCTCTCCCGTAGCGATGCTTAAGTCGGTTAGGATTATGTTAGCAAATGCTGCATATTTCGATTATGAAATATGGCAGATGGATGTCAAAACTGCGTTCCTCAATGGTAATATTGAAGAAGAGTTCTGTATGATACAACCTAAGGGTTTTGTCGATCCTAAGTATGCTAATAAGGTATGCAAACTTCAGCGATCCATCTATGGACTGAAGCAAGCATCACAGAGATGAGGTGATCAAAGAGTTTGGATTTGTACAAACTTATGGAGATGCTTGTATTTACAAGAAAGTGAGTGGGAGCAATGTGGCATTTCTGATATTATATGTGGATGACATATTATTGATTGGAAATGATATAGATCTTTTAAACAGTGTTAAAAGTTATCTAAACAGCAAATTTTCGATGAAAGACCTTGGTGAAGCATCATATATATTAGGCATTAAAATCTATAGAGATAGATCAAGGCGCCTAATTGGGCTATCGCAGAGTACATACCTTGATAAGATATTAAAGAAGTTTAATATGGACAAAAGTAAGAAGGGGTTCTTACCTATGTTGCAAGGCAAGACATTGAGTAAGACTCAAAGTCCGGCTACAGGGGAAGAGAGAGAGATGATGGATAAGATCCCCTATGCCTCGGCCATAGGATCTATTATGTATGACATGCTATGTACAAGACCGGATGTGGCACATGCTATTAGTTTGACTAGTAGGTACCAATCTGATCTAGGTTCGGAACACTGGATAGCGGTAAAGAACATCCTCAAGTACTTGAGAAGAACTAAGGATATGTTTCTTATATACGGAGATGAAGAAGAGCTAGTCGCTAAGTGTTATGTTGATGCTAGCTTTGACACCGATCCGGATGACTCTAAGTCTCAATCCGGATACGTATTTCTCTTGAACGGAGCAGCAGTTAGTTGGAGGAGTTCCAAACAACCTGTGGTGGCTGGATCAACGACGGAGGCGGAATATGTTGCTGCTTCAGAAGCGGCGCAGGAGGTGGTTTGGATGAAAGAGTTCATTACAGAACTAGGTGTGGTTCCCAGTGCGTTGGACCCAATGGTGATCTATTGTGACCATAATGGAGCCATAGCCAATGCAAAGGAACCGAGGTCTCACAAGAATTCCAAGCATATTAAGCGCCGGTTTCACTCCCTCCGCGAGCATGTCAAGGATGGAGATATAAAGATTCGTAAAGTACACATGGACCTAAATGTAGCAGATCCGTTGACTAAAGTTCTCCCTAGGGCAAAACATGATCAACACCAGAACTCCATGGGTGTTAGATTTATCACTATGTGAACTAGATTATTGTCTCTAGTGCAAGTGGGAGACTGAAGGAAATATGCCCTGAGAGGCAATAATAAAGTTGTTATTATATATTCCTTATATATGATAGATGTTTATTTTACATGCTAGAATTGTATTGATCAGAAACATCAATACATGTGTGTTTAATAAACAAAAAAGGGTTCCTAGTTATGCCTCTCTTATAGACTAGCTTGTTGATTAACAAGATGATCAAGGTTTCCTGATCATGGACATTAGATGTTGTTAATAACAAGGTCACACCATTGGTGGAATGATGTGATGAACATTTATCCGAAGTATAGCATTACGATCAAGTCATTATGTTTATATTGCTATAACATCATACGAAGTAATCTTTATCCTTAGACCATGAGATCATGTTAATTGCTAACACCGGAAGAGTATCTTGATAACATCAAACGTCACACCGTAACAGGGTGACTATAAAGATGGGTTCAGTACTACGAAGGTGTTATGTTGAGGCTCATGGATCAAGAGTGGAATTTGTCAATCCAGATGACGGATAGATATACTCTGGGCCCTCCCGGTGATATCACATTAAGATAGCTTGCAAGCAAGTGATGTGATCACTAGAATGTTATATCATGGGAACGAGAAAAGAGTGCATGTCGGTAACGAGATCAAACTAGGTATGGAGATACCGATGGTCGAATCTCGGACATGTAATATATCGAGAGACAAAGGGATTTAGTTACAAGCGTTAAAGGTTCTCACGATCACAGAAGTCATCGTTGAATGTGTAGGAGTCAGTACGGATCTCCAGGTCCCGCTGTTGATTATTGATCGGAGAAGGGTCTCGATCATGTCTGCATTATTCGCGAACCATAGGGTGGCACACTTAAGAGTTACCGGACACCATTTTGGAGCACATATGTTTCAGACGAAAGAATTGCAAAGCGCAGGAATTGTTTCAATAGAAACCGGAAATTGTTTCGGGTGAAATTGCATAAAGTGGTTCTGCATGTGATATTGAAATATTGCAAGGGGCTATATGTGAATGTTTGTTAATTAAAGTAATTAACAAAATTCTGAATAAATTTAATAAAAAGAGTTTTATTAAATGAGAGAGCATTAAATTTGGAGAAATTTAATGCATTTAAAGTGGAGACTTTAAAAGGGAATGTGAAGAGGCATTTTAATGTGGAGGGTTTACCACCACATGAATGGGGGAGGTGAGGGGTCACCCCCCCATGCTCCGGCCATGGAGAGAGGGGGCACCCCCCTCCTCCTATAAAAGGCCACCCATTCCCTCCTTCCTCACACCTCCTTGTGAAGGATCTCTCTCCCCCTCTAGAATTATTACCCCATGGTCTCGGATTAGCGAGATACATGTTCCCGGTGGCATTTCGTTTGGAAGGAGCTGCTGCTTCCGCTAGATCGCTGGAGCGAGGAGGTGGAGGTTGTCCGGTGGCTTGAACGTGTGTGCGAGTGCGGATGTGCTGCTGAGTTGTGGCGCTCGGACTTCCTCACGATCTTGAGATCGGCAAGTGTACGACTACATCAACCACGAGTTCCTACTCGTTAACAAAACTCGTTGTCTTTGAGGGTAAGTTCTCATTGGATGTATGTCCACCCGTTGATTTGTACCTAGTAGATAGATCTTGGCGTGTAGTTCACACCGTAGGAAATTTTTTGTTTTCTATGCTGCGGACCCAACAGTGGCTGTGGTGCGTTGGGCGGCGAACGGGGGTGTCTCGGGTGTTCCCCAGGTCGTGGCGGAGCGGTGGGCGCGGGCTGTGGCCAAGGGGGGTCTGTGCGAGCGGGGACAGAGCGTGCTCTGCGGGTGGCATCGGCATGGTGCGGTGGCACTGGGCGCGTGGTTTCCTCGGTGGTCCACTGCAGGGCTTGGCTCGGGCAGGGGACAGAGGGTGGCGATGAGGTGCTGGCTACCTCCTAGACATGGAGAGAGAGGGGGAGATGGTCTGCTGCGGTGAGGGCAAGGTTGGCCGACGAGGGGTGTCTCGGCATGGCATGGGAATGCCACTAGGGGCTAGGGGAGTGGGTGCTAAGGGCCTGGTTAGATCAAGAGGGGACACAGAGATTAAATGGAGATCAAATGGGGCAAAACCCTGTTCAAAACAGTGAGCTAAGATTTAGGTTTAAACCTGCTTGCCAAGTGTTTGATTAAATGGCCGCAAGAACTAAACTTTTGAGTTTTGGTATAAATTTTTTGGGTGTTCTCCACTAATGCTAGGTAGTCCCTGGTTGCAAGGGTTTTGAAAGTGGAGCTCAAATAGATGGGTTTTGAAATAGGGGTGATCTATGCATATGCATTGGATTCAATTTTCAAAAGCCAATAAAAATAGTTAACATGATTTTTTTAGAAGATCAAAAGGTGGGCCTTGGTACCTCATTATGTGTACTAGCAAGGGGTGCAAAGATCATGAATTGTTTCTGTTAAGAATTGAGTGCTAGGAACACTCAAAGTAGTGTAGTGGATTAAAATGGCCAAAATGACCATTCCTCCTTTTTAATTCTTTTTTATTTGATTTTCTTTAGGAAAAGTTTGGGAAAGATGTAGATGATGTTTAATTCACTTAAGAAACTTTTTAGAAGCAAAGGATCACACAATCATGGCAATTCAAAACAACTCCTATTTTAAATGCACACATATATGGATGCTTTCATTTTAAATTTGCAAAAGTTTTTGTTAACCCTAATTTTGATGATTTAGATCTTGATAAGCTTGGATTGAAGTTTTGGGATGTTACACTCTGGAATACCCAATACACACTTTTATTATCATTATGGTCATGAGGTTTGGTGTGATCAAAGCAGATGTAGGCGACAGTGATTAGTTAGATCTCATGGTCTAAGGATAAGGTCACTTAGTTTCTAACTATTGCAACACTAGACCATGTGACTTGGTCGCATTGCAATACTTATATGGGTAATGTCCGTCATATCATTCTCCAATGACATGAATCCCTTGTCAACTGGCATAAATGCTCCATGATCAGGTAACCTTGATCATTGGTTTCCCAACTAACTAGTTGAATAGAGGCTACTACATACTTGGTTTTGTTTACATACCACACTTGTACCAATGTTTCCTGATACAGTTATAGCATAGTGTGAAACTATTATGAACTAATTCAAGATATGATAACAAACCGACTTATTAGTTGCCTCTAGGGCATATATCCTTCAGTATGCATGAAGATCAGGATTTTTTCTCCTGCGTGACACGAAGATACACTATGCCCACTTGGTGAGATTACATCCATAAGTTGCGCAGCATGTGACTAGGTCACGGGGATAGAATATCACTAGAACGAGTAAAGCAATACTTGTCGGTAACGAGATTGAACAAGGTATCATGACACCGATGATCAGATCTCGAACAAGTCAGGTATCAAAGTAACAAAGGAAATTGGACTCGACATTTATGGTTCAAACTTCATTGAAATCGTGGAATGTATATGGCTCATTATGGGCATACTGGTTGCGATTGATCATTGATCCGAGAGTAATCTCGATCATGTCAGTGATGTTCTTGAACCATAGGGTAACACACCTAAGGGTTTTACGATGCTTAGAGATCATTTTGGAATTGATGAAATCAGGAAAAAAGAGATAGAATACCAGAAGTGTTCCGTGAGAGATCCGGAATCGTTCTAGGAGAATCCAAAGGAGGCCGTAGTGAGCCGAAAGATGTTCCAGATCAAAGAGGATTTCATAATATGTATTTTATCTTAATTTTTTGAATTAATAATAAAATAAATATTTCAATTGAATTTTATTAGGTAAACTTCCCTAATGGGCCAAGTCCTCAGAGGGAACAAGGCCCAAGAGGCAAGCTACCATTGGGCAGCCGTCGCTGCCTTGGTGGGTGGACAGGGTGGGGCCCACCTGCCCGTCGGCCCCTCCTTGGTCCACACGCGTAGGGGCCATCCCTTCCCAGTTGATCAGCCTCCTCCCTTAGGCACGCACGCCTCCATCTCCTCCTCCCTTTAGTCCCACACCGGGACTTCAATTGTTGGGGTATCCTATTTTCCCCTATATAAGAATATCTAGATGTAAGGGAAAAGGACACACAATAATCTTTAAGGCAATTTCCTTAGGGATTTTCTCTCTCTCTCCTCTATCAGCGAATGTGTCCCCAAGTAAGGGTTACACAAGTAGGATACGGCTTCTCTATGGCACACCGTTGTGCTACGGTGATTCCGGCCAGAAGATCTACTTCCGCATCCTGACTAGATCAAGGAGAACGAGAGTTGTCATCGAACACCGGATGTGTGGGACACCTCTGGGGTGCTACCATTTGTGGCACTGGGATCACCGTGCAAGGACCAGGGGTGACTTGCAAGGAGCTTTGCTAACTTGAGATTAGTGCAAGTATGACTACACCATCCACGTTACACATCAATGTTAAGTACGTTTGTTCTACAAGTTTATGTTACCAAAGCCTCCCTCCATTACAGCATTACTCCTAGATAGATCTTGGGCATATTGGTATTACGCTAGTTAGGAATATATATATTTTTGCTGCGAACCCCTTAAAATATCATAGCACATGAGTAGGCCCATAGTGTATCTCTCCATCGCCAAGAGTAGTAATTCATGCCGAACACACCATATGAATAATTGGTGTACCATCCGGTAAGATAAAAGACCAAATTTATAATTACTCTTGTTCAGATCAACATTTTAAGAATCCTACGATGTCCAAATTGTATCCAAGTTCGCATGTGTTTCGCGGTCAAACGAATTTCTGTAAAGGCAATACATTGTTTGTGATAAACTACCGATAACAATTATTGATGAATCATTTCATGGTATATCATTTTGGGTCTATCCATCATAGTTATTCTCCTATCAACTCCGATCTCATATATCATTGGAAACTCCACAACGTATTGTCATTTTTCCCATAGTCAGTAAACCTAAACAATCATTGATACATGAACTAGTCTGAGAGGAAAAACTAGGGATATCTTATTGGTATTTATTATTCAACACATGTATTAGGGTTTCCTCCAAATACACATTATCCATATCTAATATAATTATAGAATAAAACAATAAACTTAATTATGAAATAGAAAATAAGAATATTATACATTTATTATTGCTTCTATGGCATATGTCCATCATCGCACCCCCTAGGGCTGCCGCAACCCCCTTTATATATAGAGGGTTGGGAGCTCTCTCTCCTCACACACTACACCATTCCATTTCTCTCCCGCCTCCCACTACTCCACCTCTTGGGCTCCGGCTTGGCGAAGCCCTACCCAATAGTTTTTTGCATCACCATCACCACGACATCGTGTTGTTGGAGATTCTTGTGGATCTACAACTTCCGGTACCCCGTAGGATCGAGGGAACGAAGGCTGTTGTCGATTTGTATGTGTGATCAAGTACGAAAGCGCTGCCAAATTGCAGTGGTCATCTTCGTGATTTTCAGATCGGCAAGTGTTCATCCATATCATCCTCGAGATTCAATCTCGTTAAAACTTTCATTCCTCGAGGGGGGTTTTCTATACGATGATCTACCTGTTACATGCATCTTCTAGATTAGATTTTGGCCCCTTTGTTGTTCATACCGTAGATTTTTTTGTTTTCTATGCTGCGAACCCTTCAGTATCTTGTGGCTATTATGTTTGTGCACACATGGCTGGATTCCTGCGATGCTCGGGCGGCCAGAATCCCCGTAAGTACGTGAAATCTGCAATACTGAAGCTAGACCATAGGGCTACCCCAACCCTATTGAAAACAAGGGTCATGATTTATTTGCCACATTCGAGTTCAAGGACTTCATGGATAACAAGTAGAAGGCTTACTTGTTTGTTGTCTGCATATATATATTGCCTGTTGAATTCATATATATTGTCTAATGTCTGATGTATTCATATAGTGTTCAATTATGTTTAAAGTGAACATGTGATAGAGGACTTCGTATTATGTTATGATGTATTTGGGTAAATTGATGTGTGTCTACTTGTTATAATATTGTAAGGATTTAAATCTGGCATATTTTGATTCTAGTGTGGAGATTTAAATCTGCCAAATTTTAGATCTAATTTTGGTTAAGAATTCTCACATGATTAAAAAAACTAACTATACGTGATATTTCAAAGTACTCATAATTAGGCGGGCATAACCATTTGTCGTGACGTCCAAAACGGTGCACCGTTTGACCAAAATAAACTGTGCGCGATAACCCGTAACACACACGATTCATCGCGCCAAATCGTGGGAAAAGCTTATCACTTTCGCATACGGTTGTTGTTCAAAAGTCGTTTGTCTGATCGCACATGGGGTTCAAGACCGGTATGTACAGAAGAGACGCATCACATATCCATGGATAGCGACGGTTTATAACATTGTGTGTGAAGGGCCATTTTCAACGTGTGCGAAGATCTGATCTATACTAGTGCTACCTTCCTAAACCCGCCCCATTGCCATCCTTTCTATCATGAATACAACTTCCGGTACCCCACAGGATCGAGGGAACGAAGGTTGTTGTCGAGTTGTATGTGTGATCAAGTACGAAAGCGCTGCCAAATTGCAGTGCTCATCTTCGCGATTTTTAGATCGGCAAGTGTTCATCCATATCATCCTTGAGATTCAATCTCGTTAAAAATTTCATTCCTCGAGGGGGGTTTTCTATACGATGATCTACCTGTTACATGCATCTTCTAGATTAGATTTTGGCCCCTTTGTCGTTCATACCGTAGATTTTTTTTTTCTATGCTGCGAACCCTTCATTATCTTGTGGCTATTATGTTTGTGCACACATGGCTAGATTCCTGCGATGCTCGGGCGACCAGAATCCCCGTAAGTACGTGAAATCTGCAATACTGAAGCTAGACCATAGGGCTACCCCAACCCTATTGAAAACAAGGGTCATGATTTATTCATTCTTCAACAAACACGTCTCCCACCTCCCATGTGCCACATTCAAGTTCAAGGACTTCATGGATAACAGGTAGAAGGCTTACTTGTTTGTTGTCTGCATATACATATTGCCTGCTGAATTCATATAGATTGTCTGATGTCTAATGTATTCATATAGTGTTCAATTATATTTAAAGTGAACATGTGATAGTTTATTATGTTATAATGTATTTGGGTAAATTGATGTGTGTCTACTTGTTATAATATTGTAAGGATTTAAATCTAGCAGATTTTGATTCTAGTGTGGAGATATTTAAATCTGCCAAATTTTAGAATGTCCCTTTATGACACTGCTTTTGAGCCAATATATTTTCTCCTTAGAATGGATTGCCATACACCATCTTCCGATAGTAGCTTAAAAACGCATTTGTCAAGGAGTGCAGTATTCTTGACTTCCAAGTCATGAATGCCTATCCCTCCTTGGTTCTTTGGACGGCAAATTATATTCCATTTAGCTAGCCGGTATTTTTTTTCTCGCTATCTTCTTGTCAAAAGTATCTTAATCGGTAATCCAATCTGTGTAAGACTTCTTTGGGAAGTTGGAAGAGAGATATCATATACAGTACCATATTACTTAGTACTGAGTTTATAAGAACCATTCTCCTCCAAGATAGAAATTTGCATTTCCAACTACTTAATCTTTTTTATAGTCTCTCCTCAACATGTTTCCATTCAACATTTGTAACTCTCCGACAATGAATGGGTATCCCCAAATAGCTAATCGGAAACTGCCCATGCTCGTAGCCAAATAACTCAGCGTACATGTGGGCCTCGCCAAAACAAAACAATTCACTTTTATGAAAGTTGATCTTAAGACCTGAAAGATGCTCGAAAGCTAACAAAATTAATATCAGGTTTCTCGCTTTTTCCAGATCATGTTCCATAAAGAGAATCATATCACCATCATATTGTAAGATAGAAAGTCCACCATCCACAAGATGAGGGACTACCCGTCAATTTGGCCATCAACCTTTACACGCTCAGTCATCACAACTAACATATCAACCACTATATTAAATAGTATGGATGATAATGGGTTGCCTTGACGGAATCCTTTCTTTATTTGGAAATAATCGCCGATGTCATCATTGACATTTACATCCACACTTCCTCTAGATAGGAAGCTATGGATCGGAGCTCGCCACTCTGCAGAAAATCCTTTTATTCTGAGAGTGTTGAAGGAAAGACCACTTGACTTTATGGTAGGTTTTTTCAAAGTCGATTTTTAAGATAATCCCGTTCAGTTTTCCTTATGTAGTTCGTGAACTATTTCATGCAAAATTAACAACTCATCTAGGATATTTCTACCTTGCATAAAAGCAGTCTGGGACGGATGAACCACACAATCAGACACTGAATTCAGTCTAAGCGTTGCAACTTACGTAAAGATTTTGAAACTAACATTAAGAAGGCATATTGGTCTGTGAATAACATGCGCACTGAATCGCGGCAAAAAAAATCCATATTTTTTAAATGTGTATGCCTATCGGGAAATTAGGCCGAGAGCTACGTGTCTCACTTAATTGGTAACTTCGAATATCCTGCGATACCCGCAAAACAAAAAGAATATCCTGTGGTGCCTCTCTAATGAACTGCAAGACGAACGGGGCATTGTCAGAGCAATCATCTTCAGCTGTAATAGTCGTTGTTGCACGCCTACTTCAATGGTGGTGATACCAACGAATCTCCAGACGATTTGATAAGATTTTCTTTTACCCATTCTTTTACTTGTGGCCTAGAATCTTTGAAAGGTGGAAAGTGGGGGGGAAAGTTACCGAATGGAGTGGTAACTAATTTCCAAATTCAAAGTCTTCCTCCACGATTTGGTCCCTACAATCAGATGTACCTGTCAGATCAAACCTAACATGCCAAATTAACAGTACTAATCTGCGCTGCGTTTCCACAAATAAACAGGTGACATGTACAGTTTTTTTCTATTTAAGGAAGCCGTCGCAATACATCTGCAAGAACCCGCTAACTAGCGGGTACCCATGGTCAATGGAAATACTGAAGGTCTGAAGCAAAGGCACCACGACCACCGCTCGATCGCATGAAATGTGAGGTCCTACTCGTTGGATTGACTTTGCCATGACTTCTGCCATGCGTCTCATAAGTCAACATGTTTCTTTTCGCCCAAGGAAAAAGCTTGACCAACAGCCAATAGCATCTAGTGGCATTGATTTATCGAGGAACGACGAGACACCAACCGAGCGATGCTCAGTTTCTCGCTCAACATATGATTCGCAGCCTGTTGCATTCTTCTCTTCAGTGTTGCTCACCGGCCGCCACCACCATCCCCGAGACCAACGACATTGCAACTCTTTTTTGTCCTATGAAGTGGAATTCTCTCAGCAGCAAGAAGATCATGCTCTCTCTTTTCGAAAATCGGTAATCTGAATCAATAGGTGCATATGACTTGTTTATTATATTAATACTTTATTTAACTAGTTTACACTGTACTCCCTCATATCTAAATTATTTGTTATAGTTTTAGACAAAATGCATCTTGACTAAAATTTATCTAGGTTCAATGATTTGCGATAAGTAATTTGGATCAGATGGAGTATTATACTTCATGGGTATAAAACATTGAAAAATCACAGGCTTTCCTCAAAAAAAAAAACACAAGCAACATGAAGCGTCTTTGCATCAACATGTTAACCTTCTATAAAGCCGCCAACCGCACTGGTTGTACAAGTCATATGCAACCATTTCAATATGGTTGCGCACTGGTTGTATAAGTCCTATGCAATCATTTCAATATGGTTGCACCCAATATCTATGGCCGCCGTTGCTCCAAGATAAAACCACATACTGGTCTAGTGGGTATTCAGAGGTATTGCTTGCAAAAACAAAGGTGATTATGAATTGTTAAACACAAAGTCATTAGGAACATGCCTCAATGGCATATATGGCATAAAACATACACACCACTCAGATTTGTGCTTTAAGAAGACCATGCCCTATCATATTCCTAATAAAGTTGAGGGCCCAATGATAGGGTTTGTATTGATATCAAACCAAACTATTTTTAATATAAAATGAAAATAATACATGTTTCTTATCAAAACTATGGGCTTGACTCAATTTTATCATCATACTATTTTCTCACTTAGGTACTTAAACTATCATATCTCGAGCACTTTGACCCCTAGTGGTTGTTGGAAGAGAAAAGGTGTATTTGGAAGTCTCTAAACATTTGACAAAAAACCACCAAGGCAAGTTACGAGATGAATTATATTTGTGTGAATTTTGGTTATAAAATATAACAAATCGCTATCTACACAATAATAAAAAAAAACAATAGCCTTCTTTCGTAGGATGAAAAAAATTAAACATTTATACAAAAATTTGAGCAAATATACTTCACACCATAACTTACGCACATGATTTTTTTTCAAAATCTTAAAATTTAAAAAGTGGTTTTCATGATACATGACTACCAAAAAGGCAAATAAAGTGTGCACGGGTATGATTGTTTGAGGTGGTGTTTTATTTTTCTGTTTTTGGCATGGTGATTTTTTGGGGGAAAATGTTTTATTGGTTCCAACCTCTGTACCAACATATGTACACAGCAAAGGGGCATGAGGATATGTCTCTTATGGATATATGCAACATTAAAAAAATTTGGATAAATTTGAGAGTTTTTCCTTCTTATTTCTAGGAAACATATAACTATCATGTTTACAAATTTATATTTGTTAGGAAACAAAACTATTTTGGTTTCTCGAGGCCGGATCTCTCGATTTATTCTTATGTGGTTCTATGTGCATGATCGTCGGCACCAACGCTGGCTAATAATGCCTTTCACAATACATATTACTCCCTCCATCCCAGTTAAAAGGGCACATATTAGAAATCATGCAATCCCAAATACCCCATTTCATAGGCATATAAGCATTTAATTTCATAGGAAGAGTCAATCAGAGGATTAGTGAGAGTCAAATTAGCCCCAATGAGAGGAAGGCTATATGTTTCATTTAAACCGGGACGGACGGAGTATCATAGAACATTTTCATATGAGAAATTAGAACTTCAGAGATGACTACCCCCAATGCATTGTCTTTTAAGTGGTGCTTCTTAGGGATATTACCTTTAATGACTTTAGGCTTATGCATGTGTGTGATTAGACTAGCCAATATTTTTTCCTATAACCGCGTGCAAAGGTTTGTATCTTATTAGGTCTCTCACAATATGGGGTTGCCTAACATGTCTAAGATATATACCAATCATCTCTCTCTCTCCCTTAACTAACATGCCACAATATAACGCTAATAAAACCTCCATCGTGAAAGGCCTAATACATCGGCAGAGGCTTCTAGTGTTATTTTGAGGTAACCTCTTGTGTTCTACCAAACCAAATATATAGTATTATTTGGTTTTGATCAGTCAATAATATATTACGCCGTACAGTAAGGAAACCCCAAAGATTTTAGATGTCCATGCATTCATGCTTTTAGTGTGATCGATCCAACATGCGTACCTTGCTCTCATGGATGATGTGTGAGTTTTTGTAGTTCTTACACGGGTTGCTCTTGAAGGCATGGCCTGGTACGGATACGTCTTCAAAGCAGCTTGTAATTGGACTATGGAATAGCACAACTCGTCATGTGATGAGCATTGTTAGGATATCTTCTAAACGTGATTCATGTTAATTGCAAACTGAGTCCATGCATGTGGAGATGGTTTTTGTGGTTGGCAGTGGACATCATCAATTCGCCCAGTTAATTAGTTTCCGATTTGACCACTAACAACAATAGTACTACACAGTTTGGTTGACGGTGGGTGGTTGGTCGTCATGAGGCTGATCATTGCGCCCCTTCCTGATCATTGAAAGAGAAGGCCATGATCTCCTGGTACAAAGTACTCTAACAATAACAGATCTCATCATGCACCCCCCATCCTCACTCAATCAGGTTTATAGGAGGATGCAGCTGGCCACATCAAAATTTCATTGTCAAAAGCGAGGGGAGAAGACCATATGGCTATAATTCAAAAGCAATCACTCCCACAAAGAAATCCCCAGCTGATTATATGTTTGCGAGGCACCGATATCCGGCACAGTGTTAGGCCCCACGTCACCTTCTGTTTTCCCCTGTAAGCTAGACACCGGGGGCCATGGTGCAATTAAGCACCACACCGGTTGCCCCAGTTAGTTGGCGTGTCCTTCTCCTGCCGATGCAAAGGCCAGGCAATGTGAGGGCCTCTCCAGGGTGCATGAGCCCCGTGCCAAAGGCAATGGCAACTCACTTCCCCAAGGACGGATGCATATATCATACTCCCTCCGTTCTAAAATAAGTGACTTGAGTTTGTCTAGATTTATATGTATCTACATACTAAAATGCGTCTAGATGTATTCGAATCTAGATAAATCCAAATCACTTATTTTGAGACGGCGGGAGTATATGGATGCATGGAGATGAAGGAGAGAGAGAGGAGGGAGCACTGCGAATACCTCATGTATGTGTGGTGGTGAAGGATGGTAGCACTCAATATACAGTCACCAGTATTTTTCAAGTTACAATCATGCAAAGAAGTTTGCAACACTCAACTATCATGGTACAATCATATCTCGTACGCATGCATGCAGTATGTATATGTGCAAGCTGCATATATATCCTACTTTCTACGTACACAATCGCGACCAAAGAGGCTATGCTACATGTTAGGTTAGAATAGAAATTGGTGAGGAATGTGCCTATGATCGGGTTTAATGGTGTTCTGTGATGGTGGTCTACCTCACCGTTGCCTAAATTTGCCAAACAATTGTCAGTATTGATAATAACTTTCCCAATTAAATAGGTTAACTAGCACCCTAATCATTAATAATGGTTTGAACCCAAGGTACTACTAACAACAATAGTACTTGTGGTTCTGTGTATCCTTACTTGGTGCAGATTTTCGAGAAAACACACATGACGATACTCAAATGATCATAACAACGTCATCTTTTCGGTGTTATGAGTTCCTTTTCTAACGGAATACCATACTTCTAATTACTAGGACCTATGGATTGTTCATTCCGCTAAAAGGTGCTAGCCAGGGGAAACTGCAATATTTGGGTCTGCCTAGTACTTATTCAATGAAAACTTGCTTAATTCTTGTTTGACTGACCATATTTCTAAAGAAAAATCCAATTGCATAGTGCAACTAAAAAAATTAATTGCAACAAGGTGCAGCCAAAAAATTTAAAATGGAAAAAATCAGTTGTCGCCATCTTGTTGCACGGGCATGTAGAAGCGTGAGATGAATGTAACCGTGATGAGGTGTTGCATCCTGCCGCCAGCTGTGGAGAAGAGGAAGTAGGATGTGAATGGGGTGTAGCGCTCTTGGTTGTGCAACGCCAGCAGGGACAAGTAAGAGTGGATATGGCGTCCAGTGCAAGGAGGAGGAAGATGAGCCAGCAGCGCAATGGCTGGTCCAGGAGATGTGGTCGGCCGTGAAGGCAGGTGCGGCAGGGTGGTGTCATGCACTCATGGTGGCTGATTGCAGGGGCGGACCCAGAAATGGGGCATGCACCGGGCTGGCCCTTGTGTGTAGGCCTTGAGCTAGTGTTTTAAAGGTAATTTTCCAAAAATTTAAAGGAAATTTAGTATGTTTTTGGGTCTAATCCCAGGGCTGCCTTGGGTGCAGATCCGCCCCTAGCTGATTGGTTCCTGGTTGGGTTGCTGTGGGTGAGGCCGTCGGTGAAAGCCATGCTATGGCTATGTCCAGAGCGGTTGATGGCGTCGCCTACGGGTGTCAGTTCTTTGTTGAAGGCATCGATGTAGCAGCTCTCACCTTTCTACCCCGACATGCTCTGGGGGAAACCCCACATCCAGTCTCACGGATGGGACGATGGTGGTGCTACTTGGTGTCGTGTTCCCTCTTGAGGGAATTGCTTTGGAGCTGGATCCGATCAGAGGGATCTGTTGCTCACGAGGTTGTGTGGTGGCAGCTGTAGGAGCCCCCTTCACATGCAAGGGGAGTCAGATGAGCCCTTTGATCTTTGCTCGCAGGTTTAGAGAAGGCACATGTTCTTCTATCTTGGCATGTCGTTTCTCTCTGGAGTCGTCGAGGTTGGCCCAAATGCTGTTGGCAGATCCGAGTGTTCCACCTGTTGACGTCTTGTATGTCTTGTGGTGTTCTAATAAGTGTGGCTTGTCGTTGTTAGGGTTTTCACCTAGTTTTTCTCAATAAACCAAGCAGTCCATTTTCTATCTAATCAATGAATTTAGCAGTTCTCCTGCTAAAAGAAATTAGTTTCAAGTTACAACTGGAAATAAACATCTTGTGCAATTAAATTATGGACGCACAAAAGGAGATGCATAAACCAGAAATAGTTACCCTTCTTTAAAGAAAGAACGTTTATGGTTTCATAAGAAATTCGAACTGAATCTTTCCCTTGCACCTGAAACTGAATTAGACATGTATATCTCTTATAATATCTATGCTGGTTAATACTTTGATTACTTATAGCATCTTGTTAACAGGGCACGCATGGTAATAGGTAGTTGCAAGCTTCCATCACAGATGCTTCCTCCGATCCGCAAATAAGTGTTTTTGTAGCTTCTTCCAAAGTCAAGCTTAGTAAAATTTGACTAACTTTATAGAAAAGCATAGCAATATTTATGACACTAAATTGCTAGCACCAAATTTGAAAATTTCATGTAATATATGTTGCTATATATATATATATATACGTAGTATATTACAAAAGATAAGATTGGTCAAATTTAATAAAGTTTGACTTAGACAAAAGCTAGAAGTGTACTTATTTGCTAGCGGAGGGAGTAGTCGTATGGCATGTATCTAGGAATCGATTCCCCTGTTTATGCCCTGGCAGACCATGTGACAGATGATGTGCAACACAAAAGAAAAAGGTGCGCAAACAAACCAACAAAACAGTAAGTAGAAGAAGAGTAGTAGTACTGGAAAAGAGAAAGAAAGTCGTCCCATAATTAATTCGGCGCTGCCTATCTATGTGCAACACCCTGGTTAGCAAGTAATCGGGTGAGAAAGATGGATGTGTAATGTGAACTCCAAGCCTATCATTGAGAAAGATGTCACAGGACGAGGCAGCCAGCCAGCAGCCTCTGCCCCACACATACACACCACCCCAAAGGTGAATTTCAAGTCCAGGTGCGTGTTCATGTCGTATGTGGAAAGCAAGAATGCGGCCAGGGAAAAGGTGCCAGGGGCCAAGGAGGCCTACCTGGAATTGGGAGAGAATAGCAAGGAAAATGTGCATACTACTAGTAGTAGTAGTACTTGATGGTGATGAAGGAAAGTAAACTTGGATTATTGGGAAGAAGAGGCCAGGCCAACCACACGTCTAGTAAATGAGAGCACATACGTAGGTGGTTCATGGTTGGGGTGGGTGCATGATGAGTTGTAATATTTTGCCACAATCCTCGCACATAAACACACGCCGCCCACGCCCGATCTGTTCTGTTCCTTCTCCCCCACAATCATTCGTGCAGATACATACCTAACAAATAAAGGTCGTGATCGTGTAAATACAACTAGAACTCGACCAATACTGCTATCTTGAACAAACATGATCTGTGTAATTTATACACGTACTAGGTGCGTACCTAACTGATCTAGAACGTGCCGACCCTTTGGAAACAGGTACAGAAAAACGGGATTCGCATGTCTCACCTTTTGTGGCACCTACATGCACGCTGAGCTGCTGATGCATGCGTGCGTGTGGGCAGAAGGGGCGAGAGAGAGGGGCTGTGATGTGTGCGTGCGGCTTCTAAATATTGCCAGCCCCTTTGCGCCCACGCGCCCACGTGGTCAGCTCGCCCCTAATCATGCCATCAGAAAAATTACAACTTTATAGCAGCAGTGATGGGTGTTGAGAAAATACTATAGAGATCGATCGGTAGCAGCTATCAGGGGAACACAGAGACAGACAGAGGGCGCAGCACGACTCTCTGGACCCGCCCGCTGCTGGGCTTGTGAAACCTCCGCAAGTGTCGAGTGCGCGTGCGCGTACGCATGTGTGATGTGGGTTCGCGCGTCGCCTTGTCCCCCCTCGGCCTCGATCGATCAGGTGGCTCCACGCACCGGCTCTCGGCTCCTCCTCCTCAAATATTCTCGACCCCTCAACCAATTCATTCCCCTCACTCATACCTTCCTTCCTCCCCTCCCCTCTCCTCTCCTACCCCGCACGAACAAACAAGAACACGCGTGCATGCACCTCCGCGACACCTCCCAACAATTGAACAGCCTGCTGCTTGCCACACGAGAGCGAGCTGATTAAACTCGGTGCCGGCCTACCCAAAGCGCGGCAAAGGTAGCGAGCGGACGGACAAGCTACAAACCATTGGAGCGCGCGGCCTGCCCTTCCGGTTGTGCTAGCTGCCGGCTTCGGTATGGCGCAGGAGGAGGCCCACGACGCCGGCCTGGCGCTGGGCCTGTCCCTCGGCGGCGGCGGCAGGGGCGACCGAAGCACGAGTAGCCGGCAGGCCCGCTGGGAGGCGTCGTCGCAGTGCCCGCTGGAGCCGTCGCTGACGCTCAGCATGCCGGACGACACCACCGTCACCGCGACCGCGTCCGGCGGGGGCGGCGGCCACAGCATGTCCTCGCTCTCGGTGGGCGTGAAGCGGGAGCGCGTGGAGGAGGCAGCCGACCTGGGCGAGATGGTCTCGTCTACGGCGGCGGCGGCCGGCGCCGAGGACGACGACGACGGCAGCACGCGGAAGAAGCTGAGGCTGACCAAGGAGCAGTCCGCGCTCCTGGAGGACCGCTTCAAGGAGCACAGCACCCTCAACCCGGTACGCACGTACTACGAAGCATGTGTACGACTCACGTTTGATTCCATTCCATTCCGTTCGATTGACCGCAGATAGCGCCACTTACCTAATAATCTAATTAATTACTACGTACCGAGATCTTCTCCATCTATTCTTGCTGAGATCTTCTCTATTTTTGCGCGTACATGCAAAGAAGCAAATTCACGAAATCTGCTCGATCGATATGAGTACCTGAACATGCTTTTTGGATTTGAGCAGAAGCAGAAAGTCGCTTTAGCAAAGCAACTCAACCTCAGGCCAAGGCAGGTGGAAGTTTGGTTTCAAAACAGAAGAGCAAGGTTAGTACTAGTACTAGTAGCTTTCTTATAGTATAACATACGCACACACAAGCAGTTTTGCACACGATCGATCGACTACATCTCAAGAGAACTTTTTTTCTGTTACGTTCATGCATGCATGGAAAATTAGTGAACATCTCAAGACTATACCCATGATATGGTGGTGATCAATAAGTAACGACGGATTTTTTTTTTTGTTACGCATGCATGCAGGACGAAGCTGAAGCAGACGGAGGTAGACTGCGAGTTCCTGAAGCGCTGCTGCGAGACGCTCACCGAGGAGAACCGCCGCCTGCAGCGCGAGCTGCAGGAGCTCCGCGCCCTCAAGTTCGCCCCGCCGCCACCGCCACCGACCAACGCCAGCAACTCCGGGCCCCCGTCGTCCTCCCCGGCGCCGCCGTTTTACATGCAGCTGCCGGCCGCCACGCTGACCATCTGCCCGTCCTGCGAGCGCGCCACCGCCGCCGGCAAGGTCGACCCCGACAGGCCCAAGGCCACCCACCACTTCTTCAACCCCTTCACCCACTCCGCCGCCTGCTGATCTCCGCTCCATCGCACATACTGCTACGCGCGCATGCATCATATCAGCAGCGCCACTGCTACTGTAGCTATCTGGCTTAGCTACGCCTACAATCGAGTAGCATGCAGTTGCCGCCATAGCTAATACCTCACCTCGCAAGTAACATATGATCCTGCAGGGACATGGACATGACCCTCCTACTTTTGCTATTTCTTGGTCTGGGGGTTTAGTTTCCGAATCATCTGATTAGCTAATCCATCCATCAATCATAGACTCAATACTATATCCATAGATAGGTAGTCAAACAGCCGTAGCTCCGTAGCTAGGCAGTACTCTCAAACCGGCCATTTGTATATTCTTGTGTATGCATGTAACTGTGGACCTCTCCTTTCGAGTTAGCTTCTCTGCCTTTTTGTTCCAAAAGTTAATTATCAGAGGGGAGAGGCCATTAGATTAAGCCGACGCTACTAGCTGCGCCGTGTGATGGATTCCTAGCTAGCCTAGTAGTGTAAGGCACAGTGTTCATTGGATGTGATGACATGAGAGAGGAGGCCCGGAGAGCCTCCCTGTCGTTCGGGTGCGTACGTGTGTAATGTGTATACCTTTCTAACTTTTTTCTATGTGCATATACGTACGTCTCAATGATTGTGCTGTCGGGGCTTAAACTCCGGATCGAGCCCCTGTTGCTTTCGCCTTTGCCGGTTAATTTATTGTACTAATGAGCAAGCTGGCTTAGCCTCTCAACTGCTCTGACTTAACCATGAATCTGTGTAATATGTTCTGTTGCGTTCTGGTGTTAGCTGGTTAACCAAGCCAATTTTCACACAACCACACATCTGCTTAACTAGAAGTTGCTGGTTAGTACTGCCGGGCAATTAATGATGATTTCTGCTGATCATGAGATGTCGTCTCAGCTAAACTGCTTAACCACGCAACCAGAAAATAAAATCATGATTTCTGTGTGCCTGCGGACTGTGAGATCGAGCAAACGAGATACGATCGGGGCGTGGTAGTTTCTCGCAGCATGCCAAGAAAGAGCCGGCCGGCCGACGCAAGGCAACAACGATAGTTTCGTTTCGTTGAGCAGGGGACGTCCACGTAGAGTGTTGCAACGGGCGTGCTTCTCTCCGTGCAGATTGGTCGTCAGTGGCCGCTCATCGATCTGGCAGTTACGTTGCAAGTCGGCTGTCTGGCAATCGGGCTACAGCAACCGTCCGAGGTCATCCGTGTAACGTGTCCCGGTTCAATGATGGCAAAGAATCTGGAACCGCTCTCTGCCTGATAGTAACTGCCTGGTGGCCGGTGGGTGGTGCAGTTATTCCAAACCGCGTTTCACCGTGGATGATTAGACTCTGCAAAATAAAATACTAAATAAAATTTTGAGGGAAAAAATAAAATAAAGTTAGTGGAGAAATTACAGACGATGTTGTAAAAAACATTGTGAGAGAATCATCACGTCACCAATTTATGGTTCAGTCGTTTAATCTAAGAAATTAATCTACAGTATTTTTTGCTAAAAAACTTTAAAAAGTTATCTGACTAGTGAGAGACGACAAACTTGTATCCCGCAGCGCCAATTATATGAGCCATGATGTATGCGTTGGTCCTAAAACGACGGGTAATTTGCCACCGTACCGGATCGTGCATCCAGCTTCGATGCTTCTAGTCCCAAACAGTCGTCTGTCCTCATGTGGTGGTTTCCCTATGGAGTAGACAGTATAGTATGCTAGTATCGCTTTAGCAGTCAACAATCGAGAAAGCACAGATATGTGTGGAGTAAAATACAGGCGACAGTATCCAAGCTAGATCGCCCATCTTTCGTCCTAGGAGATTAGAGCCTTAATCATATATACACACGGAGCCACCTCACGCGTACCTACCTTAGACTAGTATGCACAGCATGGAGCGGAAGCTTAGCTAGGTCGCCAGCAAACGCCCAAACCGCATGAGAAACCCGGCCGGTTTCCCGTGACCAGAGGAGACAACGGAACGGGAATCGACGGGTAGTAGTAATCTAATCTGACGAGTTAACGCCGGTCACACAGAGCGCGTGCCGCCGCCCGAGTGTGCCCCCGGCCTCCCCGAGAGTGAGGAGGGTATGAATGTGGCCTCCCCTCCGCCGTGACGCGTCGCGCGCCGCATGGCACCGCGATCGGAGCCTGCCTGACATTAAAAACAGAAGGTGTGTTATTTTCAAACCTCTCGACCTGGAACGCTGGACCTGGCCATGGCGCATGATCATCACCTGTCCTGGCGCGGCTGCGTGTCCACGTGACACCACTTCAGCTGTGCACTTACGGCGCCTGCGGAACGCGTTTGTGCACGCGCGTGCGCGCCGTCTGATCGGAGCAGCTAGCAAGTCCGCGGGTAGATTCAGACTGGTACACGGGCCCGGCGGTGCAGGTTTTGCTCAGGCGTTAAGCTATACTAGCTGCCAGCCGCTATTATTGAAAGAATGTTCGTCCTGTCCGTAGGTTCGTTGGGCTGGGACAGCGCATGCTGAGCACAGATGAGATGATGCTCCCTGGGATGCTGGGAACTGTGGATCTGGACGGCGACGCCAACTCATACATGTACATTCATGGGATTCTCAGATCTCGGTTCTCACGGCGGATCAGAAGGGCGGAGGTCCGGGGCACGTAGTACTGAGGAAGATCCGATCTTGCATGATTTGGTTATTATGGAGGAGGCTGGCAGTAAATAGCGGATGGATATAATTGGTGATGATGCTCGTACGCGGTACGCGTGCGTGGGTGGTGGAGCGTAGAGCGGGATCGATGGAGGGACCATATATCCATGTTCTATCATCCGTCCATGGGGGTACTAGGCTGTCTCTCATCATCATCGTTTTGGATTTGGTTGCGGATATGGTGACGATGCCCCGCAGCCCACATGAGGTGCCCGGATCGCGGGTAACACAAGCTAGCCTCGGACAATCATTGGCCGCGCGCGGCAGCAGGGTCACGTGTCTGACGACCTCAATTAGCAAACTGTGCAGCAGCAACTGTCCACATTGCTAGCGACCTTGTCTTGCCAAACGTCTCAGCTAATAAATCATGCAGCAGTGCTGCAAATGGACACTCCGTATTTGGTACTCCATGAGTATTTTGTACAGTAGTACTACTTATTTACGCATGGAAATGATTTTGTGCGTGCGTGTGTGTGGAATCCGTGTCAACAGTGACGAGGCATGGCCCCCTGCGCCGGGCAAAGATATGGTTCGTATGGATCATCCGTCCCCTCCCCTGCTGACTATTCGTGCCTATCCTGCTATACACACATATGCCGCGTGCAGCGAGCGATTTATTCGGGCGGTACAATCAAATCCCGTTCTAGGTACGTACCGATCCGATTCGACATTGACATGAACCGCCCACTGCACTGTACTGTACCGGCCGTCCAAAAGATTGATTGTCCCCGGCCGCGAGTTGAACTGCCCCCGTCACGTACTAGTGTACCGTGTCGCTGATGATACGAGACGGGCGCCAACGGGCGGTGCGCAGCGGAGGAAGACGCGCGCGCGCAGGGGAGATCATATCTAGCTGCGGATTTCCGTCTCGCTTCTGCACATTATCCGTGCCCTGCTTTCTGCCTGCACATCACATCGGAGGAGATATGGGGGGATATATGCGGAGCCCCGGACCTCGAATCTGGCTGACGATCGACCATGTCCTCAACCTGCCGACGGCCTGCTTTTCGCGAACACGCAAAGAGGAGGGATGATGGGGGCAAAAAAATGGACCTCTGCTTGCTTTATCAAATATACTCCCTCCATAGTTTATGTATGTTTCAACAAAGGAAAAAATAGCACGCCATAGCAAAATATCCCAGGCCATAAAATACGCTATGAGCGTGATATTAGTGAGATATTATGCACTAATTAATTTAATGAGACAATCCTAAGCACCCTATATATAGTGTGATATTAGTAAAGTTATTGTGGTTTCAACACATGAGGTTTCTTTTCGAATAAAGAAATTCCGTTCGGTACTTGTCTAGGCACGATGCATCCGAAGGACACACGGTGCAACGGAGACGGATCTTCTCGTGCTAAATTGATGCCAATGCGTGTGGTGACGGGTACGTCCGTGCCCCGATGGGTCCAGCTCCAGTCCGACCGATGGGTTCGTCTTATCACCAACTCATCACTAACGGAAGCAGCATACGATCCCGTCTGCTTGCTATCCTGCATGCGGCCATGCATCGTGGGATAGGATCATTAGGATTTAGGAGCGATCATGATCTTGCTAGAGATAATGCAGATGGATCAGAAATTCCAAACTGGGGGGCGAGACGAGTCAAAAGGTTTTGCGTATGGGCGTAGATCCAGTATACTTGGAGGCCGCCTCTCAATCACGGACGAGCCCCCCTGGTCCAGTGGACAGTGGTTTGCGAATAATATGTTTTGCTTAGTAGAGGCAGTAGAGGCTCGATAAATTTCGTAGCATGTGGTACAATAGAGCCTCTGCCGATGCACGTGGGTCGTGTAGAAAAGTTCGGAAAACGGCACAATCGCCGGGTCAAAAAACAATTCTCTCGGAAAAACAGATTGATGGGCTGGGCTTAAATGCCTGCATGCACAGTGTGCTGATTGAGTGGTGCCGAGTCCGAACTGGCCCAGTTTCACCTGTGGAGGCCTCGGTTCCGTTACAGGGAACTAAACCCTGCAGGAAATTTGTTTTTACAACTAATTCTATTTAAGAAATTTTCAAGAACAAGACCAATTTTATTTAAGAAAAATATTGACCAGTTAATTAGCACAAAATATGGTTAGAAATGATATATGCATCCTTGCCTACTGTACAACCTCGAAGGCACATAAAGCTAACCTGAATACCCTGGAAAAAAAACCCTGGATACCACCACAAACTGCACACACACACATCCTGCAAGGCATGATAAATCCTATTTGATGCGTTAGAGCATCTCCACTCCCCCAATACAGAGCCGGAGTTTGGCCTTACGAGGGGCACCAGCGCAGGTACGTCCTATCGGGGTCACCACCTCCCAGCCGTCGCCCCTAAACAGCCCTCCAAATTGCAATTGCAAATTCAAACATTCAAAAAGTCGCCAAATATTAAAGATAATTTTGACGCCACTGGGCATAACATAGTTCAGGCGATGCAATCACCGCAATCACCGGAATACAAGTCCATCGGTGATCAAAATAAACATACGAGGAACACGAAAATCAAACATGGAGGGGATCATCCGCCGCGGTAGGAGGCACCTCCGGGGTCGCTGGCGGCGGAACGGTGGTGCTGGCCTAAGTGCAGAACGTGGTCAGGGTTAGGGTCGGGGTCGCGGTCGCCGGTGTCGGGCTGCTATTCTGGTTGGCGGTCGCTCGATTCTTGGAGAGGATCAGACATGCTGATCAACACACCACGCCCTCACCTCGGCATCCTTGTCCTTCATGTCGACCATCAAGATCGCCAAGTCCTCCCTCCTATTCTTTTCCACCACGTTGGCCTTGATGAGGCCAAGCTTGATGTCCTATCGCTCGATGACCGATGCCCACCTTGCCACGGCGATCTCCTCCTACCTAGTGGCTTGGTCCGCCCTCATGTCGGCGTACGTGGCGGCGTCGGCCATGCAAATAAGTATGGACGAGTGTAGTTTCTCGATGGCTAGCGCCGCGTCCCTCATGGCCTTGGACTTCCTGTGGCCGACGGGCCAGCCCTCCGATGTCGTAGATGGCGCCGCCCCCGTGTCGTAGTTGCTGGACTTGGCCTTGGCGAGAGAGGTCCGCGTATCTGCCCACTTGTCGCACCCCTTGATCTGTGTAAAGACGTGGATGAACTTAAACTCGTTGTTGTCATTGTCCTCGTGGTAGGCGGTGATCATGGCGCGCATCTACGAAAAACGCAAGTCGGACACAAGTCTAAAATGGGTGGGAGCGAGCGCGATGCGGGCTGTTTACCAGATCATCATAGTTGGTGCCGCTGACATGGACGCGTCGCACCTCCTCCACGATGTCGTGTCACTTGTTGCAGGCATGCTGGATCATGTACCAATAGTGAGGCATACCGGAGTCATTGCGGTCATGGTGCAAAACCTTGAAGTAGGGGTCCAACAACCGCCGCTCATCGTACACCACCTTCACCCTCTTCCAATAGCAGTCTGAGTTCTGGTTGGCACTAGTGAAGGGGTCTATGCTGACGGGCTTCCAAGCTTCGGCGATGCACTCATCCTACCCGAGCTCCACTTGGGGCCGTGTCCGCCGCCTCCTTTCTTCTTTTTCTCCCTCTTCGCCTCCATGGCCTTCTTCTTCCCTTTCAAGTCGACCGCGATGGGCACCAGTACCTCCACCACCTCATCCTCAGCCTCGACTACCTCTGTGTTCGCGTAGACCTCGTCCTCCCATGCATCGATGTCGTCCTCCTCGTATGTAGCGGCTTCCTCTTGCGTGAAAGCCTGGGCAGAGGTGCCGTTGATCATGTCGGCCATGATGGACTCGTCCGTGGTGCGGTCACCGTAGTGCGATCCGTCGAAAAGGTTGGGGTCGATTTGGCTGATGCATGCGCCGAATAGGTTGGGGGCGCTCTGGTTGCTGCCAGCACCGAACAGGTTGGGGACGGTTTGGCTGCTGCCCGCGACAAACTGAGCGAAGCCAGGCCTCTGCGTGAAAGCAGGGAGGCGGCGATGGGCCGGAGAGGTGTCGTTGGCGAGGGAGTTGGGGTCGAAACCGCCGAGCGGGTGAAAGTCGTTGTTGCCTGGCGAGAAACGAGGAAGATGTGGCACCGTGTTCGGGTGGCTGGACGGTGACGCGCTAGACAACGCCGGGGAGGAGACGTTGCCCTGTCTCCCGAGGATGTGGAGCCCAGCGTTGTAAGCTGGAGCTGCCATTCCTGCCATGGAGGCCGCACCTTGCACCGCAAGAGTAGCTACACGGGCCTGCTCCGCCTGTGCCTCCGCCGCCCTACGTAACCTCGAGTTCTTGTCCCTCAGCCAGCGGCTGGCGTTCTCCTCTTCCTGGCGCTGGATGTCGAACACCCACTCCGCGTTGGTCATCCCCTCCGGCCGCTGCTTGTCGATCATCCCTTTCTTCGCGAGCGCCGATGCGCGGGGAGCTTGGTACCTCTTCGGCGACATGGTGGTGGCAGCGGTGGCCCACGGGAGGAGAGAGGTGGGGTGGGGAAATGGCGGGAATGGGTGGCCTGGAGAGAAAAGAGAGGGAAAAGGGAGGGAAAATTTTGGTGTTCCGCCGATAGGGCTGGCCCGCCAACTTTTTCAGGTTACGCCGGCGCCCCCGATTGACCCTCTCGCGTTGGGTTTGGCCTGGGGGCGCGGGATGTTTAGTTGGGTCGCACCGGCGCCATTCCTGCTTTAGGGGAGAGGGTTGGGCGAGTTTTTCTACGGCGGCGCCCTCATTTCACTCTTAGGGGGGCGAGTGGATATGCTCTTAGGCATCTGTTACCAGACAACTTGCACCTTCCACAGTTATCGATTCGAGACGGACCGGTCAACAAAGATTTCTGGGGTCAGTTTTCTTTTAGGTTTTAGGAAGGTTCCAAAATATTCTGGTTGCGGCTTCCCTCCAGTTCTCCTGGATTTTTTCTCAATATTCATTTTTTCCTTTTTGTGCTATTTATGTTCTTTTACGGTTTTTAAAACCATCACATTTTCAAATTTGTACCTTTTGCAGTTCATATATTTTAAAATTGAAATATTTTTCAAATTTGAATATTTTAAATTGCAAATATTTTTAAATTTGAAAAATCAATTTTAAACACTTTATTAATCTGATTTGTTTAAAAAACTAAAAAAATTCAAAAAAATTAAATATCAATATATTTTTGAAATATGGGCATTTTTTCAAAAGAATAAACTTTTTAAAATATGAGCATTTTTATTTAACCAAATATTTCAAAATTAATAGAAAAATTGGACCCATAGAATGAAACATGGAAGGAAAAAGAAAAGGCGAGCCGACGAAGTGGGTTGGCCCACCCGGGAACTCCTTTAAGCGTCACGCCCTAGCGAACATGTGAAATGTTGGATAGGAGCCGCGGCAAGGCACTTATATCCATGCGATGGGTGATATAGTAGTCTGTAAGTTTTACCCACTCAAATTTAAGTGTTGCTGCCAGCCATAAACCGCATGATGTCCATGGAAACACTAAGCACCTTGTTGTTTTCCCCACATCGTCATTGTGGTGACCCAACTAGCAGCGTTTGCATCGGGTGTCATGATGATACAACCATTGTTGCGCGGGGGCCTTGATCAAGACGACACCGATCGGAAATACGCAACCCCTACGTGGAGCATCAATGTCAAGGTATTTAACGACGGTAAATTTATGTTAGGAGGGCTCACGCTTGGAAATCGAGATTGTACCACACCGAGATAGAGATTTATACACGATTGCCCCCTGGACAAACCATATCGATGTCCAGTAAAAATGTGGGCCTCTCGGATTAATCCTCCGAGAAACCCTGTTATGCATACAACTACGATTCCATGATCAGTTAGTCGTGACACATAACCGACAAGTATCATTACAACATCCGAGAATATACCGAATTACAAGACTTATATAAATGCGTTATGGCTACATCAATAATCATTAGCGGAACTTCATCAAACGTAGAGCCCGAGTCATGCCTTAACCTACACGCAATTGACTGGGAGAACGTCCTAGCTAGCATAGTCGTCAACACCACCTTCTTCTTGATATCTGACCAAGTTAATAGCTAAGGACAATGCCAGTGAGTATATTGAATGTACCAGCAAACCACCTTAAGATAGTTGTTGTAACAAGAGGATATGCATTATGGTTGTGGTAGGAGGAGGGCTCCAAGGGAAGTTCTTTTCTAAAATAGTTTCTCTTGTAGATATAGCATCTCCATATCTTTGTTGAAAAAACTTTTATAAACATTTTGAAAAAACCTTTTTGAAAAGTTTTGGAAAACATTAGGATTGGGCCACCCATTTGTTCCTTTCTCCCGGTCGTCCCACGACCAAACTCTTTTCATTTCTTTCTGACCATCTGATGGCTCGTGGTTGATATAGAGCTCGTTGGGAACCCCAAGAGGAAGGTATGATGAGCACATCAGCAAGTTTCCCTCAGTTATGAAACCAAGGTTTAATCGAACCAGTAGGAGCAAAGAAACACCCCAAAGGTGTTGCTAGCTGAGCCTTGGCAGGGCGCACTACCGGTGCTAGTAGCAACGTGGAGACCTGCACAACACAACCACATAACTCTGTCCCCAACTTGCGATGAGGTTGTCAATCTCACCGTGTTTTGCTGAAAACAAAGGATTAAACGTATCGAATGAAAAGAAGTAATAGTTTGCAGAAAGTAAACACAAAGCAGTAAACAGTTTATAGATTGTATGTAAAGAAAAGGACCGGGATCCATAGTTCACTAGAGGTGGCTCTCCTTAAGATAGATAACATGCTGGGTGAATAAATTACAGCGGGGCAATTGACAAACATCGAGAAAGCAATACATGCATATACTAATCATCTTGACTCCTTTGAGAGTTGATTGGGCCTTACAACATTATACATAGACCGCCATCCAACTGCATCTATGACTAATAATCCACCTTCAGGTTATCATCCGAACCCCCTCTAGTATTAAGTTGCAAGCAACAGATTATTGCTTTACGAATTGCGTGTAAAGTAAACAATACGATTATTCTATGAACAAAGGATTGTTGTTTTCTCCCTAGTAGCAACCGCACATCTAGTACCTCAGAGATTTCTGTCACTTCCCCAGATTACCAGAGGCATGAACCCACTATCGAGCATAAATACTAACTCTTGGAGTTGCTAGCATCTACTTGGCCAAGATAGCTACTAACAACGGAAAGCATGCAAGATCACAAATAACAAAGAAATGATAGAATCAATAATCAATCTGAAATAGCATCTCAATATCCATCGGATCCCCACAAACACAACATGCAGAATTACAGATCTTGATCATGAACGGAGCTCACAAGATCTAGACATGAAAGCACAAAGGAGGAGAACCAGCCATCTAGCTACTACATGGATCCGTAGTCCAAGGATGAACTACTCACGCATCACACCGGAGGCTTGCATGGTGATGAAGAAGGCCTCCAGGGTGAATTCCCCTCTCCGGCAGGGTGCCGGGAAGAGCTTCAGATCCCTCCCGATCTAGGGATGGAGATGACGGTGGCTACAGACTCTTTCGTGGATTTTTGATCGGGTACCTAGGGTTTTCATCCTGAGGGCATCTTATAGGCGGAAGGGGAGGCCGAGGGGGTGCCGGAGGCGGCCAGACCACCCCTCGCACGGGCCAGGCTGGGCCGTGCGGCCAGGTGGTGTGGTGCCCCCCTGGCCCCTCTCCGTCTCGTACTCTGGCATCTAATGACTTCTGGAAAAATAGGCACTTTGGCTTTTGTCCCGTCCAATTCCGAGAATATTCATTTTCTAACTTTCCTGGAACCAAAATCAGCAGAAAACAGGCAGCTGGAACTGTGGCTCTTGTTAATAGGTTAGTCCAAGAAATTATACGAAAAGTACTCCAAAGTGTGGACAAAACACAAGAAAGTGGATAAAACCAAGCATGGAACATCAAAAATTATAGACACATTTGCAATGTATCACCATCCCATGGTCAAAACCTTTCTCCTTTTCGACCATCCCATGGTCAAAATATTTTCAAAGCCTTTGCTTTTCCAAAATCCTTTTTGAAAACAAAACCAGCACCGCTCTACAGAAGTTTGTCCAACCCGTCCATAACCGCGGACACGGCTATTCGAATAGATTTACACTCTGCAGAGGTTGTACACTTTACCCACACCATCCGGGTACACTACCCTGATCTTCACCGATATTGGCTCGAGTAACCGATCAAGACTCTCCGGATGCCCACTCTAAGATAAGTGCCCACCCTATGAGTATTAATCCCCTAAAAACCAGGACGTCGGGTACCGAGGACCAACCGGAGCGCTTTTTCCACTTCTCGAGTGTGCGCTTTCAATGAGGGGCTCATAGTAACGCGTGGAGGCCATTAGACCCTTTGTTCCTTCTCCAGGTCGATGTCCAACATGGACCTTTATCGGAGAAGGCCCACCCTCCAGGGATCCCTGATCCCCTGTAGTTGTTGCGAGGCAGCTTATACCAGAGTAAACAAACATCAAATCCAGCCCTGTCCCATTCTAGAGTAATGTGGTTGCACGAGGTTAAGTTGTTATAGCTAAACTGCAAAGAACCGGGTGCGTTTTCGTAAACCTTTTTCCTCTAGCTTTTCTTCAGCATTTTGTAAAACAAAACCTTCTTCTTTTTCAACATCTCTTGGGAGGTCCCACCTCACCAAGGTTTTATCATAAAACATTTGGTAAAACTTTTTCCGGGGTCTTCCCATCCTATAGCTTTGCTTCGGCTAAATCGGGGTCTCCAAAGTGGTATGGTGTGGTACACCATCTGTTCTACTAGGGACGAGTAGGTGTCATCAAGGGGGTTGTACTTAATAGTACAAAAGTGTAATAATTTGGAGGAGCCGAACCACTACCATATATACATCATCATATAGCAAAACAATGCAGTTTTAATAAACAGTAGATAAAACATGCGTAAGTAAAATAGTAGGACAAGGATTATGAGCAAGAAGGTGGCTTGCCTGATGATCAGCAATATGGCATAAATTTCCCTAGTCTTCTTCTTAGAATACCCAATAAATAATAGTAAGAAGTCCCTTCCTTCTTGTCGTCAGACATTCACACTATCGTCGTCATCGGGTATACATGCAAGCAGGCAAATCCACAATCAATACAAGGCATTCATGCAACAAACCATACATCAAACAAACATACTGAATACTACTGAAGTTGGTGGTTTTGGAGGAGGGGAATACTAGGAGTGGAAATTACTAGGTTGCCATGGGGGTGTTTTTCCATTGGAAGATAGATGTCTAGGATAAATACTATGAACTTGGATTGGGGTGCTGAGGTCTATAGGATACCAATGTGCAAAGGTGATATCCTCAGATAGGTCTTGCCAAACCAAGGCTAACACAAGTGGTTTCACTTGATTCTCAATTACCTAGATTTAGTTATGATTTCTATAGTGGAATAACTCTAGTTTGAGGAAATAATTCTCCAGAATTTATCTGGAGCTTTAAAAATTATTTCCTTGGATGGCTAGGTAGGCTTTGATGTACTGAACCACATAGAGTTGGAATCTTGTCAAAAGGATTACCAGAATGCCCTCAGGAAATTCCCAAAGGCAGTTCTGTGAAGTTTTACTCTTTTTCACCAGATTAATTATATAGAAGCTATTGGGTTGGTTCGCAGGGCAGGTGGTATGAATTTTGAAATACCTTTCTGTATAAATTGTATTCACTCTTTTGGAGTTGCCAAACTCCTGGGGTGATTTATTTAGTGAAAATACCCATTACAGAAGTATTTAAATCACTAAAATTCAACCAGAGCTCAATAAATTCTGATCTGCTAGGATTTGATGGGTACTGATACTCTGAGGTTCTGGGAGGTGGAATTAGGTCAATACCACACTTGGTTTGACCTAGAGAATTTATCCAAGTCAGAAAGTTGCTATTTTTGTTATTTTTGTTAAAGGAATCCTTCTGCTCACCTTGGCATAGGACCTATGCTAGATGGTAGGTATATCAAATACCTCTCAGTAGGACCTTGATTAAACTCAAATGAGTAAGGCTAGCTCACAGAGGAAATGGTTTAGTGCAAAGTATACTTGGCAGCAGAATAAATCCCAGCAATTAATGCTAATTTGTTTGAACTTGGGGTTGCCTCTGTGTGTTTGAGAAAACATCAGGGAATCACCAGAAATTTGAATCTTGGCATTTGGACTTGATTTGCATTTTCAAATGGATTTAAACCTGCTGGTCCTTTTTCTGGATCTGAAATAAAAAGAAAAGAAGACAAGCAGCTGGGCTGGATCTGAGGGGAGATGGGCCGCAGGAGGTGGATTCGGCCCACGGCGGGGCGACACGGCGCGCGGGAGCCATAGCTTGAACCTGGCAAGCGGGGCCTGGCGGTCAGTGAGAGGGGGCGACCGAAGAGGTATCGGCCAGATCTAGCCGTTGGTTTAAGTGGCGATGGACGGTGGAGCGTCGTCATCCACCCGGGCTCGCCGGCGACAGGGGCTAACCCTAGCCGAGGGTGGCGCGGGGCGGGGAGCTCACCTGAGGGCTCAGGGGAGGGCGTGGAGGTGGTAGGGCGACACGGTCGACGACGGCGAGCAGATCGATGGGCGGTACGACAGTGGTGGTCCACTGGAAGTAGCTCGTGCGACGATGGCCGAGAGCGACCTCATCAGAGCTCGCTGGCAAGTACAGAGGAGTTGGTCCTGGACAAAAAGGAGCGTGGGGTTAGGTAGAGGAGAGGTAGGGAGTCGACCATGCGACATGCAGAGGAGGGGAGCAAGGAGGAGAGAGCCTTCCTCGATTTCTTGGGGAGGCCGAAGCTACTCCTTCTCCTTCCTTCGGACAACACAGAGCAGGGGAGAGGGAGGGAGTGCTGGGGGAGGTAAGTGGAGGTGGGAGGGAGCAAATGAGGGGCAAGGGCTTGCTGGGGGAGGTCTCTGACCATATATACTAGGGAGGAGGGGTAGATGAGGTGAATTACCCATTTGGACATGGTGGAGAGGGAAGGCTGGCCAGGGATTGGTCCAGGGGACGGTGGAGTGGGGTAGGATCGGTACTTGGTCGTGCTGGATCAGAGAGGGAGGGGTGGCAGCTGTGGTAATTAAGTGGGGGCAAATCTTTGTAAGATCTTGTTTCTCTCTCTCTCTCTCTCTTTCTACTAGTACAAGGGCAAAATGGGAAGGGCTGAGGTGATGCTACAGTGCTGGTCAACCAGGGGTGTGTCCTGGCGTTGAGGATAAGCATTGAGTAAGTTTTGAGGAATTTTGGAAGTGGTTTGAGTAATGGATTTGCTTAATTGGCAAATTTGGATCCAATTGATGGTTATGAAGAAAGTCCAAAAACTTGCATTGGACCAGGGGAGAAAATGGTACTGGTAGATAGATGAGGTAAAGGTAGACTCCTAGGATTTAACTGAGATTTTTTACAAGGGGTTTTAGTCCCCATAGATCCATTTATTCAAAAAGGGCAGAAGTGCTTTCTAGTGGATCATTTGATAAATTTCCATTGGACAAGGTTGGTTTTTGATGTGGAAGGGTCCCAGATGTGAATACACACTTAGGGAAATTTTCCTAAGATTTATGGAGGCATAAAAGTATTTAAAACAATTATTATTCCAATTCAGCCATTTAAGAAAATAGGCAAAAACAAATAATAAAGCTTCTCAAAAATATTTATTTTTGAGGTGGAAAGATAGGGTATGATATATGGAACTCACATGAGCCAAAAAATAGAGAAGTGTTTTGGCAAAAACCAAACTATATTTTATGGAGGGAGTTTTGGAGATTTTGACTATTTGAGGAATTAAATAGTTTTGGGGCCATAATAATGATGGATAATATTTGAGAAATCTTGATGATAAAGGTATATGAGGTAGACAAGTTTTAGCAAGAATTTGCAATTTGTGGAATGGAATTCCAACTTGAATTAGATGGAGGAACATGGTATTTAGGATCTAGGGTGATGTTATTTTTATACCACCAAAACAAGCTTGCACCTTGGAGCTCATAGCTCACCTTGGTGCAAGGGATTGATAGGTAGGTAGACCAAGTCATATAGATGATCATGGCAGGAAGAGTCTGAATTAACAACATTTGAGATGATCTAGAGCTGATGGCAAACTTTGTTGAATTTAAGGCTGTCATACCAAAAGAGTCATGATGCCTTATAAACCAAGTGGGTTTAAGAAGCACAGAGATCCATTTGGAACAAGTTAAGTAGATTTTGATAGACCTATAAGAGTAGATCACCACCATGCAGAGAGTTGGTCCATAGAAGGTTGGATGATGATGTGAGCTTCTACCAAAGTAGACATGATGACTAGATTTGCAGGAAAAGTTATTTTCTTGCCTGCAAAACCACCAGGAACAAGTGGGTTGGAGGATGATCTAACCAAGGGAAAATGTGGGCCTTGGTCGTCCTTAGGATGGTTAACGATATGGTTCATATGCATTTCCCAAAAATGCACATGGTTTGAGAATGGGAGGCATTCAAAAAAAAGGGGATGTTGGTTTCCAGAATTAGCCAAATTTGGCAGTTTTGAGGATTTTGACTAGAGTATGAGAGGGAATGTTTTGTGAGGGGTGGTAAGGTATCAGAGCATCAACCAGGGGATGATATTGAAGAGTAGATTGAGGGGAAGGGATCCATGCTTGACACTAGTCTTCATGGACCTAGAAGCTTCTAGAAGGGATCACTTTAGAAGGGATCTGGTTAGTGGTTTTAGAAGATCACCTAGTATCTAGAGATTAGATCCTGCTTTGTACTCTTGCTTAGGGTGTGGTGATTTGGAAACCTCTTGATCCTAGTGATGAGCTCCTAAAGTAGCTCATACTATCTCCTAAGCAAACAAATCAAGCAGTAGATCAAGGCAATTCATCAGACAACAGATCAAGGCAACTCATCTTATAAACTAAGCAAACTTACTACTAGGGTTACCATCAAGTCTGACTTGAGGTAAGGTTGGGTAATTTGAAAAGGGTTGGAGTTTTAATAAGATGAGAGTCTTTGGTATCTCTACCAAGAGTAGAGTTCAAATGCTTCATAAAAAGGTTTTAAAAAATCTAGAGATAAGAATAGTAGAAGGTTCTGTCTTGAAAACATAAGGAGATTATATTATATATCTCTCCATAGTTTTGTCAATAGAAGCTACCAAAAATAGTTTTGGTTACATAAGCATCTTGGCTCACGTTTTGAAATGCCAGAACATTTGTGAATATGGAAATTAAGCCAAGACTGTTTTGAGAAGTAGCTTTAGCCAACTTGGGTTAAGGTAAAGGGTATATCATCTAATACACATTCCTATGCATAAGCATATCCAACAACAAGCAAAACTTCAGCATTAAACAAGAAAAAGTTTTTATTCCCCCTCATTTTTGCATTCTAGACAACTAATTAGGGTTGCAGAATTTGGGATGTTACAAAAAACCTTACTCATGTCTGTGGGTGGGTGATCTCGAGGTAAAATTTAATCTCACCTATGGTAAATGGTAGTAATCACACAGATGGCATGACAGACAGAGGGATCTCTTGGATCTTAGTTGTGTGTCCTCCATTCAGAATCTCTACCCTCTATATATACAGTGGGCTAGGGTCACAAAGTGTCGAGATGGGTTTACATTTAGCGACATCTATATTAAAACGCTAAAAAGAATATTTAGATCTAATCTTGCTGGAGTAACTTAATATCTCGAATAATTAGTGATTATGTGACCCTCCGTGACTTGGCAGCCAAGGTGATGGCATCCGGGCTAACGCCCGAGGTCCGAACCTACGTGATAGGGCACCTTGGTTCTAGGTGGGCCATCTTTAGGCTGGCTGGGCCCACCCAGTACATATGACCTCATCAATTTGCATTTACAAGCTCTTTTATTTGCTACATTTATTTCACCAGAAAATACAAAAACACGTTTACTTCTTGCCACTATCATTCCATTTAGTTTTATCTATGCATATATATTAGTTTGTTTTCATTGTTTGCATCATTAGCTAGCTTATTTCATTTTGTTATTTACATTTTGTTTTTTAGTCTAATACAAAGACTTATGCCTGACAACTCCACGGTGAACTTTGGGACACAAGGCAAGTTATCTCGTTTTATTGGTTAGTAGAAGAGGAGATGCAAAGGGTTCTACTATTTCTCCAAGAGTTCGATATTAAATTCCAAGTTACCTTTATGGGGAAAACATACTTGCTACATCACTTGGGGCTTGGAGTCTAAAAAAATTGGTATCCATGTGATTTGGTGCCATCAGGTATTGAGCGTGGTACAATGCCCACACCGTCTCTACCATTAGGTTACACGGACCAAAGTAGTTTCTGGTGCGACTATTTGTGACATGGGTATGACTTATCGGGTTTCCACTATTGGTATACCTGGTACGTGTCTGAACCAAGGCCCATAAAGCCCATAACAAAAAAAGAGTTCTAGGAGCATCCGAAGCCCAGGAACCAGACGTGATGACCAAGGCAGAAGCCCAAAGTTGTAAACCGACATAATCATAGAAATTTTATTCGAGTTGTAATCCGGCACGTGTCAGACTCTCGGATCCAGCCCCTCATATAAGGGCTAGGAGGAGCCGACGGGGAGGGCAACGTTTTTCCTGTCATAACAATCCGTTGTAAGCTAGATTACATCTGGAAACTCAGCGACTTTGTTCTCCCCATCAACAAAGATTGGACAAGCAGGAGTAGGGTTTCATCTATGAGGGCCTAGATCTGGGTAAATCGTCTTCCTTGTTTGTCTGATAATCCGATGAAATCACCAACGCTCTCTCTTCCCATAAACCCAAGTCCATAACAAAGCACATTTCCGAGGTCACCCCTCGTCAATTGGCGCCATCTATGGGAAAGGTGAGCGTTGGAGTCATGAATTCGGCACTCCCTCTTTACCAAGCCACGACTCGACGATCGGGGATGGTCAGATCCATTCTGTCCCCAACGACATCAATCCACACCCACCCACCCTTCTATTGGCCCCTGACAACCTCGACCAAGAGACATATCAGATGATCAGGAGCCTCAACTTCCGCATCAGATCAGCGGGAACTTTCCGTATCTCGGATCTGATCTATTCAGGTCCATCAGTAGCAATCACAACACCTACAACAACACTTGCGTCTTTTGTCGGCTCCACTGAAGGTACAACCCTATCCTCGACAAACATCACAAATAATCACGAGCACGTCACAAAGCAGGAGGATTTGGCTGATCTCTGTGACAGCCTCTAGATGTACTCGACGTTCGACGTAGAACTCGTTGGGAACCCCAAGAGGAAGGTATGATGAGCACAGCAACAAGTTTTCCCTCAATTATGAAACCAAGGTTTAATCAAACCAGTAGGAGCAAGGAAACACCCCAAAGGTGTTACTAGCTGAGCTTTGGTAGGGCGCACTACCGGTGCTAGTAGCAACGTGGAGACCTGCACAACACAACCACAGAACTTTGTCCCCAACTTGCGATGAGGTTGTCAATCTCATCGTGTTTTGCGAAAAACAAAGGATTAAACGTATCGAATGGAAAGAAATAAAATTTTGCAGAAAGTAAAGACAAAGCAGTAAAAGATTGTAGATTGTATGTAAAGACAAAGGACCGGGATCCATAGTTCACTAGAGGTGGCTCTCCTTAAGATAGATAACATGCTGGGTGAACAAATTACAACGAGGCAATTGACAAACACCGAGAAAGCAATACATGCATATACTAATCATCTGGACTCCTCTGAGGCTTGATTGGGCATTACAACATAATACATAGACCGCCATCCAACTACATCTATGACTGATAATCCACCTTCAGGTTATCATCCGAACCCCCTCCAATATTAAGTTGCAAGCAACAGATTATTGCTTTACGAACTGCGTGTAAAGTAAACAATACAATTGTTCTATGAACAAAGGATCGTTGTTTTCTCCCTAGTAGCAACAACACATCTAGTACCTTAGAGATTTCTGTCACTTCCCTAGATTACCAGAGGCATGAACCCACTATCGAGCATAAATACTAACTCTTGGAGTTGCTAGCATCTACTTGGCCAAGATAGCTACTAACAACGGAAAGCATGCAAGATCTCAAATAATAAAGACATGATAGAATCAATAATCAATCTGAAATAGCATCTCAATATCCATCGGGTACCGCAAACACAACAAGTATGAATTACAAATAGATGATCTTGATCATGAACGGAGATCACAAGATCTAAACATGAAAGCACAAAGGAGGAGAACCAGCCATCTAGCTACTACATGGATCCATAGTCCAAGGATGAACTACTCACGCATCACACTGGAGGCTTGCATGGTGATGAAGAAGGCCTCCAGGGTGAATTCCCCTCTCCGGCAGGGTGCCAGGAAGAGCTTCAGATCCCCCCCGATCTAGGGATGGAGATGACAGCGGCTACAGACTCTTTCGTGGATTTTTGATCGGGTACTTAGGGTTTTCGTCCCGAGGGAAATATATAGGCGGAAGGAGAGGCCGAGGGGGTGCCGGGAGCCACCACACCACCCCCTGGCGCGGGCCCAGCCTGGCCGCGTGGCCAGGTGGTGTGGCCGGCCCCTGGCCCTTCTTCGTCTCATATTCTGGCACTTGATCACTTCCGAAAAAATAGGCACTTTGGCTTTTGTCTCGTCCAATTCTGAGAATATTCATTTTCTAACTTTCCTGGAACCAAAAACAGCAGAAAACAGGAAGCTGGCACTGTGGCTCTTGTTAATAGGTTAGTCCAAGAAATCATATGAAAAGTACTCCAAAGTTGGAATAAAACACAAGAAAGTGGATAAAACCAAGCATGGAACATCAGAAATTATAGATACATTTGCAATGTATCAACTCTCCATCGGATCTGATAGCGAGAAAACATCGGCTCCACCATCCCGCACCATGGACTCGATAAAAATCATCCATGATGAACCCAACAAAAGCTTTGACTCTAGGATCAAGAAGACCGAATCATACCTATAATAGGACCCGTTGGACTTCACTCGTCTAAGACCGAATCATACCCAGAATAGGACCCGTTGGACTTCACTCGTCTTCAGGAAAGTGTATCCTACGCTTCTGATAGCTGCAACAGCAACTAGTACATGACTAACCACTAGGTGTGTGTGATAATAGGAGTTGTGGCACCGGATGGAGAAAATTCAGAACCACGTGACTCCAAAAGTAACCCCATCATCAACACCAACGATTTCACCATGGAGGACGATGTAGAGGCACATAGAGATGGGTCGGAGACACCCATGGACAATCGTGTTGTTCAGTGACGCGAAAGAGATGGTAGAAACAATGCGGAATGATTAACTATTTGGATCTATGCCAAATCATGGGACAATGCGAGGAACGCTATCAGGGGTGTTTTCCCTATGATAGCAGATGCCACACGTGAAGAACTCGTGGCCTACTAGTGGCTACTCCACCACCAAAGGCGATAGTTGATCGAGATGCAGAGGGAACTAGAGGAGCAGAAAAAGGCTAGCCGACGAATCAAGTCTGACGGGCACAATTAATCTCCACCCGCAACTCCGCAAGCGTCACGTGAGGAGCTTAACCAAGGAGGGGTGGCTCACAGCTACAGAACATCCCCAAAAATGAAAGGCACGAGGTAACCCAAGATTTAGATCTATCTTTTATGTCGGTAGATTCTGTAGGCAACATAAAGGCTAAGACACCTCAATCCGCCATTGTCACTACCCAAACATACCTACTCGCTACTCAGCCAGCAGTCGACAATCAGCGGGCAGCTATCCATCGCTCTACCCTCATGGGCCTCGACATGGTCGGGTCATCACTCGTGTAAGGAGATAAAGAGGTTCTACTGCAACCCAAGAGATCACCACGCCATCACATCAGCCCTCGATAGGTAGTCAAAACCCGGAGGTCTAGCTTACCGCACCACATACGCTTTAACCAAACCTCACGTAGTCAATGCAAGATGCTAGGAATGACATCACGTAGTGCAGGGTCGACAGATCTCGGGACGAGCGCAGCACCCCGAAGATATTTGGATGTCGAGGATGATGATTACCATGAACCTTGTGGCGCAAGTTGCTTTACCCGTCGGGTTCACAAAATGCCGTTACCCAAGGATTTCAAGCTGCCCCATGATCGACAAAAGTATGACGATCTCCAGGAGGTAGAGGCATGACTGGGTGATTACCTGCAAACCATAAAGCTTCAGGGTGGCTCAAAGGCCACCGCTGTGCAAAGTCTGCAACTGCACCTGAGCGGCGCCCCACATTCCTAGATCAAGAAGTTACCCAAGGAACCGGTCAGCAACTAGAGCGACCTGGAGGAAAATTTTATCCGCAATTTCAGGTCCACTTTCGAGCGGCCCGCATCCATCAAAGAACTACGGGCGTGTAAGAAGAAATCTGGGGATCCAATACATGCATTCATCCAACAATGGAACATCATAAAAAACACAACCGAGTGTATCTCTGACGAAAGAGCCATCGATACTTTCAGTGACGGCCTACATCGAAAGGAGTTCATAGAGGAGCTAGTTTAGGCCAAGCCGAAAACAATTTCTCAATTGATGGACATTTCTAATCGTTGGGCCGATGGACAGGACACAATAAACAACAAACGAGGGCGTCACCCAAAGAAGACTACATCAGACGCAATAGCGACAATAGGATAAGGCATGGATGCAATTATGATGACTACGGTGGAGCTAGTCAAGTGGCGGTGATGTTCATTAATGATGAAAATCGCAAGGGAAAATACCGCAGCAGCGGGTACTGCAATAACCATGATGAGGCCTGGGCAAACATGACTACCCAATAGTATCGGCCATGGCCCTCTCGATATCTCCCATTATCACATATGCAGATGCTGGAAGGGTCATGCCACATGCAGTATTATGTTGACTCGGAAGGAAGGTAATGTTCAAGTCATCTCATGATGGTCTGCCACACTTTTTTGGGGCTCCAAGGAGCCAATAACTCAAAGCTGGTCGAGGCAACAAACCAAGGGTATAACGCTACACCTGAAACTTTAGCAATAAATGCACCGCCACCACCTCTAGGGACACCTCCGGTAGCCGCGGTAATTTAGCAGCAACCTGAGGAAAACAGAGACCATAACGACGTGTACCCGTGATCCAGGGGAAATGTACAAGATTCCGAAAGGGCACCCGTCCAATAGGACCAAGAAGCTGATCACTCGGCAAGTTAATCTAGCAATCAGGGCAACACCCCCAACAATCAAGTACCTTAACTAGTCCGAACATGAGATCACCTTTAGCAGAGCTGGTCACCCCTACAGGTCCCACGATTGGGTCATTATGCATTGATAGTTGAAGCCCAAATCGGTGAGTTCGATATGAGCAAGGACTGCATGGATGCAGGAAGTGGCATCAACCTCATCTAGGCCAAAACACTTCATGGAATGAACTGCTTCCTAACCAACCTGGCACCAATAGACACCTCATTCCACCGCATAGTCCTAGGGAAAGCAGCGGTTCCCCTGGGAAAGATCATACTCGACATTGTTTTTGGATCATGGGAGTATTTCAGACGTGAAAAAATCGATTTTGAAGTCATGGACTGACCATCACAGTACCACGCAATCCTTGGGCATCCTGTGTTTGTGCAGTTCATAGCAGTTCCACACTATGCATACCTCCTAATGAAAATGCCAGCACCTAATGGAATCAAAACCGTAAGGGGAAGATTTGCTCGCTCAGACAACTGCGACCGGGAGTTCAACAAAATCTTTGAGTACTTTGGAATGGAAACGAAGTTTGCCCAGCTCAAGATCGCCACAGATCACGATGTTCTACCAGAAACTGCAAGGTTCAGACCTGACCAATCCTTCAACTCCACAAAATATACATGGGAGTTCTAGATCCACCCTACTAATCTAAAGGAAATGACCTTTGTGGCCTCCAACCTTGGTCCCGCATAGGAAATCACACTCGTCGAGTTCTTCCGTGAGCGCTCGGAAATCTTCACATGGTGTCCAACTGACATGCCAGGAATTCCCAGGGAATTCGCCGAGCATTCACTCAATATATCCTAACACCAAACCAGTCAAGCAATCTTTATGCTGCTTCGTAGACCCACAACGCAAGGCCCTCGCCAAAGAGCTTCATTGCCTACTAGAGGCCAAATTCATCCGAGAACTCAAGAAAGCTACTTGGCTGGCCAATTGATGGCTGTGATATACAACACTTTTTAGCAATATAAATTGTGTCATTTGCTTATCATAGCATGCTCCATCTAACTATTTCTATACCTAATATGCATGATTACTTGTTTTTATTAAATTCAATATGAGCTTTGGACATTTAGTAGTTTAGGTACAATTTTACCCCTCTTCCTTGTCTTTGACATGTGTGTAGGTGTTGATGATGATTATGGATAAAACAAAGGCAAAAGGAACAAAGAGAGCATAGTATGGAGGAGCTGTAGGGACCAGACTTAGCCATTTGAGAGGTTGGAAAAGTCAATTTTTCTAACTTATCAAAATAAATATCCAAGACCTTAGAGTTGTAACCCTCGATGATACGAACTCAACGAGCCCAAGAACATCCAAAACGGAGTTTGTATGAAGAAATGGAGGACAAAATACTAAAGCATGTAGAGAATTTAACGAGCAACTATACAACCGGAGCTATATTTTTGGTCGTATAGCTCCGCCCGTATAGTTGCTAAAAAGGTCGGAAACGGCGGGATTTCGCCCCAGAAAAGCTCCATAACCTTCCCTAAGTCATATGACGGTATTGGGGGAACCCTAGGGCACCCCCAAGGCCTATATAAAGGAGGGAGGACCCAAGAGGAAGCCATCATATATACACAAGACACCATATACAAGATCTAGATCCCATCTACCGCCTCCACGGCGGTGCCCTGCCACCGTGCCGCCTCCATAGCCTCTACAGCTCCACCAAGATCTAGATCTCCATCAACACCATCAAGCCATCCAAACAAGAAGAGGAGGAGAAGGAGGACGCCACCATCACCACACCGATGCCACCATCACCATCCCATCATCACCATCTCCATCGCTGCTACTCCTTCATCCTTCCCCATCATGATCTCTGTGATGGGTTGTAACATGGCTTGAACCCCCTTTTATTAATGTTAAGATGATTTGAGTAATTGAAGTGTGGTGTGTTCTTGTTAATTAATATGTTTGTCCTTTCTCTTTACATTGTTCTATTCATGATATTATTCTAGTGATTGGAGACGTCCAATCCATTGTTGAGGAATTTACTAGGGATTTACGGAGTGTCACAAAACTTATCATTAGTCTCTACTCGTTCAATGGGCCTGACAAGTCCGTGGGTAGAACTAATAGGCTATTTCCTATAAGTGATTTGCGGAGGCAACAACAGCTTAGGATTCACCGCCCATTAAGATTTAATTTCCTCAATATCACTCATGATATAGATAGGTATGGTGGTGCGAATTGCTTGACCCCAAAAGTGACATATGGGATATCTTGTGACTAGAACACTTTCTTAGGGCCTTTTCTCTGGTTTACCTTGATTGGCCTTGTTACCTTAATACAATATTCTCTTACGGATGACCCATGTCCGAGAGGGTGTGGACAATTGAGTTGTCTAGTTGCCACTTACCAATGGTGGGAGACAACGGTATATGAGGGACCACCACAAGTATAGTTAACAGCTATTCCATAAGCACTTATCATGCACACCGGTATACACAACATTACTTGAGGAATCATAGCATTAATATTTCATCTCATTGCATCCACCTCTTTTCAGTTTTACTTTTGTTCTAGTTTTCTTCCAATCCTAGTAGTAGTTATTACAAAACATCTTAAATTCATTTATCCTAGCAACTTATAAAATAGGCTATTTCCAAACCATGGTTTGGGTGCGTATGTGGTTGCATTGACAACGCGGCTGCGAGGGTCGTGTTCGTCGAGCTCCCATCGGGACAAACTCTTAAATATTTGCTGCTGCAAGTACTGCAATAACCCTATTTTGGTGCAGAAACCTAAGCCCATCAAATTGGCGCCGTTGCTAGGGAGCAAAGCGTTCGGTTATCTACTCGCACATAGTTTATTTTCGTTTGTTGCTATTATCTTATTGCTTTCTTTTATATTGAAAACAATAAAAAAAATTACAAAACCAAAAATTTATAAAAACTATTGCTACTAATCATGTCTTCTGATATAAATTTTGTTCAAGAGATAATACATGCATTGTAGGAGATAAAGGATTCAAGTTCATCAAGCGTGGTTGCTAGATATGAGCTGATAAAGAAATTGGTGGACCAATTGGAAATGCATTCATTATGGTTGCGTGCTAATGATGAATCTTATTGCACAATTTGTATAACAGATTACCACCTTCATTTTGAATGTAAGTATTCCAACAATCCTACTCTAGGAAATTATAATAGAGATAAATCCTATGCTAGTTTCGAAGTAGTAGAATATGTTATTTTCAAAGGTGCATCTGAAATGGTATTTAGACTAGGAAGTATTGATGTTGAAAGTGAAGCACTTGATGGAGTTTTTAATTTAGTATACCTCATATTTCTCTTTTGCAAAAATAATTTAAGTGGAGAGGAAAAGGAGCACAAGGGAGAGGAGGAATAATGGATTGATCACCTGCTCACACATTCACACTCCTACTTTTGATTCTATCATTGCTATTAAAACACTAGTCGACGAAAAGGAGGAACAAAAAGGTGAGGTCGACAAAGAGAGTCACACTACAACTTTTGTTTGTGATGCCTCTCACTCTAGTAGTGATTTTTATGATGTTAAAACTGTGGATAATTGTTCTGTAGAGGCCTTGTGCCTAGACACTCATATGGAGAGCATTAGTAATAATGAACTAGAGATAGAACCTTGCTATACCAATATGCAGGGTCCTGAACTCCCTGCTACGAAGGAAGAATACTATGAAGTGTTCTCCTAAATAGGTAACCAAGGTAAAGATTTAAGAATTTTATATGAATCACAAATCCTCTCATTGCAGCTATACACGGAGGCATGTTCACCAAGCTCGGTTCATCAACACTCGCTTGAAATCGAGAACTTATTCATCTACATGATGCCGATGCATCGTAAGTGGGTACGACTCCGCCCGAACTCTACTTCAAGATGCTCCAAGCTGGGATGTACAACCTCACCTCGAGTCGATATCCCTTGGGATCCAGGTGGATAATGTATGGAGCATCCTAGCCTGGCTTTATGGCTATAAAGAGAGCGCTTCCCGGGAGGCAACCCGGAAGTCATTAGGCATCTTTCATAGTTTTGTGTCTTGAGTCTAGTTGAATTCATGTTGCATTGGCACTTTTATTCTTCGCATGTCTTGCTATTAGAGTAATCTTGTTGAAGTTTTCAAAAGGTAGAATTTATTGTCACTATATTATGTGTTGCAAAAAGGAAGAGAACATCAGTTTCAGGTAAATCCTTTAATTATATGTATTTGTTGGTCCAAAATTAAAGTTGTAATTTTACCGTCAAAACAAGGTATTTCACTAAGTTACAGGATAGAAAGAATTCACAAAGAAATAGAAATTTTCTGATGTATACAGAAGGTTTAACGACCAACTATACGACGAGAATAAAAGTTCCGGCCATATAGTTCCGGCCGTATAGATATTTTTGCCATCGACAATTTTTCTTTCATATGTACTGAGAGTTAAACGACCAACTATACAGCGGGAATAAAAATTTCGGCCATATAGCTCCGGTCGTATATATATCGGTGCCTCCGTAAAAATTCTTTTCTAATGTACTGAGAGTTTAATGACCAACTATACAGCGGGAATAAAAATTATGGCCGTATAGTTCCTGTCGTATAGATATCTATGCCTTTGTATATTTTTTCCCAGGGACAGACAATCTGATGACAAACTATACAGCGGGAACATTTTGTTCCGGCCATATAGTCGCGTCCGTATAGCTGCGCGCCAGAAGGAAACCCTAAAATTTTGACAGAAGGCCAACTATACGGTGGGAACACATTGTTCTGGTCGTATAGTTGTGCCCGTATAGTTGGGAAAACCCCTCAAACGCCAACTGGAAGGTAACCATTGCAAAAAAAATCATTTTTCCTTTTTCCTTCTTCTTATAAAAACCTCAAAGCACCACCTGGGAGCTTCTTCCATGTTTTAGAGAAGCTGAGCGTATGTAAACAATACAGTTCTATCTCATAAATTCCTTAAGTTGTAATTCTCTTTAGTAGTTCATGTTTTCTTTTCATTTTCTTTCATTAGTTGGATGAACGAACTTTGTTCATACACGAAACCTTTTCTTTTATTTTGCGTGTTATTTTTGTAGGGACTTAAACCTTGTGTGAAGACATGTACGGTAGTGCCAACCGTTCAAACACTCGCATGAGACACTTGGTTGCTTCAATTCAATGTTTCAACAATCAGTGTCTGGTAAAACCTTCTGATATGTCCATTTTGCATCACTATTCTATGTCATAATTCACTGTTATTCATTGATATATTTCGTATTGAGAGGTGATACTTATGTTATTTCATCTGTTTTTGCATGGTTGATGACTTTTGGAGCATGGACCGCTGCAGTCAGGATTCTGATGGAAAAGGTGCTGTTTGGAGGAAAAATTCGCGAAGATCAGAAAATCCGAGAAAATACATGGAACATCCTATTTTTCCAGAAGACGAAAGAAGCCAGAAGGGGGGCTGGAGATGGGCCACAGGGGGCCCACACCAGCCCCTGGCGCGGGCCAGCCTAGGCTGCACCACTAGGTGGTGTGGCCATCCTGGTCCTCCCCTAGCACTGCCCTCTAGCGTATATTATCCTCCCGAAACCCTAAGACTCGGGGAGCGACCACAGAAAGATTCTGCCGCCTCTGTGGGGCGAAAAACACCGAGAGAGAAAGATCTCTCCGGCAGACAGATTTCTGCCGGGGGAATTCCTTCCCGGAGAGGGGAGATCGTTGCCATCAACACCATCATCAAGCTGGACTTCATCGAGATCATCATCATCATCACCACCATCATCACCATCAGCACCCTCATCACCATCTCCATATTGCTGTAACAATTGCGTTGAATCATGAATAGTTCATAGGGGAAACTTTCTCGGTGTTGATTACTCTTTGTAGTTGATGCTATTGAGTGAACCGTTTAATTATTGTTTATGTTTAGATTGTTATACATCATTATTCCATCTCTGATCATGATCCATATGATGTCTTGTGAGTAGTTCGTTTTGTTCTTGAGGACATGGGAGAAGTCATGTTGTTAGTAGTGGAGTTGTGTTGAGAAAGATTCAATAGTTTGATATTTAAGTTGTGGTCTACTTCTTCTAGTGGTGTCATGTGAATGTCGACTACATGACACTTCACCTATATGGGCCTAGAGGAATTCATTGTGTATTTGGCTACTAATCGTAGGGGTTGCCGGAGTGACAGAAACATGAACCCCCATTAGGAAACAATTGCACAAGGGACTTAAGGGTCATAGAGTTTAAAGCTATGGTTAGGTTTCTACCTTAATTACTTTCTTGTACTTACGAATGTTTGCAAGGGGTATAATCACAAGTATGTATTAGTCCTAGGAAGGTCGATACATTAGCACAGGTTCACCCACACACCACTTAGCAAGCTAAAGAAGATTAATCAACTATATGAAGCGAAAGCATTTGACAGTCTTCCCATGTGTCCTCGAGAACGTTTGGTCATCTTAAGTAATACAACCGGCATGTCCTTTGCTGCATAAAGGATTGGGCCACTTGCTGCATTTATTCCTACTGTCTTTACTTACTCGTATTTTGTTTACTTGCTTTATCAAAAACCCCTAAAAATCCTTCTGCTAAGTATTTGGAGAGAATTCCTGATCCATACCACTAGCCAGCACCTTCTGCTCCTCATTGGGTTCGACACTCTTACTTATCGAAAATACTGCGATACACCCCCTATACTTGTGGGTCATCAAGACTTTTTTCTGGCGCCGTTGCCGGGGAGTGAAGCACTATTGGAGAGTGGAACTGGTAAAGGAAACTTCTACTATGAGTATTGTTTACTTCTATTAGTTGCTTTATTTTTTTTATGGATAATTCGCTGAGTTTCTTATTTGGTAATGCTACTGCCACTGCTAAGGTAGTAGATAAGACACCACCTGTTAAGAATGATGCTTTCAAAATACCTACAAGAATTATTGATCGTGTTATGGATAACTACTATGTTGGGGATGGAACTGTCCATCCCAATGATCATTTACTGTTTATACACGAATTATGCGGGTTGTTCAAGTGTGCAAGTATTACTACAGATCAAGTTAAGAAGAAGTTATTCTCATTATCACTGAAAGGAAGAGCTGAGGAATAGTGTAAGCTGCTGAAGAATGGTCAAGCTCTGGAATGGGAGGAAATAATGCCTCTCTTTTATTAAAAGTTTTATCCTCCTAGTGAGATTCATAAAGATCGGAATCAAATATACAACTTTTGGCCTCTTGATGGAGAGAGTACAACTCAAGCTTGGGGGAGATTGAAGTTACTAATGCTCAAATGTCCCATTCATGAGCTCCCCAACAATATTATTATCAATAACTTTTATGCAAGGCTCCCTCTACATGACAAGGATTTATTGGATGCTTCTTGTGCTGGATCATTCAATCGCATGGAAGAAGAAGATAAATGGGATCTTCTGGACCGTATTCAAGACAATTGTGAAGCTTGGGAGAATGACAAAGGTAGAAAGTCAGGTATAAATTTTTATTATGAATGCATTGAAACTTTTATGGGAACTGATGACTTTAAAAATATTAAAAATGCTTATGGTCTAGACTCTCAAGCTATTGCTTCTTATTTTAAGGCTTTTTCTTCCTACTTTGAAGTTCCTAAAAATAAGTGGAATAAGTATCATGAACCTTATAAAGATATTACTAAGAGTTTTCCTGTAAGAAATACTGAATATTATACTGCTAATCATGTCTTACCTGAACCTTATTTTGAGAAAATGCCTTTCCCAGTTAACATGAAGGAACACTCTATGATAGCTAGTATGGTTAATGAAAGTACGAATGAAGCTGTTGAACCTATGGTTGATGAACCTATAATAGCAAATGTGAAAGACTTTGTCACTAAATATGAAAAAGAGGGACACACTATCCTCTGTAAGGATACCTCTAATATTATTTCACAAAGTAGTGTTATGAGAGCTAGTATTCATGTGTTTTATGTTAGGATAAGTGATCATTGCTACGATGGTGCTTGTGATAGCTATATTGTTAAGTTTATGCATGATACTGAAAGTTACTATGAGAGAGGGAAAAAGTGTTCTTATGTATCTCAATAATATCAAGTTTCCTCGTTTTATGCTGAAAGTTTTTATGTTGCACTTGTTTTGCCTTCCTATGCTAGTAACCTCTGGTTTCAGCAACTTGTTTGTTTACAAAATTCCCTTGCATAGGAAGTGGGTTAGACTTAAACATGTGTATTTTTGCTTCTTAATGCTCCCTTTGACTTTAATTCAGATTCCTATGTGAGCGTCTTCAAAATTATCATGCCCATCTTAATGGCTATAAAGAAAGAGCCTTTTGGGAGACAACCCAATTTGTTTTTGCTTTCAGTTTGTTTTTGTTTCTTTGAGTCTTGGAAGTTATTACTTCGGTAATAACCGCTCCTTATTCGTTTTGTTTGGTTTTTGTGTCAAGATCAACCTCTAATGAGAGAGAAGTAATATTTGGGGAAGTTGCTGTCTCGAAACAGATTTTTGTGCTTCACCATAAAAATTCGTGAGAGATCTCTTTATGTCAGATTGAGCTGTAATTGTTTGTGCTTCTGCCCCAGGTTGTTATTTAACTTTCGAACTTTTTGATTTGAGCAACATAAGATTTTCTAAAAAATTGATCTTTACCTGCTGGTCTGTTTTGACAGATTTTGCCACTCCTGCATTTGCTTCTTTATTCGATTTCCTTTTTGAATTCTTTTTGGGTTTTCAAAAGGAGTTGCTACAGTAGCTTATGTTTTGATGGTTTTTTGAGTTGGACTCAAAAGGTTTTATCACTTCACTTATACTAATGTTGCTAATGAGAACTGTGTGGAGTTTTGTGTGAAAGAAATTTCCAGGTAGTGGAGATAATGGTGTAATAAGGAAGAGAAGGGTTTTATGACTCAAGTAATAAGTGTATGAAGATGAAGATATCGATGATATTCAAGTGATGACTCCAGAAGAATCTACTACATACCAAATTCAGAGACCTGCAGAGTCCGCTTTCAAATAGGTAACAGTTCTGGTAAGAAAAGTTCCGCGAAAATACTATCCAACTATATTTTTGCAGTTTTTAGTCAATAAGGAAAGCTACGAAGCGAAAAAGGGATGGAAACGGAGCCTAGGTGGCTCTCACCACCCTGTGGCGTGGGCCCACCCCTGGCCGCGCCACCAGGTGGTGAGTCCACCCCAGACTCCGCCTCCAACTCGTTTTCTCCCAGTACCTTCCTTTTGATATGAAACTTCGTAATATATAATCCCCCGGATCCCCCGAGGTTCGTATATCGTGTTTTCGCCATGTTTTTGTTTCGATCTGTTTCTGCCAGGAACTACTCTTTGAAAGATTAGACGCACAATGGTGTCCGCCAAGGATAAAGGGAAGGAGCCTATGGATGAAGACCTCGAAGACCCCGAGAAGGAGAAGGAGATCAAGAGTGAAGGTGAAGAGGAGCAAGGCCAACATCTGCACACCGGCACTACCATTGCAAGCATTGGAGTGGCGACAAAACCTGCCAGGGTTAGATGGACTGCACAGATGCAGACTAGGGGGAAAGCTCCTCGTCACTGCTTGGCTCCACGGTCACTTCCTCCACGCACAAAGAACCCTTTCCATACCCTTATCCATGAGCATCAATACCAGAATTTGCCCAAAGGGAAATTACCCTCCAATTGGGATTTGCCTCGTTCTAGCCATGCAGGAAAAGAAGACTTCAAGGAGGAAGAGTGGGGAAAGAATAGCAAGAGCTGGGATCTGCAGCCCGACACGATCATGAGCCGCATTGAAGAAAATTCAAGGTTGATTCGTACTCTCACCTTCGAGATTGAGGACTTGTGGAAAATTATCAGAGAGCTCATCGAGAGGATACCACCACCACCAAAGGAGTAATTCGTCATCAGGTTTGGCACCCCCTTGGCTTGTTCCAAGCTTGGGGGAGTGCCGCGGTATCATATCACTATCTTCTATCTTTTTACCTTTTTAGTAGAGTCATATCATGAATAGAGAAGTTATTATGTAGGATGGTTTGCATTATGGAAGTGTCTCCCCTCTCATTAGATATGTATCCCTTGGTGTGAGTTTCCGTTATGGAATACTAATGAGAAGTTCTATCATTCACTCTTTTGCATAGCTTATATTAGTTTTCATTCGAGGTTATATGATTGATCTTGTTGTTAGTATTGGTATCACTTTGGGATCATTGAGTTAATTTAGTTGGTTTTGGCAAACCTGGCTCGGTCAGTAGCAACACTATTTTTGAGAGTTGAATAAAAAGATAAAAGTAGTCAAAAGAAATATAATTTCATCATCTTTCTTTCTTAATTTGCTCATAAGTCTAGTATTCTCTAGTTAAGATCTTTTGTGCTTCTAAGGAAGATTGCATGTTTGTCTTTATCGCTTGTATGTTTGTTTGTTTCCTTCAACTCTTGTACTTGCTACCCAGCCTTGCTAGGCAAAAACCTGTACTGAGAGGGAATTCTCCTTTAAACCAAAACCCACGCCATTTGTGTCCACCATACCTACCTATTAGCATTATTGCTATTCCAAGTAAATTCCTGTTTTATCTACCTCCCAAATTAAACTTTTTATGTGAAAATTAGTGATTAAAGCTCTCACGAACTTGATGGCACACTTTATTTTTCTTGCATTTAATAACCTGAACCATTGGGTCCTTCTTTGTTGCGTATATGCTTGCGCTTTATGAGTTGAAGTTAGCAGAACCATGTATCATGGGGAACGCTTTCAACATTGCATTGGTACTTTGTAAAAAGTTGATATCATGTTCTTTTGCTTATGGATCCCGGTGGTGTGAAATAAAAGTGGAACTTGTAAGATCATGGAGTTTATATGTGTGTTCGAGAAACGCCTGGGCCGCTAGCCTAAGCCATGCCTAATCATGGTGGAAACTTGCAGCATAACTATAGTGAGCATTCTATGAAGCATCCTCAATAAAAACCTATGCAAATAGCAAATAAAAAGATCGTTGAGATGCTCATTGTCTACTTGCCTTGTCATTTTGATTATGCGATAGCTCCTGTGTCATGTGCAAGGGGTACCCCGTTGGCGGTTTTCAATGATACACGTGTATTTACAATGACAAGAGCTTACTCGTGACTGAAGTTGAGTAGCATGAGGTTCGGTACTCATAAGTAAGGGGCATGGGACTTCAATTTATAACTTGTCAAGCATATCCTCTTAGTTGTGTCACTTTAACCTTAGTCACCAAAAGATGCCTATGATAGGGGCAATGAGAGCTGAAAGCTAGTAAGTATCATAATTTTTGGGAGCTCTTTATGAGACTTGCAATCCCTGCTTCCCTCTACGAAGGGCCTTTCTTTTACTTTTTAGTTGAGTTAGTAAACCTATTCCTCTCTATCTCAACAAGTATTTTGAGTTGTTGTGTTTCATTCCTTCATTCATATGATGATTTATTCACTCATGTTGCTTATGTTCCTTGTTTTGCACATTGCTCATATCTTGATGTTTACTACTTTGAAAGCTATCATTGAAAACCAGTTATTTGTGAACTCCAGCAAATTATCAACTATTCTTCGACCGAGAGATAAGTTTGTCATTACCAATTATGATTCACTTTATGTATCTTTATTGTGTTTCCTTTACTCATTGCAAGTTGAGTTGTATAATAGTGAGTTGTCTTCATTATGATCTATGTATTTGATGAATGTGATGCTTCTTGTCCGTATTCTTTTATCGACTCTTCACTCCATAAACCTGAGGCCATGTTTATTGAGCTCAGTTTCACTTGGGGACAAGCGAAGTCTAAGCTTGGGGGGAGTTGATACGTCCATTTTGCATCACTATTCCATGTCATAATTCATTGTTATTCATTGATATATTTCATATTGAGAGGTGATACTTATGTTATTTCATCTGTTTTGCATGGTTGATGACTTTTGGATCATGGACCGCTGCAGTCAGGATTCTAATGGAAAAGGTGCTGTTTGGAGGCAAAATTCGCGAAGATAAGAAAATCCGGGAAAATACATGGAGAATCCTATTTTTCCAGAAGACGAAGGAAGCCAGAAGGGGGGCTGGAGATGGGCCACAGGGGGCCCACACCACCCCCTGGCGCGGGCCAGCCCAGGCCGCGCCACCAGGTGGTGTGGCCGCCCTAGTGCACCCCTGTCACTCCCCTCTAGCGTATATTATCCTCCTGAAATCGTAAGAATCGGGGAGCGACCATAGAAAGATTCCCTGCCTCTGCGGGGTGGAAAATACCGAGAGAGAAAGATTTCTCCGGCAGACAGATTTCTGCTGGGGGAATTCCTTCCCGGAGAGGGGAGATCATCGCCATCAACACCATCATCAAGCTGGACTTCATCAGGATCATCATCATCATCACCACCACCATCATCACCATCAACACCCTCATCACCATCTCCATATTGCTGTAACAATTGCGTTGAATCTTGCATAGTTCATAGGGGAAACTTTCCCGGTGTTGATTACTCTTTGTAGTTGATGCTATTGAGTGAACTGTTAAATTATTGTTTATGTTCAGATTGTTATACATCATTATTCCATCTCGGATCATGATCCATATGATGTCTGGTGAGTAGTTCGTTTTGTTCTTGAGGACATGGGAGAAGTCATGTTGTTAGTAGTGGAGTTGTGTTGAGAAAGATTCAATAGTTTGGTATTTAAGTTGTGGTGTACTTCTTCTAGTGGTGTCATGTGAATGTGGACTACATGACACTTCACCTATATGGGCCTAGGGGAATGCATTGTGTATTTGGCTACTAATCGTAGGGGTTGCCGGAGTGATAGAAACCTGAACCCCCGTTAGGAAACCATTGCATAAGGGACGTAAGGGTCTTAGAGTTTAAAGCTGTGGTTAGGTTTCTACCTTAATTACTTTCTTGTACTTACGGATGTTTGCAAGGGGTATAATCACAAGTATGTATTAGTCCTAGGAAGGTCGGTACATTAGCACAGGTTCACCCACACAACACTTAGCAAGCTAAAGAAGATTAATCAACTATATGAAGCAAAAGCACTTGATAGTCTTCCCATGTGTCCTCGAGAACGTTTGGTCATCGTAATTAATACAACCGGCTTTTCCTTTGCTGCATAAAGGATTGGGCCACTTGCTGCATTTATTCCTACTGTGTTTTATTTACTCGTATTTTGTTTACTTGCTTTATCAAAAACCCCTAAAAATCCGTTTGCTAAGTATTTGCAGAGAATTCCTGATCCATACCACTAGCTAGCACCTTCTGCTCCCCGTTGGGTTCGACACTCTTACTTATCGAAAATACTGCGATACACCCCTATAATTGTGGGTCATCACCTTCCAACTCGAACCTCTTTTAAATAAGCACATAGGGGCTGCACACTCGTGTCTCGTATCCTGTTTCACTTGCACCTCATCACAATCTAGGAGAGACCACTTCTAGAACTAGTTTTTTGACTTAGGCGTGGTGCTTAGGTTGATGAACCGACTCAGTGGGACTTGTATTTTTATCACTTGTGAGATAAACCCGTGTCTTCAAAAACCACAAAAATATTTTGTCTTCTTTCTAGTCTTGTTCCTACCAGGTTCTTAAGGAAGGCATACACCGGATCGTGAAGCATTCATTGAAGCAAAGGTTCTTTGTCTATCAAAGTAGAGGTTAAAGGCACCTCAACGGTAAAGTGTGTCACCCTTGCTTTAACTTAAATGTGGGGAGGTAACCACTTCTCATACTCTGTTTTGATAACTACATTTTCTCTTTTCATGATCTTCTCATGTTTAGCTTGGGGAGGTTATTTTGCATGCGTAGAGTCTTGTGCAAAGTTCTTTATCTTAAAAGGTTTTCATGCTATCCCTCTGTTTTTGAATGCTTGCTTAGGTGAGTTTTTTTCATATTTATATAAGGGATATACTTGTTCATGTTAGGCCCCATAGGAGACAAGCCATAGCTTTAATGCACCTTTTTTAACTTTTATCTAGCTTGTGAAAAATATTGTGATCCTATAAATATACATTGCCATGTTCTCTACATTTTGAAAATAAAAAATATAATAAAGAAGTTCTTCGAAACTTGTTAGTTGTCACTATTCATAATTGTCTTAAGTGAATGGTTATGGAGTGGCATGACCCCATAGTGCTGGAAATGATGGTCTTAGTAGATGCTTACTGAGTGAGTTATCAAATAAGAAATGATGTTTCAAAGTTTCGAGATTACATATGCCAAAATGTTGTCTTGGAAATCAAAGTGAGATATTGCTTTATGCGTGTCTTGTGCCACTGTCGCACAACATGGGATGCTAACAACTCCTTTGGCCATTAAACAATCCAAAAAGAGGAAACTCTTGGAGTTTGGCTATGAGTTGCACAACATATGTAGAAAAAATGCTATATTTGGGTATGCATTGGTATTCTCATGGGCCTGCGTTAAAAGCAAAAGTCGGAATACTCCTCTGACCGTTATGAGAAATCATTATACCAAAAAGGGAAACCTTGTTAATGGTCACGAGTGTCCTTCCTAGCCCGCATAGTCTCGATTAAACATATACCACTCTTTTCGCATGGTCTCGTTACTAAGAAATATATTTTCTATGAGCTCAACAATCGAAGTTTGCACTTGAGAGACTTTAATAGATGGCATGAGTGGGCAACATTGGAAAACTCTATTTATATTTATGATTGACAACTTACCGTGTTCAGCTTTGCCTTATACAATAAAAATACAAAAATACAATAAAGTGCATATAGAAGGATTACAAGTTTACTTGCAAGCTAGATTTAACTTTGACATGGGACATGTAAGTTTTTGACTAATCTCTAGTGGTTTGAAATAATATAACTGAGATTATATTGCCTTGTATGATTATGTGATCTCTTACTTTGAGCTTGCAGGAAAAACAAGGATATGATGCATTGATTTCCAATGATAAGTAAGATCACATCCATTAAGTTATCGATCCCTTTTCCTCGCGGACGAGCAAGATCTAGCTTGGGGAAGTTGATGGGTGTGATATACAACACATTTTAGCAATATAAATTGTGTCATTTGCTTATCATATCATGATCCATCTAACTATTGCTATGCCTAATATGCATGATTACTTGTTTTTATTAAATTCAATATGTGCTTTGGATATTTAGTAGTATAGGTAGAATTTTATCCCTCTTCCTTGTCTTTGACATGTGTGTAGGTCTTGATGATTATTATGGATAAAACAAAGGCAAAAGGAACAAAGAGAGCATAGTATGGAGGAGCAGCAACGACCAGGCTTAGCCATTTGAGAGGTTGGAAAAGTCAATTTTTCCAACTATTTAAAATAAAGATGCAAGATCACTGGGTTGTAGTCCTCGACGATACGAACTCAACGAGCCCAAGAACACCCAAAACGGAGTTCGTATGAAGAAATAGCGGCCAAAATACTAAAGCATGCAGAGAATTTAACGAGCAACTATACGGCCGAAGCTATATTTTTGGTCGTATAGCTCTTCCCGTATAGTTGCCAAAAGGTCGAAAACGACGGGATTTTGCTCCAGAAAAGCTCCAGAACCTTTCCTAAGTCGTATGACGGTATTGGGGGAACCCTAGGGCACCCCCAAGGCCTATATAAAGGAGGGAGGACCCAAGAGGAAGCCATCATATATGCACAAGGCACCATATACAAGATCTATATCCCATCTACCGCCTCCACGGCGGCGCGCTGCCGCTGTGCCGCCTCCATAGCCTCTACAGCTTCACCAAGATCTAGATCTCCATCAACACCATCAAGCCATCCAAGCAAGAAGATAAGGAGAAGGAGGACGCCACCATCACCACGCCGACGCCGCCATCACCGTGCCATCATCACCATCTCCATCGCTGCTACTCCTTCATCCTTACCCATCATGATCTCCGTGTTGGGTTGTAACATGGCTTGAACCCCCTTTTATTAATGTTATTAGGATTTGAGTAATTGAAGTGTGGTGTGTTCTTGTTAATTAATATGTTTGTTCTTTCTCTTTACATTGTTCTATTCATGATATTATTCTAGTGATTGGAGACGTCCAATCAATTATTGAGGAATTTACTAGGGATTCACGGAGTGTCACAAAATTTATCATTAGTCTCTACTCGTTTCATGGGCCTAGGAAGTCCGTGGGTAGAACTAATAGGCTATTTGCTATAAGTGATTTGTGAAGGCAACAACGGCTTAGGATGCACCGCCCATTAAGATTTAATTTCCTCATGATCACTCATGATATAGATAGGTATAGTGGTGCGAATTGCTTGACCCCAAAAGTGACATATGGGATGTCTTGTGACTAGCACACTTGCTTAGGAGTAAGGTTGTCCATAGAACTTAATTCCTTTGCTCTGGTTTACCTTGATTGGTCTTGTTACCTTAATACACTATTTTCTTACGGACGACCCATGTCTAGAGAGGGTGTGGACAATTGAGTTATCTAGTTGCCACTTATCAATGTTGGGAGACAAAGTATATGAGGGACCGCCACAATTATAGTTAACAGCTATTCCATAAGCACTTATCATGCACACCAGTATACACAATATTACTTGAGGAATCATCACATTAATATTTCATCTCATTGCATTCACCTCTTTTTAGTTTTTACTTTTATTCTAATTTTCTTCCAATCCTAGTAGTAGTTATTACAAAACATCTTAAATTCATTTATCCTAGCAACTTATAGAATATGCTATTTCCAAACCACGATTTGGGTGCGTACGTGGTTGTATTGACAACCGGGTTGCGAGGGTCATATTCGCCGAGCTCCCATCGGGACAAACTCTTAAATATTTGCTGCTGCAAGTACTGCAATAACCCTATTTTGGTGCAGGAACCTCAGCCCTTCACTAACCTAGTATGCAGCCTAAAGAAAAAATACATTCGAGCTTCGCATGTGAATCGACTTTACCACCTTAAACAAGCACTGTTTGACAGATCACTTCCCGCTCCCATCGATCAAATAATCGACTTAACCGCAGGGTGCAAACTTCTTTCCTTTTTGGATGCATACTCTGGTTACAACCAGATCAGGATTAAAGTCGAATATAAATACGAAAAAACATTTAACACACCCTATGGTGTATTCTGCTATGAGAAAATGCCCTTCAGGCTAAAGAACACGGGTGCCACGTACTAGCGCCTGATGCAAAACCGCCTAGGAGAACAAATCGGTAGGGATGTCCAAGTCTACATCGATGATGTCGTAATCACAACATGATAGGAGTCGACTTTTATCGATGATCTCTACGGGACATTGATAATCTCGACAAGTATCGCATCAAGCTCAACCCGACAAAGTGATCCTTTGAAGGCCCTGTTCGAAAAATCCTCGGGCACTTATATCGGCCAAGGAAATTTAGGCTAACCTCGAAAAAAATACAAGTTATCCTGAAGATGAAGAAACCCACAAACCTAATGGGCATCCAACAACTAGCTGGGCGTGTGGCAACACTTAGCTGATTCATTGCTCAGTTGGAAGAAGAAGCATTGCCTTTCTACGTGTTGCTAAAGAAACATATAGCTTTGAGTGGACTGATGAAGCCTAGAGAGCCTTTTAAGACCACAAGGAAACACTATCGGCATCACATGTCCTGGTGTCACCCAACAAAAAAGAACCACTAATGTTGTACATCGCCTCCACCAACCAAGTGGTTAGCACAGTGCTGGTCGTTGAAATACCCGAAGAAGGGAAAACTCATGGGGTCCAGTGTTGGTCTACTACCTTAGCAAGGTGCTATCTCCCTCCAAACAACGGTACCCGCACTTTCAAAAACTCTCATATGGCCTCTTTATGACAGCACCCAAACGGTATCACTACTTCGTGGCTCACCCAATAGTAGTGATCAAAGAGGCCCCCCTGTCCAACATCCTCAACAATTCTGAAGAAACAAGGTGTGTCTCCCTTTGGGGAATTGAATTATACCCTCGGGACATCATGTACGAGAAGCGCAAAACATAAAATCTCAGGTACTACCTGACTTCATCACGGAGTGGATGGAGTTCCAAAGCGCGGGTTAGCTAGACCTTTCGAGTGCCTATACCATGCACTTCGATGGATCAAAGAGAACAGAAGGGGAAGGCGCTAGCGTCATACTAGTGTCGCCACAAGGAGACAAGATGCGGTACATACTTCGGATGAATTTCCCGAACACATCTAACAATGAGGCAGAATCTAAGGCCCTATTTCATGGCATGCGCATGGCAAAGGCATGCGGTGCAACTTGCCTCAGAATCTTCAATGACTCAGACCTCGTTGCATAACAAGCAATGAACAAGTACAATATCATGGAGAGACACTTGGATGGGTGTGAGGTCTCCCACATCAGTAGGGGCAGCAACGAGGAAGCCGACAATCTGGTAAACATCAGCTCCCTCTACCTACTGATACGTTGCAAACATATCTATAATTTTTGATGTTCCATGTTTGGTTTATATCTACTTTCTTATGTTTTTTCCACACTTTGGAGTTCCTTATACACTTTATTGGACTAACCTATTAACAAGATGCCACAGTGCCAGCTGCCTATTTTCTGTTGTTTTTGGTTCAGGAAAGTCAGAAAATGAATATTCTCGGAATTGGACAGGACAAAAGCCAAAGTCAATATTTCACCGAGGGGGACACGGAGCCAGAATACGAGACGGAGAGGGACCAGGGGCTGGCCACACCACCTGGCTGCGTGGCCAGGCCTGGCCCGTGCCAGGGGGTGGTGCGGTCGCCTAGGGCACCCCTCGGCCTCCCCTTTCGCCTATATATTGCCTCCGATAGAGAAACCATAAGTACCCGATCAAAAATCCACAAAAGAGTCTGTAGCCGCTGTCATGTCCATCCCTAGATCAGGAGGGATCTAAAGCTCTTCCCGGCACCCTGTCGGAGGGGAGAATTCACCCCGGAGGCCTTCTTCATCACCATGCAAGCCTCCAGTGTGATGCGTGAGTAGTTCATCCTTGGACTATGGGTCCATGTAGTAGCTAGATGGTTGGTTCTCCTCCTTTGTGCTATCATGTTTAGATCTTGGACCTCTGTTCATGATCAAGATCATCTATTTGTAATCATACATGTTGTGTTTGCGGGGATCCAATGGATATTGAGATGCTATTTCAGATTGATTATTGATTCTATCATGTCTTTGTTATTTGTGATCTTGCATGCTCTCCGTTGTTAGTAGATATCTTGGCCGAGTAGATGCTAGCAACTCGAAGAGGGAGTATTTATGCTCGATAGTAGGTTCATGCCTCTAGTAATCTGGGGAAGTGATAGAAATCCTTAAGGTACTAGATGTGATGTTGCTACTAGGGAGAAAACAACAATCCTTTATTCAAAGAACAATCGTATTGTTTACTTTACACACAATGCTTAATGCAATTATCTGTTGCTTGCAACGATGATAACCTGAAGGTGGATTATTAGTCATAGATGCAATTGGATTACGGTCTATGTATAATGTTGTAATGCCCAATCAAATCTCATAGGAGTCAAGATGATTAGTATATGCATGTATGCTTTCTCGATGTTTGTCAATTTCCCCACTGTAATTTGTTCACCTAACATGCCATCTATCTTAAGGCGAATCACCACAAGTGAACTATGGACCCCGGTCCTTTCTTTTACCATCAATCTACAAACTATTTACTGTTTTCTGTTTACTTTATGCAAGCTACTACTATCTTCCACACAATACGTTTAATCCTTTGTTTTCAACAAAACCGGTGAGATTGACAACCTCACTGTATGTTGGGGACAAAGTTCTGTGGTTGTGTTGTGCAGGATTCCAAGTTGGAAACAACACCTTGGAGGTGTTTCCTTGCTCATTCTGGTTCAATAACCTTGGTTTCACAACTGAGGGAAAATTTGCTGTTGTGCTCATCATACCTTCCTCTTGGGGTTCCCAACGAGCTCATCGCATCTTGAGCCAACAAGCATCTTTCTGGCGCCGTTGCCGTGGATTGAAGGAACAAGCACCCACGTCAACCACGCGTTAGCAAGTATTTTTCTGGCGCCGTTGCCAGGGAGTCAAGGACATCTTCACAAGGGGAGTACCTCATAACCTATCTCTTTACTTTGTTGTTTTTGTTTTGCTTAGTTTATTTTTGCTTTGTTTGCTTGTTTCTTTATCAAAAACACAAAAAATTAGTTATACTAGTTTGCTTTCTTTATTTAAAATACACAAAAAATGACTACTCTTGAAAACACTTAGTTGTGTGACTTCACTAGCACCAAAAACAAAGATTTCATGTGCACACCTATTGCTCCACATGTTCCCGAAGCTACTTTCTTTGAAATTAAACCTTCTTTACTCAATCTTGTCATGAGAGAACAATTTTGTGGTATTGGTACTGAAGATGCTGCTGCTCATCTTAATAACTTTGTTGAACTTTGTGAGATGCAAAAGCATAGGGATATAGATGGAGATATTATTAAGCTTAAATTGTTTACTTTCTCTTTGAGCGGAAAAGCTAAAGAATGGTTGCAATCCCTAACTAGAAATAGTATTGATTCTTGGAATAAATGCAAAGATGCTTTCATTGGAAAATACTATCCTCCTGCTAAGATTATATCTATGAGAAGCGAAATAATGAAATTTAAACAATCTGATAATGAACATGTTGCTCAAGCTTGGGAAAGAATGAAATCTTTGGTAAAGAATTGTCCCGCTCATGGACTGACTGCTTGGATGATTATCGAAACCTTTTATGCAGGATTGAATTAATCTTCAAGAAATCTACTGGATTCTGCTGCTAGAGGTACCTTTATGACCATTACTTTGGGTGCTGCATCAAATCTTCTAGATAATATGATTGTTAACTATTCTGAATGGCACATTGAGAGAGCTCCACGAGGTAAGAAGGTAAATTCTATTGAAGAGACATCTTCCTTGAGTGATAAAATTGATGTTATTATGTCTATGCTTGTTAATGGGAAAGCTCATATTGATCCAAATCATGTTCCCTTAGCCTCTTTGGTTGCTCAAGAAGAGCAAGTTGATGTGAACTTTATAAGAAATAATAATTTTAGCAACAATGCCTACAGGAATAATTTTGGTAATAATAACTATAGGCCATATCCTCCCAATAATGGTAATGCTTATGGAAATTCCCACAACAATGATAGGAGTGCTCCCTCTGAACTTGAAGTTATGCTTAAAGATTTTATTAGTAAACAAACTGCTTTCAATAAAACTATTGAGGAAAAACTCTCTAATGCTGAAAGAAATATAACATCATTGGCTGGAGCACAATCTTCTTTTAATAAAATGGCTGCTAAACCTAAAACTATTGAAAATCCCTTTGCTGCTACTAATGCCATACAAGATAGAATTGATGAAAATGTTAGACTATTAGCTGAATTGCATGCTAAGTGGGAAAGAGAAGATGAAATTTCTAGAAATATTAGTGTTTCTAGTATCACTACCACTAATGTTGAAGCTAGTAAACCCAATGGAACCTTTTCTAATAAAAATGCTGAAATTCTTCGGAATATGGGAAACAATAGCTCCACTACTTTAGATGATAATTATGATTTTGATCTTGATGGTTGCAATATATGTGAAGTAATTAAGTTCCTACAAAAGCTTGCTAAAAGTCCTAATGCTAGTGCTATGAATATGGCCTTTACAAAACACATTACTGATGTTCTCAAAAAAATTAAAGAAGAAAAGATGAAACATAAAGCTTATATTCCTATAAAACTAGAAGATGGTTGGGAACCCATCATTAATATGAAATTAAATGATTTTGATTTAAAGCTTTATGTGATCTTGATAGTAGTGTTTCTATTATGCCTAGATGGATTTATGATATGCCTAATTTGCCACCATTGGAAGATTGTTATTTAAATGTCCCACTTGATGGTAATGCTTAAAAGAAACTCATGGGGAGTGTTAATCATGTTCTTATTATGGTTAACAATGCCTATGTCCCCGTTTATTTCTATGTTTTAGATATTGAATGCAATGCTTCTTGTCCTATTACTTTGGGAAGACATTTTCTTAGAACTGTTGGTGCCATTATTGATATGAAAGAAGGCACCATTAAATATCAACTCCGACTCAAGAAAGGTATAGAACACTTCCCTAAGAAAAGAGAGAAGATACCTTTTGCCTCTCATATAAAAACAAAATTTGCTCTTAATGCTTCTTCATTTGAGAACACTTGATTCTTTTCTTCCTTCTTATGCCTAACTTAAAGGCATTAAAGAAAAGTACTTATTGGGAGATAACCCAAAAGTTTTAGATGAGTCTTGGAAGTTATTACCTCTGTAATAACCGCTCCTTATCCTTTTTATTTGCTTTTTGTGCCAAGAGTAACCTCTAATGAGAGAGAAGTAATGCTTGGGAAAGTTGTTGTCCCGAAACAGATTTTTGTGCTTCGCTGTAAAAATTCATGTAAAATCTCTGTACGTTGTTTTGAGGCATGAAGTTTTTTGCTTCTGCCCCAGGTTGTTATCTAACTTCCGTTAGTTCAACACTTTTCTATTTGAGCAACAGAAGGTCTTCAAAAAAATTGGTTTTTACTTGCTGGTCTGTTTTGACAGATTTCTGCCATTATTTGCATTTGCTTCTTGTTGATTCCTTTTTGGGTTCTCTTTTGGGGAATTGAGCTTTTTGAGGTAAGTTCTACAGTAGCTTGTGTTTTAATGGAATTTTTACTTATGTTGAAACTGAACCCAAAGACTTATTATCTTGAGTACACTAATGTTGCTAATAAAGATTGTGTGAAGTTTTGTATGAAGGAAGAATTTCAGGTGTAAGGAAAGAATGATGTAATGAAATGAAGAATGGACTAAATCTAAAGCTTGGGGATGCCACCCGTGTCACCACAAGAAATATCCAAGAAGTTCAAGCGTCAAATCTTGGGGATGCCCAAGGCATCCCCTTCTTCATCAATAAGAATCTCAGGTTTCTTCCAAACACTTCATGTTTATTGTTTCATGCACAGTTGTGTTGTTCTTGGAGCGTCTTTGATTTTGTTTTTGGTTTTGGTTTGCTTGGTTTCCTTAGTTTTCTTGAATAAATTGGTTGGACCCCCTCTTTCATACATTAGTTTTCAAAAAAGATTGGTTTGGATTGGAAAAGAGTAGGAAAAGTTCATGCTTAAGTGGTAAAAGGAGCTTGTTTTTGACCGTGGCCTATGCTTTGTCATGTCATGCTTGATATTGTTTTGGATTTATGCTTAGTGATTTTTGCTGTAGCATAACATGTTATAAACAATTGAGATTGCTTAATGTTCCTTGAAAGAATCATGCGTTGTTTTAGCATATTAAAGCATAGTATTGTGGTATTCTCCTTTGATGCTTTATTTGGGTTGACTTGGCGCATGCCCACACCATGTTAAGACTATCCCAAGTCACTATAGCCTTTATGATCCTTTAGTTTTCAACTTGTAATATCACTTTATGCTTTAATTAATGATGTTTTGTCACTTTGCATGATTATGGCCATTATTTCTCTCTTAGTTGGTCACTCCCAGTCTTTTGCTAGCCTCCATAACAAAGTATGAGTTCCACTCATGCATCCAACTCCAAATAAAACCAAGTTATTCCAAAGAGTCCACCATACCTACCTATTAGCATTTGCTATTCCAAGTATATTCATGTTTTTATCTACCTTCCGAATTAAACTTGTTATGAGAAAACTAGTGATTAAAGCTCTCACAAACTTGATGGCACACTTTACTTTTCTTGCCCCTAATAAACTTGAACCATTGTGACATCTATGTTGTATATGATTGCACTTATATGTTGGGGATTAGCAGAACCATGTTGTCATGGGGAACACTTTCAACATTGCACTTGTACATTGTACCTAGTTGATATCATGCTCTTTTGTCTATGGATGTCGTCGGTGTGAAATGAAAGGGGAGCTTGTAAGTCCATGAAGTTATGTATGTGTGTTAGAGAAACGCCTGGGCCGCTAGTCTAATCCATGCCTAATCATGGTGGGAACCTGCAGCGTAACCATAATGAGCAATCTATGAAGCATTTTTCTTATGAAAAAGAGATAGAGATTGAGAAAAAGAGAAAAAGAAAAAAAGAGATGAGAAAAGAGGAAAGAGAGAAAAAAAGCACCATTTTCCCATGGTAAATAAGAAGATTGCTGAGATGCTCGTTGTTTGCTTGCCTTGTCATTTTGATATGGGGATTCTTCCGTATCATTGGGCAAGGGGTACCCCATTGGCAGTTCTCTATGATACACATGTACCTACTATGACAAGAACTTACCGGTAACTAAACTTGAGTAGCATGAGGAGCGACCCTCGTATTCAAGGGACATGAGATTTCCAACTTATACTTTGTCTAGCATATACTCCATAGTTTGTTCACTTTAACCTTAAATACTTGAATATGCTTATGATAGGGGCAATGAGATTTGAAAGCAAATAAGTACCATAATTTTTGGAAGCTCTTTATGAAACTTGAATCCATGCTTCCTTCTATGAAGGGTGCTCTTTTACTTTTATGTTGAGTCTCCATGTTCTATCTTTATGTACCTATTGAGAGAGCATAGTGGCCATTCTTAGTTTAATATGCATTGTCCCAAGACTTGTTGATTGATGCATAACTTTGATATTGCTTGTTCTTAAACTATTTGTATCTAGTCACCCTCATAAACTTTGAAGGTGTCCTATGCAATTATGATTTGCTACATTATGAGGGACAAGCTGAATGCCACTATGCTATGTTTTCTTTATGTGAAACAAACAAACGTCTTACAAAGCATTGTTATTCATGAATCTTTTGTTTGTGCCTTTTCATGTTACAACATAGTGGCTATGTCTTATTGTTAGAACTTTATCTTTCATGCTATGTTGAAGTACTATGATCCCAGCTATCAATGTTTTACAAATACTTTGATCAAGTTTATGATGGTGCATGTCACCTCAAAAATTATTCTTTCTTTTTATCACTAACCTACTCGAGGACGAGCAGGAGTTAAGCTTGGGGATGTTGATACATTGCAAACGAATCTATAATTTTTGATGTTCCATTCTTGGTTTATATCTACTTTCTTATGTTTTGTCCACACTTTGGAGTATTTTTATACACTTTCTTGGACTAACCTATTAACAAGATGCCACAGTGCCAGCTGCCTGTTTTCTGCTGTTTCTGGTTCCAGGAAAGTCAGAAAACGAATTTCCTTGGAATTGGACGGGACAAAAGCCAAAGTCAATATTCCACCGAGGTGGACACAGAGCTAGAATACGAGACGGAGAGGGGCCAGGGGCCGGCTACACCACCTGGCCGCACGACCAGGCCTAGCCCGCGTCAGGGGGTGGTGCGGCCGCCTAGGGAACTCCCTCGGCCTCCGCTTTCGCCTATATTTTGCCTCTGATACAGAAACTCTAAGTACCCGATCAAAAATCCACGAAAGAGTATGTAGCCGCCGTCATCACCATCCCTAGATCGGGAGGGATCTGAAGCTCTTCCTGGCACCCTGCCAGAGGGGAGAATTCACCCTGGAGGCCTTCTTCATCACCATGCAAGCCTCCGATGTGATGCGTGCATAGTTTATCCTTGGACCACGGGTCCATGTAGTAGCTAGATGGTTGGTTCTCCTCCTTTGTGCTATCATGTTTAGATCTTGTGAGCTCCGTTCATGATCAAGATCATCTATTTGTAATCATACTTGTTGTGTTTGCGGGGATCCGATGGATATTGAGATGCTATTTCAGATTGATTATTGATTCTATCATTTCTTTGTTATTTGTGATCTTGCATGCTCTCCGTTGTTAGTAGATATCTTGGCCGAGTAGATGCTAGCAACTCCAAGAGGGAGTATTTATGCTCGATAGTGGGTTCATGCCTCTAGTAATCTGGGGAAGTGACAGAAATCTCTAAGCTACTAGATGTGTTGTTGCTACTAGGGAGAAAACAACAATCCTTTGTTCATAGAACAATCGTATTGTTTACTTTACACACAATGCTTAATGCAATTATCTGTTGCTTGCAACTTAATACTGGAGGGGGTTCGGATGATAACCTGAAGGTGGATTATTAGTCATAGATGTAGTTGGATTATTGACTATGTATAATGTTGTAATGCCCAATCAAATCTCATAGGAGTCAAGATGATTAGTATATGCATGTATGCTTTCTCGATATTTGTCAATTGCCCTGCTGTAATTTGTTCACCCAACATGTCATCTAACTTAAGGAGAATCACCACTAGTGAACTATGGACCCCGGTCCTTTCTTTTACCATCAATCTACAAACTGTTTACTGTTTTCTTTTTACTTTCTGCAAGCTACTACTATCTTCGACACAGTACGTTTAATCCTTTGTTTTCAGGAAAACCGGTCAGATTGACAACCTCACTGTAAGTTGGGGACAAAGTTCTGTGGTTGTGTTGTGCAGGATTCCAAGTTGGCAACAACACCTTGGAGGTGTTTCCTTGCTCCTACTGGTTCTATAACCTGGGTTTCACAACTGAGGGAAAATTTGCTGCTGTCTCATCATACCTTCCTCTTGGGGTTCCCAACGAGCTCATTGGGAACCTGGAGTATTCTGGGAGGAAATCAGCGAGAGATCCATCAAAGTCAAAAAAAGACGTAGACGACAAGGAGACAAAAAGTGTAAAGGGGTGAATCCATAGGTTGACTCGGAGACCACACCCAAACCCAAGGACGAGGAAGAACCCGAAGACGTCATGATGATCGAGCTCACTTGGATGCAACCGTACCTGGCGTACCTCACAAACAACAAACTCCCTAACGATATAATACAAGCATGAAGAATAACCCATCGCTCCAAGGCTTTTAAAGTAGGAAAAGGGGAATTATACAAGCGGAGCATATCGGGTGTCTTACAAAGGTGCATCAAACCCGAAGAAGGGAAAATCATCCTCAAGGAAATTTATGGGGGGGTATGCAGCCATCACGCCAGTAGCCGAGCAATAGCAGCAAAGGTCTTTCAGGCATGATTCTACAGGCTCACAACCGGCACATGTGAGGCATGGCAGCGATTTTCCACAAAACTGCACACACCCCCGTCTGAGCTGGCTACCATCCCTTTGGCTTGGCTGCTCGCCCAGTGGGGACTCGACATGGTAGACAAACTCTAGAAATCATCTACCGGCAGACACGTCTTTCTTCTTGTCGCAATCGACAAATTGACAAAGTGTATAGAGGCAAGGCCTGTTACGAGCCAAGATGCTACATCAGACGTAAACTTCATAAAGTCAATGATTTTCCGCTCTGGGGTGCTGCATAGCATTATCACAGACAACATATCCAACTTCACCTCTGGGGAGTTTCAGGTTACTGCGAAGAGATGCGCATACAACTGAACTATGCATCGGTTGCCCACCTGTAGACTAATGGCTAGGTGGAAAAGGCCAATGGGATCGTGTGTAGCGGCATCAAAAAAAGGCTCCTGGCTCCACTCGAAAAATAAAAAGACACTTGGGTATATGAACTACCCTCTTTCCTATGGAGCCTATGAGCAACCCCAAATACTGCTATGCACGAAACACCTTTCTTCCTAATCCACGGAGCTGACGTCGTGCTTCAAGTAGAAATAACCCATGAGGCTCCTCGTGTCACTGCGTATGACAAAGCCACCTCCACAGATGCACTCGAAGACAATGTTGATGCACTCTATGAAGCCCGAGATATCACGCTCACCATATTGGCAATATACGAGCAGAACCTGTGCAACTATCATAGTCGTCGACTGCGTCCCAGGTCCTTCAATGTACGGGACTTGGTCCTTTGCCTCAAATAGGATGGCCACCGCATGATGGAATCACCATGGAAGGGACCCTACATCGTCACAGAAGTGATCCCTAGGGAACATATCGCCTCCAGCACAAGAAGACAGGAGTCAAGTACTCCAATTTGTGGAACGTTGCGCAACTGTGACATTTATATGCTTACGAATTTTTATTTTATGCATTTTTTCAATAAGACCTATGGCCAGGACACTTAGTAAAGACTCGTATTTGCTTCCAATAAGGCCTATGGCCAGGCGGTTACGCCAAAACTTGTACCTCCATATTAGACAATAATAAAGCTAAGTTCTCTCAAACTAAGTTTCAATTTCAAATTTCATTATTGATGGTACCCAATACTCGGGGTTGTTTATCATCGCTATACGCCTGATACTCGGGGGCTTTGCCAAGCTAGCTTAGTCTAGTACACCCAATACTAGGGGCTGCATTAACTGAGCCTAACACAAATGCACCCGATACTCAGGGACTACATCGTTGAAAACTAATAACTTTGAGTGCCAGAACACTTGAAACGCCATGAACCGAGTAGTTGTTTCAGCCTAACTAGCACCAAGCTAACAAAATGGTCTCGTGCAAAAAGTACTCAACACAAGAATCTTCGACAAAAACCACAGTATATTTATGTTGAAAACTGAGTTACAATGTTTTTACAAGTACATGTGTTCTTTTTTAGAGGAACCAAGACGAAGAGACTGGTGGTCTTGGACAAGCAGTGCGAAAGTCTGGGCCTTCTGATCAGCAATGGCACGGTTCTGGTTGGCTAACTCTCGGGCATTGTCCAGTTCCTGCTGTCGGTCATGGAGCAAGAAGTCAAGGTTCTCCACTTGACGCCTCAACTCGCGGTGACCTGGCATCTCCATTGGCATTCCCATGAAGTCACGTCTCGCATAGTGGGCAAAACGGGTTCCTTGGGTCTTGTTGAAGTTGAGGGCACATAGACGTGCAAGAGCTTCATGCATTGCCCTGGCTAATCCATCTAGCCAGTTGTTCTCCCTCACAGAGAACTGAATTCTCCCAGAATTGGGTGCTTCGATGCTTCCTCTAAGATCTGCGGTGACCAGTCACTGTAGGTCTCCTCCTGGGGGTCCTGGAAGTTGAGCTCCAAGAAACTCCGGGTGCGGGCGCCCTAGTAACTCTGACAGTGAATCCAGATCCCTCTCGAAGATCAACTGACCTCCGTTTCCCAACTGGTAAAACTTGCTGAACTGAGTCTCCATCTACAGGAATTTAGGATGAGGGAGTTAGTGAAGTGACCAAGTGTGTCAAAATTTTAAGTAGTAGTGTAAGAATTTTGAGTAACATGAATTTTTGAGAGGAAGAAAATTCCAAAGGTAAGGGAGGAGATAGTTTTTCATAAATACTCACTTTGGTTTTTAAGCTAAGTTTTTGGGTTTGACGTCCATTCTAACTAGGGTCTCCTATGGTCAGGATGGCTCTGATACCAACTTGTCAACACCCGGATTTTTAATCCGTGATGCCCGTTATGCCATACCTCGCAATCCCAGGATTACCATTTTTGCGAGACATAACGGATTTGGATATCAGAGTACAATCATCCCGTACAAACCATTCATAAGGTTTTACACAAATAAGGATCTCATGATCCAAGTCTTAATACAACAAGCAACGGAAAAATAAAGATAGCGTAGCGGTGGGGTCCATCTTCAGGGGCACAGGCAATGCTGACGAAGGCAGATAGTCCTAGTTATCATAGCCGTTCTGCTGACCATCGTCTTGATAATCTCCTTCATAGTCTGGCCATGATAATAGCCAGGGACAAAAGCCATGAGTACTCTTTAAGTACTCGCAAACTACTACTAACAAGGGTTATAAATCTAAGTTAAAGTGCTGAAATGAAAGAATAACTATCAAGTTAAGTTTGAAACCTAAACTAAGTTCTGAAGCAAGAAAAGATAAAGTAAAATTCTAGAATTACTTAAGTTGGGAAGCTAATTTCATTAACATAACCCTGTTGTGGTCAAGTCAAAGGTCATCATTCATTTCAAGGTATTTGGAAAACATCTGACAACGAAACAGTATGGCCATTCCAACTGTCCATAACCGCGGACGCGGCTATTCGAATAGTTTGACACTCTGCAGAGGTGGTACACTTTCACCACAAGATTCGATACATCTGTCAGGGATAACCCTGAATCATCATACTTAGTATGCAGATAATCAAACATAACCTTCCCTTTACACACCCTAGTATAAGCACCTCTCCTATGAGCATGGCCTCCCAACCATGACCATCTGTAATCTTGGGCACTGCATAGGTGGACAACATTGAGAGGTAGCCTCAGCTCAAACCTCTCCCGTGAGGGAACTAATACTAATGCATATAAATTTCCAGCTAAGCTTTACCCAATTCCGGTAATGTGGTTGTACGGTAAATTTGGAATGGTATCGCATCCGAATCCAACCATCAGTTTTATAAAAGGGTTAAGGCTCATGCCTTATCATTTTCCACATCAGAAACCAGTGGTGTTTCTCAACACATGTCAAAACATCTCAATAGAATGACTCATCATTCCAAGGTTTTCATAACTCATTTTCACCAAGTATTCCCATCTAAAGTGACTCAAGTTTTTGATCTACTCTAAACTACTAAGTTAAGAGTGTTCACTAAGGTGGGAAGATGGGATCAATCTCATGCCATATAATGATATCTAAAGGTTTCTAAGTAGGTCAAGTTTTATACTTTTTATGCTACCTTCAATTTTAAGTAGATAACTTTGTATAATCTAAGGTGGGTTAAACTTATCCATGAGACTTGGGGCATTAATAGGGAAAGGGGGGGGGGGGGGGGTGATCAAAGCATGCTTAAGGCATCTTTAATAAACCATCTAGTTTATTCTAGCTTGCTAACCATAGCTTGCTAAGGTAAGTTTGCAAGGGTTAGCTTGCCCTGCTAATAGTGGCTTGCCTTGGTTGGTGCAGTGGTTGAAGTTGTCTTCTTCTTCTTCTTCCTAGTAGAACTCCTCCTCCTCGAGAGCTTGGTCGGTACTATCGTCTAGAAATACATAGGGAGTACACAATCACCAAACAATACTTAACTAGGCTAAGTAGCATTCTAAAGCACATAATTGATGATCTATTATCATCACAAACATTACAAGTTTTAATTCAATAGTTCTAAATCTTTTTATTTTAGAAAAGTAATTTCTACTCATTGAAATGTTAACTAAAATTTAATATTCACCACCAAAATATGGGATCATATGGACACATGTCCTCACCACATATTCCATAGGTGGGAATGAGATATAAAGGTTGGATCAACATTACTTTGGTTTAAGCTTATTATTTAATGATTTAGAGTGACTAGAAATGCCTATATAGCATTATTTTGGTACTAGTCCAAAGTCAGTGCATGTAAACCTTACTATTATTACATATTTGGATAGATCTGATGAAATGTGATTTTTGAGACTTGGAATCAACTCAAAAGCTAACTTGGTTGATTTTATAAAAATGTTGCAAGTTGTAAAAGTTTTTGTCTTCTTATTTTTATTTGGGGATATCTATAAATCTAATTGAAATAAATCCAACGGGCTTGGATAGAGCATTTCAATACCTTTCAGACAAAATTAGATTCATGCAATTTGGATTTGTCAAACTCACAGAATTAATTTTTGAAACAAGGACAGAAACTATATTCTAACTAAAAAGAAAAAAAATCCTAATTTAAATTTTAAACGCGCGCGGGAACGAAATGGGCCGGCCCACTGCGCTCTGCGCGGCGTCGCGGGCTAACTTAAGCGAGGACCCACCCGTCAGTGGCACAGGGGGGTGCGAAGAGGTATGGGCGAACGGTGGCCGTGCGATCTGGTTCTAATCCAACGGCTGAGGGTCATCGTCGACGTTGGGCAACGCCGGCGAGACAGAACCCTAGCGCGGCCAGTGGGGGTCGTTGGGGGCTCACCGGGGTTCAGGCGAGGGTCGGCGAGGTGGGCGAACGACAAAGTCGACGACGGTGAACCTCTTGGTACCAGCAGCTTCTCCTGGGGCGGCCTGGATCAACGGCTCCCTTCTCCTTCCGAGGCGGCGGCTCTGGCTGCACTTCCGGCGCTCTGGTGCTCGAGCGGCTCCGGCTGGCGGTGGGGAGTGAGTGTGAGAGGTGGGGAGTGAGATGGTGTGCTCAAATAGGCTGGGGGTGGCCTCTATTTATAGTGGCGAGAGGGGCCCGACGGGGCGCACGGTGAGCTCGTCGTGGTCGATGGTACAAACGGCTATCGGCATGGGCGACGGTAGGGGGTGGTGCGGTGCTCCCTGGCGATGTTCTAACGCTTCAATATGGCCGTAGGGGCGGTGCGGTTTGGTCTGGAACACGCGATGCTCTGCGCGGCAGAGGCGGCGTCTTCGACGGCGAGCGGTGGCTGTGCGTCATGGGGCGGCGAACGGGGATGTCTGGCGGTCTCCTGGGTCGGTGGTGATCATGTATGCAAGCGGCGAGGGCGGCACGTGGTCTGTGGGCGTCGGTCGAGGGTGGCGCACTGGGCGTGCTCTCGGCATGGTTGCTGGCGGGCTGGGCACGGTCCGTGCGTGTGGTCCAGGTGTTGGCAAGGCTCGGGCGCTGGATAGGGAGTGGCGGTGGACGGTGGGCTGCCTCCTAGACAAGGTTGGCACGGTTACAACTCCTCCTAGCTTGCTGTCGACACTGGGGTGGCATGGTGAGCTTCGGCATGCTCACCATTGATGGCAATGCCAAGCTTACAGTGAGTCTAGTGCTTGGTTTCACTTGCTAGCTGATCTACTGGGATGGTTGTGAGCTAGAGAGGGAACAAGTTAGGCTTAAATCACTGCTCACAATAGTGTTTGATTTTTGTTTGATTTGTGTCTACCACCTGTTCGATGAAATGGCCGCAAGAACTCAAGTTTTGAATTTTGAGAAGATTTTTGGTGGGTGTGCTAAGTTGGTGCTGGTGAGTCTACAGATGCTTGGGTTTTGAAAGTTGAGCTTGTTTGAGTGGTTTTTGAAAAAGTGGGATCTTCCCATATGATAAAGGTTCAATTTTGAACTGTTATTTAAAATAGTTTACAGAAGGTTTTTAGAAGATCAAAAGGTGGGCCTTGGTACCTCATTAGGTGTACTAGCAAGGGGTGTAAAGATCCAGAATTGTTCCTGTTAACTTTTGAGTACTAGGAATAGCCAAAGTAGGCATGGGAGTTAATTTTGTCAAAATGACCATTCCTTGATTTTAATTCTTTTTGATTTGATTTCTTTTAGGAAAAGTTTGGCAATGATGTTTAAATCACCTAAGAAGCATTTTACAAGCATTGGATCACTTAATCATGGCAATTCAAACAACTCCTCTTTTAAATGCCCACATATATGAATGCTTTCATTTTAAAAAATGGAAAAGTTTTTGTTAACCCTATTTTTGGATGATTTGATCTTTGGTAAACTTGGATTGAAGTTTTGGGATGTTACAAACCTTCCCCCCTTAAAAAAAATCTCGTCCCGAGATTTACAAAGAAAACTAGGAACTAAAAAGATCTGGGAACTCTGTCCTAATGTAATCTTCGCGTTCCCAAGTGGCTTCCTCCTCGGTATGGTTGCTCCACTGAATCTTGAGAAACTTGATACTCCTGGTCCTGGTGGTCCTGTAGGCTTCTTCTAAGATACGGATGGGTACTTCCTGATAAGTTAGGTCATTGTTGATTTCCACCGCTCTGTGATCGATGTTCTTGAAAACTTCAGTCTTCTCCGGCACTTCTAAGCATTTGCGGAGTAACGAGATATGGAACACATTGTGGATGGTTGACATCTCCTCAGGCAATTCCAGCTGATATGATACTTCTCCTCGACGGTTCAGAATCTTGAAAGGTCCGATATATCTGGGGGCTAACTTTCCCTTCAGACTAAAGCGTTGAGTTCCCTTCAATGGTGAAACCTTGAGATATACGAAATCTCCGACATTGAAGGTCAGGTCTCTCCTTCTCTTGTCGGCATAGCTCTTCTGTCTGGATTGGGCGGTCTTGAGGTGCTCACGGACTTTGTGAACTTTCTCTTCGGCTTCTAGGAGAATGTCGGGTCCAAAGATTTGACTCTCTCCTGCTTGCGACCAATTTAAAGGGGTACGGCATTTTCTTCCGTACAGGAATTCAAATGGTGCCATCTGCAAACTGGCCTGATAACTGTTGTTATATGAGAATTCTGCGAATGGTAGGCAGTCTTCCCATTTTGATCCGTATTCCAACACACAGACTCTAAGCATATCCTCAAGAATCTGGTTGACTCTCTCAGTCTGTCCATCAGTTTGCGGGTGATAGGCGGTACTGAAATTTAACTTGGTCCCTAAACCTTCCTGGACTTTCTGCCAAAATCTTGAAGTAAACTGGGTTCCTCGATCTGATACAATGGTCTTGGGGGTTCCATGTAGACTAAAAATTCTAGCAATGTACAACTCTGCTAGTTTTGCACTTTGGTAGGTTGTCTTGACAGGTATGAAGTGGGCTACCTTGGATAGTCCATCAACTATGACCCAGATTGAGTCATTTCCCCTACTAGAAGTAGGTAAACCTGTGATAAAATCCATTCCGACGGAATCCCATTTCCATTCCGGAATCTGCAAGGGTTGCAACAATCCTGCAGGTCTCTGATGCTCTGCTTTGACTCTTTGACAAATGTCACACTTGGCGATGTAGCTTCCGATCTCTCGCTTCATCTTGTGCCACGAAAATTGCTCCTTCAAATCTTGATACATTTTTGTTCCTCCGGGGTGGATAGAATAAAGGGTATCATGAGCTTCCTTCATGATAACTTCTTTCAGTTCTGAATCTGTTGGAACACAGATACGTCCTTTGTACCACAGTACTCCTTCTTCGTCTTCGGTGAATCCAGGTACTTTGCCTATACCAATACGACGTTTGATCCCGTTGATACTCTCATTTCCCTTCTGGGCTTCCTTGATATGGCTAAACAAGGTGGGTTGAAGTTCAATGCTAGCTAGGAATCCTTTGCTAACTACTTCAGTCCTGAACTGCTCCAACTCCTCATACAAACTTGGTTGCTTCTCTTTGATCATGGTGTTAAGCCGACACGGCAATCTGCTAAGAGCATCCGCTACCACATTGGCTTTGCCGGGGTGATAGTGAATGTCAAGGTCATAATCCTTGATTAACTCTATCCATCTTCTTTGCCTCATATTTAGCTCCTTCTGGGTGAAGATATACTTCAAGATTTTATGATCTGAGTAAATCTCACAGCGATTACCCATCAAATAATGACGCCATGTCTTCAACGCCAGAACCACGGCTGCTAGCTCAAGATCATGGGTTGGATAGTTCTGCTCATGCTGCTTCAGTTGTCGAGACAGATACGCGATGACTTTGCCTTCTTGCATCAATACACATCCTAGGCCAATCTTGGATGCGTCACAATACACGTCAAACGGCTTCTTGATGTCTGGCATGATCAAAATTGGGGCTGATATCAATCTCTTCTTCAGCTCCTGGAAACTAGCTTCACACTTGTCCGTCCATTCAAACTTCTTGTCCTTCTTCGACAATTGGGTCATTGGTCGGGCTATGCTCGAGAATCCTTCTACAAACTTGCGATAATATCCCGCTAATCCAAGAAATGAACGAACTTGGGTTTGATTGGTTGGGGCTTCCCATTCTTCTACATCTTTGATCTTGGTGGGATCAACAGAGACTCCTCCGGCAGACACAATATGACCTAGGAATCCTACTTCTTTCAGCCAAAACTCACACTTGCTGAACTTGGCATATAACTGATGCTCTCTCAGGGTTCTTAGGATGATTCTCAGATGTTGCTCATGCTCTTCTTCGGACTTGGAGTAGATAAGGATGTCGTCGATAAACACAACTACAAACTTATCTAGGAAATTCATAAAGATCTTATTCATGAGATTCATGAAATAAGCAGGGGCATTGGTTAATCTGAAAGACATAACCGTATACTCGTATAAACCATAGCGAGTAGTAAAGGCGGTCTTCGGAATATCCGTTGCACGAATCTTAAGTTGGTGATAACCAGTCCTAAGATCAATCTTTGAGAATACCTGAGCTCCAGTCAACTGATCAAATAGGTCCTCTATCTTTGGCAAGGGGTACTTGTTCTTGATGGTGACGTCATTCAATTTTCGGTAATCTGTGCACAGACGGTTGCCTCCATCTTTCTTGTCGACGAATAACACTGGTGATCTCCAAGGCGATGCGCTTGGCTGAATCAAACCTCTTGCTAACATGGCATCCAACTGCTTCTTCAGTTCCACTAACTCTGAGGGGTTCATGGTGTAAGGTCTCTGGGCTATAGATCTGGTTCCGGGGATTAGTTCGATAATGAACTCAATATCCCTATCCGGGGGCATACCTGGCAATTCATCTAGAAATACGTCGGGGTATTCACAGACTACTCTGACTTGGTCAATGGTAGGCAGGGCTACACTCTTGTTGCACTTGAATTTACGGGGTAGCGTTTCCGAGATATGTTCTACTGTTATTCAAGAACTACTGGTCATGGTGATGGCTTTCTTAGCACAGTCTATCAGTCCTTGATGCCTTGACATCCAGTCCATGCCTAGTACTACTTCCAATCCTTTGGTTCCAAGTACTATTAGGTTGGCATAAAAATCTATCCCATGTATTCTGATAGGTACAGTTTTGCAAATTTTTCTAGCTTTGGTAGTTGAGCCGGGGATTTGAGCTATCATGACATGCTTCAAATTGGTTGGGCGAATCTTACTTGTGCATACAAATTCTTCGGTGACAAATGAATGCGATGCTCCCGAATCAAACAATACTCTTGCTAAAACTGAGTTGACAGAAAACATATCCAGCACTACATCTGGCGCTTCCTGGGCTTCTTCTGCGTTCATGTGGAAGAGACGACCGTTGCGGTTGTGCGGGTTCCCTGGGGCAAACCTCCTTCCTGGCTGAACACGACGCTGCTGCTGAGCTGGGGCATTCACATTGGCATTGGCGGCAGCCTTCTTGGGACACTCATTGGAGTAGTGACCTTTCACTCCACACTCGAAACAAGTGATCTGAGACTTGTCTTTGGTTGCGACAGGTATAGCATTGCTGCCAGTTCTAGGCGCAGTGTTGCTGTTGTTGTTGTTGCTCTTGGGAGGTGCACGGTTGAAATGGTTGGCATTACCGGAATTGTGATTGTTTCCTCCAGACTTCACATTGCCTCCGCTACGGTTGGGGTAGCTTGGGCGAGAATTTGAGGGTCGGTTGTTCCTTGGTGCATAACCTGGTGAAGGGTTGGGACGGTACTTCTGGTGGCTGTTGGATCCAGACTGCTGCATCATACGACGCTTGCGGTTGTCGTTTGCCTGGTTAATCTTCCCTTCCATCTGAATGCCAGAGTCGACTAGCTCTTCGAGGTCATCGAAACGGATGTTGACGAGGACAGTCTGCATCTCATCATGCAGTCCGTTCAAGAATCTCTCCTTCTTCTTGGCCTCTGTGTTGATCTCATCTGGTGCATATCTGGCAAGTGACAGGAATTTGTCACGGTACTCTACCACAGTCATTCTTCCTTGCTTCAACTCACGGAATTCATCTCTCATCCTGTTGACAAGACCTTGCGGCACGTGGGTGCGGCTGAACTTGACCTTGAATGCTTCCCAGGTCATCACTTGACCATGGTTCATAGTGCGAATGCTATTCCACCAAGCTCTTGCATCTCCTGCCAGATAGTGGGTGGCGAACAAAACTTTCTCATTTGCATCAACTCCTGCAACCTCTAAGTTGTTTTCTATGGTCTGCAACCAGTCATCAGCATCTAGTGGGTTCTCAGATTGGTTGAAGATTGGGGGGTTTGTGTTCTGAAAGTTTTTGAGTTTGGATCCTTGGTGATCCTGATTTCCATGTCCTTGGTTGTTGAGAGCCATCTGGGCGATCTGTTGTAATGTTGCTAAGTTGGCTTGACGTTCGGCCCTGCTTGCTTCACGATCCGCTATGAGATTCTGCAAAATCTGCAGCATTGGGTCCTGCGACGAGCTGCTTCCTCCTTGGTTTCCACGAGGCATCTGAGGATTGAGATAGATATAGGGGTAAGAGGGAAATTCTAAGGTTCATGGTTTTGAGGTTTTCAAAGCTAAAACTTTGAGTTAGACTCAGGTTTTTCAACTAACTGCTTTTTCATTCATGCAAACAAGCACACGATACAACACACACCACAGCAATCAAAGGGAAAACAGATGGTTTGAAGAACCATTCTGCAAGCTACGATACAATGAGATGAATCATCTCACGCTACGACAGCGCTCTAGTGCATCTACTCATCGTCGATGAAGTCGGAGTCTTCATCTTCAGTGTAGAAGTCCACGGCATCCTCCTCCAGAAAGTCATCGTCGTTGCTGTGGTAAGAATCCATATGTCCCTGGATGTCTTCACCCTCATCTTCTTCTTCTTTTGCTGCAAGCTGAGCTTCCTGCTTGTTGACGGTCTTCTCGAGGTCTGCCACCTTCTTGCGAAGACGGGCGATGGTGCGATCCTTCTTGGCACGGTGGCGACGAAGAGACTGGCGGTCTTGGACAAGCAGTGCGTAAGTCTAGGCCTTCTGATCAGCAATGGCACGGTTCTGGTTGGCTAACTCTCGGGCATTGTCCAGTTCCTGCTATCGGTCATGGAGCAAGAAGTCAAGGTTCTCCACTTGACGCCTCAACTCGGGGTGACCTGGCATCTCCATTGGCATTCCCATGAAGTCACGTCTCGCATAGTGGGCAAAACGGGTTCCTTGGGTCTTGTTGACGTTGAGGGCACATAGACGTGCGAGAGCTTCATGCATTGCCCTGGCTAATCCATCTAGCCAGTTGTTCTCCCTCACAGAGAACTGAATTCTCCCGGAAGTGGGTGCTTCGATGCTTCCTCTAAGATCTGCGGTGACCAGCCACTGTAGGTCTCCTCCTGGGGGTCCTGGAAGTTGAGCTCCAAGAAACTCCGAGTGCGGGCGCCCTAGTAACTCTGACAGTGAATCCAGATCCCTCTCGAAGATCAACTGACCTCCGTTTCCCAACTGGTAAAACTTGCTGAACTGAGTCTCCATCTACAGGAATTTAGGATGAGGGAGTTAGTGAAGTGACCAAGTGTGTCAAAATTTTAAGTAGTAGTGTAAGAATTTTGAGTAACATGAATTTTTGAGAGGAAGAAAATTCCAAAGGTAAGGGAGGAGATAGTTTTTCATAAATACTCACTTTGGTTTTTAAGCTAAGTTTTTGGGTTTGACGTCCATTCTAACTAGGGTCTCCTATGGTCAGGATGGCTCTGATACCAACTTGTCAACACCCGGATTTTTAATCCGTGATGCTCGTTATGCCATACCTCGCAATCCTAGGATTACCATTTTTGCGAGACATAACGGATTTGGATATCAGAGTACAATCATCCCGTACAAACCATTCATAAGGTTTTACACAAATAAGGATCTCATGATCCAAGTCTTAATACAACAAGCAGCGGAAAAATAAAGATAGCATAGCGGTGGGGTCCATCTTCAGGGGCACATGCAATGCTGACGAAGGCAGATAGTCCTAGTTATCATAGCCGTTCTGCTGACCATCGTCTTGATAATCTCCTTCATAGTCTGGCCATGATAATAGCCAGGGACAAAAGCCATGAGTACTCTTTAAGTACTCGCAAACTACTACTAACAAGGGTTATAAATCTAAGTTAAAGTGCTGAAATGAAAGAATAACTATCAAGTTAAGTTTGAAACCTAAACTAAGTTCTAAAGCAAGGAAAGATAAAGTAAAATTCTAGAATTACTTAAGTTGGGAAGCTAATTTCATTAACATAACCCTGTTGTGGTCAAGTCAAAGGTCATCATTCATTTCAAGGTATTTGGAAAACATCTGACAACGAAACAGTATGGCCATTCCAACTGTCCATAACCGCGGACGCGGCTATTCGAATAGTTTGACACTCTGCAGAGGTGGTACACTTTCACCACAAGATTCGATACATCTGTCAGGGATAACCCTGAATCATCATACTTAGTATGCAGATAATCAAACATAACCTTCCCTTTACACACCCTAGTATAAGCACCTCTCCTATGAGCATGGCCTCCCAACCATGACCATCTGTCATCTTGGGCACTGCATAGGTGGACAACATTGAGAGGTAGCCTCAGCTCAAACCTCTCCCATGAGGGAACTAATACTAATGCATATAAATTTCCAGCTAAGCTTTACCCAATTCCGGTAATGTGGTTGTACGGTAAATTTGGAATGGTATCGCATCCGAATCCAACCATCAGTTTTATAAAAGGGTTAAGGCTCATGCCTTATCATTTTCCACATCAGAAACCCGTGGTGTTTCTCAACACATGTCAAAACATCTCAATAGAATGACTCATCATTCCAAGGTTTTCATAACTCATTTTCACCAAGTATTCCCATCTAAAGTGACTCAAGTTTTTGATCTACTTTAAACTACTAAGTTAAGAGTGTTCACTAAGATGGGAAGATGGGATCAATCTCATGCCATATAATGATATCTAAAGGTTTCTAAGTAGGTCAAGTTTTATACTTTTTATGCTACCTTCAATTTTAAGTAGATAACTTTGTATAATCTAAGGTGGGTTAAACTTATCCATGAGACTTGGGGCATTAATAGGGAAAGGGGGGGGGGGGGGGGGTGATCAAAGCATGCTTAAGGCATCTTTACTAAACCATCTAGTTTATTCTAGCTTGCTAACCATAGCTTGCTAAGGTAAGTTTGCAAGGGTTAGCTTGCCCTGCTAATAGTGGCTTGCCTTGGTTGGTGCAGTGGTTGAAGTTGTCTTCTTCTTCTTCTTCCTGGTAGAACTCCTCCTCCTCGAGAGCTTGGTCGGTACTATCGTCTAGAAATACATAGGGAGTACACAATCACCAAACAATACTTAACTAGGCTAAGTAGCATTCTAAAGCACATAATTGATGATCTATTATCATCACAAACATTACAAGTTTTAATTCAATAGTTCTAAATCTTTTTATTTTAGAAAAGTAATTTCTACTCATTGAAATGTTAACTAAAATTTAATATTCACCACCAAAATATGGGATCATATGGACACATGTCCTCACCACATATTCCACAGGTGGGAATGAGATTTAAAGGTTGGATCAACATTACTTTGGTTTAAGCTTATTATTTAATGATTTAAAGTGACTAGAAATGCCTATATAGCATTATTTTGGTACTAGTCCAAAGTCACTGCATGTAAACCTTAATATTATTACATATTTGGATAGATCTGATGAAATGTGATTTTTGAAAGTTGGAATCAACTCAAAAGCTAACTTGGTTGATTTTATAAAAATGTTGCAAGTTGTAAAAGTTTCTGTCTTCTTATTTTTATTTGGGGAGATCTATAAATCTAATTGAAATAAATCCAACGGGCTTGGATAGAGCATTTCAATACCTTTCAGAAAAAATTAGATTCATGCAATTTGGATTTGTCAAACTCACAGAATTGATTTTTGAAAAAAGGACAGAAACTATATTCTAACTAAAAAGAAAAAATCCTAATTTAAATTTTAAACGCGCACGGGAACGAAATGGGCCGGCCCACTGCGCTCCGCGCGGCGTCGCGGGCTAACTTAAGCGAGGACCCACCCGTCAGTGGCACAGGGGGGTGCGAAGAGGTATGGGCGAACGGTGGCCGTGCGATCTGGTTCTAATCCAACGGCTGAGGGTCATCGTCGACGTTGGGCAACGCCGGCGAGATAGAACCCTAGCGCGGCCAGTGGGGGTCGTTGGGGGCTCACCGGGGTTCAGGCGAGGGTCGGCGAGGCGGGCGAACGACGAAGTCGACGACGGCGAACCTCCTGGTACCGGCAGCTTCTCCTGGGGCGGCCTGGATCAACAGCGCCCTTCTCCTTCCGAGGCGGCGGCTCCGGCTGCAATTCCGGCGCTCTGGTGCTCGAGCGGCTCCGGCTGGCGGTGGGGAGTGAGTGTGAGAGGTGGGGAGTGAGATGGTGTGCTCAAATCGGCTGGGGGTGGCCTCTATTTATAGTGGCGAGAGGGGACCGACGGGGCGCACGGTGAGCTCGTCGTGGTCGATGGTACAGACGGCTATCGGCATGGGCGATGGTAGGGGGCGGTGCGGTGCTCCCTGGCGATGTTCTAACGCTTCAATGCGGCCGTAGGGGCGGTGCGGTTTGGTCTGGAACACGCGATGCTCTGCGCGGCAGAGGCGGCGTCTTCGACGGCGAGCGGTGGCTGTGCGTCATGGGGCGGCGAACGGGGATGTCTGGCGGTGTCCTGGGTCGGTGGTGATCATGTATGCAAGCGGCGAGGGCGGCGCGCGGTCTGTGGGCGTCGGTCGAGGGTGGCGCACTGGGCGTGCTCTCGGCATGGTTGCTGGCGGGCTGGGCGCGGTCTGTGCGTGTGGTCCAGGTGTTGGCAAGGCTCGGGCGCTGGACAGGGAGTGGCGGTGGACGGTGGGCTGCCTCCTAGACAAGGTTGGCACGGCTACAACTCCTCCTAGCTTGCTGTCGACACTGGGGTGGCATGGTGAGCTTCGGCATGCTCACCATTGATGGCAATGCCAAGCTTACAGTGAGTCTAGTGCTTGGTTTCACTTGCTAGCTGATCTACTGGGATGGTGGTGAGCTAGAGAGGGAACAAGTTAGGCTTAAATCACTGCTCACAATAGTGTTTGATTTTTGTTTGATTTGTGTCTACCACCTGTTCGATGAAATGGCCGCAAGAACTCAAGTTTTGAATTTTGAGAAGATTTTTGGTGGGTGTGCTAAGTTGGTGCTGGTGAGTCTACAGATGCTTGGGTTTTGAAAGTTGAGCTTGTTTGAGTGGTTTTTGAAAAAGTGGGATCTTCCCATATGATAAAGGTTCAATTTTGAACTGTTATTTAAAATAGTTTACAGAAGGTTTTTAGAAGATCAAAAGGTGGGCCTTGGTACCTCATTAGGTGTACTAGCAAGGGGTGTAAAGATCCAGAATTGTTCCTGTTAACTTTTGAGTACTAGGAATAGCCAAAGTAGGCATGGGAGTTAATTTTGTCAAAATGACCATTCCTTGATTTTAATTCTTTTTGATTTGATTTCTTTTAGGAAAAGTTTGGGAATGATGTAGATGATGTTTAAATCACCTAAGAAGCATTTTACAAGCATTGGATCACTTAATCATGGCAATTCAAACAACTCCTCTTTTAAATGCCCACATATATGAATGCTTTCATTTTAAAAAATGGAAAAGTTTTTGTTAACCCTATTTTTGGATGATTTGATCTTTGGTAAACTTGGATTGAAGTTTTGGGATGTTACACCTAGGGCCCAGCTGACCCCCTCCCCTTCCTCCTCCCTTTTGTTTTTTCCCTCATGGGCCCTTTCCCCTTACGGAATTGGCCCAATAGGGAATTTTACCAATTTAATTCCTTTTCTTCTATTAAATAATTATGAATAAATAATTAAATCAATATTTCACATATATATTCACATTTTATATAATTCATGTGGCTATGTAACTCCTTCCATACCACTCTGGACATCCTCCGGACCTTCTGGAAACCCTTCCGATTTCTCCCTCTCTTTTCTTCGGTGATTCCGGTGATACCAAAAAAGATCTCCGAGCTTTGTCAAACCCTTAATTGTGCTACCATACGATTCAGGAACACTCCAGACATGGTCGAGACCCCTCTCAGACCAATGATCATCAGCGGGACCTGGATGTCCATAACGACCCTTGTGTATTCCATGAAATCTTTATCGTTGAACCATGAATGTTTGTCCTATTCCTTTTTCCTCTGCGATACTTGCATTGTTCGAGATCTGATCAACAACATCACCATGCCGAGTTCAATCTCGTTACTTACAAATGCTACTTAACTCATTCCGACAAGTGATATCCCCGTGACCTAGTGACACGCTGCGCAGCTTATAGATATAACTTCTCCCAGTGGTCCCAGAGTATCTTTCTATCACACGGATGGAAAAATCCCGCTCTTGACACATATGCCTCTACATGCCCCTTTGATGTACCTGAACACACATTTATGATCACCGTTTTATGAACTGACGTTTGATACGAACAAGGCACTCTCGGGTGATAGTGATTAAATATGGTCTCACGGTATGAGGAACAAGACACCATGTTTCCTAATTATCGCAACTTGAACTTTCTGACATGATCATGTTACGATGCTTAGATTGGGTATGTTCACCATCTCATTCTTCCAATGAAGTAAATCCATTGTCAACTAGCATAAATGCCACATGATTAGGAAACCTTGATCATCTGTTGACGAATGAACCAGTGACTGGAGATTCACCAAGAACTCCTGGTTGTTTACATATCACACATGTATTGATGTTTCCTTTCAATACAATTATAGCATGATATAACACCTAATTATGAACTTTGTGAAATATGATAATAATCCATATTATTATTTGTCTCTAGGGCATATTTCCAACAGTCTCCCACTTGCACTAGAGTAGAAATAAACTAGTTGCATTTATTTACCAATCATAGGCACCATACAACTTGGCACTTCTGATCATGCTTACTCATGGAAGGGGTTGAGTATAGGGTTTGGACTTTACATCCCCTCATATCCTTTACAACTTACTAATGTCACCTTAATTGATATTAATACTTTATCATCCCATGATAACATCTTGTGTATGTATAGTAGTTATGACAACAGAGTGAGGTCTTCCTTACCAGAAGCCAGAAGTGACGTTAGATCAGTCAATGCGAACTTTCTCATGGGCACTATGCACTGTAACACACTCCATGAGAGGAAGGCGAACTTCCCTAGCCGTAACATTATACACAACACCAAGTAGTATCGATATACTTATATTTTAAATGTAGACATCAAGTCAATAGTGCACCATGTGTAGTTTTCAATGTCATCCCCACGCTTGTTTGTCGACTCAAGTCAGTATATCAATGCAGAGATTTCCAATCTTTTAAGGTTAACATATGTCCTTATAGCATAACACTTTATGCTTTAGGCATGTCATCCTTCATGGATCTAGAAACATGCCTACAGTTCTCATTAGACATTGTGGACAATCTTAGCTCATTGTTTAGTAATTTACACTTAATAACTTCTGAACTTGTTCTTCTTGACAAGAACTTGGATCATATTATGTTGAGTTCTTATCATGGTTTATAAGACAGAACCCATGTCAAAACATAGTGGATGACAAACATCCTTTTCTTTCTTTCAACCATCGATGTAGCACTTAATGCTATTCCTAGTTTGAATTATCAAGGACCATTCCTTCATCAATTCCTATTCCGAAACTTCTTCATAATCTCTTTCAGGAATACATTCCAGCATAATGTTTTATGACATTCTCTTTCAACTTTTCCCTTATAAATCAACATTTATTGGTACTTATGTCCTTATTCTTAATGTGTCATATACACATATGAATTACGTCAACCTCCCACTCAAAATATGTCCTCTACATATTTGAGTTCGATACTTACATTGATCCTACTAAAAAATATGTCATTCACATATTAATTTAGAAAGACTCTCTAGCTCCCACTCAATTTTATGCAAATTGCATATCTTCTCAATATTTTGAATGACTTCAAAATCCCGCAATAAATTATCAAATTGAGAATTTCTTTTACGAGAATTTTAGTACCTTACTAGTTTTAAATCCACTAGACTTCATCACTTATGAATCAAATTCATTTGAATTCACCTAAGACATTATTTTGTGGCAAATCGTGCTCTATTTTCCACCTTTTCCATATGACCTTGCCATCCTCCGGAAATATCAAGTAACACTTTTGCTTGACAAGATTTAGTAACAATTTACTTTCTAATCTCAAATGAAACTAAGTCCTAGGATTTCTCGTAATTTTAGTTTTACCATCAATTCCTTTGTAGTTCATACATATGTCATGTTCTGATAATATGACAAGTGATTCACAAATGTCTCCTAATAAGATGTATGACATATTTGCAAATCCTACTTCATTAGTAAAAGCACAATTGAAACATAATGATCATTACCATTGATCTCTTTCTTTTATGTGGAGATATGCGTTTTGGAACACATTCCGTTGCACTCATCAACATTCTGATGCAGGGTCATGGACCTTCATCATGCTCTCACTTTCTTCCACTAACAACATTGTCGAGAACACACTTTCTTGAGAACGTACCAACTTTTAGCAATACTAATTTTGCCTTCTTTTGGTTTCAGCCATGGATTTTGTATTTAAAAGTTTCCAATGAATACTCTCCAAGGACTTATTCACTGTTGTTTTGGCGATATCAAATAACTCCAAAACTTCCACGACAATCCATACAAAATATTGTGCCGATTTCATGAATTTCAGATGATTTACTTTATTTTAAATGAGTGTTCGATATTTCCAACTAATGGTCTTTACACTAACACTAGCTTCTTTTATCTGGCGCCGCCTATTTGACCACTTAATATCAAACATTATATTGCGACGTTTTGGAATTTAACATATTTGAAAATCAAATGCATCACAATTTTGTGAAATGCATTTCACAAGTTCTTATTCCAATCTTATAACATAGAATTTCATTACTATTGATCCAATTGCAGTAACTTAATTCTATTTTATTTTCAATACCTTTTGATGCTGAAATATTTGATCACATCAAATAGTTTCATGCTCATGTTTCATTTAGTAAACCTTTTTAGTAAAATCAACAATTTCAAAATGACAATCACCACTTCGCTGAAATACGGTACATCGAATATGTATTTTGTTTCAACAATGCATCAAACACTTTGTATTTTACAATACTCGGTGTTTTAGTTATCCCGTCGAACATGGGCATGATTTTTATGTGAGAAGAGATCGAATATCTACTACTTTCACATATCATCAACATAACTTCTAAATCTCAAACAATGGTTTCATTCAAAATGAATAGATCATTAAGATGGGTATTCTCAAGGCATTTCAATATTTTACAATTGTTCATGCATTATCAATTAGTTTTACAACCCGAATAATTCACAAATAATCGAAAATATATGAACACAAATAGAAATCATTCATAAAAGTAGAACAACTATTTTGTTACAAACTCATATGAATAACCGTCTCGTGAAGTGCAAGACATACTAATAAAGTTCATAATCCATCGATTACAATAATTATCCAAAATGATAAACTAAATGATAAATGTCGAGGGAGAGTGTCTTCGGCCATCATCATTATGCCTGCCATCAACACACGCAACGTCACCTCCTCTCCAGCAAGCAGCTCTCATGTAGAAGGATCTGTTTTCATAAAATAGAACAAGTATATGATAATTCAATGTTGCAATAGGTGTTTACAAGATTATAACATTTATAAAACTATAGATCATATATACCTTCACCTTGATAACCTCTTAGGCAATGGGTTCAACCTCCCTTGTCTGAAATGTGATATGAACTCATGGAAATCCTGTATTTCCCCATCACCTATCATGACGCAAGTCCGGGCGTGCCCTTGGTAACTGGGAGGTAGAAACCATAGCAATACGCCCATCACAAAGGCATCAGTCATCCAGTACTCGAAGAAATGAACCAGTCTCATGTGCGCATCATGCATGCGCTCCAAGTGACTCTCTAGGCAAGTGTGTTCCTCCATCTTCATGGAAAGGAAATCTCCAAGCAGGTCGTGATTCCACATGCACACCTGGTCCGTGAACTCTGATCTCATCCTATCCACCATCGCATATGGGTCAAGATCACCCATGAGCGGATGCAGTTTGTCCACCATCCCGTAGTTCATTATCACTTCAATGAAGGATTACATCACACGATGATAATAGTGGTCTTCCCGCTGCTGTGGGGTCTTATAGTATTCTGGCTGATCCAAATCTAATGTGTAGCGTATATAGTCGACCATGTTTTTCTCACTAAGGAGGTCATTTAGATGCACAAACCACTCAAGGAAGTTGGATCCATCTAGTTTGAGCTTCTCAGCAGCTACCCATTCAGTAATCTCAAAAGAAGCTTCACGGGGAACCATTTTCTACATTCAAAATTGCAAAAGGATTTTGAGTAAGTTTATAACTATGTGAGTTGAATTTAAATTATGTTTATGAAAGAACTCCACTAAAAATATTATCCCCAAAAAGGTTTTAGTGATTTCATGATTCCCATTAACTACACCACCCCCGATCGTCATGGTCGGTGATGCAGTTGCAACTGTGGACGTTGAAACATCGATGACATCATTCATGTGTCTCGTGCTTGATCTTTCGATCATATTGTGTTGCGAGCCCATGTATGTACATGCTAGGCTCGCCAAATCAACCTTACGTGTATAGCTGTGCAACATGTCTTATACCAACCATATAAGAACGCAAATATGTCTGACACTCGATCGTCACGGCATGCCTCATAACGGAGAACTTTCTTGGTGGTGCACACTAAGGGAGAACACTTTTATTGGTATTATGTTTTTAGGGATCATCTGATTTATGATACCATCGAGTATCTAATACCAGCACACAATAACATGCATGAACAACAAACATCAAATGTGAATAAAATTCGATATGGTCATTCGTGCCACAATATCCATCCTGTGCTTCTGGATCCGGCGCCAGGGTTCCAGTGCCGTGGGCACCAGGGTACCGGCGCCTCCGGCTTGTAGTCCACCATTATGATGACCGTTACTACTACTTCAATAGAAAATAAACTACTTTACCTTGACTATGACCATATCACATCACAACACCCCTACAAAATAATGTTAGAATCTTTTACTTTATCTTTGCATGTTTTACGTGGTTGTTAGGGCTTTCACGCAAGAACCGTTCTTACCTATGAACTTCAGCCAAAACGTTGATTTAATAATTGTCTCTACTACAACCCTGTCGGGGCCCTCCGTTTGAAATGGTGTACCAACTAATGCAAGAGAGACAAACACCCCCAAAGCCACTTATACTTGTGGACTAGTCTCGCGAATTAACACGTAATGTCGGTTGGGGCCGCTTCATCAAGCATTGCTGCGGTATGGACAAGTACAAGTGGGAGGGTAACAATTATAAAATCAACGCCCACATGCTACAACTCTGTGTTCAACTCGTACTAGAAATACTACGCATAGCTCTGATACCATTGTTGGGTTTGTGCGCCTAAAACAATAATTTCCCTACACAAAGAACCCTAATGCCAAGATCTATATATTGGTAATGCAGTAACAGGAGGAGCTTTTGAAAACTTACCTTTATGAAAAGGTTTTTCACTCGGGAGAGTGTTGGTGATGTAGTCATACCAACGCCGACCTTAGGGTCGTTCTAAACTCCAACGACTCCGACAACTCCCAGCCATTGTTTAAAAACCTGGACCGGTGATCGAACCGGTGAGGCTATCAGTTTAGTTTTTTACTGGTCGGACCAGTGGTTCATTCGTTTTGATGGCGACAAAAAACATTCCGTTTAATCAAAATTGAAGTAAAAATTGGAACAAAATGACAATAAAGTGTATATTAAGCGTATATTTCAATATGTAATCACAAAATATGGCGTGTTCAAGTGGTATTGGGCCTTATCTGGTGCTATTTCTATCTAGGATAAGGGCTTGAGTTCCATTCCTCTTACAACTTCTTCTTTTTTCTGGTTTTTTGCTATTTGGACCGCTGCCTCTTAAAAAACCGGTGAGGTCATCGGTTCAGGTTTTTCCGGTTAAACTACCGAACCGGTCCGGTTTTTAAAACTATGCTCCTAGCACTGCAAGTGCAGCACCTCCGAGGGAGTCACACACGTGTGGTGCCTGACGATGACTCCCACTCCTCTAATCCAACAGATATTGCGGAAGTAGATCTTCTAGATCCCGAACCCTGTAGTGCGACGGTGCTCCATGGTGAAGAACTTCCTGTTCGCATAGTCCAGACTTGGGACCATGGTCTCGGGAGAGAGAGGTGGATGGAAGCTTTTCCCAAATCTAGGAAGCTTTTATTATTTTCTGATGATCTAATTGCTACCATATGCCTCATATATATAGGGGAAGGGGACCCCAAAACCCTTTGGCCTAGCCATGTGGGACTAAACAAAGGAGAGGCATGGCCGGTTGGCCATGGACCTTATGGGCCCTGCACGGGGGCCCTAGGGCCCAGCCAGCCACCTCCCCTTCCTCCTCCCTTTTTGTTTTTGCCTCATGGGCCCCCTTAGGGAATTTAACCAATTTAATTCCTTTTCTTTTATTAAATAATTATGAATAAATGATTAAATCAATATTTAACATATATATTCACATATTTTCTAATTCTCGTGGCTATGGAACTCCTTCCATCCCACTCCGGACATCCTTCGGACCTTCTCGGAACCCTTCTGATTTCTCCCTCTCTTTGGTGATTCTAATTATACCAAAAAACGACCTCTGAGCTTCGTCAAACCCTTAAGTGTGCTACCCTATGGTTTGGGAACACTCCAGACATGGTATAGCCCCTCACCAATGATCATCAGCGGGTCCTGGATGCCCATAATAACCCCTGTGTATTCCACGAAATCTTCGTCATTGAAGCATCAACATTGTGTCCTATTCCTTTTACCTCTATGGAACTTGCATTGTCCGATATCTGATCAATGACATCACCATGTTGAGTTCAATCTCGTTACCGACACATGCTACTTAACTCGTTCCGACAAGTGATATCTCCATGACCTAGTCACACGTTGTGCAGCTTATAGATATAACTTCTCCGAGTGGGCCTAGAGTATCTTTCTGTCGTGAGGGTGGACAAATCCTGCTCTAGACACATACGCCTCTACATGACCCTTTGATGTACCAGAACACACCTTTATGATCACCATTTCATGGAGTGACGTTTGATGCAAACAAGGCACTCTCGGGTGATAGTGATTAAATATGGTCTCACAGTCCGAGGAACAAGCCACCACATTTCCTAATTATCGCAACTTGAACTTTGTGACATGATCATGTTACGATGCTTAGATTGGGTATGTTCACCATGTCATTCTTCCAATCATCTGGGACTCCATTGTCAACTGGCATAAATCCCACATGATCATGAAACCTTTATCATCTGTTAACCAATGAACTAGTGACTAGAGATTCACCGGGAACTCCTGGTTGTTTACATATCACATATGTATTGACGTTCCCTTTCAATACAGTTATAACACGATATAACAACTAATTATGAACTTTGTGAAATATGATAATAATCCATATTATTATTTTTATCTAGGGCATATTTCCAACACACCTAGGAAAGGGAAACCTTGGCTCTCGCAATAATCTACATCCGAACAAACTTGTGAACTTCCTCACCTCTCCCAAATTTCTACATCAGCGGAAGAAGACCTTGGGGTTGGGGAGCCCGAGGAAACATCACATTATAAATCAATGCTAGGGTTGAATGATAGCATTCGACAAACTAGCCCACCTGGGAGGCCCTATCTTGAATAATCATAAGCACATAGCCGCACTTGCCATCCGTCCAATAATCACAAGAGGCACCCGATGAAGCTTGGTGAAGAGCATTCAGACAATTTTTCAGTCATCGAGTCTCAGCCGTAGTCTCCCAGCGAATGCCTTCACAATATACCGGAAGATAATCAGGTTTCTTTGGGTAAAAGAGCAATGCATCGGGGGCTTTGCGAAGTAGCTTACACATCATATCTTTCTGCGCCCTCAAAATTCCTTCTAGGATAAAGTTTTCTCTCTCGGCTGATTTTAGGGCCTTCTAGTGAGAAACAACAACATTGCCCTTCACAACCCGGAGTTCATTTTATAGTTGCTTGATATGATATATTTTTTGGAATACAATGGCATATCAATGACTCGGGTAACAATGTTCCCACTCCCGGAAGCATCCATCACCGTCAGCACTAAGTTTTTACATGAAGAGCTGGGCGCAGCCGAAGGATCAGTTGAGCTAGAGGTGTTCTCTGAGGAAGCAAGGGAGAAAGTACTCAAGATGAAGCTATAGTCAACGACAGGAAAACAACCAGACATCCAAAATATAGACCATGTTCCACAAAATAAAGATATTTCTTGCAGCAGTCAAAGCCATACATACAACAAGTTTTCCTTACAAAGGGCAAAACAAAAGGGGGATCAAATCTACACTACGACTCTATTCGCGGTAGTGGTGCTGGCTAAAGGCACATCACCGAAGCTTTTGCAACAAGGGCTTCTTGCACCTCCACCATCGCAAGGAGAAGTTTAGAAAACTTCTTTGCCTTCTTAAAGTAGGTCTTGAGGGGAACCTCTTTGCCCGCTTCATTGATCAGAAGGAAAGAGCTAACCTTCTTCCAGTCGACTTGAGTACCGTGAGCCAACACCAACGCCATCTAACTTTCACTTCCACTCTTTGCCTATATGGGGTTATACTTCATCTGTGGGTTCTCCACCATGTTGAAGACAAAAACAAGGTCGTTGAAGTCAGAGGGCACAACTTCTTTTGGGAGAACTCTGCATGAAGGAGTTTGAAAGCATCGTAGGAGTGGGTCAGCAAGTTTCTGGCATGAACACTATTTCCTGCCAGGGTGTTCACAACATCTGACAATGGATCGGATCATTGATCCTCATCCAAAATCAGAGAGTGACCCATGATATCTACATAGAAAGAAAAACAATAAGCTTTTGAGACAAGAAATCATAGGGTATATGAATTACAAAGTGACGGGTCATGAGAAACTTACTCGTCAACGAGGCATTCAAGGATTCAAGCTTTTTTCATAGCTCCTCATCACGAGCTGCGGTCTTGGAAGATTCTTCTTCACACCATCTGTCCTTGGATTTGGCTGCAGTTTGGGCCACTTTGAGGGATTTTCGGCTATCTTCGGCTTTTCAAAAGATTATCCGTGCGCCTAAAAGCTTCTTTGTGAATAACCTCTGATTCCTTGGCGGCAGCTGACACATTCAGGTAGTTACTGGGTAATGGAAGGTAGATAAAATAAAATTGCAGAAAGGAAAAGAGAATAAATTAGCAAACCATCATGAATGGTAGACTCATCGTGAAGCTTGATAAAACGAGTGTCCATGTCTACCATCTCACGCATGATTGGATGCAGGAAGAATTGGGGTATTTACAAAGGAGACTCGAGGCTGTGATAGCTGTGAGATTCGACATATTTTTGATGGTTTCCCTCCGGATTAGATTGTTTTCTAGCTTTACCTAACGCTAATACTTCAATAGCAAAGAAAACTTGTTTTTTAATGTGTGTTTCAGGTTCTGAACATCAATAGAAGGTTTTAACAAGGGAAATACAATATTTAGGCGAAAACAAGCAAGTCTCTTTTTGGAAGCAATCAAGGGAGGCAAACAGATGCTTTAACGAGCAACTATATGGCGGGAACATTTTTTTGGCTATATAGTTCCCGCCGTATAGCTGCTGCCGCCTTCGTGTTGTCAAAAGGGACAACTTTTCTAAAGAGGCTATACGCGAAAACAGAATACATCAACCACCATCCTATCTAGAAAGGAGAAAGAAGAGATCTGGAGAAGGACAAGAAGACGTTCTTCATCTCGCTCCACGATCTTCGACCTCCTAGCCAACACACCCCCATAGCTATTACTTGTACTAGAGAGAGAGAGATCTTCACCTTGCAATACTAGGGTTTGAGATTGTTTCTTCCTATCTTGAATTGTGTTGGATTACTTTTCTATTCTTATTGTGGATGTCCACAGTAATATCGAGAAGAACTCCCTTTATTTATTTATATCGATGATGGTTTCTTCTCTCATGTGTGATTAAGTTCCTGGGGCGTGGGAGATGTAAGGGATTGGTGAGATGTGATGTGCCCTCATATATTTTCCATTAGTTTGTGATTGATTTTAATTACTATATTATGTGTGCTTGACTATCCATGGGATGCCTAATGCTTGTTGTCCAATTAACGGCCGAGCAACATGATGCTTTGTTCTACATGGATAGGATCTTGCTCGCTAGCAGACCGGCGACCCCCGAGTGACACGGGGATATCAATGGGAAACTAGTAGACTCGAGGATAACAAGGAACCACCATGCTTATTGCATTAGTCCGATCCAAGGAGCTTAATTGCTAAGCAACCTGAAGGATCTTAATCGTATAGTGTCTAACCATGGTTTTGGTAACAGACTAGTAGGATTATTGAAGTTGGGACAAAATCTACCAAGAGGAGTTCCGGCTAATTATGGGTTGCTCGCCTACACACATACTTATAAGATAATAATTGTTATACTTACCACTCGTCTACCTGGCACAGTCATTATCACCATGAACTGTATCTCCCTGCACCTTCTTTGTCATCTGTAGAAAACAACAAACAATCAAATCGTTCTCTACTTTTATGCTTTTTATTTCTAAGTTTACATTTTAGTTTTATTTAAATACATCCAGTTTAAACCAAATTCCATTCTTATCACTTGTAGTCAATTCACTCGAAGACCTGTGACAACTTTGGGTGTGATAGAGACTTCATTCATAAACTCTTACCTTTGGGCTCCCTGTGGGATCGACATCTATACTTTGAAACTAGCTACAAATGATTTGTGCACTTGTAGACATCAAGCTATTCTCTGGCGCCGTTGCCGGGGAGCTAAGCACTAAGTGTTTATCTCTTGACATTTCAGGTGTCACTACTACAAAATGTTCTCCCTAGGAGATAAAGGGTCTACACGCTCTGGTAGGACCTATTTACCAGATTATATTGAGCGTGTGCCTGCTCAAAGGCACGAGGAAATTATTGAAAAACTTTTAAGATCAAATAAAGTTAAAGTTGAAAACCCGAGTGAAATTATGGAAATCATGTCTATTTATAGGACAACTCCCAAGAAACCTAAGAAAAATCTCATAGAATATAGTGCTCCAAGTTCTGAATTTCTTAAACAACCAATAGAATTCCCTAATCCTGGAGTTAGAGAATATCGATTTGATGGTGGAATTATTAAAATTTTGCAGGAAAAAGCTTTCAGTGGAAGGGAAGATGAAGAGCCAGGAAGACATCTTAGAGAGTCGACGATGTGATAAGATCACTTGGACCAAAAGGTTTGCCAAGAGACTTCTCTTGTCTAAAATTATTTCGTTGGTCTCTTAAAGGTAAGGCTCTAGACTGGTTATATTCTCTCCCTCGCCATTACATTAAATGTTGGGAAAACTGCATTATTAAATTCATAAACAGGTTTAATCCTTTTAAAAAGGTAACTGAAATAAGAAAGAATATAGGGAACTTTAGTCAGAACATGGGAGAAAACTACCCACAAGCCTGGGATAGATTCTTTGGAATGATCAATAGTATTCCTAATCATGGCTATTCTGAATCAACTATTTGCCATTTATTTTACCACGGTCTTAATACTCAATGTAGAGAGTTGCTTGACTTCTCAACAGGAGGATCGATAAATACTTTAACTATTAAAGAATGTTTGGAATTGATGTCTAATAGGGCTAAGAATGATTCTTTATATAATCCTGATTTTGGCACTAAGCTGGAAAAAGGGATACTTAAGATAACTCCTGATCTTATGCCTGAACTACGCAAAATAATGAAAGACAAAGGTATACCTTCTGAACTTGTTAAGGAAAACAAAGTAGACTTGTTACAATTTTTAGTTAAGAAGATGAACCTAGAAAAGTTTTTCAAAAATTAATACATCGACAAGCAAAATCTCATAATAACCTGCATAAGCACTTTCAAAAACATTAGAAGATTTTGGCGGAACTCACGGAAAATTATGATGAGATTGGCCAAGAAATAAAATTATTTCACAAGTACCTTAGTATGATTGAAACCCAATGTGAACAAATAGCATCTGGTTATCAATTTTTTCTTCGAGATGATATAGATATTCTTGTTTCTACTAATCTTGTTACAAGGGGAGGTGCAGTTGTTATAGGACCACTAGGACCACCAGAATATGAAGCTGAAAAAGAGCGAAAGGAAAAAGCCTTTCTCAAAACAAGCCAAGAAGATGATACACTGGTGGATCCTCAAGATGAAACTTCCCAAGAAACACAAGATCAAATCTTGGAGGAGCAAAATGATGCACATGACGACCGTTATGACTCTGATGCCGAGACGGTTCATCCAAGAGAATAAAAGCAAATAGCAATGAACATGAAGTGGTTGTAGTGGAGAAGAAGAAGAGCGCTAAGCAACAACAAAAGAAAGCAACAAAAGAGCCTAACCACCCACAAAAGGTAAAAGACAAGAATAAGAAAGGTGATCAAAAGCTTCCTTATCCATATCGAAAAAAGAAAGCATCAGATTAGGTAAACTACGATTCTTTTAAAAAGGCACTTGGTGACCTTCGCCTGGAGATTCCATTTGCAGATGCAATCAAAGTCCCTACCTATTATAAATTCGTCCATGATATTCTTAGTAGAAAGAAAGAAATAATTGAAACCGTTGCCATGGTGACTAGTTATCCCGCTAATGGGATGCTATTGTCTAAATCGGGAGATCCCGGAATACCAACTATTTCATGCTCAAAAGGAAAAACAGACATTCATAATGCCTTGTGTGATTTAGGTGCAAGAGTTAGTGTAATTCCATACTCCCTCTATAAAAGGTTAGGATTAGTGGAGTATACCCCTACTACGGTCACTTTACTGATGGCTGACAAGTCCACTAAACAACCCATTGGTATGATTGAGGATGTTCTCCTTAGAATAGATGAGCATGTTCTTCCCACTGATTTTATTTTTCTTGAAATGCCAGAGGGTCAAAGATTATCCCTAATACTTGGAAGATCTTTCCTTAGTACTGCAGGAGCGTCAGTTGATTGTGTTGAGGGAAAAATAATCTTCAATGTTTATGATGCTGAAGTCATCCGGTATTTTCCAAAGAAGCTAGAAGCGGGATAAAGATATATTCCACCGACAAAACGGGTTCATATGGTAAGTGCCTTTGATAAAGGGCAATCCAAGGTAAGAATTCAAGAATAGAGAAGGGGTTGAATTATTCAACCATTCTTAATAAAATGCTTAATGGGAGTTAACCCATCACTTGAATAAAAATAAATTAAAAAATAAAGTTTTCATCACACTCCTACAACTTTTTCACAAACATTCTTGCGGAAGCGTGCCCGTGAAGATGCAGCTGTCAAAAAGTAGTAGAAACATCGTTTGAACAAGTTTAGAATAAGTATAAAAATAAAAGTTTGAGTTTTATCTACAAAGACTAGTTCCATCATTTAGTTCAGACTAAAATGTAAATCTCTAGTTGAGGAGAAGAAATTAGGTTGTACTAAAATTCTGCTCTTTATATACTAATGTTGGTCGACGGTTTCTACTGTCATTTTTCTTTCAAAAATAAGGTATTTCGCTAAGTTTCGGGATAAGAAAGAATTCTAGAAGAAATGGATTTTTTTGATGACTACTGATGGTTTAACGACCAACTATACGACGGGGATAAAAATTCCGGCCGTATAGTTTGGCCATATAGATATCTTTGCCATCGACAAATTTTCTTTCTTAGGTACAGAAGGTTTAACGACCAACTATACGGCGGAAATAAACATTTCACCTGTATAGTTCCGGTCCTATAGATATTGATGCCTTCATACAATTTATTTTCCAGGGTACTGATGGTTTAACGACCAACTATATGGCGGTAATAAAAATTCCGGCCGTATAGTTCCGGTCGTGTAGATATCGATGCATGTTTTAGAAAATTTATTTCGAGGGTAGAAAGGGTTTGACGACCAACTATACAGCGGGACCATTTTGGTCCGACCGTATATTTGTGCCCGTATAGCTGCGATCTGGCATAAAGAAACCCTAATTGTCGACGCCGCCGCAACTATACGGCGGGACCTACTTCACCTGCCTATATAGTTGTGGCCGTATAGTTCGGCGCGACCTCATAATCGCGCCGGGGCGGCTAGGTTTCTTCTCCATCCTCACTTTTTCTCTCGTATTTTCTCTCCAAACCTCTCAAAACCCACCTAGAACTCTTGATTCTTCATGGATTTCGTTCGTTTGAGTGGGGAATCAACAGATCAGTATGTTTCTATCCCTATCCATGCTTTATTTTCATAATTCCATGGTTGAAACTCTCACATTGATCTAGTGGATGAACTCAAGCTTATTTTATTTTTCCTATTGATTTCTGACGTTAGGATTAAATTTTTCCACGTAGAATCGTGCGCATATCATGTACAAACTATATCCCTAAGGTTTTATGGTGAAATTTTTTAGTGCATCAAGATGAACAAAATTGGTAGCATTTTTTGCAAGGGAAAGCGCCCACATGGCGAGAGCTCGGGGCTCTGGGCCGGGCTCAACAGCAAGTTGGCCATTGTTTCATCGAGGAGGGTGTTGCCCATACGTTGGGCCAATCACAGCTTTCTCACTGCGGCAGGGTTGAGGGCGGACTTCAACCTCATGTGTGATAAGGATGGGCTAACACTACTCTGCTACACAAGCCAGAACACCTACGCCGATATCACCCATGAGTTTCGCACCTCCTTCTACGATGACCACAAGGAGAAGCGTAATGCATGCACCATAAGCTTCACCATAAACCGACAGCCGTGTGAAATAACTTCTGAGCTGTTTTGTGATGCTTTTGGCCTCCTTCACGGTGGGGAGGCAGCTGTTATAAATTTATATAGCATCTCAAGTGGAGAAACTTGGGAGGTTATTTGTATTAACAGTGGAAGGGAATTCTACCAGAAGAAGATGTCCACCATTCAGAACCCAACAATTTGCTACTATGCCTTGTTCCTTGCCAATACACTGCTGGGAAGAGGAGATACCAGCTTCATGGCCATGATCACCAAGGCACCCTTCCCCAATGCACCACAAAGCCCCAATCCTGCAGCTCTACTACTCCAGCACCTTTGCCACCAGAGCAACAAAATGAAAGGTGACATTCATAGTGGTGGATTGGTAACCCACCTTGCCCACGCATTGAATATTAGATTACCTGTTATGCAACCTGTTGACGGCTCCAAACTTATGGACGTCAAGTATTTAACTTCCTATGGTTTCCTCGGTGTTTACCAAGCTTACACGAGGCTCCAAGCATATCAGTTTGGTTATATTTGTGATGCACAGGGTGATCAGGTTCCATTGCCCTATCCATAAGCCTTCTTGATTATGGAGAAGGACACCTGGATCATCACCAAGGATCAAGTGGTGGAGGTCATGGCTAAACTCCACCCTGATCAAGGAGAAGATGAAGAAGGAGATCAGCAAGATGAGGATGAGAAGGAGCAAGACCAGGAGCAGGAATACAACCCTTCTTGGGAGGGACATCAGTAGTAGCAAGGGGGATCCTAGGACCCATGCAGGGGTTCAACTACATCCCCTATCAAGAATTTCAGTACAGCGCATTGGGGAGATTGACCACACTCTACAAGGAGTGAATGAAGATGTGAGTGCCTTAACTCACAACTTCAGTCACTTCATGACCCACTTCCCCGACTACTACCAGCAGTATCCACACTTGCCGCTGAATGATGGCAATAACTGAGCCTGGCAACAACCTAAGCTTGGGGGAGGTTTGAAAACCTCCAAACCTTGCATTCATATTTTAATTTCTTCTTTTGATTTTTTTTACTTCTTCAAAATTGCATGTTTAGTTTCAGTTTGCATTCCTAAACCAAAAACACAAAAAAATAGTTGTAACTTTTATTGCAAATTTGTTTCTTTGGTTCTCTCGGAGATTGCTCATTTTTAGGTGGCTTGGTAATAGGGAAATGTAGAGGGGATTCAACTCAAGTTCAAGAACGAAGCAAGCAAGAGGAGGTATCACATTCCTTTCATCACCTTTTCTGCAACTTTAAATTGACCCTACAATTATTCACTCGCTTGCACTTTGAGTCACTCCCCACTTAGCTTGTTATCCTATAAATTCTATTCCTTTGACAAGTGTCTCCATTTTAGCTTTGAAATAATGAACAATGAACTTGGTTAAAAATATTTCCGACATTTTGACAACAAGAAAAAGCATCCAAAAGATGACTTGAGTCCATGTTTACCCCAAAGAATTTGATTTTAGAACTACTCAACCCCATTTGATCTTAATATAGATAGACTCGATAACACTCTTGAATGAAATTGTCTGATAAAATTGATGCTTCGAAGTAGTAGAGATTATGCCACTACTTTTTCTAATAATTACCATAATATATTGCTTTAAGCATGTCATTACAACACTGCCGTACTCCATGGGGAACTATTAAATCCATGATACGTCCATTTTGTATCACTATTCTATGTCATAATTCACTGTTATTCATTGATATATTTCGTATTGAGAGGTGATACTTATGTTATTTCATCTGTTTTTGCATGGTTGATGACTTTTGGAGCATGGACCGCTATAGTCAGGATTCTGATGGAAAAGCTGCTGTTTGGAGGCAAAATTCACGAAGATCAGAAAATCCGGGAAAATATACGGAAAATCTTATTTTTTCAGAAGACGAAGGAAGCCAGAAGGGGGGCTGGAGATGGGCCACATGGGGCCCACACCACCCCTAGTGCAGGCCAGCCCAAGCCGCGCCACCAGGTGGTGTGGCCGCCCTGGTCCACCCCTGGCACTCCCCTCTGGCGTATATTATCCTCCCGAAACCCTAAGACTCGGGGAGCGACCATAGAAAGATTCCGCCGCCTCTGCGGGGCGGAAAACATCGAGAGAGAAAGATCTCTCCAGCAGATAGATTTCTGCCGGGGGAATTCCTTCCCGGAGAGGGGAGATCATCGCCATCAACACCACCATCAAGCTAGACTTCATCGAGATCATCATCATCATCATCACCATCGGCACCCTCATCACCATCTCCATGTTGCTGTAACAATTGGGTTGAATCTTGCATTAGTTCTTAGGGGAAACTTTCCTGGTGTTGATTACTCTTAGTAGTTGATGCTATTGAGTGAACCATTGAATTATTGTTTATGTTCAGATTGTTATGCATCATTATTCCATCTCTGATCATGATCCATATGATGTCTTGTGAGTAGTTCGTTTTTCTTGAGGACATGGGAGAAGTCATGTTGTTAGTAGTGGAGTTGCATTGAGAGAGATTCCATAGTTTGTTAATTAAGTTGTGGTGTACTTCTTCTAGTGGTGTCATGTGAACGTCGACTACATGACACTCCACCTATATGGGCGTAGGGGAATGCATTGTGTATTTGGCTACTAATCGTAGGGGTTGCCAGAGTGACAAAAACCTAAACCCCTGTTAGGAAACCATTGCACAAGGGACGTAAGGGTCTTAGAGTTTAAAGCTGTGGTTAGGTTTCTACCTTAATTACTTTCTTGTACTTATGGATGTTTGCAAGGGGTATAATCACAAGTATGTATTACTCCTAGGAAGGTCGGTACATTAGCACAGGTTCACCCACACAACACTTAGCAAGCTAGAGAAGATTAATCAACTATATGAAGCGAAAGCACTTAACAGTCTTCCCATGTGTCCTCGAGAACATTTGGTCATCTTAAGTAATACAACCGGCTTTTCCTTTGCTGCATAAAGGATTGGGCCACTTGCCGCATTTATTCTTATTCTCTTTTATTTACTTGTACTTTATTTACCCGCATTATCAAAAATCCCTAAAATTCTGTTTGCTAAGTATTTGCAGAGAATTCCTAATCCATACCACTAGCCTGCACCTTCTGCTCCTCGTTGGGTTCGACACTCTTACTTATCAAAAATACTGAGATACACCCCCTATACTTGTGGGTCATCAGTCCGCTGGCCAACGAACGATCTAAATGTGGGAAACCACTTGATTTCGGCTATTGAGTTATGTAAGCGTCTGTAGGAGCAATGCTATGACGGGTAAAATTTTAGTCTCCTCATGGTTTCACGTTGCAAGTGAAGTTTTAGTACTCCTCTGACCCATTATTGCTCAACAATTATCTATTGGCATGGTCATGAGTGCGTAACACAGTCCCAATTAACATGTTAAAAACAGTGGTATGATTTCTCTATGAAAGGGCTGAAGTTTTTGAAAAACAAGGAAAGGAAAAAAGTGCTTTGAGAGTCTTGAATTTTTTACATGGGTATAGATGAGTTGTTCTTAAATTGAATGTCTTTGGTTCCAACTTGATTAATCTTAATTGATTAAATAAACAAGATCAAAAGTTTTCATCTCTAAACAAAGAGAGACACCAAAAGAATTTGTTTCACTTTCCTAGCTAAACTTTTGACACTTGCTTAGGCATATGATTTATTTGCTAGCAAGATATACATGGTTAGGAAGTGGACTCAGTGCAGTCTTGTGAATACTTGTATGATCATGTTTAAGATTGCAGGAATTGTGAAGAAAAGAATTTGACACCAATTCGAGCTTATAAGTTCTTATATTTCAGTCTCGAATCTCTGCTATTCATCCTTATGTTCATGTCACTCGAGGGCGAGCAACATATAAGCTTGGGGGAGTTGATAGCTATCAGATTCGTCATATTTTTGATGGTTTTTATTCATGGTTTTCCTCTAGATTTGATTGTTTTCTAGCTTTACCTAACGCTAATACTTTGGTAGCAAAGAAAACTTAGTTTTTAATGTGTGTTTCAGGTTCTCAAACATCAACATAATGTTTTAACAAGGGAAATACAATATTCAGGCGAAAATAAGCAAGTCTCTTTTTCGAAGAAATCAAGGGAGGCAAACCGACGCTTTAACGAGCAACTATACGACGGGAACATTTTTCCGACCGTATAGTTCCCGCCGTATAGCTGCCGCCGCCTCCATCTTGTAAAAAGGGACAACTTTCGTGAAGAGCCCATACGCAAAAACAGAAAACAACAGCCGCTATCCCATCCAGAAAGGAGAAAGAAGTGATCCAGAGAAGGAGGAGAAGACGTTTTTCATCTCGCTCCACTATCTTCGACCTCCTAGCCAACACACCCCCATAGCCATTACTTATACTAGAGAGAGAGATCTTCACCTTGCAGGACTAGGGTTTGAGATTGTTTCTTCCTATCTTGAATTGTGTTGGATTAATTTTCTATTCTTATTGTGGATCTCCTTGGTAATATCAAGAAGAACTCCCTTTATTTAATTATATCGATGATGCTTTCTTCTCTGATGTGTGAGTAAGTTCCTTGGGCATGGAGATGTAAGGCATTGGTGAGATGTGATGTTCCCTCATATATTTTCCATTAGTTTGTGATTGATTTTAATTACTATATTATGTGTGCTTGACTATCCATGGGATGCCAAATGCTTATTGTCTAGTTAAGGGCCTAGACAACATGATGCTTTGTTCTACATGGAGGATCTTGATCGTTAGCAGACCCGGCGACCCCCGAGTGACATGGGGATATCAATGGGAAACTAGTAGACTCGAGGATAACGAGGAACCACCATTCTTATTGCATTAGTTTGATCCAAGGAGCTTAATTGCTAAGCAACTTGAAGTATCTTAATCTTCTAGTGTCTGACCATGGTTTTGGTAATAGACTAGTAGGTTTATTGAAGTTGGGACAAAATTTACCAAGAGGAGTTTTGGCTAATTATGGGTTGCTCTCCTACACACATACTTATAAGATTATAATTGTTACACTTACCACTCGTCCACCTGACAGTCACTATCACCATGAACTGTATCTCCCCGTGCCTTGTTTATTATCTGAAGAAAACAACAAACAATCAAATCGTTCTTTACTTTTATGCCTTTTATTTCTGAAGTTTACATTTTAGTTTTATTTAAATACATCTAGTTTAAACCAAATTCCATTCTTATTTCCACACTTGTAGTTAATTCACTCGAAGACCTGTGACAACTTTGGGTGTGACAGAGACTTCATTCATAAACACTTACCTTTCGGCTCCCTATGGGATGACATGTATACTTCGAAACTAGCCACAAACGATATGTGCACTTGTAGACATTAGGATGCCCTAGTGATGGTCATCAATTTGAAATAAGAAGGAAACTTATGTCATTCATAAGAGGTTAAACCAAGTTTTGAGAAATAATAATGCCTTTGTCGGCATTTTCATTCTTTTTCGTCTTGGCGAGGGTTTTTGGAGAACCTATCGGGTCCTTGGGAACCATGGAATCCGCAGTATGTTCTTGCGGCTCCATGGGGTCCATCTTCCTCAATGGAGAATTGGCGGTGGTTTCCAGCCACTCCACTTCAGCACCAACTGGTGACTTTTGAGGTTCCTCTTCCTCCTCGTCACTATAAGAGAACTTGATGATTCAGTTCAAGGAAAAATCAATGGATATACGGACAAAAAAGTGTGCCCACAGTACTTACGAGCTAACATCTTATGCAAAGAGGAAGAGGCCTTTCTTTGTGGGACAAGCCAAGATGATTGGCATGACAAACTTTGGCTTGGAGGCGCTAGAGTCGTGAGAATCTTTGATCTTCTTGATTTAATCTTGAGCCTAATTTGCGGAGGGGTCCATTATTGCGGAATGGGAGGATCCATCAGTGGATCCCTCCTCATTCATGGGTTCTACAAGAAAACCCGTATGTGCTTCCCCTTTAGTGACGGGGCAGCTTCAGGGTACATCGTCACCCTCGGGGAGAGGAGGAAGAGAGTATAGAGGAACATTCTCCTGCGAGAGGAGAAACTTTGGTATATAAAAGCAAGCAAACTAAGGAAGACAATTTGATTTAAACAAAGTAGTGGAAACTTACGTCTAGGAGTAGGTACTTCTTGTTGTAGGGGTCCACTCGACAACCCGAGGGAACTGCATCATCCTTTGTGAGCGTAGTGAGGGATCATACCTTTTCCTCAAGTTGAGGGGTGGTGAAATTATTGGGAGAATTCCTCATTGGGTCCTCTTTCCTAGAGTACGTCCATATTGGAGATAGCCTCGCCAGCAGAGGTAGAATGCGAATTCAAAGAAATGGGCCATGATATGGATACCTGCGACCTCTTTGTCGATACGATACCTCAAGTCATGGATCTGATCCATCAGCGGGTTTGTCTCCTCGATCTCAGCTGGAGTTGCGTGTTGATCCAAGGACTTAGCCTTTACAACATCTTTCGACAGATCCATAGGCGCGAGGCCATACAACTTGCCTTCAGTCTTCTCATTTTTGATATAAAGCCACTTCTCCGCTAGGCCGAGATGGAGTCAGCAATTTTGAAGTCAAAGAAATCAACATCCAGGCACAGGGAGATGATGGCGTTGCTGACATTGTACACGGCATTTTTAGTCGCATCCCTCGGAATAAAGTACAAGTGTTTCCATAGGCCCCAATGATGGTGGATGCTAAGAAAACACTTGCACATGGTGATGAAGAAGGTGATATGGAGGATTGAGTTCAGGGTGAGGTGATGTAGCTGCATGCCGTAAACAAACAAAATCCCACAAAGAAACTCATGGGCACGAAGGGAAAGGCCGTGATACAGAAATGACAGAAACATTACCCGCCAACCCTCCTCGACTACAGGAGTGGCCTCGTCACTAGCAAGTTTGAACTCATTGTTCGCCGGGAGAACCCCCACCTCCTTCGCGGCACGAAGCTCGCGCGGAGTGACCATAGATCTGGCCCGGCCGACAATATTCATCTTGGCCAAGGTGGCATCAGTAGAGGAACCACCAGTCTTGCATTTCAACATGGCGAGGGGCACTGGAGCATTCACAAGGAAGTTTTGTAGCAGGAATTGTGGTGGCAATGGCAAAGAAGCGCAAGGGATAAGAAGAAGTGCGAAGAAAATGGAAAAGGGGAGTAGTGAGCAGTAAAAAGTTGAGGAAGAATGCTTAAAGGGATCATCGGTGTTTTTGAGCCGTTGGATTGCGTGAAGGTTTGTGAGAAACAAATTGGTGATGCCATGTGGTTCACGATAAAGCAGGTTTTGCAGCAATTATCATCAATCACTGCGGTAATTATAGAGGTGAACCATTTGATGCCTCGATTTCCGTGCTGCGTGGGGTTATGCAATCAAGCTCACCGTTGACGTGCCTCCCACACGCTAGTTATCCTGCGTCACTGTCCCACTTCTGATGTGGCCCATCACGTCCTCTTTGTCACAACTCGAGCACGCCATCATCGTCAGCAATGATGTCATGTGCAAGGAAAAGAAAAGACGTCAGGTGATGACAATAAAATTTCTAGGATAACTTAACCGCTTAAATGAATTAGAAGACCTGATTCAAGTAATTCCTCAGATGAATTAAGATGCTTTCAGCCTATGTTCTGGTGCAAGCACCGCAAACATAGTATTCGGGGCTACTCCCATCGGGAGCGCTGACGGTGCACCTGGTAGAAAATATTCTACAGAGGAGTTAAAATTTTGGCAATCAAGGATTTAGAAGACCCGAGTCGAGTACCTCCTCAGATGAATAAGATGCTTGAGCCTATGTCCTGGTGAAACAACCCGAAAATAGCCTCAGGGGCTACTCCCATCGGAAGCGCTAGCCGTGCACTCGATAGAAAATAATTTCCTCCTATGGAGTCAACATAATAAGAAAAGGCACAAGAAGATTAAAATTTGAGCCTATGCTTGGATGCGAGCACCCGAACAGAGCATCGGGGGCTACTCCCATCGGTAGCACTGGCCGCACACCCAAAAGAAAAAGAAAATATCCTCCAACAGAGTCGACAAAATAATAACTTTGAATCTACCTAATAGCTCCAAATTTGAACACTTTTTATCATTGTTTCCTTTTGTTTATTACCAGATTTCACTGAAGTTTATCCTTTTCACTAATGTTAAAATCACAACTAATGCATCCTTAGTTTCTTGTGATGGTTTTCAGGCAATGAACATTTTTGGAAGATCTTATAGAATTTATGGGCTAATTACACATAGAGAAACAAATCCCCAATTGGAGCCCCTTTCATTAGAGACGATTTGAGTGCATAACGACCAATGGTACAGTCGGGGTTCGCCCGTACCCTCCGCCCAATGGGCCCGCCGCCAGCTCCGTTGTATCAATACAAGCAACTTTCGTGAAGGAAGAGGGATGAAAAACAGAACACAGCCGCCGCAAACACATCCAGAAGAGGGGAGATCATATCTAGAGAAGGAGAAGAACACTATCTCATTCATCGATGATCTCTAGCCTCTAAACCATTCACTCCACCATCATCCCCGTTTGTACTTAGACAGATAGATATTGACACTTGTAAGATTAGGGTTTGATACTTTGATCTACCTTAGTTTGTATTTGATTCGATATTCAAACGGTATTATGGCTTGCTATGATAACTTTGAGATGATTTCCATTTGCAATACAATTATGCATTTGATCTATATTCCTCTCATGTCTGAGTAAATCCCTGTAGGCATGGGAGATGTAGGGGATTGGTAAGATGTGTTGTGCCTTCTTTAATTCCATCCATTTGTGATTGTTGTAGTGTTTATTAAATCGTGAGAATGAATATCTATGTTTTCCTAATGCATGTTATCCAATTTAAGGGTCAGGGTAAAATGATCTAGAGATCTCATAGGTATGAAGTTGTATGCTAGCGAATCAGTGACCACCGAGTGACTCGGCCGATATCAATGAGCAGCTAGTACTACTCGAGGACAACAAGTAACCATCAAGATTAAAGCCTTGATCTGGTCGGAAGACCTTAATTAATGTGCTGACCATTACTATGCAAACATGCAGATGGATCATTGGGACTGGGAAGAATTGGCCATGAGGACTCCCAGTAGGTATATGATTTGCTTTCCTACTCACTTATAAATAAGAAATATCACAATCACTTATTCCATCGTATTCATCTGACACCTTCACTATTACCATGAACTGTTTCTCTCCGCGCCTAAATTCTCATCTGTAGGAACCTCGAACACTTTTCTCACCTTTACTTTTATGTTATTTAATTCTAGATTTTTCCTTTATGCAAGTTCCTATATTATTCACTCACCCCTTCCACCTTCAACAATTGTAGTCAATTCAGTCAAGACAGGTGACACCTTGAGTGCGATAGAAACACTGCATAAAAACACTTACCTAGGCTCCTTATTGGGATCGATATAAAAACTAGAATTAATAATTCCACAAAAACATGCTCTGATGAACCTGTGCACTTGCAGGCCATCAAGCTATTTTCTGGCACCATTGCAGGGGAGCTACGCGGTAAGTGTTGTTAGTTGACCTAAGTGATTGTTGACACCATCCATAATCTCTGTTGAAGACAGAGGTACCACTCATTCTGGAAGAACTTATTTACCTCTATATATGACCGTATTCCAACTCAAAGATTCCTAGAATTTATTGAAAGATTTTCTAACTCACGTATTATAGATGTGAACAATTTGATTCCTTTGATGGCAGACTTAACCATCACCCAGAGGGTGATGGCCCAAAATATCTCGAGCTCGTTGGGGAACCCCAAGAGCGGGGAACCCCAAGAGGAAGGTATGATGAGCACAACAACAAGTTTTCCCTTAGTTATGAAACCAAGGTTATCAATCCAGTAGTAGCAAGGAAACACCTCCAAGGTGTTGCTAGCTGGACTTTGGCAGGGCGCACTACCAGCGCCAGCAGCAATGTGGAAACCTGCACAACACAACCACAGAACTTTGCCCCCAACTTATAGTGAGGTTGTCAATCTCACCGGTTTTGCTGAAAACAAAGGATTAAATGTATTGTGTGGAAGAAAGTAATTGCTTGCAGAAAGTAAACAGAAAGCAGTAAACAATTGTAGGTTGATGGTAAAAGCACGGACCGGGGTCCATAGTTCACTAGTGGTGGCTCTCCTTAATATAGATGACATGGTTGGTGAACAAATTACAGCGGGGCAATTGGCAAACATCGAGAAAGCAATATGCATATACTAAACATCTTGACTCCTTCAGGTTATCCAACTGCATCTATGACTAATAATCCACCTTCAGGTTATCATCCGAACCCCCTCCAGTATTAAGTTGCAAGCAACAGATTATTGCATTACGCATTGCATGTAAAGTAAACAATATGATTGTTCTATGAACAAAGGATTGTTGTTTTCTCCCTAGTAGCAACATCACATCTAGTACCTTAGAGATTTCTGTCACTTCCCCAGATTACTAGAGGCATGAACCCACTATCAAGCATAAGTACTAACTCTTGGAGTTGCTAGCATCTACTTGGCCAACATAGCTACTAACAACGAAAAGCATGCAAGATCACAAATAACAAAGACATGATAGAATCAATAATCAATCTGAAATAGCATCCCAATATCCATCGGAAACCAACAAACACAACATGTAGAATTACAAATAGATGATCTTGATCATGAAAGGAGCTCACAAGATCTAAACATGATAGCACAAAGGAGAAGAACCAGCCATCTAGCTACTACATGGACCCATAGTCCAAGGATGAACTACTCACGCATCACACCGGAGGCTTGCATGGTGATGAAGAAGGCCTCTAGGGTGAATTCTCCCCTCCGACAGGGTGTCGTGAAGAGCTTCAGATCCCTCCCAATCTAGGGATGGAGATGATGACGGCTACAGACTCTTTCGTGGAATTTCGATCGGGTACTAAGGGTTTCTGTATCGGAGGCATCTTATAGGCGAAAGGGGAGGCCGAGGGGGTGCCCGAGGCGGCTAGACCACCTCCTGGCACGGGCTAGGATTGGCCGTGCAGCCAGGTGGTGTGGCGGCCCTCTGGCCCCTCTCCGTCTAGTATTCTAGCTCCGTGTCCCCCTCGGTGAAAAACTGACTTTGGCTTTTGTCCCATCCAATTCCGAGAATATTCATTTTCTGCCTTTTCTGGAACCAAAAACAGAAGAAAATAGGCAACTGGCACTGTGGCATCTTGTTAATAGGTTAGTTCCAGAAAATGTATAGAAAGTACTACAAAGTGTGGACAAAACACAAGAAAGTAGATAAAAAACCAAGCATGGAACATCAAAAATTATGGATATTTTTGCAAGGTATCAACATCCCCACGCATAACTCCCGCTCATCCTTGAGTAGGTAAGTGATAAAAAGAAATAATAATTTTTGAGGTGACATGCACCATCATAAACTAGATCAATGTATTTGTAAAACATTGATAGCTGGGATCATATTTCTTCAACATAGCATGAAAGATAAAGTTCTAACAATAAGACAAAGCAACTCTGTTGCCACATGAAAAGGCATAAATAAAAGATTCATGAATAACAATGCTTTGCAAGACCTTTGTTTGTTTCACATAAAGAAAACATAACATAGTGGCATTCAGCTTGTCCCTCATAGAGTAGTAAACATAAATGCATAGGACAAGGGTGACTATATACAAATAGTTTAAGAACAAGTAATATCAAAGTTATGCATCAATCAACAAGTCTTGGGGCAATGCACATAGAACTAAGAATGGCCACTATGCTCTCAAAGTAGGTGCATAAAGATAGAAGGTGGAGACTCAACATAAAAGTAAAAGAAAGGCCTTCATAGAAGGAAGTAGGGATTCAAGTTTCATAAAGAGCTTCCAAAAATTATGGTACTTATTAGCTTTCATCTCTCATTGCCCCTATGATAAGCATCTTGAAGTGATTAAGGTTAAAGTGAACAAACTATGGAGTATATGCTTGACGAAGTATAAGTTGGAAATCTCATGTCCCTTGAATACAAGGGCCGCCCCTCATGCTACTCAAGTTTAGTTACCGGTAATTTCTTGTCATAGTAAGTACGTGTGTATCATAGAGAGCCGCCAATGGGGTGCCCCTTGCCCGATGATATAGAAGAATCCCCATATCAAAATGACAAGGCAAGCAGACAACGAGCATCTCAGCAATCTTCTTATTTACCATGGGAAAATGGTGCTTTTTTCTCTCTTTCCTCTATTCTCATATCTCTTTTTTTCTTTTTCTCTTTTTCTCAATATCTGACTCTTTTTTATAAGAAGAATGCTTGATAGACAGCTCATTATGTTTACACTGCAGGTTTCCACCATGACGACATGGATTAGACCGGCGGCCCATGCGTTTCTCTAACACACAGACATAACTCCATGGACTTACAAGCTCCCCTTTCATTTCACACTTACGACATCCATATACAAAAGAGTATGCTATCAACTAGGTACAAAGTACAAGTGCAATGTTGAAAGCGTTCCCCATGACAACATGGTTCTGCTAATCCCCAACATATAAGTGCAAGAATATACAACATAGACAACACAATGGTTCAAGTTTATTAAGGGCAAGAAAAGTAAAGTGTGGCATCAAGTTCGTGAGAGCTTTAATCACTAGTTTTCTCATAACAAGTTTAATTCAGAAGGTAGATAAAAACATGAATGTACTTGGAATAGTAAATGCTAATAGGTAGGTATGGTGGACTCTTTGGAATAACTTAGTTTTAGGAGTTGGATGCATGAGTAGAACTCACACTTGGTTATGGAGGTTAGCAAAAGACTGGGGGCGACCAACTAAGAGAGCAATAATGGCCATAATCATGCAAAGCGACAAAACATCATTAATTAAAGCATAAAGTGATATTACTAGTCGAAACTAAAGGATCATAGAGGATATGGTGACTTGGGATAGTCATAACATGGTGTGAGCATGCGCCAAGTCAACCCAAATAAAGAATCAAAGGAGAATACCGTAATACTATGCTTTAATATGCTAAAACAACACATGATTCTTTCAAGCCATATTAAGCAATCTACATTATTTGTAACAAGTCATGCTATAGAAATAATCACTAAGCATAAAGCCAAAACAATATCAAGCATGACATGACAAAGCATAGGCCACGGTCAAAAACAAGCTCCTTTTACCACTTAAGCATGAACTTTTCCTACTCTTTTCCAATCCAAACCAAACTATTTGAAAACCAATGCATGAAAAAGGGGGTCCAACCAATTTATTCAGCAAACTAAGAAAACTAAGAAAATGAAAACCAAAACGAAAACAAAAAAGAAGACGCTCCAAGAACTACACGACTGTGCATGAAACAATAAAAATGAAGTGTTTGGAAGAAACCTGGGTTTTTTTATTGATGAAGAAGGGGATGCCTTGGGCATCCCCAAGCTTTGACGCTTGTACCTCTTGAATATTTCTTGGGGTGACACGGGGTGGCATCCCCAATCTTGAGCTTTAGTCCATTATTCATCTCATTACATCATTCTCTCCATACACCTAAAATTTTTCCTTTATACAAAACTTCACACAATCTTTATTAGCATCATTAGTGCACTCAAGATAATAAGTCTTTTAGGTTAAGTTTCAACATCAATAAAACTTCCATTGAAACACAAGCTAGTGTAGCACTTCCCTCAAAAATCTCAATTCCCCAAAAGAACTCAAAAAGGAACCAACAAGAAGCAAATGCAAATAATGGCAAAAATCTGTCAAAACAGACCAGCAGGTAAAAACCAATTTTTTCGAAGACCTCCTGTTGCTCAAATCAAAAAGTGTTGAACTAATGAAAGTTAGATAACAACCTGGAGCAGAAGCACAAAAATGCACGCCTCAAAACGACGTACATATATTTTACACAAATATTTATGCTGAGGCATAAAAATCTGTTTCAGGACAACAACTTTCCCAATCATTACTTCTCTCTCATTAGAGGTTACTCTTGTCACAAAAAGCAAATAAAAAGGATAAGGAGCGGTTACTATTGAAGTAATAACTTCCAAGACTCATCTAAAACTTTTAGGTTATCTCCGAATAAGTACTTTTCTTTAACGCCTTTAAGTTAGGCATGATAGTTTGAGAAGATGCTCACATAGGAAATATGAATTGAAGTAAAAGAGAGCATCAAGGAGAAAATTCAAAACACATTTAAATCTAACCCTCTTCCTATGCATAGGAATCTTATACGCAAATAAATTCACAAAGAACAAAGTGACATGCATAGGACGATAAAACGAGAGTAACTTCAAAACTTTCAGCAAATAGAGAGGTGTTTCAGTATCATGAAAACTTTTACATCCATATTTTCCTCTCTCATAATAATTTTCAGTAGCCTCATGAATAAACTCAACAATATAACTATCACATAAAGCATGATTTTCATGATCTACAAGCACTAGAGCTTTATTATAAACATTTTCAAAAGAATCCTCAGGAACATAACATTGATCCTCCTTTAGTAAGCATGGGGGACATTCAAATATTGTAAGGGGTAAAGAGTTACTCTCATTAGAAGGTAGTAATGGGTATATCCATTCTTCCTCCTATTGATCATCACTCTCCTCCTCTTTTTCATCCAATGAGCTTCTAGTTTCAGCAATTTCTTCTTCCATAGGCTCCTGCAAGGCATTAGTCTCTTCCACTGGTGGAGAGCATCTATTAAGATATTCAAGAATATAGCCATTTTATTCCTTGTAATTATCAAAGAAAAATTGAAGTATATCATAAATCTCATATTTATAAGGTGCATCATCAGTATTTTCAAGCAAATAAGCTAGTTCGAATGCACCCTTCCAAGCAATACATTCTTCAATTTGTTCTACATCATAAAAGTCATAATTTCCCATCATAAGAAGATATGGTAACATCATCATTATATTCACATTGAAAAGGGAGGTGTTTATACCTCTTACAACAACAAGATTTATCAAAGCAATAAGTAACATTATAAGTAGAGCACACGTTTCTAGCAATGGTATACAATTTATCAATTTGTTCCCATAAGTGTTTCCCTTTTTGTGACAAGCGGTGTTCCTCATAATAATATTTTTGTTCTTCCATGAACCCACCTTGCCAATTAGATTCAGTTTCAAAGAAACCAACCATTGATATAAAGCATTATAAAGCAAGAAAATAATAGACCAACGAAAATACAGACTATAGTAGGAATTAATTTTTGTGTGTTTTTGATAAAGAAACAACCAAACAAAGCAAAAATAAACTAAGCAAAACAAATAAAACAAAGTAAAGAGATTGGTTATGAGGGACTCCCCTTGTGTAGATTTCCTTGACTCCCCAGCAATGGCGCCAGAAAAAGTCCTTGATGGCCCAAAATATCTGGATCTCGTTGGAGAACCCCAAGAGGAAGGTATGATGAGCACATCAGCAAGTTTTCCCTCAGTTATGAAACCAAGGTTATCAATCGAGTAGGAGAAAGGAAACACCTACAAGGTGTTGCTAGCTAGCCTTTGGCATGGCGCACAACCGGCGCTTGCAGCAACGTGGAAACCTGCACAACACAACCACAGAACTTTGGCCCCAACTTACAGTGAGGTTGTCAATCTCACCGGTTTTGCTGAAAACAAAGGATTAAATGTATTGTGTGGAAGAAAGTAATTACTTGCAGAAAGTAAACAGAAAGCAGTAAAAAGCTGTAGATTGATGGTAAAAGAAAGGACCGGGGTCCATAGTTTACTAGTGGTGGCTCTCCTTAAGATAGATGACATGCTGGGTGAACAAATTACCGCGGGGCAATTGACAAACATCGAGAAAGCAATATGCATATACTAAACATCTTGACTCCTTTGAGATTTGATTGGGCATTATAAAATTATACATAGATTGTAATCCTACTGCATCTATGACTAATAATCCACCTTCAGGTTATCATCTGAATGCCCTCTAGTATTAAGTTTCAAACAACATATTATTGCATTACGCATTACGTGTAAAGTAAACAATACGATTGTTCAATGAACAAAGGATTGTTATTTTCTCCCCAGTAGCAACATCACATCTAGTACCTTAGAGATTTTTGTCACTTCCCCAAATTACTAGAGGCATGAACCCACTATCGAGCATAAATACTAACTCTTGGAGTTGCTAGCATCTACTTGGCCAAGATAGCTACTAACAACAGAAAGCATGCAAGATCACAAATAACAAAGACATGATAGAATCAATAATCAATCTGAAATAACATCTCAATATCCATCGGATCCCCGCAAACACAACATGTAGAATTACAAATAGATGATCTTGATCATGAACGGAGCTCACAAGATCTAAAAATGATAGCACAAAGGATAAGAACCAGCCATCTAGCTACTATATGGACCCGTAGACCAAGGATGAACTACTCACTCATCACACCGGAGGCTTGCGTGGTGATGAAGAAGGCCTCTAGGGTGTATTCTCCCCTCCAGCAGGGTGCCGGGAAGAGCTTCAGGTCCCTCCCGATCTAGGGATGGAGATGATGGCGGCTACAGACTCTTTCGTGGAATTTTGATTGGGTACTTATGGTTTCTGTATCAGAGGCATCTTATAGGTGAAAGGGGAGGCCGAGGGGGTGCCCGAGGCGGCCAGACCACCCCTGGCACGGGTCAGGATTGGCCGCGTGACCAGGTGGTGTGGAAGCCCTCTAGCCCCTCTTTGTCTCGTATTCTGGCTCCGTGTCCCCCTTAGAGAAAAACTGACTTTGGCTTTTGTCCCGTCCAATTCCGAGAATATTCATTTTCTGACTTTCCTGGAACCAAAAACAGCAGAAAACAGGCAGCTGGCACTGTGGCTCTTGTTAATAGGTTAGTCCAAAGAAAGTGTATAGAAAGTACTCCAAAGTATGGACAAAACATAAGAAAGTAGATAAAACCAAGCATGGAACATCAAAAATTATGGATACGTTTGCAACGTATCAGGGGGCGAAGAGCCTGAGCTACCATTGGGAGAATATGGGAATCCATCTAGGAACTTAAGAAAAATGCCTATTCTTTGTCCCGATCTTGAAGGCTGGGAATTTGAAATATATCTTGGGCTAATTTTATGATGAGAGAAATTCCTTTCGCATGAAAAGAAGAGGAAGATCCTAGTGATCACTTGATGAAGGTCTATAACCTTTGTGACTAGCAACCACTAGTGGAAACAAGGCCTTTTGTCCTGGTTTGTAAGGGGCTTTAGTCCCGGTTGCCCAACCGGGACGGGGCAATCGAGACTAAAGCTCCAACCCTTTAGTCTTGGTTGGGCTATGAACTAGGACGAAAGGGCGGTCCACATGGCCGTTGGCTGGGGCGAGGGGGAGGGACATTCATCCCGGTTTGTAATACAAACTGGGATCTATGTGTCTCTATCGCGGTAGGATTTTTGCACTTTTTGTTCCGCTGTAGAGAAATCATTTTGTTTATTTTCATTTATTTTATTTCCCATTTATGTATTTCCTTTTTATTTTGTGTTTTGCACTCGGCAATGACTGAACCATTATATTACACAACATCTCTCGATTATATTACATAGAAAGTATCAAACATATTACATTCATGCATATATACAATATAAAATATTTTACGATCCCTATTACATTTTCATCATCTTCTGATAGTATTCTCCTTTTGGATATAGGACCTCTGCATCTAAGAATCCCGCAATTTCCTCTTAGATTGCTTGTACACGATCCTTTGGTAGAAGAACATCCCGCAACCATTCGATCTATTTTACAAAAGGAATCAACATATATGAATGAAACTAAACACAATTGATGGTAATAAAACAAAATTCTGAATATTGTTTACGTACTTGAAGTTGTTCTAAATTTCTACCCTTCTCACAGGTCGTCTAACAAATGAACTCGCAAACATAGTATCCACATAAATTATTTTCGTATGCCTGCCTAAGACACTTTACGAGAACAAAGTTCACTCAAAATAATAATAATTAAGCATGCTAATGGTATCGAAACTAGAATAAAAGAATTACGTGGATCTAGCTAGTAGTACTTACATTTAGTGGTTTAAATGTAAGCTCCTCTTTCCAGGCACCCTTAGCCTTGTCGGTGAACCGTTTCCAAGCACTGCCCGGCAAACAAAATGAATAAAATGAGTTATTAATTACTTGATATCAGTAAATGAACGAAAGTTGCTGATATAGTGTCATAATGACTAAAATTACCACTGGAGCATATCTTGCATGTTCTCCCACTTCTCAAGGGGTTTACGGTTAGAGTCCATGACTTGTACTACTCCATTATCAGGTTGAATGATTAGCAGAATAAAATGGAAGGTGCGAATGCATAACTCATCAATTATACACTAAACATCTAGTAAGCAAAATAGAATGTGTACAAAGACAATAACACTCACTCAAAGTTGTAAGGTAATAATATTTCCCTTTTGGTTTCTTGAAACCTTAATGCCATTACAATTTTATCCTCTATTTCCTTAGGATTAATTTTCACAGTAACTTCATGAACCCAATATGGGTCAATGAACCTAATGTCATAGATTTGTCCTCTTCTGCATTCGAGAATCTTCAGTCTGCATAATATAGTGAGTATGATTATACATGCGATAAACGAGTTGAGCTAACTAGAGACTTAATTAAAGAAATAATACTTACAGACAATAGGCACTGACGATCGATTTGTCGAGGGCGTCTTGATTGTAAAACTAATGTGGTTCGGCAAATTCAATCAGTATCTGGGCATCTCCATACCCGTAATGCTCGTTTCAACCTCCCAGCACTATCCAGTTTGCCCCTTCCTTTGTTGGTAGATAGTTGACGTCCTCAGGTTTGACGAGAGGTTTCCCGTACTGGTATTTGTATGCTTCCTCAGCAACGGGGAAATCTAACTGGGCTACATAAGCAGCAATAGTCAAACCATGAGCAGTGGCCGCCTCTCCGTACAGTGCAACAATTTCTGGATCATATTGCTTGTCCGCACCTTTGCTCGACTCCACCCTGGTATCGAAAATCACTTTGAGTGGGGCCACGATTGGTTTTCTGTAAACCAAGCCGGGGAACTGAATTTCTGCTTGCACTACTGCTCTTTAACCGCACCCTTGACTGATGTGACTTGACAATAGAGTGGTCATAGTCTAATGACAGCCTTGGCTCGGGTTGATGAAGGGTCTTCAACATTTTTTGCACTTTGGCTTTTCTTCTTTAGTGCTGGGAAACTCTGGCTCTTTCGACCGCTTGAGGCTATCAAACCACTATTGCGTTTGGGCCTTTGCTATCACCATATTATCCTCTTCAGTATAGTCGTAAGGTCTCATGGGAGGAACCTTTGGTACTTTTGGGAGGGGCTCCAGTAGACGTTTCGATGGTCAGTTACTCTTCTGCTTTTGGCAATGAGCCTTTTGTACTTTTGGGAGGAGCTGAGACAGCTAACGCAGCGGCGAAGACGGCTGCACTAGAGAAATGGCCTATTGTTGTGGAGATGGGTGAGGCTGCGACAAAGATGGAGTGCTCTGAGGACTCAATGGCCCTGGCATCCGATTTGGAAGCACGAAGTGTTCCTTTCGCCATAGAATGGTCATGTTATTTGCTTCTCCCAGTTCAGTCACATCCCCTTCACCTACAGGGTAGTCAAGCTTGATATGCATGAATCCTTCCATAACTTCATCCACCCTGGCAATAGCGTAGCCCTGTGGCACCGGACAACAATGGTAAGTTGGTACCGGTCCAACTAATGGTAAGGCATAGCCGACCGCGACCTTCATGGTTATGTTGACAACTTTCACATGTAGCTCACACTGTGTTATCTCTGTGATATCATCCACTAGGTAGCAAAGAAGAGCCATCACTGGTGCATCATCAACATCATCACCGGGGAGCTCCGTGGAAGCCACACCGCCTTTTCGATTAGTGGATGGGCCGGTAGCATTGAAGGCTGCTTCGTCTACCATGTGACGCTTAGATGGGCCGGTAGTAGCTTGCTGGCTAAGTGCGTCAAGTTGATCATGCTGCCGCTTTAATTGTTATTCTATGTTGCGCATCCGGTCTGCCTACTTAATTACTTCAATTTCCTCCTTTTCCTTTCTCCTGACGGCTTCTATCAGGATATTTCTTCATGTGGTCAGGAAACCCAAGTTTCCATGGTTTGGAGCCTTCTGTGACTCATGTTCGTCCCTCGTGTTCAGGGCTTCCAAGGGCTAGTGTGAGCTCGTCATTCTCTCTATCGGGAATGAACGTACCCTCTTCAACAGCCTTTACTGCATTTCTAATGTCTTCGATGGGTATGGGAGTTTCTTTATGTCTTATGTTATATATGCACTTACCTTCTGAGTCCAACATGCCCCCATGCTCGTAAAACCAATTCCTTACACATTCGATCTAATTGTATGGCTTTGGAGTGATCCCTTTTGCAAGTAGGTCGGGCTCGAGTTTCTCCCACTTAGGCATGGTAGCCTTGTAGCCACCTTGCCCCATAGTATGGTGATACTCCTTTTTAGCAGTATTTTTCTTATTTGTTTCAAACATTTTCTTAGCTGGCTACGATGTCTTGTATGTCACAAATTCAGCCCAGTAGTATTTTAGCTTCTCATATGCTCTAGTGAATTCTGGAGTCTTCTCTTGCACGACATAGTCAAGGTGCAATATTTTCTTCCAGTTGTTGAATTGCTGGGCCATCTTCTTAAGAGCCCACTCCTTGAGTTTTTCCTCCATGGGTTTCTTTAGTTCCTCCTCAGTTGGAATCTCCTCATCTAGATCGACCTCATCTGGAACCACCTCTAGCGTCGGTAGGGTGAAATTAACTATGAGATTTTTCCTGGCTAAGTCACTGACATATAGAGCTTCCGGATCCTTTGGCTTATTCCATTCTCTGACGGTGATCGAGATGTAGTCCCTAACAATAACTCTGCATTGCCTTACAAATTTATTTGCATCATCAATGGGAGCCTTCGGCTCACCATCTAAAGCGACTACTTCGATCATGTACCTTTCATGGTCTCCCAACTTTCTGGCTAGGCCTTGTTTCTTCTTTGCAGAAGATTTGCTCGATCCGGAGGGCTAAAAGAAGAAAGAGCGTTAATGTATGTATATCGACAATGGATGCTCAATTAATTAATATATATGCACCTCGTCGGAGTTTGTATTATCTAATGTTCCACCGGAGCCATCTCTTCGGGGGGCTTCTCCCTCATCGGCTTCTCCCTCACCAGAGCCATCTGTTTGGTCGAAATCTGGATCTGCCTCGTTAGAGTTGTTCATATATAGCGAGGTGACATCGTTATCGATATGTCCTTGCTTGTTGATCATATCCTCGAGCGCCATTTCCTTTTCTTCGTATCTTGGTTCCATAGTTTCTGCAAAAGGGGAAAAGCAGAGGAGTTGAAGCGGCCAAGCGAGGAGGTTAGGTAGGAAAGATTTGAGGGGCTAGGGTGATGTGGTTTGACGACAAGATCACCTTAAATGTAACCCTAATACATGCTTGAAAATTTGAAATGGGGTCCGAGGGATATAATGAAACTGTAATTCGAAGAAACTCTAATATATTGCGCGTATTTCCGCACCCGCCCATTGTCCCTATATGGTGCGCTTTGTCGCGCCCGACCCGAAGACAGTACTCCCCCGAAAAAATGTGAAGGGATTTCCATTTCATATAATAATCCAAATGTATACATACACACTACATAAGAAAAATATATACATACACAATAATAATCCTTTATTACAATTTGTACATATAGTAACCCTATTAAATGTTTGACAATTTGTACATATAACCCTAGCCCTAACCCTAATCCAAATGTATACCTACAATATCTACACAAACATACATATAGTCCCCAGCTAATTGACTTCGGGCGACGGTGGCGGCGGCGATCTCCTGGTGTGGCGGCGGACCTACTAGTTAAGTGACACAAATATCTATGAAATAAGTATATAATTGTATATTTTGTGTTTCTAAGAACATTGATATATTATACCTATTTTTGTAAATTTTCAATAATAGAATATACTTTTTCAAACATTTATTAATAATTATTATTATTATATTTAAGTTGGAAAATAAAGTATGATAATAAGTTTAAAGTATAGAGTTTATTTTTCTGAACATTTTGATATATAATATATATTTTTATGAATTATAAAACAAAGGATATTGAATTAATAAGATTTAATCTTTTTTGAAACTAAATTCTAAATAAGGAATACTTTTTACACCTAACTGTTATCTAGCCTAAGTCACAGACATGTGGGCCAGGGGCCATGTTGGATGCCACCTAAGCATGGGACTAGGTCAAACCTGGGGAGGGTGACCTGAGCGCGGCGTCGGGGTGACGTCAGCTCACCGGAGCACGGCGGCGATGGCAGTTTTTGGCACCCGAGGCATCGCGGGAGGGCGTGTTGGATACAAGGGAACAAGGCTAACCTATCTCTCGGTTAAGATCGCTGGAGTAACCTATACCACGGTGAACGGCGGCGGTGGTGGAAGGTACACAGCGGGTAGACAAAATCAGAAGCAATCGGAGAAATGGGAAGCACAATCGTGCTTAGAGTCTTACCAGGAACGCAATAGGACCCGATGAAGCTGCGGACGATGGCGAGAGCTGGTCGCAATCAAGGAAGACAACGGTGAAGCTGCAGAAGATGGTGCGGCTGTGGACGATGGCGCGAGCGACGCTAGCGTGGCTGCAGATGACGGGGCGGGCGACGACGGTGGTGGCATGCGCGAACAGCCTGCCAGCTTCATGGGGATCCTCTGGGCGGCGGCGCGGCGGCAGGGACTTAGCAAAAATGACATGGGGAAGGAGAGGAACAGGGGTACGCGGTTTATATATGGGAGGGTCTTTCTCTCGGTTGGTGCCACCAACCGGGACTAAAAGGTCTTTAGTCCCAGTTGCTCTCACCACCCGGGACGAAAGACCAGAGTATACGTCCCGGTTGGAGCCACCAACCGGGACTTATGTTCGTTTTTTTCTGGCCCCGATCGGTGCACACAGAGGACCTTTAGTCCAGGTTGTTTGCATAAACCGTGACTAAAAGTCCTTTTTTCAAATGTTTTTTAAACTTTTCAAATGTTCTCGCCTTATTTCTTATTTAGGTGTTCAAATTTGAAATTGTTTGAATTTGAAACTTTCTGTTTTCTAAAATAATTATTCTAACTATTCAAACTATTAAATTTGAAATGGTTTAAATCTGAAATTTCTGAAATGGATTAAATTTGAATTTGATAAAACTTCCAACATGAGAAGTGTTTGAATTTGAATAACTAATCCGGAACCATTTTCTATTTTCTAAAATAATTGTTCAAACTATTCAAACTATTAACCGTTTTGCCCGTTTGAAATAAAATGCATTAATTAATAATTGGTGCATAATTTTGAATTTGATAAAACTTTCAACATGAGAAGTGTTTGAATTTGAATAATTAATCCAAAACCATTTTTTTTTTCAAACTGACAGGAAAGGCGAGGTAAAGGTAGACGAGCAATACAGAATGAAAACATAGGATCTCAACAATCTTGGGTATAGTGACGAACCATTCGTCCTAGCCAACGGCTTAGTAATAATCACGTCTAGCCATATTGTACACAACTTCAGGGTCATCTTCCAAATCATCTTTGTTGTCATCGCTATGGCATATTTCGGGGATCCTCAGCCCTTCCTTGGCTTGTGCATAGGGGAACTGGGGACCGTCAACCATGGCATATTCCGGGGGCACCTTCCACTCCGGTCTCAGATTCACGACACGCGAGGGAGGGGCTCCCGGATTATGACGCCGCTACTCCCGCGACCTTCACTACCACCACCCTTCTTGTGGCTTTGCGACGGGTGCAACTGCGGGTACCGTAGGCGAGGATGATCTCCATCGGAGATGTTGTGCATCACACCGGTGGTAGTACGATTCGCCCACCACAGGCAATGACCGATTTCATTGTGGTTCACCAGGGTGGGTCGTCACCCTCGTACCTAGCGAGGTCCCTTTTCCGCCGGTTAGCAAAGAAGGCAAACCATCCACTGCTCCGGCGTGAGCTCTAGGTAGAAGTGGTTCGTGATGGCCGCCTAGCGGGCAGAACCTTGAGGCACAAGAGGGACAGGAACTCCTCCAACGCTCATCATTCAATCAGTGGGAAACCAGTAGCCTGGCAGGCATGGGTAGCTAGAGGTGCACATCGCCTCGGTCTCCTTGAGTGTCAGAATGGCCCAGTATATGGTGTCCATTATTGTGAGAGAGGAAGGTGTGGATGTGTGGATAGCCATGGCGTGGCCGGCCTAGATATAGAGGGAAAGGGCGGGAAAACATGACGGGAAGCGGTGGGAAATGGCGGGAAATATCTTTAGTCCCGGTTAGTCGCTCCAACTGGGACTAAAAGGACCGGTTAGAGGGAAAGGACAGGAAAACATAGCGGGAAGAAGTGGGAAATGGCGGGAAATATCTTTAGTCCTGGTTAGTGGCTCCAATTGGTACTAAAAGGCCCGGTTAGACAGAAAGGGCGAGAAATCATAACGAGAAGCGGTGGGAAATAGCAGGAAATATCTTTAGTCCTGGTTAGTGGCTCCAACTAGGACTAAAAGGCCCGGTTAAAGATAAAGGGCGGGAAAACATAGCGGGAAGCGGTGGGAAATGGCAGGAAATATCTTTAGTCCCGGTTAGTGGCTCCAACCGGGACTAAAACACCTTGACAGGAGTGTCGACATTATGTCGTGAGTGTCGACACTATGTTTTGTTGCTTAATATATAAATAGGCATCCTTGTGAAGTTATCAATTGCAAACACGATGGTGTGCGAGAGTAGGGACACCACTACGGCCAGCTTGAGGGAGATGCCAACTAGCCATAGATGTACTGCCTAATATGTGAAATTAGTTAGCTCCTGGCGTATTGATCTAGTTAGAGAAGTTATAAAGTACAAGATGGTGTGCAAGAGCAGGGACACCACTACGGCCAGCTTGAGGGAGATCTCCAACAAGTTGGCCATAGATGCACTCCCTAATATGTGAAATTAGTTTACCTATTTCCAACTATGATCAAAATAGAGGGCATGAAGATAGGGGATGAGCCTCGTTAAAACTTGCGTTGGATCTCTGAAGAAACGTCATATTGTGAGTTTAAAAATGATTTTTTTCAAAAAATCACGAGCACTAGATCATGTACATGTAGTTCAAACGGGACCCACTTCCTACCGATTCGGCAAACATTTGTCTTTTTATCCAGGGGTGGACGGAAAGGTTTTAAAATACTCGGTTGGGACATTGTTCATGTAAGGTGGTCTAGTATTTTTGAAAAATGTGATGGCAGCATTTTGTATTTAACATTTGGTGTTGCTTCACAAAACGCCCCGATTTTGGACTCAGAAAATAGAAAATGGCTTTTCCATGTGACAAAAAATAAATCTTCCTCCTGTAACACTGTTCATCATCCCAAGATGCACATGCATGCACAATATGGGCACAGTATCATAAACTATGCCTCGATTCTGCAGATAACATTGGTCATTTGGACCGAAAGCCATGAAACCTCGAACATGATAGGTCATTTTGTGAAGGTTTTTAAGACATAATCAATATACCGAGTTTGATATTTTTCTTTGCAACTATGTCACATAATATGACACCACAAAAAGGATTTATGTTGTTCAGACCGTTTTTGAATTTTTTATGGCCATTTCAAAATTTACCCATTTCCAACTATGGTAAAAACGGCAGGCATGAAGATAGGGGATGAGCCTCGTTAAAACTTGCCCTTTGGATCTCTGAAGAAACATCATATTGTGAGTCTTAAAATGAGTTTTTCAAAAAATCACGAGCACTAGATAATGTACCTATAGTTCAAACCGGACCCACTTCCTACCAATTCGTCAAACATTTGTCTTTTTCTCCAGGTTGGACAGAAAGGTTTTAAAATACCAGGTGGTGTAGTACTTTTGAAAAATGGGGTGGTTGCATTTTTTATTTAACATTTGGTTTTGCTTCACAAAACGCCCCAATTTTGGCACTCGGAAAATAGAAAATGGTTTTTCCATGCGATGAAAAATAATACTTCCTCCTGCAACATTGTTCGTAATCCCAAGATGCACATGCATGCACAATATGGGCACAGTATCACAAACTATGCCTCGATTCTGCACATGACATTTGTCATTTGGAGCAAAAGCCATGAAACCTCGAACATGATAGGTCATTTTGTGAAGGTTTTTTTGAGACATAAACAATATACGAGTTTGGTATTTTTCCTTGCAACTATAGGTACACAATATGAGGCCATGAACCCATCTTGGCGTATGTACCTTTCTTATGATTGCTTCGGCCATAACCATGGAGCATCTTATTTACTTAATGGGATGCTCAGGTCAGTTTTCACTCTAAAGGGTGGAATTTCATCAAACTTATTATAATCTTTTGACATGTCTGTCTTGTGCTCGATTCCCATGATGTTTCTTTTCCCTGAAAGAACTATGTGATACTTTGTCTCATCATGTGATGTATTCGTTTCCTTATTTTTTCTTTTTTTGGGTATGGAGGACATGTCCTTCACATAGAAAACCGGAGCCACATCATTGGCTAGGACGAATGGTTCTTCTCTGTAACCAAGATTATTGAGATCCACTATTGTCATTCTGTATAACTAGTCTACCTTCTACCCCTTCTCCATTCATGTTGATCCATTTGCACCGAAGCAAATGGACCTTAAAAGAAACTCCATAGTCATGTTCCCATATCTCCTCTATGTAACCATAGTATGTGTCCTTTTCGCATCAAAGTGGACACCACTGTTTGGGTTGGTGCTCATTTTATCTTGGGCGATTGTGTAAAATGTATTCCCATTTATCTTGTACCCTTCGAAATTCAATATAGTAGAAGATGGTGACCCGGCCAACAAGTAGAGTTGATCTCCAACAGTGGTGTCATTCATGAGATGTGTTCTCAACCATATGTCAAAAGTCTTGATGTGTCCATATCTAATCCAGGAGTCAGGCTTTCCCGGGTTGTTGGAGCGTATAATATTCTTGTGTTTCCCGATATATGGACCTACCAAGGTGGCATTCTGTAGAACCGTGTAGTGTGCCCGAGTGAAAGATTGTCCGTCCCTACATATCATTGCTTTCTTTCCTAGCTTCCCTTTTCCACTCAGTCTCCCCTCATGCCGCCATTCAGGAAAACCAGTCGGCTTAAGGTCAGGAATAATGTCAACACAGAACTCAATGACCTCCTATGTTCCATAGCCCTTGGAGATGCTTCCCTCTAGCCTAGGACGGTTATGAACACATTTCTTTAACACTCCAATGAACCTCTCAAAGGGGAACATATTGTGTAGAAATACATGACCGAGAATGGAAATCTATTCGATTAGGTGAACCAGAAGATGCGTCATAATATTGAAGAAGGATGGTGGGAACACCAACTCAAAACTAACAAGACATTGGACCACATCCTTTTGTAACCTTGTAAAAATATCTTGATTGATCACCTTTTGAGATATTGCATTGAGGAATGCACATAGCTTCAATATGGGTACTCGAACATTTTTCGGTAGAATCCCCCTCAATGTAATGAGAAGCAACTGCATCATAATCATGTGATAGTCATGAGACTTCAGGTTTTGAAATTTTTTATCTACCATATTTATTGTCCCCTTTATATTAGATGAGAAGACAGACAACACCTTGATACTGTAAAGGACTTCAAAAAAGATTTCCTTCTCTACTTTCGTAAGAGCATAGCTAGCAGGACTTAAGTGATGCCCTTTATCCGACTTGTTCCATGGATGCATGTTCTATGGGTCTGACATACGTTATTGGTCCTCCCGTGTTTCTGGTGTATCTTTTGTATTCCCATACATGCCCAGGAAGCCTAGCAGGTTCACACAAATATTCTTCGTCACGTGCATCATGTCGATTAAAGAGCGGACATGTAGGACTTTCCAATAGGGTAGCTCTAAAAATATAGATTTATTCTTCCACATGGGCGCGTGTCCGATAGCCATGTTGTTCAGAAAAGATTGACCGCCAGGACCCTTTCCAAAGATTACTCTATGTCCTTGACCATACCAAATACATCATCACCAGTAGGGAGGTCAAGCTTCTTCCAGTGATCTGCCTCCCTTTAAAATGTTTGCCTTTCTTTCTAGCTTGATGATTGGTCGGCAGAAATCAATGATTCCCTAGGCACGTGATGACTGCAAGTGCAAATATCATTTGTAGCTAGTTTAGAAATAAAGATATCGATCCCACATGGAGCAGGAGTCTGAAGTCTAATAACTCTTGAAATAAATATTACGATAGCAATGCTAGATAAAGTTCTAAGTGATAAGATAAAATGCGAATATTGTGTAAAAAAGTGTTTTGGGGTTTTGAGTATAAGAACAATAATAAAGTAAAGTAAACAACTGAGTATAGAAAGTAAATATCGCGTATGTAAGAGAGATTCGAACTGTAGTAGGGAAAAAGCATTCTTAGGGAGTAGCAGATACACCACTAGTATTGTAAAGATATAAGATAAAGATTATCATCATGAACATTCTCAACTATATATGTGTGGGAGGAACTCCGTATTTGGACGAATAGGCAATAACCGCTGCTCACATCATCCTCATAACCTCAACAGTCAGCAATCGACATCAATCGAAATACTACGTTATTAAGGGACGTAATCCCGTAGGACGTATCCCATGGCATGGATAGTGTTCCGTGAGTTTCCCCGGTTTCCCAAGTTGATACGTAAGGGGTGCCAATAGCTTTATAGTCACTTTAAGTGCTAGCACGCCTCCGTCTACCAATAAGTAGTTTCCTCCATCAAGTCAACATGAGAGGCAAATATTGAGAGGTCGACTTCTCTCAACATCAAGATGTAGTGGTCACAGCGATGAATATCATAATAGACTTATTTCAATCTCATACTAGGGTTTCTCCATCTCCCCAAGAACTAATGATCTACTCAGACATGGAGGTAATCAACATCATGGCAATGGTAATGGAACAATTATAGATGAATATCACTTGTACAAATCCACAGCGAGTATAGGAATTACAACAAGATCTAGAAAATATGTAGATGGGATGGATGGAGATGGTGGTGATGCAGCGGTGGATAATGAAGATCGATGCCTTAGCCTCCCGGATCTGCGCAAGGCGAAGATGGATCCCTTGTGGATGAGTTCCCCCTCTAGATGCCTTCTGGAGGCGAGGTTTTTGTGATTTCTGGGTGTTCTGTATGTCGTCTCCTCGAACCAATTGCACAGGGTGGAACTATTTGACGAGGCGGAGGCGACGCCAACTATATAGCCAGAGCTATACAGCCGGAAAACTCCTTCGGTCGTATAGTTGGTCATTGGACTCTCTACCTACCTTGTTCGCTTCTAGTTTTCTTCTGGTATTATTAATATTTCCCAAATAAGCGATTTAGGTTGTTTTTGACTCCTTTTCTCCATAGTAGAACTGCTCCAAGAATTGTATCCATTGGATCCATCATCTGTCTTGATCCTGGTGAAAACAGACATAAAATGTGGGCGCGAACGCCGTAAAATACCAAGATCCCTACATCTAAAATAAAAAATAATAATGTAAAACATGATGCAAATATGCACTCATTAGTACGCAACCTTCTTACATTTATGAAAATATGTAGCTTCAATAACATCTAAACAATGTGTGCATGCCTTGTATCCTTTGTTTGTCTGTCTTGAAATGTTACTAAGAGCAGGCCAATCATTGATGGTTACGAAAAGCAACCCTCATAGGTGAAATGGCTCCTGTTGTGCTCATCCCACACATGTACACCTGGTTTTCCCAACAACTATAAGAGTTCTTCAACTAATGGTCTTAGGTACACATGAATGTCGTTGCCGGGTTGCTTCTGGCCTTGGATGAGAACTGGCATCATAATGAACTTACGCTTCATGCATAACCAAGGAGGAAGGTTGTAGATACATAGAGTCACAGGCCAGGTGCTGTGCATGCAGCTCTGCTCCCCAAAAGGATTCATGCCATCTGTACTTAGACCAAACCATAAGTTCCTCGCGTCACCTGCAAAGTCCGGGAACTCTCTCTCGATTTTTCTCCACTGCAACCCATCAGTGGGTGTCTCAACTTCCCGTCTTTCTTACGGTTTCCTTGTGCCATTGCAACAACCTAGCATGCTCTTTGTTTCTGAACAGACATTTCAACCTTGGTTTTCTAGGAGCATACCACATAACCTTAGCAGGAACCCTCTTCCTGGGGGCTCGTCATCGCCATCAACATCACCAGGGTCATCTCGTCTAATCTTATACCGCAGTGCAGTGCATACCAGACATTTATCTAAATTCTCGTACTCCTCACCGCGGTAGAGGATGTAGTCATTAATGCATGCATGTATCTTCTGCACATCTAATCCTAGAGGGCAGAGAATCTTCTTTGCTTCACAAGTACTATCGGGCAATTCGTTATCCTTTGGAAGCTTAACCTTCATTATTTTCAACAACTTCTCAAATCCCTTGTGAGATAAACCAGTCTCTGCCTTCCATTTTATCAATTCCAGTGTGGTATCGAGCTTTGTGCTGCCATCTTCGCAATTTGGGCACAACATTTTTTTGTGATCCTCTAACATGCCCTCCAACTTTAACTTCTCCTTCTCTATTTCACAGTCTCGCTTTGCATCAGAAATGACCCAACCAAGATCATCAACGGGCTCATCTGATGCCCATTCTCCACATCCTTCTTCTTCATTCTCTTCCATTGCAGTATCATCGTATTTATGGAACATATGACAATAGTTGTCATCATCCTTCTTCTTCATTGTCTTCCATCATAACCCCTCTTTCTGCGTGCTTGGTCCAGTAATTATAGCTGGGCATGAACCCTCTCTGAACCAGGTGGCCGCGAATGATTTTCGAGGAAGAGTACTCCTTGATGTTCCGATATTGAACACATGGACAACACATAAAACCATTCTATTTGTTCGCCTTAGCCACAACGATAAATGTTGGGTTCGCAGCATAGAAAACAAAAAATTCCTACGATGAGAACTATACGCCAAGATCTATCTACTAGGTACAGAGCAACGGGTGGATATACATCCATGGAGAACTTACCCTTGAAGACAACGAGTTTTGTTAACAAGTAGGAACTCGTGGATGATGTAGTCGTACGCTTGCCAATCTCAAGATCGTGATGAAGTCCAGCAGGTCCAGCTCCAGCACGTCCATCAGATCCATCTCCAGCACCGCAAAGTAGCGGTGCATTCGTGATCGCACACACGTTCGGTACCCCGAAAACCTCCGTCCCTCGCTCCAGCAAAGCAGTGGAAGCAGAAACTCCTTTCCAGATAAAGCCACCAGGAACATGTATCTCGCTAATCCGAGACCATGGGGGAATAATACTAGAGGGGGAAGGAGATCCTTCACAAGGAGGTGTGAGGAAGAAGGAGTGAGAGGGGGGCCTTTTATAGGAGGAGGGGAGGGTGTCCCTTCACCTCCCCATTCATGTGGTGGTAACCCCCTCCACATTAAAATGCCCCTTCACATTCTCTTTTAAAGTCTCCACATTAAATGCATCAAATATCTCCAAATTTAATGCTCTCTCATTTAATAAAACTTTTATTAATTTTATTCAGAATTTTGTTAATTACTTTAATTAACAAACATTCACATAAAACCCCCTGCAACATTTCAATATGACATACAGAACCAATTTTAGCAATTTCACCCGAAACAGTTTTGGTGTCTATTGAAATAATTCCAGCGCTTTCTTAAATCTTTATCTGAAACATATTTTCTCCAAATGGTGTTGGTATCCCTTAGGTGTGTCACCCTACGGTTCGCGAATAATGCAAACATGATCGAGACCCCTCTTAGATCAATAATCAAAAGTGGGACCTGGAGATCCATACTGACTCCTACACATTCAACAATGACTTCTGTGATCGTGAGAACCTTTAACGCTAGTAACAAAATCCCTTTGTCTCATGATATAATACATGTCCAAGATTCGATCATCGGTATCCAAATACCTAGTTTGATATCGTTACCAACATGCACCCTTTTCTCGTTCCCGTGATATAACATTCTAGTGATCTCATCACTTGCTTGTAAGCTATCTTAATGTGATATCACCGAGAGGGCCCAAAGTATATCTATCCGTCATCAGGATAGACAAATCCCACTCTTGATTGTCAACACCCGGATTTTTAATCCCAGATGCCCGTTATGCCATACCTCGCAATCCTAGGATTACCATTTTTGCGAGACATAACGGATTGGATATCACAATACATCATCCATTACAAACCATACATAAGGTCTTACACAAATAAGGATCTCATGATCCAGTCTTAATACAACAAGCAGCGGAAATAAAAGATAGCGTAGCGGTGGGGTCCATCTTCAGGGGCACAGGCAATGCTGACGAAGGCAGATAGTCCTAGTTATCATAGCTGTCCTGTTGGCCATCATCTTGATAGTCTCCTTCATAGTCTGGCCATGACAATAGACAGGGACAAAAGCCATGAGTACTCTTTAAGTACTCGCAAACTACCACTAACAAGTATATAGTTCTAAGTGAAAGGGCTAAATCTATGATTAACTATAAAGCTAAGTTTGAAACCTAAGCTGAGTTCAGAAGCAAAGAAAGATAAAGTAAGGTTCTAGAATCACTTAAGTTGGGAAGCTATTGTCATAAACACAACCCTGTTGTGGTCAAGTCAAGATTCATCATTTATTTCAAAGTATTTAGAAAACATCTGACAATGAAACAGTATGGCCATTCCAACTGTCCATAACCACGGACGCGGCTATTCGAATAGTTTGACACTCTAGAGAGGTGGTACACTTTCACCACAAGATTCGATACATCTGTCAGGGATAACCCTGAGTCATCATACTTAGTATGCAGATAGTCAAACATAACCTTCCCTTTACACACCCTAGTATAAGGACCTCTCCTATAAGTATGGCCTCCCAGCCATGACCATTAGTCATCTTGGGCACTTCATAGGTGGACATCATGAGAGGTAGCCTCAGCTCAGACCTCTCTTGTGAGGGAACTAATACTAATGCATATAAATTTCCAGCTAAGCCTTACCCAATTTAGGTAATGTGGTTGTACGGTAAATTTGGAATGGTATCGCATCCGAATCCAACCATTAGTTTTATAAAAGGGTTAAGGCTCATGCCTCAACATTTTCATCATCATCAACCATTTGTGTTTCTCAACACATGTCAAAACATCTCAATAGAATGACTCATCATTCCAAGGTTTTCATAATTCATTTTCACCAAGTGTTCCAATCTAAGTGACTCAAGTTTTTGATCTACTCTAAACTACTAAGTTAAGAGTGTTCACTAAGGTGGAAAAGATGGGTTCAAATCTCATGCCATAGAATGAAATCTAAAGGTTTCCAAATAGGTCAAGTTTTATACTTTTTATGCTACCTTCAAAACAAGTAAAGAACTTTGTGTAAACTAAGAGTGTAAAGCTTGTAAATAGAACTTGGGGTAGTACTAGTCAAAGGGGTGTGATCAAAGCATGCTTAAGGCATCTTTGCTAAACCATCTAGTTTGGTCCTAACTTGCTAAGCACTAAACTTGCAAGTGTTAGCTTGCACTGTTAATGGTGGCTTGCCTTGGTTGGTGCAGTGGTTGAAGTTTTCCTCTTCTTCTTCTTCTTCTTCTTGGTAGAACTCCTCCTCCTCGAAAGCTTAGTCGGTACTATCTTCTATAAATACATACGGAGTACACAATCACCAAACAATACTTAACTAAGCTAAATAGCATTCTAAGACACACATTTGATGATCTATTATCATCACAAGCATCACAAGTTTAATTTAATAGTTTCATCCTTTTTATTTTAGAAAAGTAATTTCTACTGATTGAAAAATTAACTAAAATTTAATATTCACCACCAAAATATGGGATCATGTGGACACATGCCCTCACCACATATACTAACATGTGGGAATGAGAATTAAAGGTTGGATCAACATTACTTTGGTTTAAGTTCATTATTTAATGATTTAAAGTGACTAGAAATGCCTATATAGCATTATTTTGGTACTAGTCCAAAGTCACTGCATGTAAACCTTAATATTATTAAATATTTCGATAGAAATGATGAAATTTGATTTTTGAGAGTTGGAATCAACTCAAAAGCTAACTTGGTTGATTTTATAAAAATGTTGCAAGTTGCACATGCTTCTGTTTTATTATTTTTATTAGGAGAGATCTATAATTCTAATTGAATTAAATCCAACGGGCTTGGATAGATCATCTTAATACCTTTCAGGAAAAATTAGTTTCATGCAATTTGGATATGTGAAAACTCCTAGAATTGGATTTTAGACTAGTGGACAGAAACTAGATTTAACTAAAAAGAAAAATCCAGATTTGGATGGGTGGGCTAGCGCGGGAAAAGACTTGGGCCGGCCCAGTGGCACTCTGCGGCGCGGGGCTCAGATGACAGGGGGGTCCCGCTTGTCAGTGGGTCTTAACACGCGAAATGGTACGCGCGCTGTGGGTCGTAGGATTAGAAGGGGAATCTACGGCTGAGGGTCGTCGTCGATGACGAACAGGTCGCCGGCGAGCTCGAACCCTAGCAACTCGGTGGGGGTCTGCTGGGGACGTACCAGGGCTCTAGTGACCATGGCGAGGCGGGCAAACAAACTGGAATACGACATCAAGGCAAGGCGCAATGGCGGCGGAGCTTGGGGTGCCCTAAATCGCACGTGCCCTTCTCCTCCAGAGGCGGCTGCTCTGGCTCCAATTCCGGCGAGCTGCTGCTCCCCTTGCTCCGGCTAGAGGTGGGTGAGGTTCAGTGAGGTGAGGGGAGTGGGGTGGTGTGGAGAGAAGAGGCTGGGGAGGCCTCCTTTTATAGGCCCGACGGTGAGAACGAGCGGGATGGGCAGGCGACGGTGGCGACATGGCTACGGCCGGCTAGAGGCATGGCGGAGAATGGTGATCGACAGGTGGTCTCCTGGCGGTGCTCTAGGAAGTGAATGCGGCCGTAGGGGTGGTGGCATGTGGTCTGGACGAGGTGGCGCTCTGGGCGGCAAAGGCAGCGGTGTCCACGGCGAGCGGTGGCTGTGGGGCATTAGGCGGACAGCGGGGGTGTCTAGGGTGTTCTCCAGGTCATGGCGGAGCTGTGGGCGCGGGCTGCGGCCAAGGGGCGGTCTGTGCGAGCGGGGATAGAGCATGCTCTATGGGCGGCGACGGCATGGTCGACCAGCTCCGGGCGCGGCGGTTCCTGGCCTCTCTGCTCTCTGTCTCTGGCCCGGGGCTGGTTGGACGGTGGAGGTGGACCACATGCAACTTCCTAGACATGGTGAGAGAAGCTGGAGAGGGTTGTTGCTGCAAGTGCACGGTCGGTCGGCGAGTTGGTGCTCGGCATGGCATGGCAGTGTAGCTAGGAGGTAGGGGGTGTGCTGGTGTGGGTCTGGTTAGGCTTGAGGGGGACAAATATGATCAAAGCACTGCAAAATTGCTAGAGAATATCAGCCCAAACAGTAATAGTTAGGCCATAATGATCTTGCCAGCAAGGTGTTTGACAAAATGGCCGAAAGAGAAAAAGTTTTGAATTTTGATTTCAAATTTTTTGAGTGATCTCCACTAGTGCTAGGTAGTCTCTGGTTGCAAGGGTTTTGGAAGTGGAGCTCAAATAGGTAGTTTTTGAAATAGGGGTGATCTATGCATATGCATTGGATTCAAATTTCAAATGCCATTTAAAATAAGTAAACGAATGTTTTTAGCAGATCAAAAGGTGTACCTTGGTACCTCATTATGTGTACTAGCAAGGGGTACAAAGATCAAGAATTGTTTCTGTTAAGTTTTGAGTACTAGGAATAGCCAAAGTAGGCACGAGAGTTAATTTTGCCAAAATTACCATTCACTTCAAAAATTCATTGTGAGTTGTTCTTCTTTGGAAAAAGTTTGGTAATCACTTAGATGATGTTTATTTCACTTAAGAAACATTTTAGAAGCAAAGGATCACACAATCATGGCAATTCAAAACAACTCCTATTTTAAATGCACACATATAAGAATGCTTTCATTTTAAATTTGCAAAAGTTTTTGTTAACCCCAAATTTGATGATTTAGATCTTGATAAGCTTGGATTGAAGTTTTGAGATGTTACAAACCTTCCCCCCTTAAACAAAATCTCGTCCCGAGATTTACAAAGAAAACTAGGAACTAAAGAGATCTGGGAACTCTGTCCTAATGTAATCTTCACGCTCCCAAGTAGCTTCCTCCTCGGTATGGTTGCTCCACTAAATCTTGAGAAACTTGATACTCCTGGTCCTGGTGGTTCTGTAAGCTTCTTCTAAGATACGGATGGGTACTTCCCGATAAGTCAGATCATTGTTGGTTTCTACAGCTCTGTGCTCGATGTTCTTGAAAACTTCAGTCTTCTCCGGCACTTCCAGACATTTGCGAAGTAACGAGATATGGAACACATTGTGGATGGCTGACATCTCTTCAGGTAGTTACAGCTGATACGATACTTCTCCTCGACGATTCAGAATCTTGAAAGGTCTGATATATCTGTGGGCTAACTTTCCCTTCAGACTAAAGCGTTGAGTTCCTTTAAATGGTGAAACCTTGAGATATACAAAATCTCCGACATTGAAAGTAAGGTCTCTCCTTCTCTTGTCGGCATAGCTCTTTTGTCTGGATTGGGCGGTCTTGAGGTGCTCACGGACTTTGTGAACTTTCTCTTCTACTTCTCAGAGAATGTCGGGTCCGAAGATCTGACTCTCTCCTACTTGCGACCAATTCAAAGGGGTACGACACTTCCTTCCGTATAGGAATTCAAATGGTGCCATCTGCAAACTAGCTTGATAACTGTTGTTATATGAAAATTCTGCGAAGGGCAGGCAATCTTCCCATTTTGATCCATATTCCAACACACAAGCTCTAAGCATATCCTCGAGGATCTGGTTGACTCTCTTAGTCTGTCCATCAGTTTGTGGGTGATATGCTGTGCTGAAGTTCAACTTGGTTCCTAATCCTTCTTGGACTTTCTCCCAAAATCTTGAGGTAAACTGGGTTCCTCGATCTGATACGATGGTCTTGGGGGTTCCATGCAGACTAACTATCCTAGCAATGTACCGCTCTGCTAACTTTCCACTCTGGTAAGTTGTCTTGACAGGTATAAAGTGGGCTACCTTGGACAGTCTATCAACTATGACCTAGATTGAGTCATTTCCCCTACTAGAAGTAGGTAAACCGGTGATAAAGTCCATTCCGACGGAATCCCATTTCCATTCCGGAATCTGCAATGGTTGCAACAGTCCTGCTGGTCTCTGGTGCTCTACTTTGACTCTTTGACAGATGTCACATTTGGCGATGTAGCTTTCGATCTCTCTCTTCATCTTGTGCCACCAAAATTGCTCTTTCAAATCCTAATACATCTTTGTTCCTCTGGGGTGGATAGAATAAAGAGTATCATGAGCTTCCTTCATGATAACTTCCTTCAGCTCTGAATCTGCTAAACGCAGATACGTCCTTTGTACCAGAGTACTCCTTCTTCATCTTCATTGAATCCAGGTACCTTTCCTGTACCAATACGACGTTTGATTCCGTTGATACTTTCATTTCCCTTTTGGGCTTCCTTGATTTGGCTAATCAAAGTGGGTTGAAGTTCAATGCTAGCTAGGAATCCTTTGCTAACTAATTCAGTCCTGAACTGCTCCAACTCTTCATACAAACTTGGTTACTCCTTGATCATGGTGTTAAGTCTACACGGTAATCTGCTAAGAGAATCCACTACCACATTGGCTTTGCCAGGGTGATAGTGAATGTCAAGGTCATAATCCTTGATTAACTCTATCCATCTTCTTTGCCTCATATTCAGCTCCTTCTGAGTGAAGATATACTTCAAGCTCTTATGATCTGAGTAAATCTCACAGCGATTACCCATCAAAAAATGACGCCATGTCTTCAATGCTAGAACTACAGCTGCTAGCTCAAGATCATGGGTCGGATAGTTCTGCTCATGCTGCTTCAGTTGTCGAGACAGATAAGCAATGAATTTTCCTTCTTGCATCAATACACATCCTAGACCAATCTTGGATGCGTCACAATACACATCAAACGGCTTCTTGATGTCTGGCATGACCAATATTGGTGCTGATATCAATCTCTTCTTTAGCTCCTGGAAACTGGCTTCACATCTATCTGTCCATTCAAATTTCTTGTCCTTCTTCAGAAATTGGGTCATTGGTCAGGCTATGCTCGAGAATCCTTCTACGAACTTGCGGTAATATCCCGCTAATCCGAGAAATGCACGAACTTGGGTTTGAGTGGTTGGGGCTTCCCATTCTTCGACATCTTTGATCTTGGCGGGATCAACAGAGACTCCTCCGGCAGACACAATACGTCCTAGGAATCCTACTTCTTTCAACCAAAAGTCACACTTGCTGAACTTGGCATATAACTGATGCTCTCTCAGGGTTTCTAGGATAACTCTCAGATGTTGCTCATGCTCTTCTTCCGACTTGGAGTAGATAAGGATGTCGTCGATAAACACAACGACAAACTTATCTAGGAAATTCGTAAAGATCTTATTCATGAGATTCATGAAAGAAGCAGGGGCATTGGTTAATCCAAAAGACATAACCGTATACTCGTATAAACCATAGCGAGTAGTGAAGGCAGTCTTCGGGATATCCGTTGCACGAATCTTAAGTTGGTGATAACCAGTCCTAAGATCAACATTGAGAATACCTGGGCTCCGGTCAACTGATCAAACAAATCCTCTATCTTTGGCAAAGGGTACTTGTTCTTGATGGTGACATCATTCAACTTTCTGTAATCTGTGCACAGACGGTTGCCTCCATTTTTCTTGTCGACGAATAACACTGGTGATCTCCATGGTGATGCACTTGGTTGAATCAAGCCTTTGGCTAGCATAGCATCCAATTGCTTCTTCAGTTCCACTAACTCTGAGGGGTTCATGCTATAGGGTCTCTGGGCTATAGGTCCGGTTCTAGGGATTAGTTCAATAATGAACTCAATATCCCTATCTGGGGGCATACCTGGCAATTCATCTGGGAATACGTCGGGGTATTCACAAATTACTCTGACTTGGTCAATGGTGGGCAAGGCTACACTCTGGTTGCACTTGAATTGACGGGGTAAGGTTTTAGAGATATGGTCTACTGTTACTCCAGAACTACTGGTCATGGTGATGGCTTTCTTAGCACAGTCTATCAGTCCTTTATGCCTTGACATCCAGTCCATACCTAGTACTACTTCCAATCCTTTGGTTCCAAGTACAATTAGGTCGGCATAAAAATCTATCCCATGTATTCTGATAGGTACAGCTTTGCAAATTTTTCTAGCTTGGTTGTTGAACCGGGGATTTGAACTATCATGACATGCTTCAAGTTGGTTGGACGAATCTTACTACTGCATGCAAATTCTTCGATGACAAATGAATGCGATGCTCCTGAATCAAACAATACTCTTGCTAAAACTGAGTTGACAGAAAACATACCTAGCACTACATCTGGCGCTTCCTGGGCTTCCTCTGCGTTCATGTGGAAGAAACGGCCATTACGGTTGTGAGGATTCCCTGGGGCAAATCTCCTTCCTGGTTGAACACGACGTTGCTGCTGAGCTGGGGCATTCACATTGGTATTGGTTGCAGTCTTCTTGGGACACTCATTGGAGCAGTGACCCTTCACTCCACACTCGAACACAAGTGATCTGGGACTTGTCCTTGACTGCGACAGGCACAGCATTGCTGCCGGTTCTGGGTGCAGTGTTGTTGTTGTTATGGTTCTTGGGAGGTGCACGGTTGAAGTTGTTGGCATTACCGGAGTTGTGATTGTTTCCTCTGGACTTCACATTGGCTCCGCTACGGTTGGGGTAGCTTGGGCGAGAATTTGGGGGTCGGTTGTTCTTGGTGGATATCCTGGTGAAGGGTTGGGACGGTACTTCTGGTGACTGTTGGATCCAGAGTGCTGCATCATACGATGCTTGCGGTTGTCGTTTGCCTGGTTAATCTTCCCTTCCATCTGGATGGCAGAGTCGACTAGCTCTTCGAGATCCTAGAAACGGATGTTGACGAGGACAGTCTGCATCTCATCATGCAGTCCGTTCAGGAATCTCTCCTTCTTCTTGGCCTCCGTGTTGATCTCATCAGGTGCATATCTGGCAAGTGACAGGAATCTGTCACGATACTCCACCACAATCATTCTTCCTTGCTTCAATTCGCAGAACTCATCTCTCATTCTGTTGACTAGTCCCTGCGGCACGTGGGTGCGGCTGAACTTGACTTTGAATGCTTCCCATGTCATCCCTTGTCCATGGTTCATAGTGCGGATGCTATTCCACCAAGCTCTTGCATCTCCTGCCAGATAGTGGGTGGCGAAGAGAACTTTCTCATTTTCATCAACTCTAGCAACTTCTAAGTTGTTTTCCATGGTCTGTAACCAGTCATCAGCATCTAATGGGTTTTCAGATTGGTTGAAGATTGGGGGATTGGTGTTCTGAAAGTTTTTGAGTTTGGATACCTGGTGATCCTGATTTTCATGTCCTTGGTTGTTGAGAGCCATCTGGGCATCTGTTGAAGTGTTGCTAAGTTGGCTTGACGTTCTGCCCTGCTTGCTTCACGGTCTGCTTTGAGATTCTGCAAGATCTGCAACATTGGGTCTTGCGACGAGCTACTCCCTCATTGGTTTCCACGAGTCATCTGAAGATTGAGATAGATATAGGGATACGAGGGAAATTCTAAGGTTCATGGTTTTGGGTTTCTCAAAGCTAAAACTTTGAGTTAAGACTCAGGTTTTTCAACTAACTTCATCTTCATTCATGCAAGCAAGCACACGATACAACACACACCACAACAATCAAAAGGGAAAAAATGGTTTGAAGAACCATTCTGTAAGCTACGATACAGTGAGACTGATACATCTCATGCTACGACAGTGCTCTAGTGCCTCTACTCATCGTCGATGAAGTCGGAGTCCTCATCATCAGTGTAGATGTCCACGGCATCCTCCTCCAGAAAGTCATCATCATTGCTGAGGTAAGAATCCATGTCTCCCTGGATGTCTTCACCCTCATCTTCTTCTTCCTTTGTTGCAAGCTGAGCTTCATGCTCCTTGATGGTCTTCTCGAGGCCGGCCACCTTCTTTCGAAGACGGGCGATGGTGCGATCATTCTTGGCACGCTGGCGGCGAAGAGACTGACGGTCTTGGACAAGCAGTGCGAAAGTCTAGGCCTTCTGGTCGGCAATGACACGGTTCTGGTTGGCTAACTCTCTGGCATTGTCCACTTCCTACTGTCTGTCATGCAGTAAGAAGTCAAGGTGGCCAAATCCCTTTGTCTCATGATATAATACATGTCCAAGATTCGATCATCGGTATCCAAATACCTAGTTTGATATCGTTACCGACATGCACTCTTTTCTCGTTCCCATGATATAACATTCTAGTGATCTCATCACTTGCTTGCAAGCTATCTTAATGTGATATCACCCAGAGGGCCCAAAGTATATCTATCCGTCATCGGGATAGACAAATCCCACTCTTGATTGTTAACACCCGGATTTTTAATCCTAGATGCCCGTTATGCCATACCTCACAATCCCAGGATTACCATTTTTGCGAGACATAACGGATTGGATACCACAGTACATCATCCATTACAAACCATACCTAAGGTCTTACACAAATAAGGATCTCATGATCTAGTCTTAATACAACAAGCAGCGGAAATAAAAGATAGCGTAGCGGTAGGGTCCATCTTCAAGGGCACAGGCAATGTTGACGAAGGCAGATAGTCCTAGTTATCATAGCCGTCATGTTGGCCATCATTTTGATAGTCTCCTTCATGGTCTAGCCATGATAATAGCCAGGGACAAAAGCCATGAGTACTCTTTAAGTACTCGCAAACTACCACTAACAAGTATATAGTTCTAAGTGAAAGGGCTAAATCTATGATTAACTATAAAGCTAAGTTTGAAACCTAAGCTAAGTTCAGAAGCAAAGAAAGATAAAGTAAGGTTCTAGAATCACTTAAGTTGGGAAGCTATTGTCATAAACACAACCCCGTTGTGGTCAAGTCAAGATTCATCATTTATTTCAAAGTATTTAGAAAACATCTGACAACGAAACAGTATGGCCATTCCAACTGTCCATAACCGCGGACGCGGATATTCGAATCGTTTGACACTCTACAGAGGTGGTACACTTTCACCACAAGATTCGATACATCTGTCAGGGATAACCCTGAGTCATCATACTTAGTATGTAGATAGTCAAACATAACCTTCCCTTTACACACCCTAGTATAAGCACCTCTCCTATGAGTATGGCCTCCCAACCGTGACCATCAGTCATCTTGGGCACTGCATAGGTGGACATCATGAGAGGTAGCCTCAGCTCAGACCTCTCCCGTGAGGGAACTAATACTAATGCATATAAATTTCCAGCTAAGCCTTACCCAATTTAGGTAATGTGGTTGTACCATAAATTTGGAATGGTATCGCATCCGAATCCAACCATCAGATTTATAAAAGGGTTAAGGCTCATGCCTCAACATTTTCATCATCATCAACCATTTGTGTTTCTCAACACATGTCAAAACATCTCAATAGAATGACTCATCATTCCAAGGTTTTCATAATTCATTTTCACCAAGTGTTCCCATCTAAAGTGACTCAAGTTTTTGATCTACTCTAAACTACTAAGTTAAGAGTGTTCACTAAGGTGGAAAAGATGGGTTCAATCTCATGCCACAGAATGACATCTAAAGGTTTCCAAATAGGTCAAGTTTTATACTTTTTATGCTACCTTCAAAACAAGTAAAGAACTTTGTGTAAACTAAGAGTGTAAATCTTGTAAATAGAACTTGGGGTAGTACTAGTCAAAGGGGTGTGATCAAAGCATGCTTAAGGCATCTTTGCTAAACCATCTAGTTTGGTCCTAACTTGCTAAACACTAAACTTGCAAGTGTTAGCTTGCACTATTAATGGTGGCTTGCCTTGGTTGGTGTAGTGGTTGAAGTTTTCTTCTTCTTCTTCTTCTCGGTAGAACTCCACCTCCTCGAAAGCTTGGTCTGTACTATCGTCTATAAATACATACGGAGCACACAATCACCAAACAATACTTAACTAAGCTAAATAGAATTCTAAGAAACACATTTCATGTTCTATTATCATCACAAGCATCACAAGTTTAATTTAATAGTTTCATCCTTTTTATTTTAGAAAAGTAATTTCTACTCATTGAAAAATTAACTAAAATTTAATATTCACCACCAAAATATGGGATCAAGTGGACACATGTCCTCACCACATATCCTAACATGTGGGAATGAGAATTAAAGGTTGGATCAACATTACTTTGGTTTAAGTTCATTATTTAATGATTTAAAGTGACTAGAAATGCCTATATAGCATTATTGTGTACTAGTCCAAAGTCACTGCATGTAAACCATAATATTATTACATATTTGGATAGATATGATGAAATGTGATTTTTGAGAGTTAGAATCAACTCAAAAGCTAACTTAGTTGATTTTCTAAAAATGTTGCAAGTTGCACATGCTTCTGTTTTATTATTTTTATTAGGAGAGATATATAACTCTAATTGAATTAAATCCAACGGGCTTGGATAGATCATCCTAATAACTTTCAGGAAAAATTAGTTTCATGCAATTTGGATTTGTGAAACTCCCAGAATTGAATTTTAAACTAGTGGACAGAAACTAGATTTAACTAAAAAGAAAAATACAGATTTGAATGGGTGGGCTAGCGCGGGAAAAGACTTGGGCCGGCCCAGTGGCGCTCCGCGGGGCGGGGCTCAGCTGACAGGGGGTCCCGCTTGTCAGTGGGTCTTAACACGTGAAATGGTACGCACGCTGTGGGCCGTAGGATTAGAAGGGGAATCTACGGCTGAGGGTCGTCGTCGACGACGAACAGGTCGCCGGTGAGCTCGAACCCTAGCAACTCGGTGGGGGTCTGCTGGGGACGTACCAGGGCTCTAGTGACCACGGCGAGGCGGGCAAACGAACTGGAATACGACATCAAGGCAAGGCGCAATGGGGGCGGAGCTTGGGGTGCCCTAAATCGCACGCGCCCTTCTCCTCCAGAGGCGGCTGCTCCGGCTCCAATTCTGGCGAGCTGCTGCTCCCCTTGCTCCGGCTAGAGGTGGGTGAGGTTCAGTGAGGTGAGGGGAGTGGGGTGTTGTGGAGAGAAGAGGCTGGGGCGACCTCCTTTTATAGGCCCGACGGTGAGACCGAGCGGGATGGGCAGGCGATGGTGGCGACATGGCTACGGCCGGCTAGAGGCATGGCGGAGGATGGCGATCGACAGGTGGTCTCCTAGCGGTGCTCTAGGAAGTGAATGCGGCCGTACGGGCGGTGGCATGTGGTCTGGGTGAGGTGGCGCTCTAGCCGGCAGAGGCGGCGGTGTCCACGACGAGCGGTGGATGTGGGGCGTTGGGCGGCCTACGGGGGTGTCTGGGTGTTCTCCAGGTCGTGGCGGAGCGGTGGGCGCGGGCTGCAGCCAAGGGGCGGTCTGTGCGAGCGGGGACAGAGCGTGCTCTGTGGGCGGCAACGGCATGGTCGACCAGCTCCGGGCGCGGCGGTTCCTGGCCACTCTGCACTCTGTCTCTGGCCTGGGGCTGGTTGGACGGTGGAGGTGGACCACAGGCAACTTGCTAGACATGGTGAGAGAAGCTGGAGAGGGCTGCTGCTGCAAGTGCACGGTCGGCCGGCGAGTTCGTGCTCAGCATGGCATGGTAGTGCAGCTAGGAGGTAGGGGGTGTGCTGGTGTGGGTCTGGTTAGGCTTGAGGGGGACAAATATGATCAAATCACTTCAAAATTGCTAGACAATATCAGCCCAAACAGTAATAGTTAGGCCACAATGATCTTGCCAGCAAGGTGTTTGACAAAATGGCCGAAAGAGAAAAAGTTTTGAATTTTGATTTCAAATTTTTTGAGTGATGTCCACTAGTGCTTGGTAGTCTCTGGTTGCAAGGGTTTTGGAAGTGGATCTCAAATAGGTGGTTTTTGAAATAGGGGTGATCTATGCATATGCATTGGATTCAAATTTCAAATGCCATTCAAAATAAGTAAAGGAATGTTTTTAGAAGATCAAAAGGTGGGCCTTGGTACCCCATTATGTGTACTAGCAAGGGGTACAAAGATCAAGAATTGTTTCTGTTAAATTTTGAGTACTAGGAATAGCCAAAGTAGGCATGAGAGTTAATTTTGCCAAAATGACCATTCACTTCAAAAATTCATTGTGAGTTGTTCTTCTTTGGAAAAAGTTTGGGAATGACTTAGAAGATGTTTATTTCACTTAAGAAACATTTTAGAAGCAAAGGATCACACAATAATGGAAATTCAAAACAACTCCTATTTTAAATGCACACATATATGAATGCTTTCATTTTAAATATGCAAAAGTTTTTGTTAACCCCAAATTTGATGATATAGATCTTGATAAGCTTGGATTGAAGTTTTGAGATGTTACCTTTCCATTACATTCTGCCACCCATAGTCTAAATTGAGATAAATTTAATTTGTATCTTGTGACAAAACTAGTATCAATGTAACACTTTACAATGAACTACCTTTAACTATTTGTCACTTATACATGATATATTCTTAGTTCTTCGAAAGATCATAAGAATATCTTTACTATTGTCCAATGATCATCTTATGAATCATTTTGGTATGTGCTCATAACATTTAGAGCATAAGATATTCTAGATATATACAGATCATGGTATAATCGATCAAAATCTTCATGTGATTTTACTCACCAAGTGTTGAAACACTTGAATCTTGATATAATCCTTCCATGCAGCAAGAACCTTTCTTGTTGTTTCCATATTGAACCCTTTCAATATCTGTCGTGGTGGTGTCACGACAGATGCCATGGATAGGCTAAAGGTGGGGACTAATACATGCTAGGGGAATCCAGGGAGGGATAGTGGAGTGATTCTCCACACAAATGTTTGTATAGCTTTTTCTCCAAGATTACAAGTGCTCCTTGAGCTGTCTTGGCGAGAGGAGGAAGAAGGAGATCTCTTACTCTCACCCACAGATCACCCCTAAAACCCTAGCCAAAACAGAATAGCAGAAAAACCAACCCACCCCCTCTACTGAAACCCTAGCCCCTCTTTTATAGAGGGAGCTCGGGCTCTGCTTAAGGCATACGTGGAAGCATATTCCTAAGAATATGCTTCCCCCCAAAGTAGTAAACCGACCGGGGTACTTTTCCCCCGCGTCACACATGCTTTGGCTATGTGATCCTCTGCGGCGCCTGCGTCAGCCGACATGGGCATTGTCACCCTTGTCGGCCACGCCCCGGTGGTCCTTTCCTTGCTTGCTTCGCTCAGGTAGTGCGTATCGGGGCTTCTTTTGACCAGTGAGATTCCTTCCTTCTCCTGGAAGCCAGACGTGACCCGGATCATAGCTGATCTGGCCACACCTGTTCCTGCATATAAGTAAAACATGCAGTTCCGACTTACTCCTTAAGTCGGTTGAGACTTAGTTAGGCGAATGCCCCTGGTCCGGGTTACCCCGTGATTCGGCCTGCCTTGAGGTGACCCGGCCAGCAACTGCTTTGGCCTTGCCGAACCTCGGCTAACTTGGCCTTTATACCCCGGCGTGACCCTACCCGGGGGTATCCCCCCAACCTTAGTCCCCCAAGCTGGTGTGGTCTTAGCTGCCTTGGCCGCTAAGGCCACATCAGGTTCCATTTCGAGCTCCGGCTGCTATTGCTGAGTTACCTCTTTACCTCGGATTATATGGATTTACGTTCCCTTCGCACATTCCAAGTTTTCACTTACTGGCCGGGTTACCACAGTTCCATCCGGGTCTTGTTTCCTTCTCTCGTACGCCAACCCATGTGAAAGGTAATCATTATGTCGTCTTATTTTAAGGGCCTGCACAGTAACCGTCGCAGTAATTGTCAGTTATCACTTTTCGCAGGTCACGTCATGCCTGGCTCCTTGTTTATCGCATCACTGTGTCACGTCATGGGATCATCTCCGCTCTGTGGCCCTCCGTGTGGCTCCCCACTGATTGGTCCGGGCCGGCGATACATGGCCACAGCGTGTGGCCGATCCGTAGGACACGATCCCACTCACCGCTCGAGGGCGTGGTTAAATAGCGGAGGGGCGCATCCCTTAGGATTTTTCCCCTTCCGTGCCCCTCTGCCCGTTGCTCTTCTCCTTCGTCTTCCTTGCGACCGTGCCGCCGCCAGTGCTTCAAATAGTAGCGTCGTCGCCGCGCTTTTCCTTCACACTTTCGCGCCGCCGCCACCGCCACGCAGCTCTTTCGCCACGGGTCCTCGCCAATCCTGGCCTCTGCCCCCCGCCGCCGTCAGCGCCAGCGAGGGCAGAGAAGATTAGATGACGGAAGAAGAGCTCGTCGTTGCTGAGCAGGAGATGGAGGAGGACGTCGCGGCGGCGCACCGCGGTGCGTGGGCCAGGTCCTGGGGCTGCGAAGACGACCTGGACTGGCTCTACCGCACCTGGCGTATCCCTGCCGGCGTTGCGGCTCGCCTGGCCTGCTCCGAACTGGCCCCCTCACCCAATCCGTGTGAATACGTCGTGTTCTTGTCCCACTTTCAACGGGGCTTCGGGCTGCCGGTGAGCGATTTTTTCCGGGACTGGCTCAGTATGTACCAGCTCCAGCCGCACCATCTTCCCACCAAGGCCATCACTTCCCTTTCTGCCTTTGCTTCTACGATCGAAGGCTACGCTGATCTTGTCCCACTTCCGGTTTTTTCGGCCTTCGCCGCAACGTCATCCCCAACATCCACACCGATCCGGAGGACAAGCAGCTCACTCAATTCGGAGCAGCTTCCATCTCACCCCGGAGGTTTTCCGTTTTCCCCCGGGTTACCGGGTTAGAGTCCTGCAAGGGGTGGGCCCGGACTTTCTTTTACGTCCGGAACACAGGCACGTCCGGAACACGTCCTTCGAGCTGAGCAACACGGAGATTTATTGCCGGGTTAAGGCTCTCTTCACCACCCACAAGGACTTCTCCTCTGAGTGGACGTGGGGAATTGAGCATTTTTGCCGGGACAGGCTTCCTCCCGCGGTAATCTTCATGTTGCCAACTCACCCGGGATTAATTATATGTCAGTTATTGTTGAATTTTTGACTCCTTTGTTCATTCCTTTCCTCAGCAATTTCTTCAGCAGACCCTCGAGGACGGCACTGATTCGACCCTTAAGTGGGCGCCGGACCGGGAGACTCTGGATGAGGAAGAGTCGGACTAGGAGATGTTCCTCCCTATGACCGACGCCATGAAACGACTCACGGGTAAACCCTCTTCTATTAGAGATTGGCCCGATGATGAAGATGACTCGGATGTCGGGGTGATTGAACCTGTTGAGGCTGTACCCCTTTCTTTTGCTTTTCCGCCATCAGCTCACCCCGGTGGTCACATCCACGAGGATTCTCCCCTCGCTACGGGCGAACCTGTTCCAGTGGCATCGAAGAAGAAGCATGGGGTTGCTTCAAGTTCTTCCTCCGGAGCTTCTCAGCCCGCTAAGAGGCGAAAGAAGTCCGGGGACAAGACTGCCTCCAAGCCCACAGGCAAGGCCCTGGCACGAAGGGCTCGGAAACCCAAGGGGGCCCAAACCGCGGATGCGTAAGTCATTCTTCCTTCTATAACTTGCTCTTCCTTACATCGTTGTAATTTTTCTTCTGACATTACTTGATTTTGCAGGGCTCCGGTGGAGGTCCCTCAAAGTGGATCTAGCATCTCTTCACCTCTCTGACCTAGCCCTTCTCCCCGTCGTGACGATGAGTCACGCTCGCTGAGCCCTATTCCAGAGGGTTCTGCGGCCGCTCCGGGTTCTGCTCCACCTCGGCAAGAGGAGGGTAATCTTGGAGCGGGGAGACCGGCCCGGCCGAGGCAACAGCATCCACCACCTCGGCATCGCCGCAACCAGCAACCACTGAAGCTACCTCGGCTCCAGCACCAGTATCAACAACCAGACCAGCACCAACACCAACTCCGGCATCAACACCAACTCCAGCTGCAAAAACATCAGCAACGGCACCAAACTCAGCAACAAGAGCACCAGCGCCTAGCTCCTCTGCCTCGTCCGAGTCTTCTCAACCTCGGCGAGGAGCTACCCCGGCCGCTCCTAAGGGGAAATTCGCCGCAACGGCTTAGTCTTCCTAGCAAACTAAGGACAAGAAGGCTCCAGACGCTACCAATCCAACGCTCGTCGAGGCTAGGCAGCGTACCCTCGTATCAATGCTTCCGAAGAAAGCTCCAGCAGCGAAGGACGCCCCTTCCGAGCCAACTGATGCACAACAGATGGTTCTACACACCAGCCCAGCCCTTGCCTTGATTGAAAGGAAAGAAGCGCACGCAAAGGGCTTGGTGGCGCCCCATATGCCCAGCGGTGAACGGTATCCTCCGAGCCAGATAGAATTTGTCATGAATTGGAATAAGGCAGAGGTCGTTCAAGACGCTGATCTCCCGGAGAAGTTCGGCCCTACCGAGTTTTCCGCTCAGATGAACACAGCCACAAAGGCAATTAACCTCGTTGGGCGAATGATGGAGGTACGTCGCTTCCCCTTTACACACCTAAAGCCGGGTTAAGTTCCACTTGGCCCGGATTTTAGTACACTTCGAATATGCACACACCTAGAGCCGGGTTAAGTTCCACTTGGCCCAGATTTTAGTACACTTCGAATATGCACACACCTAGAGCCGGGTTAAGTTCCACTTGGCCCGGATTTTAGTACACTTCGAAGATGCACACACCTAGAGCCGGGTTAAGTTCCACTTGGCCCGGATTTTAGTACACTTCGAATATGCACACACCTAGAGCCAGGTTAAGTTCCACTTGGCCCGGATTTTTGTACACTTCGAATATGCACCGAGCTAACTTGTGTTTCTGTATCCCTTTCAGGTGACCACCAATCGCCGGAGTGCTGAGTTCCAACGCTTGCTGGATACCCACAAGATGCTACGCGCCAAGCAGGCCGCACTTATCACGGAATACGAGAAAAGGGGTAAATTTCTTCCTTATCACTTCTTCATTTTTCTTCATCTTCCTTTGCCGAATTAATCTCATCCTTCGGTTTCCGCAGTTGGGGTGGAGGCTGAGAACATTATCATGCGGAAAAACCTGGAGCAGATCAAGGGTAAGTCATTTCTGTACGACCTTGCCGTGCTTTCCACTTCCTTTTCTCCTTGGCTCGGCAAACATTCATACCTCGGCTCTGCCAGGCCAACACACTATTTCAGCATCGCTTGAAGATAGTGTGCCCGTGCCTGATATGATGCTGCATTTTCTCGAACAAGCAGGGCAGCACCAAGCCGAGCTTAAGAAGAAAGATGACGAGCTCGCCCTCCTCTGGACCAAGGACGATGAGATTGCCAGGCTCAAGGCTGCGATGGAGAAAATGAAGGCCCAGCACCAATCCGAACTTCAAAAGGCTAGCCAAAATTTCACAGAAGAGCGCGAGCGCCTCATCCTCCAGATCGCTAAGGACCAGGATCTTCTCAAGGAGTCCGGCATCCATCTTGGGTCGGCGAATACTGAGCTTGAGCAGCTTCGGAAGAGACGTGATGACTGCACCAAGGAGTTGACCCGGATCCTCAGTCATATATCACGTAAGTTCCTTTCCCTTTTCCGACCTACTTTTCCGGATTACTTCATATGTCTTTTCTTGACCCTCCTCCTTTGCCTCGCTTGCAGGCAAATTTCCAGAGGGCACTCCTATTGCGAGCGCAGCAGTTGCCAACTTCCGCCGACAAAGGGGTACTCCGGCCACTTCTGATGGTGAAGGGATTCCTTATGACTGGAGGACCTATTGGTCAGCTTATCATCTCGCATGGACCTCATCAAGAATTACGGCAAGGACATCCTCGGCGCTGCAGCTCGCATCTTCAACACTTTCTGGCCCGGCGAAGAAGCCCCGGAGACCACCGCACTTCTCATTGAGAAGTTAATGGAAACTGAGACTCAGCTTGACCTCTGGAGAGAGTCCGCTGGACGCGCCGCAGCTGATACCATTCTTCACCACATACTCACGTGGTATGAGAAGATTGATCTCAACCTCCTCACATGTCTACGCACAGGATCCAGATGGACCAATGACCCGGAGTGGGTAGCTCGGCGCCAGGCTTGCGCCCATAGCCTCATCGAATATGCTCCCATTCATGAATGGGTTGAGGGGCCGATCTTCCTGGAAGCCGCTGCGGACGAAGAGGTCGAGAACGATGAGGATAGCTCGGACGGTGAAGGAGAAGATGACGCCTCAGATATTGAAGGCGGCGAAGATGATGCCAAACTTCCTTCTGCTGCCCCTTGAGCGCCAAAACTCGAAAATTGATTAGATCCCCGGTATGCCGGGTGGAGTTGTATTCTAAACAAATGTGATATTCTGCTACTAACTTCTTATGCCGGATTAACTTGGGCATAGCCCCCGAGTTTCTTTTTCTTGTTCGTCCAATCTCTTGGCTTGGTTCGTGTCTACCTTGATTCGGTTTTATGACTTACGAATCCGAGCTTCAAAAGTTGTCTTAACAATACTGGGAAACTTTTAGACTTAGCACCAAAATAAAATTGCATAATAACTTAAAAATAATGCAGGGTTAGTTCGAAAAACAAACGTCGGCTCGAATAAATTCTTTTCCTTAGTCATTTTTCATGTGCTACACAATTCCAAACTTGTTCTCTTGCTTGCCATGAAGCCAATTCTTGTTGGACAGCAGCAAGTCGAAGAGTTTGGTTCTTGGTGCTCTCACATTACTAATCTGAGTTAAGTCAAATAACTTATTCCAGCTGACGCATAGAAACAACAGACATTATTAAGGCAGTCCCCGAGTTACTGCTCGAGGTGCCAACATTTCGTTGATAAGCTCATTGCCGACATACATACCGACATATGAGACGACTCGGATACATACACTTCTTAGCTAAGTGTAGAAAGGACGAAGTAGAGCTATATTCCATGGTCGCTTAGATTCCTCTCCGGACCTGTCCGCCTTGTTCTTTTCCTGTGGCTTTGCATCTATAAGATAATAAGAATCATTGTGCAATGCCCTGCTTACAATGAATGGCCCTTCCCATGGGGGGGATAATTTATGCATGCCAGTAGTACGTTGTACCAACCGGAGCACCAGATCGCCTTCCCGAAAGACTCGGGGGCACACTTTCCGGCTATGATAGCGTCGAAGATTTTGCTGATATATGGCGGATCTGGACAGTGCCAGTTCTCTCGCTTCTTCCAGCAGATCAACATCATTTTTCTGGGCTTCTTGCACTTCGACTTCTGTGTATTTGGTGACCCTAGGCGAATCATGCTCTATGTCGGCTGGTAATACAGCTTCTGCCCCATATACCAGAAAAAACGGCGTATTGCCTGTTGATCGATTCGGAGTTGTTCTTAAACTCCACAGTACCGCTGGTAGTTCTTCTATCCAGCACCCCGCTGATCTTTGCAGCGGCTCAATTAGCCGGGGTTTTATCTCGGATAATACTAATCCGTTGGATATTTCCACTTGTCCGTTCGATGCGCGGTGGGCTACCGAGGCTACGTCCAGCCGGATCTTCTTATCCTGGCAGAAACACGCAAATGCTCCTTCCGTAAAATTTGTACCGTTATCAGTTATGATACTGTGAGGGTAACTGTATCTCAAGATGATATCTTTGAGGAACGTTACAGCCGTAGCTCCATCACATATTCTTATAGGCTTTGCCTCAATCCACTTCGTAAACTTGTCCACCATTACTAAAATGTGGTTTGAACGGGCCAACCATATCCAAGCACCATACGGCAAATGGCCAAGCAATTGCTATGGTCTTGAGTTCCGACATTGGCATATGTGTCCTGGTAGCGTACCTCTGACAACCATTACATTTTCTCACCAGATCTTCTGCTTGCTCTAAGGCATTTGGCCAGTAGAATCCGTGCCGGAAAGCTTTTGCTACCAAGGCTCGGGACGACGCATGATGCCCGCATTCCCCCTGATGTATATCTCGAAGTGTGTCAAGCCCTTCTTCCGGGTCAACACATCTCTGGAGGACATTGGTCACACTCCTTTTGTATAGTTCAGAATTGATGATCGTGTAAGCCTTTGCCCTCCTCTGTGTTTGCCTGGACAGCACTTCCTCAGTGGGTAACGTTCCATCTCTCAGGAACTGAAATATAGGTAGTGCCCAAGCCGGTATTTCTTGCATAGGAAACACATCCTCATCAATCTCCATCTGATCCACTGGCATAACTTCAACCGGATCTCGCTGAGCAGTCCCTGGGTCTTGCGGAGCAGTCCCCGGGTTCGGTGAAGCAGTCCCTGGGTTTGCCTAGGCAGTCCCCAGGTTTCGCGCACCACTTCCCATGTCAATGTCCATGGGCACAGGTCTGGATTCCGTGTACTCCGGGACATAGATTGAGTCGGTTCTTGGGGAGGGCTTGATGGATGGTTTCCTGAGGTGCTCTAATGCTACACCCAGTGGAATTGCTTGTCGGGTTGACCCGAGCTTCGACAGCATGTCGGCAGCCTCGTTTTCCACCTAGGGTACATGGTGAAATTCGCATCCCTCAAAGTAACCAGATATCTTCTTCACATGAAATATGTACAGTGCCATGTTTGGATCAAGGGTGTCCCACACTGCCGACACTTGTTGCACCACCAAATCCGAGTCGCCAAAGCATATAATCCTACGTATCCCGATCTCTTTTGCTACCTTGAGCCCATGCACAAGTGCTTCATACTCAGCGACATTGTTTGATGCCGTGAAATGGATTTGCAGCACGTATTTCAACTGGTCCTTCTTTGGCGACGTGAGTACAACTCCGTCACCTAGCCCGGTTTTGGTTTTTGATCGGTCAAAGTGCATTCGCCAATAGTTCGGATCTGGGAGTGGCGGTTCGTATTAAACCTCGGCCCAATCCATGAAAAAGTCTGCCACAACTTGAGATTTGATAGCCTCTCTTCTGTCATACTACGGCGCATAAGGAGCTAGCTCAATTGCCCATTTTGCAATTCTGCCGCTCGCATCCTTGTTACTCATTATCTCGGATATTGGGGCTTCACATATGACCCGGATAGGGTGCTCCTCAAAGTAGTGCTTCGGTTTCTTGGCGGCCATGTACACGCCATATGCCACCTTTTGATAGTGTGGATAGTTCTGCTTTGAGGCTGACAACACCTCGCTCAAGTAATACACTGGCCTTTGCATCGATTTACCTTCCTCGTCGCGCTCCACCACTATCACTGCACTTACAACTCGGTTGGTTGCGGCTATATAGAGCAACATTGGATCTTTTGATAGTGGTGAGGCTAGCACTGGTGCCGTGGCTAACATTTTCTTCAGGTGGGTAAAGGCTTCATCGGCCTGTGGCGTCCAAACGAATTTATCTGACTTTTTCATGAGTTGGTAAAGAGGCAATGCCTTCTCTCCCAACCGACATACAAACCGACTTAACGAGGCCAGGCAACTTGTGAACTTCTGGACATCGTTAAGACACTTCGGCAGTTCCATTCATTCGATGGCCCGGATCTTGGCCGGATTAACCTCGATACCTCGGCTGGACACAAGAAAACCAAGCAATTTCCCAGCCGGGACACCGAAGGTGCATTTCTCCGGGTTAAGTTTCATCCGGAACCTCCTTAGGTTCGCAAACGTTTGCCTGATATCGTCAACGAGCGTTTTGCTTTCCTTGGTCTTGATAACCACATCATCCACGTACACTTGTACATTTTGACCTATTTGGTCGTGCAAACATTTTTGCATACATCTTTGGTACGTTGCCCCTGCATTTCGTAAACCAAACGACATGGTGCGATAGCAATAAGCCCCATATGGGGTAATAAATGCAGTGTTTATTTGATCATCCAGATTCAGAGGTATCTGGTGGAAACCTGAATATGCATCAATGAATGACAACAGTTCACATCCAGCAGTTGAGTCTATGATCTGATCTATTCTTGGCAGCGGAAATGGATCTTTTGGACACGCCTTGTTCAGGTTCGTGTAATCAATACACATGCGCCAAACCACTGCCACGTTCGGGTCATCCTTCTTCTTTTCCACCAGCACCGGATTAGACAGCTAATCCGGGTAAAGAACCTCCATGATAAATCCTGCAATTAGCAACCGATCTATCTCATCCCCAATGACTTTTCTCCTATCTTCGGCGAAGCGGCGGAGTGGTTGCTTCACCGGCTTAGCTCCGGGTCTCACATTTAAAGAGTGCTCGGCCAACTCCCTCGGAACACCTTGCAAGTCCTGTGTGGACCACGCAAAAATGTCCCAATTCTCACGGAGGAAGCTGACGAGCTTGCTTTCCTATTTATCACTTAACCCGGCACCAATTGTTACGTTGCGCTCTGGGAACATGTCATCTACAGGAACTTTCTTAGTATCTTTCATTTCCTGGAAGGAGACAGTTACATGCGGGTTACTCAGCGCCGGCATATACTGTTGCGCGGACTGAGCCAATGCCGCCACCTCTTGAATTTTCCTTTTTTCCTGCGCAATCACAAGTGACTCGGCTAAGTTTGACCCGGCTGACACACACTCCATGGAACGTCAGAAATCCCCTGCAATGGTAATCACCCCGTTTGGTCCGGGCAACTTCATCTTCAAGTAGCTAACGTGACAGCTTGCCATGAACTTGCTCAGAGCTGGCCTTCCGAGTAATGCGTGGTAGGCGCTTTCCAAGTTCACCACCTCGAACTCCAAATTTTTCAGTTCGGCAGTTATCCCTCGTGCCGAACAAGATGTCAACCCGGACCTTGCCTATGGGCTCACAAGAAATGCCGAGCACAATACCATGGAAAGTTATCCTCGTGGCCTGCAGCATGTTTTCCGAGATACCCAACTTGCGCATTGTGTCCGCATACATGATGTTAATGCTACTACCATTGTCGATCAATACCTTTGAGAACCTTACGTTAATGCTAGGTCCAATGAGTGTCGGATACAGCACCAACGCATATGAACTAGGGCTTGGCATCAGCTTGGGATGATCCCTGATGCTCCAGGTGATTTCCTGATCGGACCAAGGCATGTACCTCGTCACTGCGGGCATTACCGCCTTCACCTCCATATGCCTATGCTGCAAGCTCTTTCTATCTGTTTCCACAGTGGTGAACACACAATAGCTCTGATGGTGCTCCCTGTACTCGTTTCTCCCCTCATTTCCGGGGTATCTCTGATCTGGCTGATGCTGGTTTTCCGCTTGATGGACTGCATCCCTTCTCTCATTGTTATCATACCTCGGCGGAGGGGGAGGCAACATTAGCTGTTGCGTGTTTGCTCCGGAGAACAATTGCTGCCGGGGTAACTCCTGCCGAGGCTGATCATTCCAGGGTGCCTAAGCATTCCCCGAACCACCTTGTTCAATCTTGCGCATCCACTCACATTGCCTCATCGTATGACCCGCTGGGTTGTTCAGATTTGGTGTATGAAACATACACGACTGGTCCAACATCGACTCATAAGTATATCTCGGACGGTATTTCCTTTCTTGCCACTGCTTCTTTTGCTCTAGTGTCCAAGTCTTCTTTCCATCGTTTCTCGGAGTCCACTGCCCTCTAGTTTTTTGTCGTTGACTGCCCCCTCCTCTGGGCTGATCTTGATTTACAGCTGCAACTTGGTGCGAACCGTATCTTTGATCTGGTCTATCATCTCTCCTTTTTCCTCTATAGTCATTCCTCCGGGATGATCCGACCCCATCTCTCTGATAGTACTCATCGTTTGACTCGTTTGATACGATCCTAGGCAGAGTCGGATCACCCAAAGCATATGAATCTGCAATCCGGATCATCTCTGCTAACGTAGTTGGCATTTTCCTTTGCAATTTCTGCCACAGCTCGCTTGCATATCTGCATCCTTGTGCAAACCATGCTATGGCCTATGATTCTATCACGCCCTCACACGAGTTTCTCACAGTGCGCCACCGGGTTAAAAACTCCCGATCCGTCTCATTTGGCCTTTGCTTGTACATAGCTAGGGTCTGCGGCCTATTTGGCCTCTGATACGTACTCGAAAAATTGCTGATAAACATTTCCTCAAAATCTATCCAGCAGTTGATGCTTCTTGGTGGCAAATTGTTCAGCCATACCCTTGCCGGTCCTTCCAACATCTGGGGTACATATCGTACATCCCATCTCAGGTTGCCAGTGGCAATTTTCACAGCCGTAGCATAACTTATCAGCCAATCCTCCGGCTTTGTAGTGCCGTCATACGTCTTCGTGCCCCTGGGTAGCTGGAAGTTCGGTACTGGTGGCTCCTTCATGATCCGGGGTCCCAAACATGCTGGACCCAGTGGACCTTGGCATTCAATTTGTTCCGACCTATACAGTCGATCCAGTTTCAACCTGGCATTATCCGGCATCAAATCGCTGCTTCCCAATCTTGACCCTATCACATGATAGTCCGGTCTTGGGTACCCCGCGTTTGCCATCTCCGAATCACCGTCGTTGTACCCGTTTTGCTCTTGTGGCGCACCTTTCTGTTGCATACCTCGACCGACACTTTGCTCTTGCCTTGGTATATTCCGCTGCTGTGGTCGTCCTGCTCCAGCCGAGTTTCGCTGTCCGGCATTGCCGTTGACAACGTTCCCTTGACCAGCATTGCCTTGGTCGCGGTTACCTCGGCCAGCTTCACCTCGACTCACACTACGTCGATCATCATTTTTTTGAGCTTCTTTTCCTTTCCCTGCCCGAGTTGGGTCATAGGGGACGATTTGTTTGTTCCGTCTGGCCGAGGTTACTACCTCTTCTCTCCTTGGACCACCATGAGGAGGCGATGCGGCTCCAGCGGATTTCTCCGGGTTACCCACCGCCAAATGGACGATCTTGGAGGCTCCAGCTCTCTCCGGGTTAGCTCTGAGTAGTTCCTCGTTTTTCCTGTTCGCGATCCGAACCAGCTCATTAACCCTATCCTGTTGTCTTTGCCGGGCTTCACCCGTCAGACCCTCTAACTCGGACGCAGCTGCATCCGCTGCTCTGAGGTTTTTTGCCGGGGTACTATACCTCGGCAGCCCCACGGACAAACAGTTTTCTGATTCCTCAATCCCAATATCACCCTCTCTGTTCATCTCACTCATGAGATTTCTTCCTTTCACTTTTACAGCGTCAACCTTGTTCGCCTTTGCGTACTCACGCAGCGTCATATTCAACGACTGCTGTGCCACGGCTATCTTTTTTGTGCCCTCTAGTATTTTCTGCCTAGTTTCTTCCAGCTCGGCCTGCGCTCGAGCCGGATCTACTGCCGCTACTACAGGGTTTGCCAAGCTATCCATTGCTTCCCTCAACACGTTTTCTGGCCTCTCAAGTGGAGGAACCCTACCTTTCCTCGGCGCCTTAGGCGTTACCTCTAGATCTGGCGCCGGATCCTTGCTCGCGCCTGCACCTGGCGCAGTCATCATCACCTCTGCGCGGTCCGGGGAGCGAGCGATACGTGCCCTGCGAGCCACGGTGAGGGGTGGCTCCCCCGCCTCGACGATGTGACGCGGATGAACACACGACACGTCCACCGCAACGTAGACCTTGTGCGCGCCGAGCTTGACGAAGAGGCCATTGCGCGGAAGAGGACGCGTGCCGAAGCAGGCAGCGTTGTCGCTGATGAAATCCAGCGCTCCAAAGCGCTGAACGAGCCCGAAGACGATGCGTTCGCCGGTGCCGATGATGTTTCCCGTCCAGATCTTGACCCCTGCTAGCGCCGCGAGCCCCACGGTGGGCGCCAACTATCGTGGTGGTGTCACGGCAGATGCCATGGATAGGCTAAAGGTGGGGACTAATACACGCTAGGGGAATCCAGGGAGGGATAGTGGAGTGATTCTCCACATAGATGTTTGTATAGCTTTGTCTCCAAGATTACAAGTGCTCCTTGAGCTGTCTTGGCGAGACGAGGAAGAAGGAGCTCTCTTACTCTCACCCACAGATCACCCCTAAAACCCTAGCCAAAACAGAATAGCAGAAAAACCAACCCACCCCCTCTACTGAAACCCTAGCCCCTCTTTTATAGAGGGAGCTCGGGCTCTGCTTAGGGCATACGTGGAAGCATATTCCTAAGAATATGCTTCCCCCCAAAGTAGTAAGCCGACCGGGGTACTTTTCCCCCGCGTCACACATGCCTTGGCTACGTGAGCCTCTGCCGCGCCCACATCAGCCGACATGGGCATCGTCACCCTTGTCGACCATGCCCCGGTGGTCCTGTCCTTGCTTGCTTCACTCAGGTAGTGCGTACCGGGGCTTCTTTTGACCAGCGAGATTCCTTCCTTCTCCTAGAAGCCAGACGTGACCCGGATCATAGCTGATCTGGCCACACCTGTTCCTGCATATAAGTAAAACATGCACTTCCGACTTACTCCTTAAGTCGGCTGAGACTTAGTTAGGCGAACACCCCCTGGTCCGGGTTACCCCGTGATTCGGCCTGCCTTGAGGTGACCCGGCTAGCAACTGCTTTGGCCTTGCTGAACCTCGGCTATCTCGGCCTTTATACCCCGGCGTGACCCGACCTGGGGGTATCCCCCCAACAATATCTCATATATGTATGTTTGGCACAACCATATTAGCGCCTCAATCTATCCATATAGATATCGAGGCCAAATATTCCGGTTTTGCCCAAGTCTTTCATCGAAATCTTATTTTAATGAAATTCTTAACTTGTGTCAATACAAGATACATCATTTCCAATCAACAATTTTTCCTCTCCATAATGTATTAGAAATATGTCTCAGCGCTCCCACTTAATTTCTTGCAAATGCAAGCATCTTCATCATCTCCGATGAATTTAAACTCTTTTAACAATTTCATCATGGTGAAGATTCCAACTCCGCTATGCTTACTTCAACTATTGAAGTTTGCATGCCCTTTTAGCACCATTTGAATTAACAAAAACCCTTCGGACCATGTCATGTACACGTCCTAGTTAACCGTTCTATTAGAAGAACCTTGTTTTGTTTATTCAACTACCATATACCAAATTATATGTAGTGGTTGCTACATTAATCCGTCAAGACTTTATATCGCTATGAAAGATCAAATATTGTCATAGTTAACTCCTTGAACATTGTCATAAACTTCTTTCCGACATGTCGACTATTTCATAGATGTTAAACATCCATGTCTATTTCTTTATAGATCCTAACATGACCGATAGGCTTTACGCCTTTTCAGAGGGTCTTCCAAGTTCAGAAACTTGATTCTCGTGTATGGATACTATAACGGATTCTATGACTTCTAGTCATTTTATGGAGTCAGGGCCCATCATCGCTTCTTTGCATGCAGTCGGTTCATCATTGTCAAAACAATAACGACTTGTTTATCAAATATCACTATTTGATTCTTACCGACCCACACGGTTCAATATGAACTCTAATCTCCGAGATTAGAACCTTTGTAATCACGGGAGCCATGAGCATTGTGGCCGCCACCGGGACACTTTCCGGCGCTGCGCTACTTAGCACATATAGCTAAGGTTCAACAACCTTATCAAAGTTCTATTGACCTCCCACTTAACTTTTCGCAAAAAATTCCTTCTCAAGAAACTTGACGTTCCATGTAACAAACTCTTGTCCTTGGTGTTATGGAGAAATTCCCAACAAATTCTTTGGGATAACCTACAAAGACGTGCTTATCCGACTTTGGTTGTAAACATTTTACTTATGCATAGCATACCAGAATTTAAGAAAAGGCAATTCAGGTTTTATCCCAAACCATAACTTATATGGTGTCATTTCAACGGATCACGATGGTGCTCTTTTCAGTGTAAAAGCGGTAGTCTCTAAAGCTTCAATCCTTAAAACATAATGGCAGTTTTATAAATGACACCTTTGATCTTACCATGCCAAACATGGTTTGATTTCATCTCTCGAATATGCCATACTCCTATGGTTTATTAGGAAACACAAATCATGGAACAATTCCTTAAATCTTAGGTGTTTTTGCTAAACATGTAACTCAAATATCTTCCTTTATGATCGAATCATAAACTCTTTATTTTCTTGTTACAATGATTTTCCACTTCATCTTAAAAGTCTTTGAACAATTTTCAAATGTTTCATACTTCTTCCTTATTAAGTAAATATATAGATATATTCACTTAAATTTCTGGAGAAAGCATATGAAGCAAAAAAGATCCATCGCATATGGCTACATATAATGGACTATATACATCAACATGCATAATATCCAATAAGTTAGTCATCCGTTCCTCTTTGGCCTATGGACGGAGTTTCAATTATCTCGAGGAAAGTCTCACAAACGTCATTGATCAAAATCAAAGACTCCAAAAACCCATCAACATGGAGTTTCTTCATGTTTTCTTTCCAATATAATTCAAACAGCGATGTCACGTCATAAGTGATCTTTCAATTATTTGTCTTGCGACATTTTAGCAATAATGTTTATGGATGTGATTTCTCCCACTAGACTTGTAAAAGTTCATCCATCCTTTATGGATTACGGTAATTATTTGAACAACCATTGTTCTCATAATACCGGAACAAAATAACAATTATGAAAACAAACCTTGAAGGCTAGGTTTGACGACAACAAAAAACATAATAACACTTTATTTGTTTTCGATGAACATCATCACTTATTCTCTTCCTAGTTACTTAGACCATTGCAGTTCATGAATTGCATTATCCTATATGACACATCATACCAACCAATTCGGTATCCAATACCTCAGAACCACATTGTTTAACAAGCAAGGAATACAACCATAACATCTATATCTTCTATATACCTAAGTTGGACATCTCCAACCTTTTCTTTTCTACCAAATATTTTATGGATTCTCTTTCAACAATTCCTTTTCTTTTAAAAGAATCTATCAACATCAATAGTGGTGTCATTCACATGACACATAGTACAAAGTGTATATAGTCAAATACTAATACCTTTGAACTTGCACTTTGAAGTGGATCACCATCATCAAATGTTTGGTGTTCTTTGAAAAATCCATTCTTTAGTAATCTATTAGTGTAGTAAACATTTTACTTACATCTTCTATTCATCCTTATCATGACAAATTTCATGATCAAGCTACTATAGCCTATAAGGAAGAATTGCGAGTATAATGTTAGTTCCCAAAATCTTTTTGGGAGATCCAGATGCTTAGCATCTCCATCCTTCACAAATTCTCATACAATATGAGAACATGTATTTTGCTAAATTATACTCTATCATAATGCAACCAAAACATTGTTTCAGATATCACAATATCTTTCACACATGAAGGTTTCTAAAAAAAATTCAGCTCCTATATAATCTTGATATTAAAACAACTTTTGAATATCAATAATCATGGAGGCAAACATGATACATTAGATACTAACATTGGAATTCTTACTCTAGATTTAATACTACTTATTAAATTTCATGGAGTAAACAGAGTTTGCTGAAAGTTTGCAATAGGACTTCTAAACTTTAAATTGACATTCAAAACAATACGATACCAGTTCGTAAAGTAAATATCCAGAATTCTGTAGTTCTATTATCTCAATTAAAACTAAGCATAAGTTAGTGAACATACGCCAATGACTACAACAAATTATGCAAATTCACTTTGATTTAGTTTATGACAAATTGAGTTCGACTAATCCAAATTAGAAATGAACTCTCACTCAAAAACGACATCCCTCATGCCTTTTTGGTGATTACATGAACCAAATCCACTACACCAAGTCTGATCATCATGTGATTCGGTGTAGCTTCAAAGGCGAGCATCAATATGGGCATCATATCAACTATATGACTCATGCTTAACCTTTCGGTCCGTGTTTCGAGTCCATGTTTGTACATGCTAGGCTCGCCAAGTAAGAACCTTAGTACTCGCGTGTGTAAAACTATCTTACACCCGTTGTATGAAAGCGTAGAGTCGAGTACACCCGATCATCACATGATGTCTAGAAACATGATCCATAGAACTGTGCATACTTAAGGAAGAACACATTTTTATCTTGATATCTAAATGAGGGATCATCTTAAAATGCTACTAAAACTCCAAACTAGCAATATAAGATGCAAACATCTAATGTGTAAAGTGGGATGATATGGTCCATGCATTTGATCTCTATCATATGCATGGTGGTATGATCTCTATCATTCCTTTGTGTGTAAGGCCAAGGTCTATGGAACATACACGTTAGGTGTGTTGTAGGAGTATCTATCATACATCTACATACAACATTACCATATCATGACACTAGCCCAGCAACGATCTAAACTAGATGCCTCTAATTTATCAATTGCAAGTTTTACGTGGCTTAGGGCTTTCGAAGATAGAACCGTTCTTACCTACGAACATGGAACCACAACAAGGATAACCAAGTTATTAGGAACTCGTTGTAAATCAGATATTGACTATAGTAGGAGAGACAGACACCCGCCAGCCACTTATGCAAAACCAGTGGCATGTCAGTCGTGGAACCAGTCTCTTGTACGATGACATGTAAGGTTGGTCTGGGCCGCTTCATCCCACTATGCCACCAATATCCAAAATACATAGAAGATGCAATAACATGATCATCATCGCCCACATATAACACATATGTGTACTACCCGTGCAAAGCACCTACGCATAGATCGGGCTCTGATACCACTGTTGGGTTCGCAGCATAGAAAACAAAAAATTTCCTACGATGAGAACTATACGCCAAGATCTATCTACTAGGTATAGAGCAACGGGTGGATATACATCCATGGAGAACTTACCCTCGAAGATAACGAGTTATGTTAACGAGTAGGAACTCATGGATGATGTAGTCGTACGCTTGCCGATCTCAAGATCGTGATGAAGTCCACCAGGTCCGGCTCCAGCACGTCCATCAGATCCAGCTCCAGCACCACCAAGTCCAGCACCGCAAAGCAGCGGTGCATCTGTGATCGCACACACGTCCGGTATCCCGACAACCTCCATCCCTCGCTCCAGCAAAGCAGCGGCAGCAGCAACTCCTTTCCAGATAAAGCCACCGGGAACATGTATCTCGCTAATCTGAGACCATGGGGGAATAATACTAGAGGGGGAGAGGGATCCTTCACGAGGAGGTGTGAGGAAGAAGGAGTGAGAGGGGGGCATTTTATAGGAGGAGGGGAGGGTGTCCCTTCACCTCCCCATTCATGTGGTGGTAACCCCCTCCACATTAAAATGCCCCTTCACATTCTCTTTTAAAGTCTCCACTTTAAATGCATTAAATTTCTCCAAATTTAACGCTCTCTCATTTAATAAAACTCTTTTATTAATTTTATTCAGAATTTTGATAATTACTTTAATTAACAAACATTCACATTAAACCCCCTGCAACATTTCAATATGACATGCAGAACCAATTTTAGCAATTTCACCCGAAACAATTTCGGTGTCTATTGAAATAATTCTAGCGCTTTCTTAAATCTTTATCTAAAACATATTTTCTCCAAATGGTGTCAGTATCCCTTAAGTGTGTCACCCTACGGTTCGCGAATAATACAGACATGATCGAGACCCCTCTCAGATCAATAATCAGAAGCGGGACCTAGAGATCCATACTGACTCCTACACATTCAACGATGACTTCTGTGATTGTGAGAACCTTTAATGCTAGTAACTAAATCCCCTTGTCTCATGATAAAATACATGTCCGAGATTCAATCATTGGTATCCAAATACCTAGTTTGATCTCGTTACCGACATGCACTCTTTTCTCGTTCCCGTGATATGACATTCTAGTGATATCATCACTTGCTTAGCAAGCTATCTTAATGTGATATCACCGAGAGGGCCCAAAGTATATCTATCCATCATCGGGATGGACAAATCCTACTCTTGATCCATGAGCCTCAACATAACACCTTCGTAGCACTGAACCCACCTTTATAGTCACCCTGTTACGGCGTGACGTTTGATGTTATCAAGATACTCTTCCGGTGTTAGCAATTAACATGATGTCATGGTCTAAGGACTAAGATTACTTCGTATGATGTTATAGCAATATAAACATAATGACTTTAATGGTAATGCTATACGAACCAGGACGAATAGTTTCTTACGAACCGGGACATATGCCCCCGGCTCCCGTGCGACACTTGGTCCCCTCGAACCGGGACAAATGCGTGCATTAGTCCTGGTTCGTGGCAGAACCGGGACAAAAGCTCTGGGAGGCTCCAAACGTAAGGCTGTTTTTCCACTAATGAAGTCTACCAATAGAGTTTGTGCTCCTTAAACTTTTTTGTTGGTTTCTGAAAGATAAAGCTTTTACTTGGTTACAATCATTACCCAATCACACTATAAAAAGCTAGGAAGATTGCATCCAATAATTTATGCATAAATATTGCTCGTTTACTAAAATCATGCAGATTAAACGTAGCGTTACAAACATTCTTCAAGAAATTGGAGAAAACTTTTATCAAGCATGGAATAGATTTTATGGAATGATCATGAAAGTCAATTATCCAATATTTTTATAATGGGCTTAATAAGGATACAAAAGAAATGATTGACTTATCTACAGGAGGGGCTATTTGCAACTTGACGTTGCCAGAATGCATAAACCTTTTTGAGGTAAGTGATGTCTACGCACTTCTATTCTTGTAGACAGTTGTTGGACCTCCAAGTGTAGAGGTTTGTAGAACAGCAGCAAGTTTCCCTTAAGTGGATCACCCAAGGTTTATCGAACTCATGGAGGAAGTGGTCAAAGGTATCACTCTCAAGCAACTATGCAATCAAGATACAAGAAGTCTCTTGTGTCCCCAACACACCCAATACACTTGTCAGGTGTATAGGTGACTAGTCCGGCGAAGAGATAGTGAAATACAAGTGGAATAGATAACTGGTAATGGTGCCAGAAAATATCTTGATGGCGTGGAAGAGACTAAAGGCAAACTGAAATAAAGATGGCAGCAAGCAAACATGTAACAGATCTAGTTGCAAATGGTGTTTAAATGCTTAGAAACAAGGACTAGGGATCATACTTTCACTAGTGAACACTCTCATATAAATATCTTCTCTTTATGATACTACTCTAACCTACTCTCCGATTGGACACTCTAATCCATGGTAGGGCTATAACCGCACACCTCAAAGTCCGCTTTCCCCATCTAGATAACCCCACACTTTCACCTTGAGCGCTAGATGGTTCCAACAAAACACCACAATTTCATAGAGACATCCAACTCCAAATATAACTCGTAACAAGTATGTGTAATCTCTAGCCTAAGTGCCACAGGGTGTGCACACTGTCAACTTCACACACGTGGGGAGAGTAGAGATCTATTAAAGCACTTGAGTAGCAAGGTAGATCTACTTGATTGCAAAGCTCATGATCACTATATGATCATGCATAGAGAGAGATATGAACACATAGCTACTGGTAGAACCCTTAACCTCGAGAGAGAACTACTCCCTCCTCATCATGGGAATCAGCAACGATGATGGAAATGGTGGTGAGGATCGATGGAGATGGCTCCGGGGGTACTTCCCCGTCCTGGTAGGGTGCTGGAACAGAGACTTTCTATCCCCCGAATCTCCTCTTCGGTGGCAGCGGTGCTGCGGAACTTTTCGTGGCTGGAGGCTCGATTTTCTAGGGTTTCTGTATCGGGAGGCTTCTTATAGGTGAAGAGGCGAGGTCGGTGGCCGGCAAGGGGGCCCATACCATGCCCTGGCACGGCCTAGGGCTGCCTGCGCCACGGCGGGTGTGGCCGCCTTGTGGCCCCCTTCGTCTCTCCTTGGGACTCCATGTGTCTCTTGGTAAAATATTGGCTTTGGCTTTTGTCCCGTCCAATTCCGAGAATATTAATTTTCTGCCTTTTCTGGAACCAAAAATAGAAGAAAACAGGCAACTGGCACTGTGGCATCTTGTTAATAGGTTAGTTCCAGAAAATGTATAAAAGTATCTCAAAGTATGAACAAAACATAAGAAAGTAGATATAAAATAAGCATGGAACATCAAAAATTATAGATACGATTGCAACGTATCAACAACCCCAAGCTTAACTCCTGTTCGTCATCGAGTAGGTAAGTGATAAAAAGAAAAAATAATTTTTGAGGTGACATGGACCATCATAAACTTGATCAAACTATTTGTAAAACATTGATAGCTAGGATCATAGTACTTAAACATAGCATGAAAGATATAGTTCTAACAATAAGACATAGTAACTTTGCACGCAACATGAAAGGATACAAACAAAGATCATGAATAACAATGCATTGATAGACGTTTGTTTGTTTCACAAATAGAAAACATAGCATAGTGGCATTCAGCTTGTCCCTCATGGAGTAGCAAAACATAAGTGCATAGGACACCTTCAAAGTTCATAAGGGTGACTAGATACAAATAGTTAGAGAACAAGCAATATCAAAGTTATGAATCAATCAACAAGTCTTGGGACAGTGCACATTAAACTAAGAATGTCCACTATGCTATCTCAATAGGTGCATAAAGATAGAATATGGAGACTCAACATAAAAGTAAAATAAAGGCCTTCATAGAAGGAAGCAGGGATTCAAGTCTCATAAAGAGCTTCCAAAAATTATGGTACTTATTATATTTCAGCTCTCATTTCCCCTATCATAAGCATCTTGAATTGATTATGGTAAAACTGACACAACTAAGAGGATATCCTTAACAAGTTATAAGTTGAAATCTCATGCCCCTTACTTACTAGTACCGAACCTCATGCTACTCAACTTCAGTCACAAGTAAGCACTTATCATTGTAAGTACATATGTATCATAGAGAACCGCCAACGAGGTACCCCTTGCACATGATACAGGAGCTATCCCATAATCAAAATGACAAGGCAAGCAGACAATGAGCATCTCAGCGATCTTTTTATTTTCTATTTGCATAGGTTTTTATTGAGGATGCTTCATAGAGTGCTCATTATAGTTATGCTGCAAGTTTCCACCATGATTAGGCATGGCTTAGGCTAGCGGTCCACGCGTTTCTCTAACACACATACAAACTCCATGATCTTACACATTCCCCTTTTATTTCACACCACCGGGATCCATAAGCAAAAGAATCATGATATCAACGGAATATAAGTGCAATGTTGAAAGCGTTCCCCATGATACATGGTTCTGCTAACTTCAACTTATAAAGCTCAAGAATATACACAACAAATATGGACACAATGGTTCAAGTTTATTAAGTGCAAGAAAAGTAAAGTGTGCCATCAATTTCGTGAGAGCTTTAATCACTAATTTTCTCCTAACAAGTTTAATTCGGAAGGTAGATAAAAACATGAATATACTTGGAATAGAAAATACTAATAGGTAGGTATGGTGGACTCTTTGGGATAACTTGGTTTTATTTGGAGTTAGATGCATGAGTGGAACTCATACTTGGTTATGGAGGCTAGCAAAAGACTGGAAGCGACCAACTAAGAGAGCAATAATGGCCATAATCATGCAAAGCGACAAAACATCATTAATTAAAGCATAAAGTGATATTACAAGTCGAAACTAAAGTATCATAGAGGCTATGGTGACTTGGGATAGTTCTTAACATGGTGTGAGCATGCGCCAAGTCAACCCAAATAAAGCATCAAAGGAGAATACGACAATACTATGCTTTAATATGCTAAAACAATGCATGATTCTTTCAAGGCACATTAAGCAATCTCAATTGTTTATAACATGTCATGCTACAGCAAAAATCACTAAGCATAAAGCCAAAACAATATCAAGCATGACATGATAAAGTCTAAGTCACAGTCAAAAACAAGCTCCTTTTATACCATTTAAGCATGAACTTTCCTACTCTTTTCCAATCCAAACCAACTTATTTGAAAGAACTCACAAAGATAATAATAAATAAATATCAGTGAGCTTTTCTCACAAATCCAAAAGGAAGAACTAAAAAGTTCTAAGCTGAAAGCACAGGAAAACTATGGCTAAACATAGTGCTAGCAAAAGAGAACACTCACAAAACAATAAGAATGAAAACTAGCGTGTTCTAAACAATGAAAGCAGAGTGTGTCTCTCTCCAAAAGAAGTGCTAGGATCAAACCAACTTATTAAAGTAAACTAAGCAAATGAAGCAAACAAAAACCAAACACAAAAACGAAGACGCTCCAAGAACAACACAACTGTGCATGAAACAATAAAAATGAAGTGTTTGGAACAAACCTGAGATTTTTATTGATGAAGAAGGGGATGCCTTGGGCATCCCCAAGCTTTGACGCTTGTACCTCTTGGATATTTCTTGGGGTGACACGCAGTTGCATCACCAAGCTTGAGCTTTTGTCCATTCTTCATCTCATTACATCATTCTTTCCCTACAACTGAAAATTTTCCTTGATACAAAACTTCACACAATCTTCATTAGCAACATTAGTGCATTCAAAAGATAATAAACCTTTGGATTTAGTTTTAAAACAGCACAACTTTCATGAAAAACACAAGCTACTGTAGCAATTCCTTCAAAAATCTCAATTTCCCAAAGAGAACACAAAAAGAAATCAATAAAGAGGCAAATGCAAATAATGGCAGAAATCTGTCAAAACAGACCAGTAGGTAAAAACCAATTTTTTCAGAGACCATCTGTTGCTCAAATAAAAAAGTGTTAAACAAACGAAAGTTAGATAACAACCCGAGGCAGAAGCAAAAAAATTCACGCCTCAAAAATACCTATAGAGATTTTTCACGAATTTTTACAGCGAAGCACAAAAATCTGTTTTGGGACAGCAACTTTCCCAAGCATTACTTCTCTCTCATCAGAGGTTACTCTTGGCAAAAAAAACCACACAAAAATGATAAGGAGAGGTTATTACTGAAGCAATAAATTCCAAGACTCAACTAAAACTTATGGTTTATCTCCCAATAAGTACTTTTCTTTAACGCCTTTAAGTTAGGCATGATAGTTTGAGAAGATGCTCACATAGAAAAATGAATTGAAGTAAAAGAGAGCATCAAGAAGAAAATTCAAAAAACATTTAAGTCTAACCCACTTCCTATAAAAAATAATCTTATAAATAAACAAGTCATGAAAGCACAAAGCAACAAGCATAGTAAAGCAAAACAAGTGCAACTTCAAGACTTTTAACATAAAGAGGGGAAACTTAATATTATAGAGATGCATAAAACCATGTTTCCTTCTCTCATAATAGCTTTCAGTAGCATCATGAATAAAATTAACAATATAACTATCACATAAAACATTCTTATCATGAGCCGCATGCATAAAAGAATTAATACTCCCCACATAAACATAGTCATTCTTATTAATAGCTATCATTATTATTCTCATCACCATAATCATCAAATATAGGAGGCATATTGTAATCATAATTAATTTTCTCCTCAATAGTAGGTGGACTAAAAATATCATATTCATCATTGTAATCATCATATATTGAAGGCATAGTATCATCAATGTAAATTTTCTCTTCCATGCTTGGGGGACTAAAAATATCATGCTCATCAAAACCAGCTTCCCCAAGCTTAGACTTTTCCATAGTAGTAGCAATAATGGTGTTCAACGAAATCATACTATCAATATTGCTATTAGCATGCAAATAAAGTTCCATAGGTTTTTTAATTTTCTCTTCAAACACTTCATGTCCTAACTCAAGATAAATACTATAAAGCTCTCTAATTTTGTTGTTGTTTTCCATTAAGCCTAACTAGTGAAAACAAGAAACAAAAAGACAAAATTGCAGAATCTAAAGGAAATAACTTCGAGCACTCACACCGGAGGATGTGAGTACCTTTTACCTTACCTCCCCGGCAACAGCACCAGAAAATAGCTTGATGTCTACGCACTTCTGTTCTTGTAGACAGTTGTTGGGCCTCCAAGTGCAGAGGTTTGTAGAACAACGGAAAGTTTCCCTTAAGTGGATCACCCAAGGTTTATCGAACTCAGGGAGGAAGTGGTCAAAGGTATCCCTCTCAAGCAACTCTGCAATCAACATACAAGAAGTCTCTTGTGTCCCCAACACACCCAATACACTTATCAGGTGTATAGGTGCACTAGTTCGGCGAAGAGATAGTGAAATACAAGTGGAATAGATAATTATAAGTGGTAACGGTGCTAGAAAATAGCTTGATGGCGTGGAAGAGACTAAAGGCAAACTGAAAGAAAGATGGCAGCAAGCAAACATGTAACAGATCTAGTTGCAAATGATGTTTCAATGCTTAGAAACAAGGCCCGGGGATCATACTTTCACTAGTGAACACTCTCATATAAATATCTTCTCTTTATGATACTACTCTAAACTACTCTCCGATTGGACACCCTAATCCATGGTAGGGCTATAACAGCACACCTCAAAGTCCACTTTCCACATCTAGATAACCCCACATTGTCACCTTGAGTGCTAGATGGTTCCAACAAACACCACAATTTCATAGAGACATCCAACTCCAAATATAACTCATAACAAGTATTATTAATCTCTAGCCTATGTGCCACACGGTGTGTACACTGTTAACTTCACACACGCGGGGAGAGCAGAGATCTATTAAAGCACTTGAGTAGCAAGGTAGATCTACTTGATTACAAAGCTCGTGATCACAATATGATCATGCATAGAGAGAGGGATGAACACATAGCTACTGGTAGAACCCTTAACCTCGAGAGAGAACTACTCCCCCCTCATCATGGGAATCAGCAACGGCGATGGAGATGGTGGTGAAGATCAATGGAGATGGCTCCGGGGGCACTTCCCTGTCCCGGCAGGATGCCGGAACAAAGACTTCCTGTCCCTCGAATCTCCTCTTCAGTGGCAGTGGCGTTGTGGAACTTTTCGTGGCTGGAGGCTCGATTTTCTAGGGTTTCTGGATCAGGAGGCTTCTTATAGGCGAAGAGGCGAGGTCGGTGGCCGGCCAGGGGGCCCATACCATGCCCTGGCGTGACCTAGGGCTACCTACGCCAATGTGAGTGTGGCCGCCCTGTGGTCCCCCTTCGTCTCTCCTTCGGACTCCATGTGTCTCCCGGTAAAATATTGACTTTGGCTTTTATCTCGTCCAATTCCGAGAATATTGATTTTCGGCCTTTTCTGGAACCAAAATCAGAGGAAAATAGGCAACTGGCACTGTGGCATCTTGTTAATAGGTTAGTTCCAGAAATTGTATAAAAGTATCTCAAAGTATGAACAAAACATAAGAAAGTAGATATAAAACAAGCATGGAACATAAAAAATTATAGATACGTTTGAAACATATCAGTAAGATCCTTTAACGATGAACAATTCAATCCTTTTGAAGATGTTAAACTGCAAAAAGGTATGTTTCATATACCCCAGGAACTTATGCCTGAAGTTAAGAAGTCCATGAAAAAGAGGAATAGCAGCGGAACTTGGTGAAGCAAATAAAGTAGATATTCTTCAAGCTTATGTTATAGAAGATGAAATAAATCTTGTGATGCAAAAGTTTAGATATCAACAGAAGCAGTTCCGTGGGAAATATTATAAATGTCTAATGACTCAAGAAAATGACATAAAAGAGCTAACTAAAGTTTTTGATGACTTAGGACATGCCACCAGACATTTGGATAAATACTTGAGTATGGCTAAAACTCAATGTGATCAGATAATTGAAACTCAAGCTCTTATTTTAGACCAAGATAATTTTAATTACAATAAAGTTTCTACTAACATTGGCACTAGACATGGTACAGAGACACAGGAACCCCAGGTGCCATCTTGGTATCAAAATGAACAATCCTCCAAGGCAAGAGAGACTCAAGAAATGAGTCAAGAAGTAGAGGAACTTATGGATATTCATGATGATATTGATTATGAAGCTCAGAAAAGAGAGCATGAGACTTCTAGAGATAAAGAAGAAGAAGAAGAAGAAGAAGGAGATAAACATAAACAATATGATTCAGGTGCTAAGATAGTAGACTCAAGAGAAGCGGCTGATCTCAGAAAGGAACAAGAAGAACAGACTATTGCCTTAGGTGAAGAACATGCTGATAAGAAAAAACCTTCAGCAAAGAAGAAAACTAAGACAAATGCTAAACCAGTGGCAAAGGTAAAGGAGAAGGTAATACCCACTAGAAAGAAAATTCTTTATCCTAATCGTGTTCAATATGAAACAAATAAATCCATTTATGATTCCTTTGTCGAAGCACTTGGAAGCCTTCGTTTAGAACTTCCTTTAACTGGGACATGTCGTTTTGGCTCCTAGGTCTAGATGAACCTATTATGAAAAAAATATTTTATATGAATTTCAAAATGTTGAAAAAATCCGAAACAGAATCCTAGGTGTACATCTTGATATGCTATGTTCTCACACAAAGTATTTGCGGTGAAAAGACATTTTTTGTGGTCTGTGTAAAAAAGACAAAAATATGTCTTGTGAAAAGCTATTTTACAACACAGAAAATTGTCTTTTTTATACAAGCCACATAAAATGTCTTTTCTTCATGAAACTTCATGTATGAACATAGAATATCAACATGTACAACCGGGTATTTTTTTTGAATTTTTAAACATTTTGAAATTCGTCATTTCGGCGGTGGGTGCATCTACACCTATGAGCCAAAGTGAATTTCCCCTTTAACTGATGCTATTCAAGTTCCTACTAATAAAAAAATTATGCAAGATATTCTTAATAGAAAAAAGAAGGTAACTAAGATTGTAGCAGTAATGACAAGCTTTGGTGATAAGCTGCCTGCTAAGCTTGGGGACCCAGGTATATCAACTATCTCTTGCGCGATCGGGAAAACTAATATCCTTAATGCTCTTTGTGACCTAGGGGCACATGTTAGTGTCATGCATTATTCCTTGTTCAAGAATTTGAACCTTGGAGAGTATTCTCCCACTTCAATAACTTTGCAGATAGATGATAAGACAACTAAACAACCTATTGGTATGCTCGAGGATGTTTTACTTAGAATTGACCAACATGTTATACCCATTGATTTTATCATACTAGATGTTCCCAAGACGACAAACTTTTAATCATCCTTGGAAGACCTTTTCTTAGCACTGTTGGGGCTAATGTAAATTGTTCTAGCAGTAAGATTGTTTTCAATATTTATGATGATCATATTTTTCATTATTTACTGAAGAAAGAGGAGAATTATGACAAACATGTTCACCACCTAAACATATCCAAGCGGTGAAAGCCATCAATGAAGGGAAGCTTGAGGTAAATGCTAATGACACGGATCTTGGTTGATAAGCTAACCCTCCTTAATAAGATGATTAGTGGGAGTTAACCCATTTTTGTAGTTAAAGTTTATTTTTGTTTAATTTATTTTGTTTCATTTTTTGTGCTTTAATAAATGGGATTTCTATTTTCGTACCATCGGTTCGTTAGTTGTACTCAATTTTCCCCAACCGCTTAGTTTTTCCTCACTTTTGCCCATCTCCTTATACAAAACTCTCATATGGTCTAGAACTTACCATCTGTCAGACTTGTCATTATGTGCTGACAAGTGGGGCCGTGTTCAGTCGGGTCCTGTAGTGGACCCTCGCTATTGCGTGCTGACGAGTAGGGCCATGTTCTGTCGGGTCCCGTAGTGTACCCTTGCCGTTACATGCTGATAAGTGGGGCCGCGTTCAGTCGATTCCCGTAGTAGACACCTCTCTCAACTTATCCAGATCAGCATCAGACCCACAGCTTATCCACGTGAGCGCCAAACCCACAGCTTATCCATGTGAGCGCTGGACCCATAGCTTACCCAGGTTGGTGTTGCAAGATGGGACCCTGAGCCAGCCCCGTGCCTGTGCCGTTTGTCTAGCTTCATTTTCATATAGTGAAATGTAATGCATACACGAAAATTATACACCTTTGAACTCTATTAAATTGCACTTAGGACATGATAATGGTGTGCTAATAAAATCCTGATCATTTATCATTTTCATGGAGTGAAATATAATGCATAAACTTGCGTATACAAAAATTATACACCTTTGAACTCTTTGAAATCGCACTTAATACGTGATAGTGTCGTGCTAAGAAAATCTTGAGATATTATCATTTTCATGGAGTGGAATGTAATGCACAAACTTGCATAAGAGAAAATTATAAACCTTTGAACACTTTTAAATAGCACTTAATATGTGATAATGATGTGCTAACCAAATTTTGAGAGATTATTATTTTCTCCCCCATTTTCATAGAATGGAATGTAATGCGTAAAGTTACATATACGAAGTTTATACACCTTTGAACTCTTTGAAATCGCACTTAATACGTGATAATGTTGTGCTAAGAAAATCTTGAGAGATTATTATTTTCATAGAGTGGAATGTAATGCATAAATTTGCATATACGAAAATTATACACCATTGAACTCTTTGAAATCGCACTTAATACGTGATAATGTTGTACTAAGAAAATCTTGAGAGATTCTCAATTTCATATAGTGGAATGTAATGCATAAACTGGCATATACGAAAATTATACACCTTTGGACTCTTTTATCACACTTAGGTCATGATAATCTTGTGCTAATAAAATCCTGATCATTTATCATTTCCATGGAGTGAATATAATGCATAAACTTGCGTATACGAAATTTTAATCCTTTGAACACTATGAATTCACACTTAATAACGAGATAATGATGTTCTAGCAAAATTTTGAGAGATTACCATTTTCTCCCCCCATTTTCATAGAGTGGAATGTAATGCATAAACTTGCATTAAAGAAAATTATACACATTTGAACTCTTTGAAATCACACTTAATACGTGGTAATATTGTGCAAGAAAATCTTGAGAAATTATCATTTTCATATACTAGAATGTAATGCACAAATTATTTACCTTCGAACACGTGCCCTTCAAATTATATTCAAGTTCATTTGTTTATGGAGTTAAAGTACCGGCGGCAAACTCGTTATTTTGCATGGATAGAGGGCTGCCCCCGATAGATATAGGGGTTATCCTGTCCGCTAGATCATAAAGGATCAATGGTTGGTGGGAACGATCGGCGTGACAACTGTCTCAACCAATCAGAGCGTAGCAGCGAAGATGAGCACATGTGCGAGAGAATGATACTAAGAGAGGCGAAAACTGAGTAGCACTTAAGAACCAAGGGCAAAACTAAGTAGAACTTGAAAACCAAGGGCAAGACTGACAAAGGGATTCAAATAGAAAATAGAAAAAGATTTAAAACATGGAAAGTGCGTCTTTTATACAATAAAATACATCTTGGCATACATCAAACTATTTGCAATTCAAATATACACCAGTTTGACAATTATTGCCTCATTCAGACAAACTATGTTTTGGGGAGGGATGTTTTGGGAAGAGGCTTAAGTAGAAAGCCATGAACCTTCATAGATAGTAGGTGATTTGAGAAGTGGTGATTTAGGTTAAAACTTGGTTTATATACATTTTTATGGTGGTAGGTCACATAATAAGACTCCCTGGGTAGATGCCACTATGTTTTCCTCCTTTTGAATTTGTTATGCATAAAATGACTCAATTAGATAGCTGAAACCTATTCGTTGACTCTCTGTTGACCAGCCACTGGAGGGTAAAACTGAGTATATTGCACACGGTAGTGTTAGTACTGAGGAAAAAACTAAGTACAACCAAACTGCTAGTGTTACACTCGAGGGCAAAACTGAGCACAACTAAGTTGCCAGGGTTAGATACGAGGGAAAAACATGACTCATGGTAGCGTGTGCGGTGCACGGGGTGGTAGCGGACACGTGTGGCCATGCACGGTGCAGTAGCGTACGCGGTTACACGGTGCACGGTGGTGCAATGAAACGTCGCTTCCCTTCTACTTTAATATAGGCCTCCTCACTCTCACTCTCACTCATCACTCACTCGCTCACTCAACCATCTCCACTGTCCCATCACCTTCTGCAAACCCCCAAGAAAACCCCAACCACACCGGCGATGGAGAAGAATGGCACGGTGGCCATCGGCGCCTCCAAGGCCGCCGACGAGGAGGCCCCCATCCCTGTACAAGCCCCCGTCCAGGCATCGAAGGCAGCCGTCGTCCCCGTCCCCGCATCCGCCATAGCCACCGGCGAGGAGGCCCCCGTTGGCCTCGGGCAGATCCCACTTGACTGGGACCCCTACGAGGAGGTTGATTACATAAGGCCGGAGAACCCCTATGACACTAGCATCGCCGACCCATGGTCGGAGGTAACCAGAGTTTTCTCCCTTCCCTTGTTCTTCCCCCGTTCCCATTGTTGGATGCTAGATCATATGTTATTACGGCGCGACTGTTCGTATTTTAGTAGTAGCTAATCCTCTTTTGTTAGATCTCGTATTTCGATAAATCCCCATGTTCGTATTTGAACCCCCCTGTTTGTAGTTGGGATCAATATTCGATTTGGTTTGATATTTGGGGAATAATTAGGAGATCTCAACCGGTTAATTTATGCAAATAATCAATCACGATAATCGAAGTATCTTAATCATGTCCTTACTGCACTCTGCTATTTTTTCCAACAGGAGGATAGCAGCGATGTACGCAGTGACAATAAGTCCAAGGACACCAAGACTTATCATGTGCTGAGGAGGCTGAAGTTCGGCTAGTACAACTACTTCTTCACTGGCGACGTGTATAGGTGCCCCTTCTGCCCCACTAGGAGGCTCCACGCCACGGACTTCAATTCCCTCGTGAAGCATGTCGAGGACGTGAGGACCTGCAGTGAGTCCGTGAACGTCCACGACTTCATAGCCAAGCACCAGGTGCTCGGTCTTCACCTCTGCAACCTCAAGAAGGTGGCTATCGAGGAGGGTCGCATGCCCCTGATCAAGCCCAAGGCGCCCAAGGTCAAGGGACTAGGCAACAACAAGTGGAGGAGGCGCTAGAGGGAGGAGGCGGAGGCCCTCCTGGCAGAGGCCATGAGGGGCCACTCATCAGCTGTTGCTACTGCTATAAAGCAGCTTCTTTTGTCTTGTCTGTGTTGAGCTTGTCCGTTGTTGCTACTGAGTAGCCTAATTGTCGAACCTTGTTAAGTAGCGTACTATATAACCTATATTAGCTAATGTATCTACATCTACTCTATTTACTGAATTTATTTATGGTGCTGGTTAGATTTGCTTCTCTAGATTTGCTACCATATTAGGGAAAAATGAAGGCAAAAGGAACAATGAATGAAGAGAGAAGTTGCTCTAGATTCGCTACCTTTTTGGGGAAAAGAACACAACTGTTAGCGAGAGAGAGGGGGAAGACGCTCATAAAAAGGCCAATCATAAAAATAACAAAAAATAGAACTTCCAATTTAGGCGACAGGGTGCACGTAACCACCAAACGCGCCATTTTCCCACACCACATCCCCCATAATCAGCAAGATATGCATGGATGATCCGCTGTATATCCTGACCCCACCTGTCAGCATGTAACGGTTGAGGCGATGTAACGTAGCGCTCAACGCATGACCCGTCCCAATGCAGTCCCACCGGTCAGCATATAACGGTCAAGCCTTTGACCTGATGGCATCCCCCTTCCAAGCACATGTGAGGGTTTCAGAATGGAGGGAGGGGAAAAGTGAAGAAAAACTAAGCGTCTAGGGAAAACTGAGTACAACTAACGAACTAGGGGCATGGAAATAGAAATTCCTTAATAAATTTGTTCAACCTTTTAGACTTATAGAGAATTTATACTTTCTTGAAGTTTAAATAAAAGTGAAAGAAAGGCGAAAGGAAGAATAAAACAGGGTTCAGACTGCGTAATGAGCAGCAATACAGCCGAAGGTGATCGTTCCACGCGCCCGTACTGCTGAAGAGAAATCAGTTGTGAAAGTTTATTTTATTTAGTTCACATAACGAGCACACGTACGGTCGGAGGAACCCATACCGCCTGCCCATACTGAACTTTGACGATTTGCTTGAAATCTGACTACCGCGATAACGAGCACTGGTACGGCCGGGACGCGCCCGTACTGTCTGCCCGTACCAGACCTCCAAGTTTGATCTCGGAACCCTAATCTTTATCCAACGGTGACGACCACCGGTATGTTCAGGATGTGCATGTACCGCCCGCCCATACCGACTACATCGTCAGGTAAAGACCGGCGGCAGCTGGCTCACATCTAGCCCCTTTCCTCTTCCTGATTCTTTCTTTCTCTTTGTCTCTCCACCTCAAACCTAATCCCCTAGAACCCATGATTCTTCATTGATTTCGTGTTTTGAGTGGGGGAATCGTCACATCGGTATGTTTTTCATCTGATCCATGCTTTATTTTATAAAATCCTTGGTTGAATTCCTCACATTTACTCTTTAGATGAGTTCATCATATTTTGAGATTATTTTTGTTTCCTCACATTAGGATTTGTAATTTCTGCCTGTAATCATTTGTTTGTGTGATAGAAACCTAACACCTATAGTTTTCTTTGAAAAATTTGCAGCATAATGTATAACATTGGGAGGATTTTCCGCTCGGGCAAGGGCTCAGGAATGGCAGGGGCCTCAGCCTCCACCAGGCCACCCATCTCGAAGAAGATGCACTCGGAGGCCAGCTTGAGAGCAGCCATGAACAAGGACTATGAGAGGGTGAGCCAACGCAAGGTTTTACCCACCAAGTGGGTAAGCCGTGAGTTTCTCTCCCACCAAGGTCTGCTAGAGGACTTTGAATGGATGACTGTGCAAAATGGCACGGTCCATTTCTCCTACCTCTACACCGACACCTACGAGCTCGCCACGTATGAGTTCCTATCATCGTTCCACAATGACCTTGAGGACCAAGAGCATAATTGCACTGTAAGTTTTGTGCTCAATGGGCAGCCCCATAGATTCACTTTCTATCAATTTTGTGATTGTTTCGGGTTCTCTTATGAGGGGGAGCTCGATATCAATGATAATGTCCACATAGAGGCAATGCATTCTTGGGAACAGATTTTTTGTCCATAGGAACACCGATTATTTGTGCAAAAAGAGCGCCACCATCCAGAGTCCCACTATTCGTTACTTCACCACCTTCTTGGTGAATTCTATTTTTGGGAAAGGGGATGTCGGGGCAATGGCAGGACCCAAGATAAGTGTGATACATATGGTTCTACATCCTGAGATGGAGCACATGGTAAACTTGGGTGCTTTGCTCATCCAGCACTTCCGCCGCCAAAGGTCGGCTTCCTCGGGTGACATGTGCTATGGTGGCTTGATCACAAAGATCGCCTACACAAGAGAGTTTGCCATGCCCTAGTAGAGAGCTGTGGCTGGTAGTAAGATTCTGGATGACATTCACATGGCTAGCACCAAATTCATGGGGGTCTATAGACCCCAACACTCTCTCCATGCTTATCAATTTTATTTTGATCCTAATGGTGATCTCCACCAAGTTTTGTTTCCTTTTGTCCAAGCTTTTGGTTTTCCAGGTAAACAGAGTTGGGTGCTCAATGAAGAAGAATTACTGCAGGCATTGATCTCCCCGGGGAGGATTACACCGCCAAAAGGTCATCCCAACTGGGAGGGTGCATTCGTTGGCCAACAGCAGCAAGAACAAGGTGGATAGGACTGGAACGTAGTAGGCTGGGATGATTACGGTCAGCAACATCATCACCAACAACCCCTCCCTCAGCACCAGTAGCAAGGTACGCCTCCACCTTAGCCGGGATTCAACTATGTCCCAAGGAGTGAATTTGACCAGGTGGTACATCGCATCGACAATTGCATGATGTGAATGCCAACATAGTCAACCTCACCCAAGACTTCACCTCCTTCATTACCTACTTTCCAAGACGCTATCCGTACTTCCCATACCAGCAGGCACCGCCCAGTAATGGTGGCAACAATTGATTCGAGATAGGCCAAGAGCCTAATCTTGGGGAGGTTGAACTCCTCCCCACCTTTTGCATCGATATTTTCCATTCTTCTTTTGTTTTATTTGTTTTCATTCTAGTGCATGTTTACTTCCAGTTTGCACTGATAAAAGAAAACCCCAAAATATTAGACTAGCTTTTATCTTGATTTGTGCAAAGTTCTCTTGGCTCTTGTTGATTTTTTGCAGGATGTTCACTCCTAGTGACTTAGCTATAGAGACGAACGCGAGGAGTTGACCCAAGTGGGAGATAAGAAAGCAAGAGGAGGTACCACATTCCTATTTTCCCTCTTCATGTAAGTTTATTCATGGGCATATTGTGTCTGTTTGGTTGCACTTGAGTTCCACTCCATGCTTAGCTTGTTATCTTTCAGGACTTAATCTCAAAGGATAATGTCACTACTTTGGTTTAGAATTATGGAAATTACTATCGGTTAGAAAAACAACCCATTGGATTAAGTTCCAAAATTTTGAGAACAAGAGAAACTTTCTTTTGACAACTTTGGTGCCATGTCTTTGTCTTAAGGGATTAATCTTAATAGTACCCAACCCCGAATCCTAATCGTTTGACTTGATAATACTTTCTAAAAAGAATTGTTTGATGGAATGAAATTTTTACGGTGGTTGTGGGAGATTCAAAACCTGTTTTGATCAGCTGAAAAGAGATACTTCTTGAGAAAAATAATTATGGGAGTACCCAAAATTAATGGAACTAACAACTCCTATGGCCTACGAAGGATCTTGATTTCATCTCACTACAAGAAAAGTTGGCTTTTACAATGGACGATTTTCATGGTTGAAGGTCTGTTTTTTGTGACTAAAAAGTGTTCCGCAATAGATGGCCTTCGTGGTAAAAGCCCCATCACAAATGAATCTACCACGGTTTTTTGCCGACCATGGCAGATCGCACCCTTCGGCCATGAAAACATGTTCTGTCGTAGATATGTTCATAGGTCGTGCTAACTTCTCACGTCATGCAAACTTCCACGTGGCAGCCACCGTTAATAGCCGGTTACCACTATTAACGGTCGCAGAAGCCGTGGTAGAAGCAAGGCCCAGCCAATGCCTACTAATTATTATCTTGGCCGGCCCATGAGGACAACCCAATAGGAATATAGCCCTTTACCGTTTTGTCCTGCACTGTTTGGAATTGGGCCAGTACTACAGCCAGCTGCAGCCCATACACTTCCAGGCCCGATACTTTTTCAGCCTAAATGAGGCCCAAGTTAGCCAAACACTCTGTTGCCACTTGAGGCCTGCACCAAGACGGCCTGGTACTGTTCATGCCTGGTATCCATCTAGTATTTTACTGTTCAGTCCTATTACTGTTCCATCCTTTTAGGATTTTGGCCCTGTTACTGTTTAGGCCATTTAGTTTTTGGGCTTTTGGCTATTGAGGCCAGTACTGTTCGGCCTATTACTGTAAAGGCATGTGACTGTACTGGTCATTCAATGTTCTGGCCTTCTTCTATTCTGGCATTTTACTGTTCTAGCCATTTACTGTTCTGGCCTTTAAAAGTTCCGGCCTTCTACTATTCTACCCTTAGGAGTTCCGGCCTTCTACTATTGAGGCCATTCACTGTTCCATCCTTCCACTATTTAGGTCTTTCACTGTTCCGTCTTTATATTGTTCGTGCCTATCACAGCTTTGGTCTTACGAGTACCAAATAATATATAAACTTGGCAAGAGAAATTACCATTGCGCGGCGTGGATGGGTGGGACAGGCAAGAGAGTGGCGGCGGCTGGGCATTTTAGGGTCAGGAATGAGTGATTCGGTGAAGCGCCCCCCGTAGGGTACACAATGAAGTTGGTACAGCTGATCTGGTGCAACAAGGGAGTAGGTGAAATAGTTCCGGTTTGGAAGAGAGCGCCGGCAGTGAAGGAGTTTCGGTGTGGAAGAGAGGGCTGGCGGTGAAGTAGCCAGTAGAAGGTCGAGGTCGGAGGGGTGTGGGTGGGGAACAGGCGATGGGGGATATAGGTGGGATGACGCACATTTACCACCTATACCCCTCTATTATTGTAGTACTCCTCTAGTCCTTGTTTCTGGACCAGGGATAGAACAGGAATTTTGCATTTGCAAAAAGCGGGGTGAGATATTTGAATAGATGCACGGGATATTTGAATAGATGCATTAGATGTTTTGGCGCTCGACGGAAGTTTTGAGGTTGAAGCTTCTGATGTACGCCACTCCGACGCGGCCTCTCTCACATATTGGCCCCATCCAGACCCACACACCAGCAACAATATGCTTACCAACATTTAATTGAGTTTCCACACATTTGCTGAAATTGATAAACATTATATTTTGAAGGCTTTCATACACGATGAACAAGTCACGACCATATCTCTGCTATAGTTTATGATAGCATGTCCATATCTGGTAGATCGCTACATCTTGGAATTTCAAAAGAAGAGTCCAGATTTGATGGATAATGCCCTACTTTCATGAAATTTTGACAATCTGAAGTAAGTATGTCTAATTTCGAACTATGAAGTATGTGATATACCTTACTCTTGAATTTTTAAAAATAATTCAAAGGTACCAAGTAGTCAAATATTGGAGAACCACCAAGAGTGTCACAAGATTCAACTTTTGATATGAATGGTAATGACACCAAATTTCGGCCATTTTTTACAACCATTATTTTTTTATCTTGGTGTCTCACTATGTGCACTAGCTAGCTTCCATGGAAAAATATAATTTTAAAATTTGATAACTTTTGAAAAAAAACTTGCTTCACAATATATGGAGTACCATGTATGAATATGGATGGCTTTCAAACTATATGACCAAGGTCATGATGGCCATATCTTTTCTATAGTTTATAATAAACTATCCATATTTGGTAGTTGGTGCGTATTGGGATTTAAAATATTATTTACAAAGGAAGCTTCCAAATTCGAAGATATTTCAATTTTCTAAGGCACAACAATGGCTTTTGTCATGAAGCAACTACAAAATATGGCTCAAAATCCCACTGCCCTAGTTTTCACACAAAGTATATATAGCCTAGGGTTTAGGGTCCGGGGTTTATTTTGGGTTGTGGGTTTAGGAGTTCATAGTTTAGGGCCTGTTTGGTTCGAAGGATAGTAAAAACAGAGGAATAGAAAAAATGCAAGATTAGAATGTCATGTCCACTTGAATCCGATAGGATTTGGAGACTATAGGAATTTTCTTGAATGAGTGTTTGATTCGCAGGAAAGTCAAAGGAATTGTACCACATGAAGTTTGGGTGGATGGAAATTTTCCTCCAAAACATAGTGCAATGCAATCCTATGAGAAAAACCTAAGGATCTAATCCTACGAACCGAACAATGCACAAAGGAAAAATTACTAAGGATCAAAATCCTCCAAATTTCCTATGAGATTCCTTTGAATCAAACAAGCCCTTAGGGTTTAGGATTTTATGGTTTTGACTTTAGGGTTTGTGGGTTAAGGGTTCATCATTTAGGGTTTGGCGTTCAGGATTTAGGGTTTAGGGTTGTTTAGGTTTTTAGGGTTTATGATTGTTTAGGTTTTAGGGTTTAGGAAATTTTCAATAATAATGTTCAAGCTTTAGAGAAACACCAAGAGTTCTGTGAGATTTAGATGTTGTTTGGTTGGGCTCTAATTCTGGCTTTTGAATTTTTGGCTTATAAGCCATGAACGTGTTTTTGACTTTATTTTATTAGCTTTCAGTCTGACATAGTTGAATGATGGATAAGCTAAAGTGGCTTCTAAGATAAAGCTAAAATTGAGAGATAAGCTTAACCAAACAACCCCTCAACTTTTTGATATGAATGCTAATGTAGCCAAATTTGGGACCTTTTGAAAAAAAAATCCAAATAAAAAATATATAAATTGAAACAATGTCTTTCTTTCGCAGAGTATCTGGTTATGTGCACTGCCTAGTTTCCATGAAAAAGTATGCTAAAACTTGACAACTTTTGAAGAAACCTGTTTCACAATATGGTGTACCATGTATAAAAATTCATGGCTTTCAAACGAGATGACCAAGGTCATGGCAATATGTTTTCCATTGTTTATGATAACGTGTCCGTGTTTGGTAAATCGGTGCATAACTGCATACTGGCATTTCAAACAATATTTACAAAGGGTGTATACAAATTCGAAGTTATTTTAAATTGTCCAAGTGACAGCACTGGCTTCCGTTGTGAAGCAACTAAAAAGACTATATGTGGTTCAAAATCTCACTTCACCAATTTGCTCACAAAGTATAAAAAATTTGATGGATAATGCCCAGGTTTCATGAATTTTCAAGCTTCCGAGCCAAGTTCGCCGATTTTAATGATTTTATCTCGGTTTAGCAAAAAATGTTCGAATTTTGAACAACAAGTGATGTGAATCTCTACTTCTCGTAATTCTGGCTCACTGACATGTGGCTCACTTGCATGGTGGGTCCAAAAAGTTAGTGTAGGTCGGAGTGGGTAGGCAGGTAAATATTGAAGAAGGGCAAGGAAACATTGATTTGGTGATGCACTTGGGAGAATGCAAATTTACCACCTATATCCCTCTATTATTGCAGTGGTCCTCGGGTTCTTATTTCCGGAGCTACGATAGAAGAGGAATTTTGCATTCCAAAAGAGGTGAAGCATGTTTGAATGGATGCGAGGGATATTTTAATGGATGGGTACGATAATTGGGCGCCGTACCAAAATTTTGAGGTTGAAGCTTCTAGTATACACTGCTCTGACATGGAGCCGCTCAGATGCACGTCACCATCTAGACACACACATCAGCCATAGTTGATTTCTAGCATTTGAATGATTTTCTAGGCATTTGCTGAAATTTTTGAACAATTCAAGGCTTTCAAGAAGATGACCATCATCCAAAAACAAGGTGACCAAGGTAAGGGCCACAATTTATGATGACGTGTCCGCATTTGGTAGATCGGTGCATCTTGGCAAATCAACCAATATGTGTGGTTCCAAATTTGAAGTTTGTTTTCAAATTTCCAAGTAACAACAATGTGTTTTGCTGTGGAGCAACTACAAAGATGATGGCTCCAAATGCCACCGCCCCCATTTTTCACACAATGTATAACACCCTTTCAAGCTTCCAGGCTAAATTTGTGCAATAAAATAATTTTAGGGGCTAGATGTTTGAATGGATGGGCGGGATATTTTGGTGCTCTGCCAAAATTTTAAAGTTGAAGCTTCTAAGGTACGCTACTCCCACTTGGGATGTTGTCCCCATCAGATAGACCCACACGCTTGTATGCTTTCCAATATTTAATGAGTTTAGAGACATCTTCCAAAATTAATAAACATTAATTCAAGGCTTTTAAACAAGATGACAAAGGTCACAGCCATAGTTTCTATACCGTGTCCATGTTTTGTACCACTTCGTACATTGAAGCATCTTCATCAATCAAGCTTACAAAAATGTCCATATTTGGTAGATTGGTGCATCTTGGCATTTCAAGCAATGTTTACAAAAGGAGATTCCATATTTGATGGATAATGCCCTACTTTCATGAATTTCCAAGCTTCCTAGCTAATATGTGCAATAAAATGACTTTTGACAATTTAATGTAAGTATGTCTAATTACGAACTACAAAGTGTGTGATATAGCTTGCTCTTGACTAAAAAACAATTTAAAGGTACCAAATTAGTGAAATATTGGAGAACCACCGAGATTTTTGCAAGATTCAACTTTTTGATATGAATGGTAATGACACCAAATTTGGGCCATTTTTAAAAAAAATAAAGAAACAAAATATAAAAAAAAATACAACCATTCTTTTCTCTATTGGTATCTCACTTTGTGCATTAGCTAATTTCCATAAAAAAAATTATCTCTTGAAAAAAACTTGTTTCACAATATGATGTACTATGTATGAACATTCATGACTTTCAAAAACTAGATGACCAATGTCAAGGCCATATGTGTGACCATACTTTATGATAATGTAACCATGTTTGGTAGATTGGTGCATATTGGCATTTAAAAATTGTTTACAAAAAGAGCTTCCGTATTTGAAGTTATTTTAAAATCCCCAATTGATCATAATGGCTTTAGTTTTTTCATACGATATATGGCGTACCATGTATGAATATGCATGGCTTTCAAACCAGATGACCATGGTCATGGCCATATCATTGCTATAGTTTATAACAACATGTCCGTATTTGGTAGATTGGTGCGTATTGGCATTTAAGATATTATTTACTAAGGAATTTTCGAAATTTGAATTATTTTTAATTTTTCAAGCGACGTGGCTTTTGTCGTGAAGCAACTACAAATAAGTATGGCTCAAAATCCCACTACCCTAGTTTATATATGCCTAGTGTTTAGGGTTTGAGGTTTTTGGGTTGAGTGTTTAGGGTTTAGAGATTATGATATATGTTTTAGGATTTTAGGGTTTAGGATTTAGGAGTTTAAGGTTCGGTATTTAGAATTTAGGGTTGTCTAGGTTTTAGGGTTTAGGGAATTTTCAATACTAATTTTCAAGCTTTATATATATGCTTATATATATTCGTGGAATAGAATGGTGTTATCACAATTTAATGAAAGTATCTCAGAATTTGATCTATAAGTGCATGATACCTTCTTAGTAAGGGGTTGAGGGGATGAGGGTTTAGTGTTTAGGGTTTAGGGTTCTAGGGTTTATTTTTTAGGGGTTTCGGGTTTATGGGTTTATGGTTTAGGTTTTAGGAAATTTCCAATAATGTTTAAGCTACTTTATGCTTATATTCGTGGAATAGAATGGCATTAGCACAATTTGATGAAAGTATATTTGAAATTTTGATCTACAAGTGCATGATACCTAATTTGCCAGGGTTGTTTAGGAGTTGAGGGTTTAGGGTTTAGGAAATTTTCAATAATGTTCAAGCTTTATGGTTATATTCATGGAATAGAATTGCGTTACCGCTATTTAATGAAAGTATCCCAGATTATGATCTATAAGTGCATGGTACCTACTTGGTTAGGGTTTATGGGTTGAGGTTTTAGGGTTTCATGGTTTCACGGTTTAGGTTTTATGGGCTGTATAGGGTTTAGGGTTTAGCAATTTTTTAATAATGCTCAAGCTTTATGCTTATATTCGTCGAATAGAATGGCATTACCTAATTTATTAAAAGTATGTCTATTTTTGATCTATAAGTGCATGATACCTGCTTGGTTAGGTTTTATGGGTTGAGGGTTTGGGGTTTTTGTGTTTATTGGGGTTTAGGTTTATTTAGGGGTTGTTTAGGTTTTAGGGAATTTTCTATAATGCTCAAGATTTATGCTTATATTCATCGAATAGAATGGCGTCACTAATTTAACAAAAGTATATCTAATTTTTATCTATAAGTGCATGCTATGTGATTGGTAAGGGTTTATGGTTTAGGGTTTTAGGGTTTAGGGGTTTAGGGTTTGGGTTTTAGGGGTTTAGTGTGTAGGGTTTCGGGAATTTTCAATAACGTTCAAGATTTATGCTTGTATTCGTGGAATAGAATGGCGTTACATAAATTTATTAGAAGTATCTCAATTGTTTATCTATGAGTGCACGGTACCTGCTTAGTTAGGGTTTATGGGTCGAGGGTTTAGGGTTTTACAATTTAGTTTTATGGGTTGTTTAGGGTTTAAGGTTTAGCGAATTTTCTATAATTCTCATCATTTATGCTTATATTCGTCGAATAGAATGGCTTTACCTGATTTAATGAAAGTATCTCAAATTTTGATCTATGAGTGCATGACACTTGCTTGCTTAGGGTTTACGAGCTGAGGGTTTGGTTTTTTTAGGGTTTAGGGAATTTTTCATAATGCTTTGGATTTATGCTTATATTCGTCAAAAAGAACGGTGTTAGCCAATTTAACAAAAGTGTTTCAAATTTTGATCTATAAGTGCATGCTATGTGCTTGGTCAGAGTTTAGGGTTTTAGGGTTTAGGGGTTTAGGGTTTGGTTTTTAGGGGTTTAGGGTTTAGGGTTTCAAGAATTTTCAATAATGTTGAAGCTTTATGCTTATTTTCGTGGAATTGAATGGGTACACAATTTAATGAAAGTATCTCAAATTTTGATATATATATAAGTGCTAGATATCTGCTTGGTCAGAGTTTAGGGGTTTAGAGTTTATGGTTTAGAATTCCGTGAATTCTCAATAATATGTTCAAACTTTATGGTTATATTCATGGAACAGAATGGTGTTACCGCAATTTAATGAAAGTATATCAAAATTTGATCTATAAGTCGATGATACCTTGCTTGGTCATATTTTTTTTTAAATTCAATTGAAGGTACCCAAGTACTAAATCAAGGTAGAAACACCAAGAGTTCCATGAGATTTAGGCACTGTTTGGGCTCGCTCTAATTCTGGCTTTTGATTTTTGGCTTATAAGCTAGGAACGTGTTTTTGGCTTTATTTTTTTAGCTTTTACTCTGACATAGTTGAATAATGGTATAAGCCAAAAGCCAAAATCTAAATTGGCTTATAAAATAAAGCTAAAAGCGATAGATAAGCTTAACTAAGCAACCCCTCAACTTCTTGATATGAATGCTAATGCAGCCAAATTTGGGACCTTTTGAAAGAAAAATCCAAATAAAAATATATAAATTAAAGCAATGTCTTTCTTTTATAGAGTATCTTATTATGTGCACTGCCTAGTTTCCATGAAAATGTATGCCAAAACTTGACAACTTTCGAAGAAACCTATTTCACAATAAGGCGTACCATGTATGAACATTCATGGCTTTCAAACGAGACGGACAAGGTCATGGAAATATGTTTGCCATAGTTTATGATAACGTGTCCATGTTTGGTAGATCGATGCATAATTTCATAGGCATTTAAAAAAATGTTTACAAAGGGTGCGTCCAAATTCAAAGTTATGTTAAATTGTCGAAGTGACAACAATGGCTTTCCATTGTGAAGCAACTACAAAGACTTTATTGGTTCAAAATCTCACTGCACCAATTTTCTCACAAAGTATAAAATATTTGTCGGATAATGCCCAAGTTTCATGAATTTTCAAGCTTACGAGCTAGGTTCACAGATTATAATGATTTTATCTCGGTTTAGGGAAAAATGTTCGAATTTTGAACAACAAGCGATGGAATCTCTACTTCCTATAATTCTGGCTCACTGACATGTTGATCACTTGCATGGTGGTTCCAAAAAGTTAGTGTAGGTTGGAGTGGGTGGGCAGGTAAATATTGAAGAAGGACAGGGAAACATCGATGGGGTGATGCACTTGGGAGAACGCAAATTTACCACATATATCCCTCTATTATTGTAGTGCTCCTCGGGTTCTTTTTTTCAGAGCAGGGATAGGAGAGGAGGTTTGCATTCTAAAAGAGGTGAATCATGTTTGAATGGATGCGTGGGATATTTTAATGGATGGGTGCGATATACGGGTGTCGTACCAAAATTTTGAGGTCGAAGCTTCCAGGATACGCTGCTCCGACATGGGGCCGCTCAGATACGCTGTCACCGTCTAGAGCCACACGCCCACGAGAGTTGCTTTCCAGCATTTAAATGAGTTTCTAGGGATTGGCTGAAATTTTTGAACAATTCAAGGCTTTCAAGAAGATTATCATCGTCCAATAAAAGGTGACCAAGGTCATGCCCATAGTTAATGATGACGTGTCCGCATTTGGTAGATCGGTGCATATTGGCAAACCAACCAATATGTCTGGTTCCATATTTGGTAGATCGGTGCATCTTGGCATTTCAAGCAATGTTTACAAAAGGAGATCCATATTTGATGGATAATGCCCTACTTTCATGAATTTCCATGCTTCCGAGCTAAATATGTGAATTAAAATAATTTTTGCCAGTTTAAAGTAAGTATGTCTAATTACGAACTACAAAGTGTGTGATATAGCTTGCTCTTGACTTTTTAAAAATAATTTAAAGGTAACGAATTAGACAGATATTGCAGAACCACCAAGAGTTTTGCAAGATTCAACTTTTTGATATGAATGGTAATGACACCAAATTTGGGCCATTTAAAAAAATAAAGAAACAAAATATTAAACGAAACACAACCATTTTTTCTCTATTGGTGTCTCACTGAGTGCATTAGCTAATTTCCATAAAAAAAATTATAACTCTTGCAAAAAACTTGTTTCACAATATGGCATACTATGTATGAACATTCATGGGTTTCAAAAACTAGATGACCAATGTCAAGGCCATATATGTGACCATACTTTATGATAATGTAACCATGTTTGGTTGATTGGTGCATATTGGCATGTAAACATTGTTCAAAAAAAGAGCTTCCATATTTTAAGTTATTTTTAAACCCTAATCGATAATAGTGGCTTTAGTTTTGTCATACAATATATGACGTACCATGTATGAATATGCATAGCTTTCAAACCAGATGATCAAGGTCACGGCCATATCTTCGCTATAGTTTACAATAACATGTCCATATATTTGGTAGATTGGTGCATATTGACATTTAAAATATTATTTACAAAGGAAGCTTCCAAATTTGAAGTTATTTTCAATTTTCCAAGTGATTATAGTGGGTTTTGTCATGAAGTAACTACAAATAAGTATGGCGCCCTAGTTTTCACACAATATATATATAGCCTAGTGTTTGCGGTTCAGGTTTTTTGAGTTGAGGGTTTAGGGTTTATGGTTCATGGTTTAGGATTTAGGGTTTGGGGGTTTAAGGTTCAGTATTTAGGGTTTAGGGTTCAGGATTTAGGGTTTTAGGGTTTAGGGAATTTAAAATAATAATGTTCAAGATATATATATATATGTTTATATATATTCATGGAATAAAATTGTGTTATCGCAATTTAATGAAAGTATCTCGAATTTTGATCTATAAGTGCATGATACCTGCTTGGTAAGGGGTTGAGAGGATGAGGGTTTAGGGTTCTAGGGTTTATTTGTTTAGGGGTTTAGGGTTTAGGGGTTTATGGTTTAGGTTTTAGGGAAATTTCAATAATGTTCAAGCCACTTTATGCTTATATTCGTATAATAGAATGGCGTTAGCGCAATTTGATGAAAGTATATCTGAAATTTTGATCTACAAGTGCATGATACCTCCTTTTCATGGTCTTTTAGGGGTTCAGGGTTTAGAGTTTAGGGAATTTTCAATAATGTTCAAGGTTTATGCTTATATTCGTGGAATAGAATGGCGTTACCGCAATTTAATGAAAGTATCTCAGATTTTGATCTATAAGGGCATGGTACGTGCTTGGTTAGGATTTATGGGTTGAGGGTTTAGGGTTTTAACGTCTTACAATTTAGGTTTTATGGGCTGTTTAGGGTTTAGGGTTTAGTTACTTTGTGCCTATATCCCTTTAGGGTTTAGGGTGCTCCTCGGGTTCTTCAGGTTCTTGTTTCCGCAGCAGGGATACAAGAGGAATTTTGCATTCTAAAAAAGATGAAGTATGTCGGAATGGATGTGTGGGATATTTGAATAGATGTGTGGGATATTTGGGCGTAGTACCAAAATTTTGAGGTTGAAGCTTCTAACTCTACAACATAATAGGCATACAACTACACATAACTGGCAATGGTGTTGATATGTGTATCTAGGGTCCTAACCCCTCCACGTCCCCATGCCTAGTCCAACTTATCCTCCCACCTGCCACCACGCACACAGTCCAATCCCACACCAGTTCCCATCCTAAAAAAACTCCCCATCTAATAATCCCTAGCAGCACCATGGCACCACCACCATGAATGATGCGCCACCATAGCCATCCACACCTCCATCCTGATCCCTCGCCATGGCGGCCACAGACCTCGGAGTGCTTTACGGCGAGCCACCCACCCCTCCTAGGGAATGTCTCTTCTGGATCCCCCTTGCCTTGGCTATCTTGCTGGCCCATCACTGCTAAGAGACCACAAACTGATTGATGTGGCGGCGTTGGGCGAAGAAGGGGCACTGCAGCGAGGCAGAACATAGGGGCATGACGCCAAGGGCCATCCAGGTGCTATTCTGTCACGCTCGACGAACCCGTCATGCTGCACGACCCACCTTAGCATTAGACAGGTGCCGACAGAGATGAGGTTGTGATAAGTGGGCCTGCGTGCCACAAGGAAACTGTGTGTGTGACCGTCTACTTAAACAGATCTCCCGTAACTGAACCTCGCATGTTCTAAATGAAAGAAGAAACGTGAGAGTCCTCCTCTACTTTGTCTGTCCTCCTCTTCAACTCTTACTTCTTCTCCACGATGAACATCCGAACCTGCTCCTAGCAATCATACCAGGCAGGGGGAATGATGTCTATGCACTTCTATTCTTGTAGACAATTGTTGGGCCTCCAAGTGCAGAGGTTTGTAGAACAGCAGCAAGTTTTCCCTTAAGTGGATCAACCAAGGTTTATCGAACTCAGGGAGGAAGTGATCAAAGGTATTCCCTCTCAAGCAATCCTGCAATTAAGATACAAGAAGTCTCTTGTGTACCCAACACACCCAATACACTTGTCAGGTGTATAGGTGCACTAGTTCGGCGAAGAGATAGTGAAATACAAGTGGTATGGATAATTATAAGTGGTAACGGTGATAGAAAATAGCTTTGCTGGCACGTGGAAAATACTAAAGGCAAACTGAAATAAAGATGGAAGCAAGCAAACATGTAACATATCTAATTGCAAATTGTGTATCAATGTTTAGAAACAAGGCCTAGGGATCATACTTTCACTAGTAAACACTCTCATATAAATATCCTCTCTTTATGATACTACTATGAACTACTCTCCGGTTGAACACTCTAATCCATGGTAGGGCTATAACAACACACCTCAAAGTAAGCCTTTCCCATCTAGATAACCCCACAGTGTCACCTTGAGCTCTAGATGGTTCCAACAAACACCACAATTTCATAGAAACATCCAACTCCAAATATAACTCATAAAAAGTATTTGTAATCTCTAGCCTAAGTGCCACCATGGTGTGCATGCTGTCACTTTCACACACATGGGGAGAGCAGAGATCTATTAAAGCACTTGAGTAGCAAGGTAGATCTACTTGATTACAAAGCTAATGATCACAATATGATCATGCATAGAGAGAGATGAACACATAGCTACCTATAGAACCCTTAGCCTCGAGAGAGAACTACTCCCTCCTCATCATGGGAATCAGCAATGACGATGGAGATGGCGGTGGAGATCGATGGAGATGGCTCCGGGGGCACTTCCCTGTCCCGGCAGGGTGCCGGAACAGAGACTTTCTGTACCCCGAATCTCCCCTTCGGTGGCGGTGGTGCTGTGGAACTTTTCATGGATTTCTAATTGACGATCTAGGGTTTTTGCCTCGGGGGAGATATATAGGCGAAGAGGCAAGGTCGATGGCCGTCCAGGGGGACCACACCATGCCCTGGCGCGGCCAAGGGGGACCCGTGCCCAGGGGTGGTGTGGCCACCCTGTGGCCCCTCTTCGTCTCATATTCTGGCTCCGTGAGTCTCCGAGAAAATAGGCATATTGGCTTTTGTCTCGTCCAATTCCGAGAATATTCATTTTCTGACTTTCTGGAACCAAAAACAGTAGAAAACAGGCAACTGGAACTATGGCTCTTGTTAATAGGTTAGTCCAAGAAATCATATGAAAAGTACTCCAAAGTGTCGACAAAACATAACAAAGTAGATAAAACCAAGCATGGAACATCAAAAATTATAGATACATTTGCAATGTATCAACATCCCCAAGCTTAACTCCTACTCATCCTCGAGTAGGTAAGTGATAAAAGGAAAGAATATTTTTTGAGGTGACATGCACCATCATAAACTTGATCAAAGTATTTGTAAAACATTCAATGCTGGGATCATAGTACTTCAATCATATCATAAAAGACAAAGTTCTAGCAATAAGACAAAGAAACTATGTTGCAACATAAAAAGGCACAAACAAAAGATTCATGAATAACAATGCTTTGCAAGACGTTTGTTTGTTTCACATAAAGAAAACATAGCATAGTAGTATTCAGCTTGTCCCTCACAGAGTAGCAAATATAAATGCATAGGATACCTTCAAAGTTCATAAGAGTGACTAGATAAAAATAGTTTAAAACAAGCAATATCCAAGCTATGCATCAACCAACAAGTCTTGGGACAATGCACATAGAACTAAGAATGGCCACGATGCTCTCAAAGTAGGTGCATAAAGGTAGAAGGTGGAGACTCAACATATAAGTGGAAGAAAGGCCTTCATAGAAGGAAGTAGGGATTCAAGTCTCATAAAGAGCTTCCAAAAATTATTGTACTTAATAGCTTTCAGCTCTCATTGCCCCTATCATAAGCAAAGTGATTAAGGTTAAAGTGAAGAAACTATGGTGTACATGCTTGACGAAGTATAAGTTAAAAATCTCATGTCCCTTGAATACGAGGGCCGCTCCTCATGCTACTCAAGTTTAGTCACCGGTAAGTTCTTGTCATCGTAAGTACATGTGTATCATAGAGAACCGCCAACGAGGTACCCCTTGCCCGATGATACGGAAGAATCCCCATATCAAAATGACAAGGCAAGCAGACAACGAGCATCTCAACAATCTTCTTCTTTACCATGGGAATATGGTGCTTTTTTCTCTCTTTCCTCTTTTCATATATCTCTTTTTTTCTCTTTTCTTTTTCTCTTTTTTCTCAATATCTGACTCTTTTTTATAAGAAGAATGCTTCATAGACAGCTCATTATGGTTGCGCTGCAGGTTTCCACCATGACAGCATGGATTAGACCAGTGGCCCAGGCGTTTCTCTAACACATATACATAACTCCATGGACTTACAAGCTCCCCTTTCATTTCACACCGACGACATCCATAGACAAAAGAGCATGATATCAACTAGGTACAAAGTACTAGTGCAATGTTGAAAGCGTTCCCCATGACAGCATGGTTCTGCTAATCCCCAAGAAATAAGTGCAAGCATATACAACATAGATGACACAATGGTTCAAGTTTATTAAGGGCAAGAAAAGTAAAGTGTGCCATCAAGTTCGTGAGAGCTTTAATCACTAGTTTTATCATAACAAGTTTAATTTGGAAGGTAGATAAAAACATGAATATACTTGGAATAGCATATGCTAATAGGTAGGCATGGTGGACTCTTTGGAATAACTTGGTTTAAGGAGTTGGATGCATGAGTGGAACTCATACTTGGTTGCGGAGGCTAGCAAAAGACTAGGAGCGACAAACTAAGAGAGCAATAATGGACATAATCATGCAGAGCGACAAAACATCATTGATCAAAGCATAAAGTGATACTGCAAGTTGAAAACTAAAGGATCATAAAGGCTATGGTGACTTGAGATAGTCATAACATGGTGTGAGCATGCGCCAAGTCAACCCAAATAAAGCACCGAAGCAGAATACCACATACTATGCTTTAATATGCTAAAACAACGCATGATTCTTCCAAGGCACATTAAGCAATCTCAGTTGTTTATAACAAGTCATGCTACAGCAAAGAATAGTAAGCATAAATCCAAAACAATATGAAGCATGGCATGACAAAGCATAGGCCACAGTCAAAAACAAGCTCTCTTTACCACTTAAGCATGAACTTTTCCTACTCTTTTCCAATCCAAACCAAACTATTTAAAATCCAATGTATGAAAGAGGGGGTCCAACCAATTTATTCAGAAAACTAAGAAAACCAAGCAAACGAAAAACCAAAACGAAAACAAAAAAGAAGACGCTCCAAGAACAACACAACTATGCATGAAACAATAAAAATGAAGCGTTTGGAAGAAACCTGGGATTATTATTAATGAAGAAGGGGATGCCTTGGGCATCCCCATGCTTTGACGCTTGTACTTCTTGGATATTTCTTGGGGTGACACGCGTGGCATCCCCAAGCTTGAGCTTTAGTGCATCATTCTTCTCATTACTCATTCCTTCCATACACCCGAAATTTTTCCTTCATACAAAACTTCACAAAATCTTTATTAGCAACATTAGTGCACTCAAGATAATAAGTCGTTAGGTTCAGTTCCAACACCAATAAAACTTACATTAAAACACTAGCTACTATAGCACTTCCCTCAAAAATCTCAATTCCCCAAAAGAACTCAAAAAGGAACCAACAAGAAGCAAATGCAAATAATGGCAGAAATTTGTCAAAACAGACCAGCAGGTAAAGAAGAATTTTTTCGAAGACCTTCTGTTCCTCAAATCGAAAATTGTTGAACTAACGAAAGTTAGATAACAACCTGGGGCAAAATCACAAACATTGACGCCTCAAAAGGACGTACAGAGATTTTACAAGAAGTTTTACGGTGAAGTACAAAAATTTGTTTCGGGACAACAACTTTCCCAAGCATTACTTCTCTCTCATTAGAGGTTACTCTTGGCACAAAAAGCAAATAAAAAGGATAAGGAGCAGTTATTACATAAGTAATAACTTCCAAGACTCATCGAAAACTTTTGGGTTATCTCCCAATAAGTACTTTTCTTTAACGCCTTTAAGTTAGGCATGATAGTTTGAGAAGATGCTCACATAAGAAATATGAATTGAAGTAAAAGAGAGCATCAAGAAGCAAATTCAAAAAACATTTAAGTCTAACCCACTTCCTATGCATAGGGATCTTGTAAAGAAACAAGTCATGAAAGCACAAAGCAACAAGCATAGGAAAACAAAACAAGTGCAACTTCAAAAAAATTAATATAAAGAGGGGAAACTTAATATTGTTGAGACACATAAAACCATGTTTCCCTCTCTCATAATAACTTTCAGTAGCATCATGAATAAAAGTATCAATACAATTATCACAAGAAATATTCTTATCATGAGCCACATGCATAAAATAATTAATACTCCCCACATAAATATAGTCATTCTTATTGATTGTAGTGGGAGCAAATTCAACATAATAGCTATCATTATTATTTTCATCACCATATCATAAAATATAGGAGGCATATTGTAATCATAATTAATTTCCTCCTCAATAGTAAGTGCACTGAAAATATCATAATCATCATTGCAATCATCATATATTGGAGGTATAGTATCATCATAAGCAATAGAATAGTTATCTTCCAAAGTGTGTTCATTCGTAAACATATCATCATTGGAAGGATCATGGATAGCACTAATAGTATAGCAATTATTAATATCATCATTTCAGAATTGGTACCGAAAAGATTTTCAATATCAAAGGTAGTGTGCTTTTCCCAATCATGATCACTACTATAGGTAATAGGCATAGGAACATCATCGGGTTCAGACTCATCAAAAACTATAATAGGAGCAACATGCTTAGGGGAAAATACAATTTCCTCTCTTCTTTTACTCCTCCTCTTCTTCTTTTCTTCCTCTGTTTAGGAGGGAGAGGCTTGAAAGGAAGCTTCTCCATATACCCTGGTTCATTGTTAGAGACAATAGAAGAAACTTTGGAGGATTCATCCTTTTCATTAATAAGAACAAAACACATATTAGTCCTGTCATATTTTGGTAAAACCTCATCTTTTATAATATTTTGTATGTAAGTATTTGTGTGGAAATTATCAACACAATAAAGATGACAACCATGCAGGACACTATTCATATCAAAGGCACCCATATCTACCAAAAAGGGTTTTCTTGATAACTCTTCACATCCCAAAAATAATGTAAGTTCATCATGCTGATTAGGAGTGATCATGTCATCACAATACAAACTTGCAGTACTCATTGGATTAGAAGGGCTATTATTATGGCCTGAGCATTGGAAATTGAAATGGCCCACTTCAAAGAAAAGTTCACAAATAAAAGGATAAAGGGCACAAACTTCTTATCAAGATCATTTAAAGCCCTATACCACATTCTAGTTTTTTCATTCCTGTGGGTGATACAATATTCTTCTTCAATTTGATTATTCTCACAAGGTCTATGTATTCCACAAAAATTAACATGCTTATAAGAAATAGTACTTTCAGAGGTTTGAGCATGTTTATTGCTATCATTAATAAAAATTTCATTTTCCATGCAAGTGTCTTTATAAGGCTCATGATACATGTCCCATTTTTCTTTAGGAGCATTAATATGAGAAGAAAAGGTTCTATAACAATCAACAATAATTTGAGGATCAAGACCATAATTAGCACTAAGCTCTTGAAAATCAGCAATTTTAGCGAAAGACTTAATGCAATCATACTCATAGTTTATACCTAGTTCTTTACCTTTGTTGTTATCCCAATCTTCGGTATTGCCTTGAATTGTTTCAAGAAGATCCCACTTAGCTTTGACCTCCTTACTTGTGAATGATCCCTCTAAACAAGTATCTAGATAGTCCTTGTAATGTCCTGAAAGCCTTGCATAGAAATTGTTCATAACAATATTATTGGGGAGATCATGAATGGGACATTTGAGCATTAGTGACTTCAATCTCCCCGATGCTTGGGTAATACTTTCTCCATCATGTGGATGAAAATTATAAATGTAATTCCTATCTTTATTAATTTAATGAGGAGAATAAAATTTAGACTAAAAGAGAGATTCAAGTTCCTTCCACTCCAAATGATGAGGATCATCTAGTAGCTCATACCACTCCCTTGCTTTGCCCTTAAGTGACAAAGGGAATAGCTTCCTCTTAACCCGGTTCATTGAAATACCTGCACACTTGAACAACTCGCATAATTCGTGTATAAAGAGTAAATGATCACCCGAATGGACAGTTCCATCTCCCTAATAACAGTTGTTCATAACACGTTCAACAATTTTTATAGGTATTTTAAAAGGGATGCTTTCAGTGTGTGGATTTAAAATATCACAAGTATCATTAGAATTACCACATATGGGAGATAAAGTATCATTAAAGCAAATTTTCTTCTTTAAAGCTGGGGAACTAAAAAGATCATTTTCATAAAAACCAACTTCCCCAAGCTTAGACGTTTCCATAGCATTAGTGACAAAGGTGTTCAAAAGTTTCATACTAATAACATTGCTATTAGCATGCAAAGAAAGTTCCATGGGGTTTTTAATTGTCTTTTTAGACAATTCAAGTTCTAACTTAGGAAAATACTAAAAAGCTCTCTAATTTTGTTGTTTTTTTCCATTAAGCCTAACTAGTAAAAACAAGAAACAAAAAGACAAAATTGCAGAATCTAAAGGAAATAACTTCGAGCACTCACACCGGAGGATGTGAGTACCTTTTACCTTACCTACCCGGCAACGGCGCCAGAAAATAGCTTGATGTCTACGCACTTCTATTCTTGTAGAACAGCAGCAAGTTTTCTCTTAAGTGGATCACCCAAGGTTTATCGAACACAGGGAGGAAGTGGTCAAAGGTATTCCCTCTCAAGCAATATTGCAATCAAGATACAAGAAGTCTCTTGTGTCCCCAACACACCCCATACACTTGTCAGGTGTATAGGTGCACTAGTTTGGCGAAGAGATAGTTAAATACAAGTGGTATGGATAATTATAAGTGGTAACGGTGATAGAAAATAGCATTGCTGGCACGTGGAAAAGACTAAAGGCAAACTAAAATAAAGATGGAAGCAAGCAAGCATGTAACAGATCTCATTGCAAATGGTGTATAAATGCTTAGAAGCAAGGCCTAGGGATCATACTTTCACTAGTGAACACTCTCATATAAATATCTTCTCTTTTATGATACTACTATGAACTACTCTCCGGTTGAACACTCTAATCCATGGTAGGGCTATAACAGCACACCACAAAGTAAGCCTTTCCCATCTAGATAACCCCACACTATCACCTTGATCTCTAGATGGTTACAACAAACACCACAATTTCATAGAAACATCCAAATCCAAATATAACTCATAACAAGTATTTGTAATCTCTAGCCTAAGTTCCACCATGGTGTGCACGCTGTCACTTTCACACACATGGGGAGAGCAGAGATCTATTAAAGCACTTGAGTAGCAAGGTAGATCTACTTGATTACAAAGCTCATGATCACAATATGATCGTGCATAGAGAGATGAACACATAGCTACCGGTAGAACCCTTAGCCTCGAGAGAGAACTACTCCCTCCTCATCATGGGAATCAGCAATGACGATGGAGATCGATGGAGATGGCTCCGGGGGCACTTCCCCGTCCCGGCAGGGTGCCGGAACAGAGACTTTCTGTCCCCCGAATCTCCCCTTCGGTGGCGGCGGCGCTACAGAACTTTTCATGGATTTCTGATTGACGATCTAGGGTTTTTGCCTCGGGGGAGATATATAGGCGAAAGAGGCAAGGTCGGTGGCCGGCCAGGGGGCCCACACCATGCCCTGGTGCGGCCAAGGGGGACCCGTGCCCAGGGGTGGTGTGGCCACCCTGTGGCCCCTCTCCGTCTCATATTCTAGCTCTGTGAGTCTCCGGGAAAAATAGGCATATTGGATTTTGTCCCATCCAATTCCGAGAATATTCATTTTCTAACTTTCTGGTACCAAAAACAGCAGAAAACAGGCAACTGGCACTATGGCTCTTGTTAATAGGTTAGTCCAAGAAATCATATGAAAAGTACTCCAAAGTGTGGACAAAACATAAGAAAGTAGATAAAACCAAGAATGGAACATCAAAAATTATAGATACATTTGCAATGTATCAGGGAACACTTGGTCTCAGAATCAATGATCTCTGGGGGCACTCCATGGGTCGACAGATTTGGGTGGCTATCCTCGGATCGCTCATCTGGTAAGATTCCTCATCCCGCGGCGGTGTCGTGCTCCGACAGTCTCCCAATTCACCGTGTTGTTGACCCGTAAAATCCCATGAAGCGTTCGCGCGGGTCGGTTTGCTCCGGCCGGTGAGGAGCAGACACTATTGGGTTCGCAGCATATAAAACAAAAAATTACCTACGATGAGAACTATATGCCAAGATCTATCTACTAGATACAAGAAACGGGTGGATATACATCCATAGAGAACTTACCCTCGAAGACAACAGAGTTTTGTTAACGAGTTGGAACTCGTGGATGATGTAGTCGTACGCTTGCTGATCTCAAGATCATGTGGAAGTCCTAGCGCCGCAAATCAGCAGTGCATTCGTCCTCGCACACACGTTCAAGCCACTGGACAACCTCCACCTCCTCGCTCTAGCAAACCAGCGGAAGCAGCAACTCCTTCCAGACGCAAGGCCACCGGGAACATGTATCTCGCTAATCCGAGACCATGGGGGAATATATCTAGAGGGGGAGAGAGATCCTTCACGGGGAGGTGTGCTTTGTGAGGGAGGAGAGGGGGCCTTTTATAGGAGAGGGGGCTCCTCCCCTCCCATGGCCGGTGGCCAAGGGGGGGTCCCCCACTTCTTCCTCATTCATGTGGTGGAAGCTCCACTCACATCAATTTAGCCTCCACCCAAAGTTCCACTCACATGCATTAAATTTCCACCAAATTTAAAGGAACTCTCAATTAATAAAACTCTTTTATTTATTTTATTCAGAATTTTGTTAATTATTTTAATTAACAAGCATTCACATAAAACCCCTTGTAACATTTCAATATCACTTTCGTCTGAAACATATGTGCTCCAAAATGGTGTTCGGCAACCCTTAAGTGTGCCACCCTACGGTTCGCGAATAATGCAGACATGATTGAGACCCCTCTCAAATCAATAACCAGAAGCGGGACCTAGAGATCCATACTGGCTCCTGCATATTCAACGATGACTTCTGTGATCGTGAGAACCTTTAATGCTAGTAACTTAATCCCTTTATCTCATGATATAATACATGACCAAGATTCGATCATCAGTATCCAAATACCTAGTTTGATATCGTTACCGACATGCACTCTTTTCTCGTTCCCTGTGATATAACATTCTAGTGATCACATCACTTCCTTCCAAGCTATCTTAATGTGATATCACCGAGAAGGCCTAGAGTATATCTATCCGTCATCGCGATTGAAAAATTCCACTCTTGATCCATGAGCCTCAACATAACACCTTCGTAGCACTGAACCCACCTTTATAGTCACCCTGTTACGGTGTGACGTTTGATGTTATCAAGATACTCTTCCGGTGTTAGCAATTAACATGATCTCATGGTCTATGGACTAAGATTACTTCGTATGATGTTATAGCAATATAAACATAATGACTTTGATCGTAATGCTATACTTCGGATGAATGTTCATCACATCATTTCAGAAATGCTGTGACCTCGTTATTAACAACATCCAATGTCCATGATCAGGAAACTTTGATCATCTTGTTAATCAACGAGCTAGTCTATAAGAGAGGCATAACTAGGAACCTTTTATTTGTTTATTAAACACACATGTATTGACGTTTCCTATCAATACAATTGTATCATGCAAAATAAACATCTATCATATACAAGGAATACATAATAACAACTTTATTATTGCCTCTCAGGGCATATTTCCTTCAGTATCCCACTTGCACTAGAGACAATAATCTAATTCACATAGTGATAAATCTAACACCGATGGAGTTCTGGTGTTGATCATGTTTTGCCCTAGGGAGAACTTTAGTCAATGGATTTTCTACATTTAGGTCCGTGTGTAATTTACAAATCTTTATATCTCCATCCTTGACATGCTCGCAGATGGAGTGAAACCGGCGCTTAATATGCTTGGAATTATTGTGAGACCTTGGTTCCTTGGCGTTGTCTATGGCTCCATTGTTGTCACAATAGATCACCATTGGGTCCAATGCACTAGGAACCACACCTAGTTCCGTTATGAACTCCTTCATCCAGACCGCTTCTTGCGCCGCTTCTGAAGCAGCAACATATTCCGCCTCCGTCGTTGATCCAGCCAACACAGGTTGTTTGGAACTCCTCCAACTAACTGCTGCCACATTCAAGAGAAATACATATCCGGATTGAGACTTAGAGTTATCCGGATCGGTGTCAAAGCTAGCATCAACATAACACTTAGCGACTAGCTCTTCTTCACCTCCGTATACAAGAAACATATCCTTAGTTCTTCTCAAGTACTTAAGGATATTCTTGACCGTTATCCAGTGTTCCGAACCTAGATCAGATTGGTACCTACTAGTCAAACTAATAGCATGTGCCACATCCGGTCTTGTACATAGCATGTCTTACATTATAGAGCCTATGACTGAGACATAGGGGATCTTATCCATTGTCTCTGTTTCTTCCGCCATAGCTGGACCTTGCGTCTTACTCAATGTCTTGCCTTGCAACATACGTAAGAACCCCTTCTTACTTCCTTCCATATTAAACTTCTTTAATATCTTATCAAGGTATGTACTTTGCGATAGCCCAATTAGGCGCCTTGATCTATCTCTATAGATTTTAATGCCTAATATATATGAAGCTTCACCAAGGTCCTTCATCGAAAATTTGTTGTTTAGATAACTTTTAACACTATTTAAAAGATCCATATCATTTCCAATAAATAATATGCCATCCACATATAATATCAGAAATGCCACATTGCTCCCACTCACTTTCTTGTAAATACAAGCCTCTCCATAAGTTTGGACAAATCCAAACTCTTTGATCACCTCATCAAAGCGGAGATTCCAACTCCGGGATGCTTGCTTCAGTCCATAGATGGATCGCTGACGCTTGCATACCTTATCAGCATCCTTAGGATCGAAAAAAACCCTTAGGTTGTAGCATATACAACTCTTCTTCAATATTACCATTGAGGAACGCAGTTTTGACATCCATATACCATATTTCATAATCGAAATATGCAGCAATTGCTAACATAATCCTAACCGACTTTAGCATCGCTACGAGAGAGAATGTCTCATCATAGTCAACTCCTTGAATTTGTCGAAACCCCTTTGTGACAAGTCAAGATTTATAGATGGTCACATTACCATCAACATCAATTTTTCTTTTGAAAATCCATTTATTCTCAACGGCCTTTCGATCATGAGGTAACTCCACCAAGGTCCAAACCTGGTTTTCGTACATGGATTCCATCTCGGATTTCATGGCTTCTAGCCATTTGTTGGAATCCGGGCTCATCATCACTTCTTCATATGTCATAGGGTCATCCATTTCACCAATCATGAAATTCATAACAGGATTGCCATACAGTTCAGGAGCTGCACGTGTCCTACTTGACCTGCGAGGTTCGGTAGTATCCTCTTTCGGAGGTTCATGATCATTATCATTAGCTCTCTCTTCATCAGGTGAAGTCAACTCCGAAACAACTTCCGGTGCTACGCCACTCGCCATTTCATGAAGAGAAGGTTCAATATCCTCTCCGAGTTCTACCTTCCAACTACTCACACCTTTCGCGAGAAACTCCTTCTCAAGAAAGGATCCATTCTTGGCAACAAAAACCTTGCCCTCGGATCTGTGATAGAAGGTATACCCAATCGTTTCCTTAGGGTATCCTATGAAGACGCATTTTTCCGCTTTGGGTTCGAGTTTATCCGGCTGAAGTTTCTTCACATAAACATCGCATCCCCAAATTTTATGAAATGACAGCTTAGGTTTGTTTCCAAACCATAATTCATATGGTGTCGTTTCAACGGATTTAGATGGTGCCCGATTTAAAGTGAATGCAGCGGTTTCCAGTGCATAACCCCAAAATGACAGTGGTTAGTTAGTCAGAGATATCATAGATCGAACCATATCCAATAAAGTACAATTATGATGTTCAGACACACCATTACGTTGTGGTGTTCCGGCAGGCATGAGTTGTGAAACTATTCCACAGTTTTTCATAAGTGTGCTAAACTCGTAACTAAGATACTCTCCTCCACGGTCGGACCGCAGAAATTTGATCTTTTTGTTACGATGATTTTCCAGTTCATTCTGAAATTCCTTGAACTTTTCAAAGGTTTCAGACTTATGTTTCATCAAATAGATATACCCTTATCTAATCAAATCATCTGTGAAAGTAACAAAATAACGATATCCACCTCGCGCCGACACACTCATTGGTCCACACACATCAGTCTGTATGATTTCTAATAAATCTGTCGCCCGTTCCATTGAATCGGAAAACGGCGTTCTAGTCATCTTGCCCATAAGGCATGGCTCACATGTATCAAATGATTCAAAATCAAGTGATTCCAAAAGTCCATCAGAATGGAGTTTTTCTTCATGCGTTTAACGCCAATATGACCTAGACGGCAGTGCCACATATATGCAGATATATCATTATCAAGTTTAATCCTTTTAGCATCAACATTATGAATATGTGTAATACTACTATCGAGATCCAACAGAAATAAACCATTCACCACAGGTGCATGACCATAAAAGATATTATTCATATAAATCAAACAACCATTGTTTTCAGATTTAAAGGAATAACCACTTCGCATCAAACATGATCCGGATACAATGTTCATGCTCAGTGCAGGTACCAAACAACAATTATTTAGATTTATCACTAATCCCAATGGCATATGGAGAGGCAGCGTTCTAAGGGCGATCACATCAACTCTTGATCCATTGCCGACCCGCATCGTGACCTCATCCCTTACTAGCTGTCGCTTGTTCCGTAGCCCCTGGATCAAGTTACATATGTTAGCAACTGATCCCGTATCAAATACCCAGGTGCTACTGTGAGTACTAGTCAAGTACACATCAATAACATGTATATCACATATACCTTTGTTTGCCTTGCCGGCCTTCTTGTCCGCGAAATACTTGGGGCAGTTGCACTTCCAATGGCCAGTCCCCTTGCAATAGTAGCACTCGATATCGGACTTAGGGCCAGCTCGTGATTTCTTTTCAGGTGCGGCAACAGATTTGCCGCCTTTCTTTCCCTTCTGCTTGCCTGTCTTGTCCTTCTTGAAACCGGTGGTCTTATTGATCATCAACACTTGATGTTCTTTCCTAATCTCCACTTCTGCGGTCTTAAGCATTGACAGAAGCTCGGGAAAAGACTTCTTCATGCCCTATATGTTATAGTTCATCACGAAGCTCTTGTAGCTAGGTGGCAGAGATTGGAGAAAACGATGTATTCCTAAGTCAATGGGAATCGTTATTTCCAAGGACACAAGCTTATCGGCGTACCCAGACATTTTGAGTACATGCTCACTAACGGAGTTGTTCTCCTCCATCATGTAGCTAAAGAACTTTTCAGGAGCATTATAACTCTCTATGGCAGCATGGGTATCGAAAATCATTTTCAATTCTCCCATGGTATCAAAGGCATTGCCATTTTCGAAACGCTTTCGAAGTTCTAGCTCTAGCCCATACAGTATGCCGCAATGAACTAAGTTGTGGTCCTCCTAACGAGTTATGTAGACATTCTTTCCCTCGTCAGGGACATCAGGAGCTGGTGGGGGGCCTAGCCGCGCCTCTAGCACATATTGCTTTTGTGCAGCAGTGAGGAGAATCCTCAAATTCATAGCCCAGTTGGTGAAGTTTCTACCATTCACAACAAGTTTCTCTTTCTCCATGAACACATTGAAATTAAAAGCAAGTGGTGCCATCTACAACAGAATTTCACTACTAGAGAAGGTTTATGGATAGATTTATTATTAGTAGAGCATTTTTTTGAATATGCTCCACTCATAATTATTAGTGGCGCATTTAAAAATATGCTTCACTGGTATTTTGTTTAACCAATGGTGCACATTGCAAATAATGCGCCACTGATAATGTGGGCCCGACACCCTGGAGGGATGTGGACCAAATATCAATGGCGCATATGTATGTTCTTATCACTGGCGTACATGCAATATGCGCGATTGATATTCTTCTCACCAGTGGCGCATCCTTGGCTACATGCGCCATTGATAAATATGTGGGCTCCACCTAGACCCCACCACTCTAAAAGGTGGCAGGAATATCAATGGCGTATATTGGAGATGCGCTACTGATATTTTTTACCAATGGCGCATATTGCAAAAAATGCGGCACTGATAATTTGTGGTGAGCTCAAGTATGACTCGAAACATATTTATAAATGTTTTGTTTTAAACAAAATAAAATGAATAAATATTAAAAACCTATTTTATAAAAGTTTTACCGGGGGAGGCAGTCCAGCCCGTAGGCCAGACCACCTACCACCCCGGTAGACCACCACACCTAGATTAACACACGACGCACAACACACACGGTATGCACGCACGCGTACACGCTACTCTATCACGTACATCGCCTGCTCTCTCTCTAGATCCTACCAGTCTCTCCCCAATTCCTCTCTACAGCGCATGCGCCGCCACCGTCGACCCTAGAGCCCCGATCCCTGACGCCGGCCGCTCCCCTCCCTAGCCCACCACCGGCCGCTCCTCCCCTCCACCGGACCTCTTCCCATTTTCCACTAGTGCACCCTGAACGACCAGATTGCCGCTGTCGCGCTCTCTCTCCACGACATCGCCACAGCTCCGGCGTTCCAGGTTCGCCGTCGGCCGGGCCGCCTGACCCTCGCCATCATCCGGCGCCGCTTTGGCTTCGCCAGCCCCGGGTCGATTCCTTACCCACCGCTCCTCCAATCAAGCTCCTAACCGCGTCGCCATCAAACCCTAGGGGGTCACAGGCCGGTCTGCGTCATGGGGATCTCCCTGCTCTGCCACTTCCCCGACGCCGCCTCGCAGGAGATGCATAGTATCAATGACCCCTTCCGTTCCCGCTGCGGAGGGCCCTAGCCACGGTCTCGCCCACACGCCCTGGTCCGGCCGGTGGTGGAGGCGCATGTGGAAGCTTCCTGGCCGTCGCCGGTCACCTCTTCCCGGCACAGTGGTAGTGGTGGACAACTAAAAGCGGTAGATTGACGCCGTCAATGGGGCGAAGCCTCCTAGTTCAGTACCTTCTCCTCTTCCTCCTCCAATGTCGTCTTCCATTGCTAGTTGATGCTGCTGCTTTTTTTTCACACACTTGCCCAGAATTGGAACTTGTTCACCGTGATGGTTGCATTCTTTTTTTGGTTGTTAAGGAAGCTTATTTTAGACTAGCTAAATAATATGCACTACACAAAACTCTTGTTTTTGATTGTGTTTGTATTTTAGCTGTCAGTATTGTAATTCCTTGGTTATGTTAATATCAATCAGAAACTTTGAAGGTGTCCTACTAAAAAATAAGAAAATAAATAATAGTACGCAATGCCCACTTGTTTCCTACACCAAATGAATCTTGGTAGTTTGCATCTGTTTTATCCAAGAGGTTATGTTTACAATGGTTCATATGTCCTACAGTATGTATATATATTCTCATCTTGATTATTCAGGATAGCGATTGTTTTTAATTTGTAATTTTTCTTCCACATTTGGGACAAGCTTTTGTGTGCATTGGGTTTAGCTCATTTATTCTCCATATATCTACTTCCAAAAGAAACGCACTGATACTAGAAAGTGCTTGCACACTGATAGGAAAGGGAAGTTCGCAGTTGCAGGCATAACTATTATTCTGCGAGGATCTCCAGTGGCATGTTTACAATTAACTAGCTCTACTGTTGATCCTGGCATACTTTTGGGCACATTATACTATCTAATATATGGCGGCTCATTTTTTAGTGAAATGATCTAGGTCGATTGTCAAACAAGTATGAATTCCATTGGACTCGGTGTCTTATGGTCAAGTAGGGACCTTTCTAGACTAAGAATGTTTCCTGCCAGTTTTTGATAACCTTCACATCTATCAGTATTATTGATAACCTTCACATCATTGTCAATCTCCTTATATTATTTCATTGCAGAACCGGACTGCATAATGTACCACGGTACAATCAACAATTGCTGTCCTCTTGATATCAAAGTGTTCTGGTGGAATGTCAATACCAACTCTCTTATGTACTTTCTAGCTCAAGATTTGGTAGCCATTAACATGATAATTAGAAAGATGGTACATGTATAACATGCAGTTCCATCCTGTTCAAAAGGAAACTCTTCATTTGTACTTAATTTGAGACATCTGACTGGTAGTTTATTCCTAGGTTTCATATTGGTCATCCATGTCGGCAGGTGGCATGGAAAATTTGACCTATCATATTCTGATTCTTAATTTTCTTAGTGCTCATCCATGTCATAAATTAGGCAGGCAGAATGGAAAAGATGGTCCATCATACTTAGATTTAGATTGTTATATACAATCCATCTCTTTCTTTAGTAATGAAGTAATTGGACAATCTGTGAAATGGCATAGGATGAATCAGAAACCATATGATAAATAAGTTAATCCAGACATGCAAATACAACTTGGGAGTATGAGGAAAATAGATTCAAATCATAGGAATGAAGTCGTGCTTGTTTTTTCTCTTAACTTATCTTAAATGGATTGCAACATTTTACCCAGACAGAGATGTATAGTTTACTCTGCTTTTGGTTACTGTTTTTGTTTTCTGTTCCACTATTACAAGTTGGAGCTAGATCTTCTGTTTACTGTTTTTGTTTCCTGGTCTGCTATTACAAGTTGGAGCTAAACAAAGGAAGTAACCTATGTACACTTCCTGTGTACCTTGTGTAACCCGTGAGAGCAGGCGGAAGCTAGGTGGAGGAACCACCTCCTAGGTGAAGAGAGGAAGAAGATGAAGACCTTGATCGCGCCCCCGGTCTTGCTCACGGTCATTGCAGTTGCACTCTACTTGATCATATAGTTTAGGGTTGGTGACCACTTCATTTGTGTATGTGAGATGATATCAACTTGTATCCTCCAACACTTGTGTAAATAATTCAGGCACATGTCACTATATCGGGTTCTAATTGATTTGATGACTATAATTGTGTTTGTAATATCTCTGTTTCGATAAACTATGTAGAATGCAACATTTGTACTACTTTCTACAACTATTTTTGTATAATACCTTGTGTAATACACTGTATACGTGTATAATATCCAGTATAATACCATAATACCAGTAACAATACCAGGGAAGAGCTGTATTGAGTTATGTTGTTGTAAATATCAGTGGCGCATCTGCTAATTTACTAGTGGCGCATTATGTCGAAATGCTCCACTAGTAAAACATCAATGGCGCATATTGAAGATGCTCCACTGGTTGTCTCATTATCAATGGCGCATATTTGATATGCGCCATTGATACTTAATTATCAGTGGCGCAACAGTAGTGGCACATTCCATATGCACCACTGATAGCAAAAAATATGCTCCACTGGTAAGCAATTCTCCACTAGTGTTTGTAATGTTCATTTAGACTAATTTTATGATAGATTGAGTTCAACTAATCCAAATTACTATTGATCTCCCACTAAAAAACGACATCCCTCGTGTCCTTTTGGTGATTACATGAACCAAATCCACTACACCAAGTACGATCATCACGTGAGTCGATGTATCTTCAAAGGCGAGCATCTATATGGGCATCATATCAACTATATGACTCATGCCTAACCTTTCGGTCCGTGTTCCGAGGCAATGTCTGTACATGCTAGGCTCGCCAAGTAAGAACCTTAGTATTCGGGTGTGTAAACTTGTCTTACACCCATTGTATGAAAGCGTAGAGTCGAGTACACCCGATCATCACGTGATGTCTCGAAACATGATCCATAGAACGGTGCATACTTAAGGAAGAACACATTTTATCTTGATATTTAAATGAGGGGTCATCTTACAATGCTACTAAAAGTGTCAAACTAGAAATATAAGATGCAAACATCTAATGTGTGAAGTGGGATGATATAGTCCATCCATTTGATCTCTATCATATGCATCGTGGTATGATCTTTATCATTCCTTTGTGTGTTAGGCCAAGGTCTATGGAACTTACACGTTGAGTGTGTTGTAAGAGTATCTATCATACATCTACTTACAACAATACCATATCAAGACACTAGCCCAACAACGATCTAAACTAGACGCTTCTAATTTATCCATTACAAGTTTTACGTGGCTTAGGGCTTTCAGAGATAGAACTGTTCTTACCTACGAACATGGAACCACAACGAGGATAACCAAGTTATTAGCAACTCGTTGTAAATCAGATATTGAATATAGTAGGAGAGATAGACACCCGCTAGCCACTTATGCAAAACTAGTTGCATGTCTGTCGTGGAACCGGTCTCATGTACGATGACATGTAAGGTTGGTCCGGGCCACTTCATCCCACTATGCCACCAATATCCAAAATACATGAAAGAAATAATAACATGATCGTCATCGCCCATATATAAACATATGTGTACTACCCGTGCAAAGCACCTACGCATAGATTAGGCTCTGATACCACTGTTGGGTTCGCAGCATAGAAAACAAAAAAATTCCTATGATGAGAACTATACGCCAAGATCTATCTACTAGATACAAGAAATGGGTGGATATACATCCATATAGAACTTACCCTCGAAGACAACAGAGTTTTGTTAACGAGTTGGAACTCGTGGATGATGTAGTTGTATTCTTGCCGATCTCAAGATCGTGTGGAAGTCCTAGCGCCGCAAATCAGCAGCGCATCCATCCTCACACACATGCTCAAGCCACCGGAAAACCTCCACCTCCTCACTCTAGCAAACCAGCGGAAGCAGCAACTCCTTCTAGACGCAAGGCCACCGGGAACATGTATCTCGCTAATCCGAGACCATGGGGGAATATATCTAGAGGGGGAGAGAGATCCTTCATGAGGAGGTGTGCTTTCTGAGGCAGGAGAGGAGGGACTTTTATAGGAGAGGGAGCGCTCCTCCCCTCCCATGGTCGGCGGCCAAGGGGGGTGCCCCCACCTCTTCCTCATTCATGTGGTGGAAGCTCCACTCACATCAATTTAGCCTCCACCCAAAGTTCCACTCACATGCATTACATTTCCACCAAATTTAATGCAACTGTCAACTAATAAAACTCTTTTATTTATTTTATTCAGAATTCTGTTAATTACTTTAATTAACAAACATTCACATAAAACCCCTTGTAACATTTCAATATCACATGCAGAACCAGTCTCTGCAATTTCACCCAAAACAATTCCGGTTTCCACCGTAATAATTCCTGCGCTTTGCAATTCTTCCGTCTGAAACATATGTGCTCCAAAATGGTGTTCGGCAACCCTTAAGTGTGTCACCCTACGGTTCGCAAATGATGCAGACATGATTGAGACCCCTCTCAGATCAATAAAGCGGGACCTAGAGATCCATACTGACTCCTTCACATTCAACGATGACTTCTGTGATCATGAGAACCTTTAATGCTAGTAACTTAATCCCTTTGTCTCATGATATAATACATGTTCGAGATTTGATCATCGGTATCCAAATACCTAGTTTAATCTCGTTACCGACATGCACTCTTTTCTTGTTCCCGTGATATAACATTCTAGTGATCACATCACTTGCTTGCAAGCTATCTTAATTTGATATCACCGAGAGGGCCCAGAGTATATCTATTCGTCATCGGGATTGACAAATTCCACTCTTGATCCATGAGCCTGAACATGACACCTTCATCGCACTGAACCCACCTTTATAGTCACCCTGTTACAGTGTGACGTTTGATGTTATCAAGATACTCTTCCGGTGTTAGCAATTAACATGATCTCATGGTCTAAGGACTAAGATTAATAGATTTTATAGCAATATAAACATAATGATGATCGTAATGCTATACTTCGGATGAATGTTCATCCCATCATTTCACAAATGTTGTGACCTCGTTATTAACAACATCCAATGTCCATGATCAGGAAACTTTGATCATCTTGTTAATCAACGAGCTAGTCTACAAGAGAGGCATAACTAGGAACCTTTTATTTGTTTATTAAACACACATGTATTGAAGTTTCCTATCAATAAAATTATAGCATGCAAAATAAACATCTATCATATACAAGCAATACATAATAACAACTTTATTATTGCCTCTCAGGGCATATTTCCTTCAGACACGGCACCCACGAAGCCCTCGCCACAGACGCTACTGTTATTGGCTCCGATGGGAGATGTGGTAGCATCCTCGGAGGCGTCTCTCACAGAGTGCCAACAGGCGGTTGATCTGCTTCATGGGCGCATTGCTGTCATGGATTCCACTCAGCAAGGGCTCGTCGCCCAGCTTGGGCTCATCTCAGAGGCAATTCAGGCTGGGTCGAAAGCTCAATCCGATGCGGCTCATCGACTTGCCTTGTTCAACGACAAGCTCTTCACCACCATCGAGTGCTTGGAGCGCCATTAAGCGCATTCCCCATCACCAGAAGGCGATGACACGAATCTGGAGGGGATCCAACCCACCAGTAAGGGCACACTTTAGGCGGCCACGGCTACATGGATGGGTGATGGTCCTGGAGCATCGACTTTGCATCTAACTTCAGGAGGCGGTAGCGCCACTAGGTGCATTGTAATTGGAGGCAAGGGTGGCGGTAGAACCGGGGGCGCGGGTGGTGGTGTCCTTCGAGCAGCGAGTAGTGGTATATTTGGTGATGCGGGCGGAGGGGGATTTGGAGGTGCTGGTGGCGGTAGACCTGCTTCTCATGATGATTCCTCTCTGAAACATAATCTGAAGATGTCTTTTCCTTGCTTTGATGGTGATAAACCACGCATATGGAAATACAGATATCTAGATTATTTTCGTTTGTTCAATGTTCATCCATCACTGTGGCTTGTCTTTGCTACTATTCACATGGATGGAAACGCTGCACTGTGGTTAAAGGCATATCGCCTACGACATGAGATCAATACTTGGCCTAAACTGGTGACAGCGGTCAATGAGAAATTTGGTGCAGATGAATACCGCAAACACCTAAAACAACTTCTCGCTCTGAAGAAAAAAGGTACAGTGCACGAGTACCAGTTGCAATTTGAAGCATTTTCCTATCAGGTATCCATTCAAAATCCACACTACGACGAATCATTCTTCATCTCTCAGTTCTTACATGGTCAGAAGAGTGAGATTCGCACAACGGTTGAGGCTCAGGTGCCTGAATCAGTGGAGCGTGCTATTTTGTTGGCACTTGTAAAAGAAGAAGTCCTAGATGAAGCTAAACCCTAGGCACAGAGACAGCCCACAGTTGCCAAGATGGATACAGGGGCACCTCGCCCTGATCTAGTTAAACCAGCACTGAAGCTGGAGGGTGGTGATTTTTGGCAAGACAGACAACTACGTGATTACAGAAGAGCTAATGGGCTCTGTTTTAAGTGTGTGGACAAGTTTGAGCCAACACACCAATGTTCCAAAAGGCAAGCAGCAGAAGTACATGTAACACAGATGGAACAGCAAGTGGAGATGCTTTCAGAGGAAGTTCTTAACATGATTGAGATATATGCAGGACCTGGCACAAGCAGAACAACTCGATCTATCTATTCATGCCTTGGATGGACCTGAAGGAACATAGACACTGAAATTGAGAGGTATGATTGGCAACCAGATCTTGGTCATCCTAGTGGACTCAGGCAGCAGTCACAGCTTTGTCAATGCAAATTTGGTGGACAAATTGAACTGTACAGGGCAACATACAACAACCATTCTAGTGAAGATAGCTGATGGGTCTTTTATGCAGTGTACTGAGATTGTTCTAGATCTTACTTGGTGGTGCCAAGGGGAAACATTCTTGACCAATATGAGAGTGCTAGAGTTGGGTGCCTATGATGCCATTCTTGTCATGGATTGGTTATCTCAACATAGCCCCATGGTTATAGATTGGGTAAATCATTGCCTCGCTTTCTCTCATAAAGGGAAGTTCATCAAGTTGACAGGGGTGGCAGCTCCGTCTACATCAATTATCAGAGAATTACCAATTGACCAATTGATTAAATGGTATAAGGGCAATGAAATCTAGGCCATGGCAATAGTACAAACAACTTCTAATAGTGCACCTACTCTCCTTCCACTATAAATTCAAACCGTGTTGGACAAGTTTTCATATGTGTTTGCCACACCAAAGGAACTACCACCTGAGCGTGAATATGATCATGCCATTTCTCTGAAACCAGAAGCCGCTCCTTTCAACTCTCCCCCTTATCGATATTCCCGGCACATAAATATGAGATCGAGAAACAAGTGAAGGATGTGTTAGAGGTGGGTATAATTGTGCCTAGTATGCCCCTTATGCATCCCTAGGGCTACTTGTCCAAAATAAGGATGGTTCGTGGCGATTTTGCATCGATTATCGCCGGCTCAATGAACTAACTGTCAAGAATACATTTCTGATGCCTGCCATTGATGAATTGCTGGATGGGTTCGAGGGAGCAACAATATTCTCCAAGTTAGATTTGCGTGCTAGCTATCACCAGATTTGCATGTTACCCGCGGATGAGCATAAGACAGCCTTCAACATGCATCATGGCCACTACCAATTTCAGGTAATGCCTTTCGACCGGTGCAATGCGCCAGCAACATTTCAGTGTGTGATGAATTTGGGACTCAACCCCTATCTGCGGAAGTCCATTCTCGTCTTTATGGATGACATTTTGGTGTACAGCTCATCAGTGCAGGAACATGTCAAGCATCTGACAAAGGTACTGGACCTTCTTTGCGCCAACAAGCTGTATGTCAAGGACAGCAAATGTTCGTTTTCTTGCTCCAGTATGGAGTATCTTGGTCATATTATTTCAGCGAATGATGTGTCAACAGATCCACGCAAAACAGAGGCTATGGTGAACTGGCCATAGCCTACCAATGTGAATGAATTACGAGATTTCCCTAGCGTGACAGGTTACTATCGCAAATTCGTGCGCAATTATGCAATTATTGCCAGACCACTGACTAACCTATTGAAGAAGAAAGAATTTATGTGGACAGAGCAAGCAACGGTCGCATTTGTAGCCTTGAAAGAAGCAATGATGTCCACACCAGTGCTATAACTGCCCAACTTTCAGAAGCAGTTTGTAGTGGAGACGGATGCTTGTGATTTGGGCATTGGTGATGTCCTCATGCAAGAGCAACACCCCATTGCTTTTCTCAGTAAACCTCTTGGCGCGGCCCATCGACAATTACCGATATATGACAAGGTGTTTCTTGCTTTGTTAATGGCGGTTGAACGGTGGCGTTTGTACTTGAAGTGGGTGAGTTTCTTATCAAGACTGACCATCGCAGTCTCTGCTTCCTTGATGAGCAACAGCTGCAATCGCCACTACAGAGCAAAGCAATGGCGCGACTGATGGGCCTTCAATTTCAGATCACCTACCGCAAAGGTGCCGAAAATCATGCAGCAGATTCTCTGTCTCGAGTTGGCCACCTCATGTTGATCCAAGCCTGCTCTACAATTCAGCCGACATGGATTTAGGATGTGGTGAATTCATAAACGACGGATCCTGATGCACAATGATGACTCACTGAATTGGCTCTATCTAGCCCAAATGAACAAGGCTATGCGCTTCAAGATGGGCTCATTCGATATCAAGGACAAATCTAGTTGGGTGCTAACTCCGCACTCTAGACCAAGCTGATCGCTGCTATTCATGCCAGTGCCATTGGAGGTCATTCAGGCGTTCAGGTAACCTATCAGCGCCTTCATCGATTGTTTGCTTGGCATGGCATGAAACAAGGGTTCGTTGATTTCGTGCGCCAATGTGATGTGTGCCAGCATGCGAAGCATTCGAACCAGCACCCTTAGGGTTTACTTCAACCTCTACCCATTCTAGAGGATGCGTGGCAAGATGTCACAGTTGATTTCATCGAAGGGCTGCCAATCTCGGAAGGGGCTAACACAATTATGGTCGTGGTCGATTGTCTAACCAAATATTCTCATTTTCTACCAATCAAGCACTGTTTCACCGCTCACATGGTTGCTCGTGTATTCGTGGATTCCATTGTGAAGCTTCATGGCATGCCCAGATCCATCGTCTCCGACCGTGATCGAATTTTCACCAGCAATTTCTGGCGCTTGCTATTTGCTAAATTGGTGACCAAGCTCAAGTATACGATTTCCTATCACCCTCAAACTAACAGTCAGACTGAATGAGTAAATCAAAGTTTAGAGATGTTCCTTCGTTGCAGCATTCATGAGAATCCCAAGTTATGGAAGAGCTGGCTTCCTATGGCAGAACTGTAGTAGAACTCTTCTTTCCACAGTTCTCTCTGTAGTTCACCATTCAAGGCACTCTATGGGTATGAGCCTAATTTTGGTGCTAGGCCCACGGATATTGCTGATCCACACTCACCCGTGTCCGAGGTGCTGTTGAACCGCACAGCTCAACTGGAATTGCTCAAGAAGAATTTGGCTGCAACACATAACCGTATGAAACTGAAAGTTGATCGCAAGCGTACCGAGAAAGAGTTTCAGCTAGGAGCTGCAACCTTACGTCCAAAGTTCTGTGGAAAATTGACCATATCGCAAGCTGGCGTACAATTATTTTGGGCCATATGAGATCACTGAAAGGGTGGGCAAGGTGGCTTACAGACTACAGTTACCTCCTGGCAGTCTCATTCATCTAGTGTTTCACATTTCGCAGCTCAAAGAATACCACGCTGACTACACTCCGGTGTTTGCTGACCTACCTCAAGTTCCTGCTCTGGATGCGGTCGAGACTGAACCTGAACGTGTAATGGACCGATGCATGGTCAAGAAAGGTAACGCCGCGGTGACTCAAGCTCTAATAAAATGGAAGAATATTCCACTCGAAACAGTAACCTGGGAAGATTGGGATGTGCTCATTGCTCGTTTTCCTGCCATGATTGTTTAGGGATAAGCAAGTTCTCTTCCGGGGGGTGTTGTCACGCTCGACGAACCCGTCATGCTGCATGACCCACCTTATCATTAGACAGGTACCGGAAAGAGTTGAGGGTGTGACAAGTGGGCCTGCGTGCCGAAAGGAAAGTGTGTGCGTGACCGTCTACTTAAACATATCACCTGTAACTGAAGGTGGCATGTTCTGAATAACTGAACCTGGCATGTTCTGAATGAAAGAAGAAACGTGAGAGAGCTCCTCTCCTCTGTCTCTCCTCCTCTTCAACTTTTACTTCTTCTCCACGACGAACATCGGAACATTCTCATGGCAATCATACCAGGCAGGGGGAACATACTCTTCTTTCCCGTTCGTGTTTCCTATATCGTTTTCCTAGGCTTTGACGCGTTCATATTCTTTCTAGGATTGAGTCAATCACTATTTCTTAATGTATATGTAGCCCTTGATATTCATAGCGCACAGACCAAACCACCAATAATTAGAAGATTGTTTTTCTCAAATCGTACTATGGGCTGCCTATTTTGAATCTTGATACAAACTGTGGTCAAGCAGTGAACCGTAATTTATTTAATCTTCCATCCTTCACTGGTCTGCTCCTATTAATTGTGGAAAACTGAAGTTAATTTCGAAATGTTCCCTTCAAATCGATGGTTTACTGGTGGAAATAATTATAGTATCCAATTGCAACTTCTTTAGAGCTCCGATTCTTGTGAGGGTCAAATTGTGGCAGGTAACAACAAAGCGGCATCTACATTCCTTTTAAACAGGTGTTACTGGAGTGTATTTCAAGATATTTACCGATGGACACATCCACCATGACCGCATTGTATCATAAGCTACCTTCAAACCATATGCATATGTAGCTATTTTCCACTAATATGTAGCAGATGTTACATATCAGACTGTCGGGATCTTACAAACTCTATGATCTTACAAGTCCACCAGGCATTTTTCTAACACATATACAAACTCTATGATCTTACAAGTCCCCCTTTTATTTCACACTGCCGGGATCCATAAGCAAAAGAATCATGACATCAACGGGGTATAAAGTACCCGTGCAATGTTGAAAGCGTTCCCCATGATACATGGTTCTGCTAACTTCAACTTATAAAGCGCAAGCATATACGCAACAAAGATGGACATAATGGTTCAAGATTATTAAGTGCAAGAAAGTAAAGTGTGCCATCAAGTTCGTGAGAGCTTTACTAACTAACTTTCTCATAACAAGCAAACATTTTATTCGGAAGTAAACAAGGCATATTGAATATGCATGGAATAGCAAATGATGCTAGTAGGTAGGTATGATGGACACTTTGGCAATATTGGTTTTAGGGAATTGGAAACATGAGTAAAACTTATACTCAGTGCAAGTGAAGGCTAGCAATAGTAAGGGAGCAACAAACGAATGCTTGCAACAAAACAGGACTAATCATGGCATGAAAGTGATTCAAGACCCCTGAGGCAAAATAATTCATCAAGGCTTAACTAATTAAGTCAATTCAAGTGAAACACTCTGAGGAGGATACAACAATGTTATACCAAGTTATGAATAGAGCAATGCAAGCAAACAATCATATGACATGCTACAAATTATTAGCGAGTTGGAGCTAATCATAAGAAAGCAAGAACTACTAAGCATCCATAAATAACATACACCCTACATGAACAGACTAAGCATGCCCACAATGATGAGTATATGTACAAAAATGAAAACAAATAGAGTTCATTACCAGCCTCTTACCACACCTCAAGTTGTCATTAATCCTCATTATTGCTCTTCACTTGTGTGGCTTGAATAATAACATGAAACGGAATTCCACTGAGGACTGTTGAACCGTGCAACAAACTCACAAACCAAAGAAGAACAACAAATATTTTTGGTATTTTCAATTTTTAAAACAAGAACCAAAAAGGAAGAACAAGCAAAGCAAAATCTTTTTTGGGTTTTTTGAATAGTTTAAACAAGGAAAAAAGGGAAAAGCAAACCAAGGCAAAAAGAAGAAGAAGCAAACAAACAGAAACAACAGAAATATTTTTGGTCTTTTGTGTTTCAGGAAGCAAAGACAAAGAGATAACAAAAACTAAAAAGAGAACTAAACATGAATTTACAAAGAACCCCGATGCAAAATGATATGGAGATGAGTGCGATATCGGTGTACCTCCCCCCAAGCTTAGGCTTTTGGCCTAAGTGGGTATCAATCCCAAGCTGGCTAGGATGGAGCGCCTCCGTAGTACGGTGAGGAGGTACCCTCGTCCTGGTGCGAGCTCGAGGATGCCCCACCATAGTGCGCAGAGTAATCATAGGAGGGCACATCCTCATGATGCTGCCTATGGAAACCCAGCAAGCAGAGCTTCTCGTCCACCTCCTCCTTGGAGCGTGACCACGACCTCCTGTGAACACTGAACAAAGTAGATTGCGTCAAAGGAATCTCCCTTTCATCCCTGTTAGTAAACAACATCATGTATACTAGATTGTCCATATCAGAGTTAGCAGTGACGAAGTGATGTGTTTTCATGGCAGCAAGGTCAAGTCTTTGTTGTGCCAATATAGTATCATTTGGATCCACCGAAAGCTCTAATGCATTGACCATTTGTGAAGCGATGATGCCCCCATAAATAGGTCCCCTAGCAGCTAGGCGGCGAGCAATAAGTGAGCCAAGATTGTACCGAGTATCATTGTTAAGCGCATCAACGAGGAAGGCTAAATGATAATTGGAAATATTACTCGTATTCTCCCTACCAAGAATGCTAGTAGAAAGATAATAGGAAAAGTATCTATGAGCTGGGAGTTGGATGTTTCTTATCTTCCCGCATTGAGCTATGCGGTCATCGTCATTGGTCACCCCTCGATAGAGCTCCAGCAAATCAGCGGGTCGCCCTTGAATCTTCTTCACGGTCCCTGCCATGCCTATACCTATAATGCTGCAAAATCTTTCCAATGGCATGGTAAAAGGCAGATTATAAATTCTGAAAGAGATAGTTGACTGATAGGGGGTGTTAGTGAAAACAAAACTCTCAACAAAAGTTTTGGTGAGCATAGTGTATTGCTCACTCTCATCTTGCATATATGAGGTCAAGCCAATGCTCTGAATCAATAGTAAGAAATCATCAAGAATCCTTGCAGCTTGTAAGAAGGTAAAACAAGGAAAGGTAGATGGGTGAGCATCCCCATCATCTCCCTCATTACCAATGCGAGGTGCAATGAGATCTTCGTTGTATGATGGCCTAAACTGAGAGGCTGATCTTGAGGGCCTTGACCTCCTAGGTGTGTCCCTCTCAAATATTTCTCCAAAGGTATGGTTGTTCATCTTTGATATTCTGAAATTTAAACATCTATTAAACAAGTGATTGCAAAGTGAATATATAATGAAGGGAACTACTCACAGGGACTTGTAGAGGCCTAAACATGCATCAAAACTATATCTCTAAGCATTGAATAAGCTTACAAGCTCTCATAACCTGTCACCTACAGCAGCAAAATACTCAAGATATAAACCACTAAACACAAATCTACTTGGACAAGCGGAGGAGTCACATACCAGAGAACAAATGCTCCAAATTTCAGCAGCAAAGATGGGCTGAGCAAGGAGATTAAAAAATCGAGGGCAAGAACAGCAAGAACGCGATTTCGAGCAATGAACTGGTGTTTTCTCGGGAGAGAGCAGAAAGTGGGAGGTGAGAGAGTGAGTGGAGGGCCACGGGTGGCCCACACCATGGTCAGGCGCGCCCCTGGGCTGGCCGCGCCACCAGGTGGTGTGCTTGCCTGGTGGGCACCCCTGGTACCTTCTAGGCACTCCTCTGCCCCTTTTTCACTTGAAATTTTAATATGAATTTTCCGAAATTTTCGAGACACTTTATTTTTGAGCAATTTTCAGGTATAAAAGAATGATTTTCTCACAGAACGATTTTTATTTTGGAATGATGCAATGACAAAACAAGGCTAAAACATCAGAAGTTCTAAGACACTCTAACAAGCAAGCAACTAACAACAGAAAAGTAAACTAAATGAAAGAAAAAACTAAAATGGATAGAATAGAAATAAGCGGAGATAATCATGGTGAAAACATTGTTTTGTTCAATCAAATCCTTTTGCTAACAAGGTTGATCAGGTCTTGTTAGCAAAACAATTTTATATGAAACAAAACTTTGTATTCCACTAATGATTATGTTACCTCAACCTTGATAGCAGTGGTCCCAATCATAATAGTTTCAAATTTTTCTCTCGGTATGGGACAATATATTTCTCCAACTTTAATGCCCTCAGCACGTTCAATTGAATTTAAACCATAAGTCCTATCAATCTTCTTGGGGAAATAGACAGTATGCTCCTTTTCATTAACATTAAAGGTCACCTTTCCTTGATTACAATTAATAACAGCTCCTGCAGTATTAAGAAAAGGTCTCCAAGAATAATGGACATATTATCATCTTTGGGCATTTCAAGCACAACAAAATCAGTTAATATCAAGCAATTATGAGCCACTTGAACAGGTACATCCTCACATATACCAACATGAATAGTTGTAGATTTATCAGCCATTTGCAAAGATATATTAGTTGGTATCTGTTTTTCTAGTTGAAGTCTCTTATAGAGAGAAAAAGGCATGACACTAACTCCTGCTCCCAAATCACACAAAGCAGTTCTAACATAACTATTTTTAATAGAGCAAGGAATAATTGGAATCCCTAGGTCTCCAAGTTTCTTTGGAACCTTACCATTAAAGGAATAATTAGCAAGCAAAGTAGAAATTTCTTCATTAGGGATCTTCCTTTTATTCGAGACAATATCCTTCATATACTTTGAATAAGGAGGCAATTTAATAGCATCAGTCAAAGGAATTTGCAAGAATAAATGTTTCATCCACTCACAAAACTTATTATAGTGTTCATCTTCCTTTGACTTGTGTTTCTTATGAGGGAAAGGCATAGGTTTTTGGACCCAAGGCTCTCTTTCACTACCATGTTTCTTAGCAACAAAATCTTCTTTAGTCTATTTAGTATTCTTAGTGTGCTTTTCAGGTTCTTCTTCAACTTTGTCTTTATCAGGAGCATCATTTTCCTCATTACCACTTTTAGTTTCCGCATCAGAGACAGGTATACTATTAGGATCTTTAGCAGGTTCAGAAGTTTCTTCAATAGTTTTATGTTTCTTTTTTCTTTTCTTACGAGTAGTACCACTATTTTCAGCTTGTTTAGAATCCTGCTCAATTCTTTTGGGATGCCCCTCAGGATATAGAGGATCCTGGGTAGCAGCACCACTTCTAGTTCTAATTTCATAAGCATGTTTTTCCTTGGCAGCATTAACTAGCAAGTCTTTTTGCACTTTAATAAGCTGATCAATTTGAGTTTGAACCATTTGAAAATGTTTAACAAGCATTTTAACATCATTAGAGGTTATTTCCACAATATCTTGTAACTCAACGATAGCTCTAGAGTTTTCTATTAGATGATTTTGCACCCTTTTATTAAAATTATCTTGCTTAACAATAAAAATATCGAATTCTTCTAAGCATTGATTAGGAGGTTTAAGGTAAGGGATATCACCTTCATCAAAGTGTTGGAGAGAGTGTACCTCAATAGTGGATTAATGGGGAATTGGCTTACATAATTCTTCTATAGGAGGTAAATTCTTGACATCTGCAGCTTTAATTACCTTCTCCTTAAGACATTTCTTAGCTTCGTTCATCACTTCATCATTCAATTCAATAACTCCCCTCTTCTTAGATGATGGTATATGCGCTGGTATAGCTGGTTCAGGCATAATTGTTTTAGGTATAGCTGACTCAGGAGGAGTCCAATCTTCGTAATTCTTGCTTATTTTAGCCATTAATTCCCCAACTTCCCTGGGAGTCCTATTCCTGAAAACACAATCAGCACAACTATCCAGGTATGTCCTAGATTCTTCAGTTAGTCCATTATAAAATATATCAAGAAGCTCATTCTTAGGCAATAGACATACAGCCTATGCATGAATTAAAGCACAAATCCTTGCCCATGATTCAGGCAATATCTCTTTTTATCCCTATTTAAAATCGAAAAGTTCTTGCAAAATAGCATGTCAAGCACTAGGAGGAAAATATTTCTGTAGGAAAGTACTAATCAAGCAATCAGGGCTATCAATAGATCTAGGTGGTAAATTATTAAACCAAGTTTTAGCTTCTCTTTTCAGTGAGAAAGGGAAAATTTTAGCAACAAAGTAGGTGCGCATCTTAATATCATTAGAAAACATGCCACTCATGGTAGAAAGCTCGGTCATATGTGCTACCGCACTTTCATTCTTATTCCCACAAAAAGGTTCTTTCTCAACAATAGCTATATAGGATAGATCAAGAGATAAATCATAATCTTTATCTTTAATGTTTATGGGAGATGCAACAAACTTAGTATTAGGAGATAATTTGGGTTTAATAGTACGCCTCTTAAGGAGACTGTTAGCATCACTCGTATCATGGGTGTTTTTACATTCTTTAATAAATGCATCGATCATCTCAATATAACCGTCTTCAATATCATAGCTCTCTCTAGACTCAGGTGAACTAACAAGTGTAGTAGTGTCTTCATTAGGAGTTTCAGTATTTCCAGCGATAGTTCTTGCAATCATACATCTAGGAAAGGACCTAATGAACCACTCTTATCAAGCACAGTAGAAGCAGCATCATAAGTATCAGAAGTAGCAGATTCAGCAGTAGTAGCAGTGTGTGTAGCATGTGTATGTCGTGGTGTAAGGAACTTACTAATAACAGATGGTGAATCAAGAGCAACAGAGGTGTTTAGAACCGTACCTCTTCTTGTAGTGGATGGTAAAATAGGAACCTTGCCATCACAAAACTTACCCATGATGGATGGATGGCAGCGAACAATAATGATTCCAAGTGGACTTGATAAATAAAGCTATGCTCCCCGGCAACGGTGCCAGAAAATAGTCTTGATGACCCACAAGTATAGGGGGTGTATCGTAGTATTATCGAGGGAAATGAAACCCAATTTATTGATTCAACACAAGGGGAGCCAAAGAATATTTATAAGCCTTAACAACTGAGTTGTCAATTCAGCTGCACCTAGAAACAATCTTGCTCACAATAGTTTATTAGTAGCAACAGTCTTGTAGTAGGAATAGTAAAGTAATAACAGTAGTAAAGTCAAAGACAATAGTAAAAATTGCAGTAAACAGTAGGATTGAAGCGCGGTAGGCACAGGGATGGATGGACGGGCGTTGCATGGACAAGACAATTCACATGGCAATCAGAACATAGGGCAATTGCAGATAAATTAGATAAGGCATCCAAGTACTAGATAATCATAGGCATGTGTTCCATATATAGTCATACGTGCTCGCAATGAGAACTTGCACAACATCTTTTGTCCTGCCAGCCCGTTTGCAGCGGGACCTCAAGGGAACTACTGGCAATTAAGGTGCTCCTTTTAATAGAGCACCAGAGCAAAGCATTAACACTCCATGAACACATGTGATCCTCACATCAAAGCCATTCCCTCTAGTTATCCCGATTTCTGTCACTTCGGGGCCATTGGTTCCGGACAATAACGTGTGTATACAACTTGCAGATAAGACCAAAAACAATACTATCATAATGAATCAATAACATGTTTAGATCTGAAATCATGGCCCTCGGGCCCTAGTGACAAGCATTAAGCATAACAAGTCGCAACAAAGTCAAAAAGCACTAATAGTGGATACTAGGCACCAAGCCCTAACAATCCGATGCCAATATATGAATGATCTCATCCAATCCCTACCATCCCCATAGCCTACAGCTGGGAATTACTCACTCATAGATGGGGAAAACATGGATGGTCGATGGAGAAGCGATGGTGATGATGATGGCGATGATCTCCTCCAATTCCCCGTCCCGGCAGGGTGCCAGAATGGAGTTTCTGGTTCCGAATCACGGAGTCTGGTGGTGGCGGCGCAACGGAACTCTTTCTGGAAAAACGTCCAACCCCCTGAGTTTTTAGGTCAGAATGCAACTTATAGGTGAAGGGGGAGACCGAGGGGGTGCCTGGGGCGGCCAGATCACCCCCTGGCACGGCTAGGCCTGACCCATGCGGCCAGGTGGTGTGGCCAGGCCCCGGCCCCACTCCGTCTCATATTCTGGCTCCATGAGTCTTCTGGTGAAATAGGATTTTTGGCATATTTTCCGGGATTTTTCCTAATAGTTGATTTTCTACACAAAAACTAGACACCAAGGTAATTCTGATGAAAACAGCGTCAGTCCGTGTTAGTTGCATGCAAATCACACAAGTTTTGAGGAGAAACAATAGCAAAAGTGTTTGGGAAAGTAGATACGTTTTGGACGTATCATCGTGCCACGACCCGGAGCAGCCCATATCTTCTTCCCGACGACGAACCGCCTCCGCCTGTGCCCGTGGAGGAGCATGTCGTGCCACCGCCCGCGCCGCCACCCACCGAGGAGAGCCAGCCGCGCCACCGCTCGCATTGCCCGTGGTGGAGCTCGCCGCCGCCGCGCCCTCCACCGCCCTTGCTGGTGAGAGTTAGGGATTAGTTTTAATTATTTAGTTAGTGTTAGGGATTTAATTAGTTAATTAGGGTTAGTGTTAGAGACTTAGTTATGGTTAGTGTTAGGGATTTAGTTAGGGTTAGTGTTAGAGATTTAGTTAGGGTTAGTGTTAGGGATTTAGTTAGGTTCAGTGTTATTAGGGATTTAGTTAAAGTACTTAGTTAGTGTTAGTGATTTAGTTAGGATTAGTGTTAGGTATTTAGTTAGAATACTTAGTTACTTAGGGATTTAGTTAGAATTTATACTTAGTTAGTGTTATTAGGGCAATACAAACCGGGGATAAAGGTCTGGGGTTATAAATACCCCCACCTCCACCCCGGGTCGATCCACGACTCAGAGCAGCCCAACCTTCCCGACGCCGCCGTAGAGCTTGTCGTGCCGTCCCGCTGCGTCGCACGTGCCGCCGTGCCCGTCCCGGCCCCAGCCGTCCCACCGCGCCGGGTTAATTAGGGATTAGGGATTAGTTAGGTCAATTAGTTAGTTTATTAGGGATTAGGGTTTATTAGGGATTAGGGTTAGTTAGAATACTTAGTTAATTAGGTTTAGTTTAGTTAGTGTTAGGTTTAGGGTTAGTGTTATTAGGGAATACTTAGTGATTTAGTTACTGTTTATGTTTTATGATTGTTTATTGCTATTATTTAGTTATGTTGCGTCCTCCTCGTCCGAGCCTACTGGACTCCGTCGGTTCTGGAGATGTCCGAGCCTGGGCTCCACCGGGTTGGCACTAGGAGGTGCTACCTGTCAGGACTCGTACCTTGGTGAGGAATCCGGGTATCATCGTCGACCTTGAGCTTCTTTGGTGGCGTCCACGAGGTCTAGGAGCGGTGCAGAGGGAGCCGACCCTTGAGGAGGTGGTACATTGTCGCATCAGAGAGGAGGATGAGCACGTACGACGATATATGTATCTTTTGGAGACTAGGTCCTCCAATATCTGGCAAGTTCATGGATCTCATCCAAGCTATTCTCTGGTGATGGTTCCTCTTCTCTGGGTGCAGAGCTACCGTGGCACAGAACGCAACAGCCGAGTTCGCTAGTTTGATTATTATTGTACTTTATATTATGAGCGATATATGAGCGAGATGTATTAATAATGTACTTTATCTTAATGCAAAATTGTTTCATTATTAGTACGTAATATTATTTATGTATCCGAGTTGTCGCAATTGTAATATTCTTTTACTTAATGCAATATTATTTTTCTGTATTAGTTAAGCTATGGGCGGTAGACAAAATGAAGATGATATTCTCAACATGATAGATGAGGGTACTGGGGGTTCTTATTACGACGGCTATAAGTATCTTAATTTGTCTAGATGAGACGAGGGTGGAGACGATAGTGGAGACGATGGTGGTGACCATGGTGAAGACACCATAATAATAACAAATTCTGTCGAGGTATATAAAGCCTCTACCAATCGATCACTAGTATAGATGCACTAATTGATTCGTATATATGTACTGACGAATGTTTCTTCTCTTAGACCTCCGCATCTGGCCAATCTTCTACAAGGACAAGAGGCCCGGGCGCAAAAGTTGCCCACTGATGTCCGTTTCAGCGTTGACTTAGTCTCTGTACTGGGTCAACCGTTGGAGCCCAAAGAATCTGTGAATGCATTTATACATCAATGTGGAGTGATTGTTAGAGACATCTTCCTGATCACCACACGAGAGTGGAATAAGCCAGGAAAGAAAAGGGATCCAGCTGGGGCTAGTTTTGTAGATGACAGAGCGAGAGATGCGATGTGGAATTCTCTCATGACACATTTCACCCTACCAGTCTTGGAGACTGATGAGGTCACAAAACAAATGATGAGGAAAATCAAGCAGTTTGCTCTTAAGAAGATGGACGAACTATTCAAGGAATGGAAGAAAAGATTGTACCACAACTATGTATTGAAGAAAAAACTCCTCCATTCACTAGCCCACTAGAGAAGCAGCAGGATAACTGGGCCGTATTTGTGGAATACAAGACCTCGGCAGCAGCTGTGGCAATGTCAGAAAAGAATAAGATAAATGCAGCCAAAAAGAAATATCACCATCATATGGGCACAGGTGGCTACAAGACTGCCATGCCTAAGTGGGATAAAGCCGAGGCCAACCTGGCGGCTAAAGGGGTCACTCTAGCTATGTCTGGTTGGCCCTTAAGGTCAAGAAATTGGTTACTCGGGCATGGGGCATCGTATGACCCAGAAACAGGCGAGATTGTTGCAGCCAAAGAAGTTGTTGCACCCAAAGATGATCTTATTAAAGTGATAAAAGAGGTTGAAGAGGGAAAGTTTGTTCCCAACAGAGAGAACGATGAGCTGACAAAGGCTCTCGGGAATCCTGAAAATGCTGGACAAACAAGAGGGTTCGGACTTTCTTGTCCATGGGCTATTGGGTTTCCCGAGGACCTTGACACGTACAGAAGCCGATCAAGAAAAACAAAGCGGTAAAAAGAGGAGGATGCGGAGCGGTTCGCGAGGTTTGAAGCCATGTTGCAGGAGCATCGGCAGGAGCTTAATGAACTTAAAGGACTCCGACAACAAGATCCTGCACTAGACAGTACGGTCGGCCCATCGCAACAGAAAAGCAGTGTGGCTTCCATGGAGGGCCACGGTAATGATGCAACGATGGGTGTGTACCCCGTGGATGCAATTAAGGAGAAGACTAGTTGGGAGCTGCATGTTGAACTGAAGAACATATCCATGAAGGTGGCGGTCGGCTTTGTTTTACCTTCTGCACCGGGAGCGACCTACCATTGCAATCTGATTCTAGATGGCTATGCTCGTGTTAGTGTGGATGAAGTTCAACTGATGTGTCAGTCACTACATCTTGACATCCCTGGAGGTGAAGGGGAGACGACACTGGGAGAAGTCATGACTGGCTTCATTCTTTGGAAAAAAGAAAACATCAAGTTTCCAGGCTCGGCACCAAGGCCACCTTCTCCAGCGAGAAACAATCCATCACCTCCAAGGCCACCGTCTCCTCCTAGTAAAAGTCCACCTCCAAGTCCACCTACAAGGGCACCGTCTCCTCCCAGTAAAAGTCCACTACCTCCAAGTACAATCCATGACCTCAACATGAGTCCATCTCAATCTACGCAGCCGCCTCCACCCACTAAGGTCCAAAAGTGGAAGAGTAGCACCACTCCGTCGAGCAATAATCGACGCCAAAAGCGACAGTTGTCGCCCCTCCCAAGAATATTGCCGGTTCCTCCCAAGAGGGCTTACGACCTGACCGATGAGGAGACTGATGCATTCATATGGGCCGAAGTGGATGCTCATTTTAAAAAGAAACAACCTTAGCCAGAGGTCCAAATAAAACCGGAAACCAAGGAGCACTTTAGGAAATTACTGACACAACCATCCTAAGCTCAGTTAAATGCGCCAGATGAATATACAAGATGTCTTCATAAGACACTGAAATAGAAGAGATCAAGTGGTAGAGGAAGCATCACAAAAGAGGTTCCCCAACAGGGGGAACAAGCAAAACAATCGAGTGGTAGTGGAAGCATCAGACCGGACGTCCCCCAGCTGGGGAAACAAGCAAAACAATCAAGTGGTAGCCGAAGAACCAAAAGAGACATTCCCCAACTGGGGAAACAAGCAAATCAATCGCTCCCCCTGCTCCAGGTGCACATACCTGAACCTCAACTATATGAGGGAGAACCTATGGATCCAGAAACGGCTAAGATATTGGCCGAGCAATGTAATATGTCTATTCATGACATTATTCACGGCGCTCATATGCTCAAGGCTAAGGTAGCACCCAAATTTGTTCACGGGGAGCCTCTGGTCAGTTCTGAGAGGCTTCGGGATATGCCAACAAAAATGCGACGATTACATGAATGGTACATGAAAGTATCAAAGGAAGAGCGATATTGGCTCATAGTGAAAGTTCGAAAAGAGCATTACTCGCTGAAGACGAGGTCCCTATTGAATTTACAGAATTATTTTAGTTATTCAATCTAAAGGAACTCGACAAATCTATCCTCAGTTGCTATTGTCTGTAAGTGATTACTTTAATTATGTAATTAAGTCTCTAACTCAGCTTGTGCAATTCATTGCCGGTAAGTATACTCACTATATTCTTTTGTACGCTGTATATAATGATGTAGATCGAAGATTCTCGAATGTAAAAGAAAGCTTATCAATGGATTGGGGTTCATTGACCCACATCGAGTTAATGGAGCTGTGCTAAAGGATAAGCCACTAGAGACCGAGCAAAACTTGCTCCGGTTTCTCACGAACCAGCATTTCTATAATGAAATACTATTTCCTTACCACGACGGCAAGTGAGTTCTTGTACACATTAACTTTTGCTTACTCGATGTTCGGTGTAAATGATGAGTTACTGACGTATGTAAACCTTGCGTAGGTACCACTGGATTCTTCCAAGCATTTCATTTGACTTGGGAAGAGTTCACATCATGGACTCATTAAACAAAGACATTGAAGACTACCGCAGCATTATCGATATGCTCCAGAGGTAATTTCAACCATTATCGCACTATATCGTTTTCTTTCGTTCATTTTCTGGGATATCAAGTAGTTATTAACTCATACATTCATTTTCTTTGTCGGGTAGGGTTTGGACACGGTTCAAGAACAAGGTCTGCGGTCAATGGCGTGAGGACCTATTTTTTAAATTGGTCTCAGTAAGTAGTACGCGCTAAGTCCACACATCTATTTAATTTTAGTTTATGTGCATTTATCATGCTAGAGTTATTATTTGATTGAATTCTATTCTTGTAAAGTGCGCGAGGCATCCACACGGGACTAATCTATGTGGATTCTACGTGTGCGAGTTCATTCGCATCACTACTGAGAAGCCCTTGCAAACTGTTCGAGTAAGTAAACAATATATTCACCCTTTATTTTTATTACAAAAAGTTGTGTTGAGTCTAATTCATATGATCTCCTTCTTTATAGTTGGACGCGATGCGGGACAAGCTCCTACCAGAGGACCGCCTACTACCATCCAAGTGGAATTTGCTAGATTTTTTGTTGATAAGGTCATAGATCCATACGAAGAATGCTCTCTAGATAGACCCTAAAGCATCCATGTAATGATCTCCATGTAATCCAATAGACAGGCTCTGGACCCGGTTGGGACTCCATGTAATGATCGACCTTCCATACATGTATGCTTGTAAGAGAAATTATATTTTATATATGCATCAATATGTACAAGTACTATGTAGCAGCGTTCTGTATGTATACGAAAACTTGTTTCTAATGAAAACCCAGAATGAAAAATAATTGAACACAAAACGCAAAATGAAAAGAAAAACACAAAACCCTAAAGCCCCATCTCCTGCCACGGCAGCCAAATGGCTAAAACCGCTGCCGCGGCAGGGACCCTTTAGTCCCGGTTCGTGTTGCGAACCGGGACTAAATGTCCTCCAGCATAGTGCACCTCGCGGGGCCACGTGGTGGACCTCTAGTCCCGGTTCGTAACAGAACCTGGACTAAAGGTAGGACCTTTAGTCCCGCTTTGGAATCCGGGACTAAAGGTCCTTACGAACCGGGGCTAATGGCCTGGTTTCTACTAGTCTACGACACAACTATGCAATTGCAAGCCCGGAAGAAATTATCAAGGACTTCTTTAGTGCTATCAGATCTGTACATAGTGTCATATTTTCAAACAGGCACTAGTAGAAACAAGGCCTTTTGTCCCGGTTTGTAAGGGGCTTTAGTCCCGGTTTCCCAACCAGGATGGGGCAATTGGGACTAAAGCCACAAACCTTTAGTCCTGATTGGTGCTGCGAACCGGGACAAAAGGGCGGTCCATGTGGCCGCTAGCTGTCGCTAGGGGGAGGGGCATTTGTCCCAGTTTGTAATACGAACCGGGATCTATGCGTCTCTGCCGTGGCGGCGTTTTGGGCACTTTTTGTGCCACAACAGAGATTTTTTTTTGTATATTTTTCATTTATTTTGTTTCCCCTTTATCTATTTCCTTTTTGTGTTTTGGGCAGCATTTATTTTGTGACACTTAACCCAGCACTATGTTGTGAGGAATGCTCGTCCTCATATATAGTATATGGTGTGAGGTTGATGTTACCGAAAGTGGATTCACATGGAGGCATGCTGCGGATCAAGTGGATTCGCATGGAGGCATGGTGCGGATTTGATCATCTTCGTCATCGTTGCTATGACATATTCCGGGGGCACCTGCCACTCCGGCCTCGGATGCACGACGCGGGAGGAGGGAGGGGATCCCGTATGACGATGCCGCTACGCCCACGGCCTTCACCACAGCCACCCTTATTGTGGCTTTGTGGCGGGTGCAAGTGTGGGTACCGCAGGCGAGGATGATGTCCCTCAGCGATGTAGCGCATCACACTGGCGATAGTCCGGTTCACCCACCAAAGGAGACGACCGGTTTCATGATGGTTCACCAGGGACGGGCCGTCACCCTCGTACCTAGCAAGCTCCCTTTCCCACCGGTTAGCGAAGAAGGCATTCCAGGTGTCGTAGTTGTCAGGATCCCAATGGGGATCCATCCGCTGCTCCGGCATGAGCTCTAGGTAGAAGTGGTTCGTGATGGCCGCCTGGCGGGCGGAACCTTGAGGCACAGGAGGGACATGAACTCTGCAACACTCAACATCTAGTTAGTGGGAACCCGGTATCCCGGCGGGCATGGGTAGCTAGAGGCACACAGCACCCGGTTAGATGAAATGGGCGGGAAAGCATAGCGGGAAGTAGTGTGAAATGGCGGGAAATATCTTTAGTCCCGAGTAGTGCGTCCAACCGGTGTGAACCGGTTAGTGCCTGCAACCCTTATTGGATCTCTGAAGAAACATCACATTATGAGTCTAAAAATGATTTTTTCAAAAAATCACGAGCATTAGATCATGTACCTATAGGTCAAACCAGACCCACTTCCTACACATTTGTCTTTTTCTCCAAGGGTGGAAGGAAAGGTTTTAAAATCCCTAGTTAGGATATTGTTCATGTAAGGTGGTCTAGTATTTTTTTTAAATGGGGTGGTACCATTTTTTTATTTAACGTTTGGTGTTGCTTCACAAAACACCCCGATTTTGGCACACGGAAAATAGAAAATGGCTTTTCCATGCGACGAAAAATAAAACTTCCTCCTACAACATTGTTAGCCATCCAAAGATGCACATGCATGCACAATATGGGGACAATATCACAAACTATGCCTCGATTATGCACATAACATTAGCCATTTGGACCGAAAGCCATGAAACCTCGAACATGGTAGGTCATTTTGTGAAGGTTTTTTGAGACATAATCAATATACCATGTTTGGTATTTTTCATTGCACCTATGTCATATAATATGACACCACGCGAAGGATTTACATTGTTCGGACCATTTTTGAATTTCTTATGCCCGTTTCAAAATTTACCTGTTTCCAACTATGGTCATAACGGCGGGCATGAAGAAAGGGATGAGCTTCGTTAAAACTTGCATTAGATCTCTGAAGAAACATCACATTATGAGTCTAAAAATGATTTTTTCAAAAAATCACGAGAATTGGATCATGAACCTATAGGTCAAACCGGACCCACTTCCTACCGTTTTGGTAGACATTTGTCTTTTTCTCTAGGGGTGGATGGAAAGGTTTGAAAATAGCTAGTTAGGATATTGTTCATGTAAGGTGGTCTAGTATTTTTGAAAAATGGGATGGTACCATTTTTTTATTTAACGTTTGGTGTTGCTTCATAAAACGCCCCAATTTTGGCACTTAGAAAATAGAAAATGGCTTTTCCATGCGACGAAAAATAAAACTTCCTCCTGCAACATTGTTAGCCATCCAAAGATGCACATGCATGCACAATATGGGCACAGTATCACAAACTATGCCTTGATTATGCACATAACATTGGTCATTTGGACCGAAAGCCATGAAACCTCGAACATGATAGGTCATTTTGTGAAGGTTTTTTCGAGACATAATCAATATACCAAGTTTGGTATTTTTCATTGTAGCTATGTCATATAATATGACACCACGCAACGGATTTACATTGTTTACACCGTTTTTGAATTTCTTATGCCCGTTTATGGTCGCTTCAGCCGTAACCATGGAGCATCTTCTTTGCTTAACGGGATGCTTGGGTTAGTTTTCACTGTGAAGGGCAGAATTTCATCAACCTTATTATAATCTTCTGACATGTCTGTCTTGTCCTTGACTCCCACGATATTTCTTTTACCTGAAAGAACTATGTGATGCTTTGGCTCACCGTGTGATGTATTTGTTTGCTTATTTTTTCTTTTTCGGTATGGAGGACATGTCCTTCACATAGAAAACCTGTGCCACATCATTGCCTAGGACAAATGATTCGTCTCTGTAACAAAGATTGTTGAGATCTACTATTGTCATTCCGTACAACTGGTCTACCTTTACCCCTTCTCCATTCAGGTTGATCCATTTGCACCGAAACAAAGGGACCTTAAAAGAAACTCCATAGTCAAGTTCCCATATCTCCTCTATGTAACCATAGTATGTGTCCTTTTTTCCATTATTGTTGGTTGCATCAAAGCGGACACCACTATTCTGGTTGGTGCTCTTTTTATCTTGAGGGATCGTGTAAAATGTATTCCCATTTATCTCGTACCCTTGGTAATTCAATATAGTAGAAGATGGTGACCCGGCCAACATAGAGCTGATCTCCAACAGTGGTGTCATTCATTAGATGTGTTCGCAACCAACTGCCGAAAGTCTTCATGTGTTCATCTCTAATCCAGGAGAGGTACAATATTCTTGTGGTCCACGATATACGGAGCTGCCAAGGTGGAATTCTGTAGAACCGTGTAGTGTGCTTGAGTGAAAGATTGTCCATCCCTACATATCATTGCTTTCTTTCCCAGCATGCCTTTTCCACTCAGTCTCCCCTCATGTCGTGATTCAGCAACACCAATCGGCTTAAGGTCAGGAATAAGGTCAACACAGAGCTCAATGACCTCCTCTATTCCATAGCCCTTGGAGATGCTTCCTTCTGGCCTAGGACGGTTATGAACATATTTCTTTAACACTCCCATGAACCTCTAAAAGGGGAACATATTGTGTAGAAATACAGGACCGAGAATGGAAATCTCTTTGAGTAGATGAACCAGGAGATGCGTAATAATATTGAAGAAGGATGGTGGGAACACCAACTCAAAACTAACAAGACATTGGACCACATCCTTCTGTAACCTTGTCCGAATATCTTGATTGATCGCCTTCTGAGATATTGCATTGAGGAATGCACATGGCTTCACAATGGGTACTCGAACATTTTCTGGTAGAAGCCCCCTCAATGCAATCGGAAGCAACTGCGTCATAATCACGTGACAGTCATGAGACTTCAGGTTTTGGAATTTTTTCTCTACCATATTTATTATCCTCTTTATGTTATACAAGAATCCAGACGACACCTTGATACTGTAAAGGACTTCAAAAAATATTTCCTTCTCTGCTTTCGTGAGAGCGTAGCTGGCAAGACTTAAGTGACGCCCTTTATCCGTCTTGTTATGTGGATGCATGTTTTGTGGGTCTTTCATACGTTGTTGGTCCTCCCATGCTTCCGTTGTATCTTTTGTCTTCCCATACACGCCCAGGAAGCCTAGCAGGTTCACGCAAAGATTCGATTGAAGAGCGGACACATAGGACTTTCCAATAGGGTAGCTCCCAAAATATAGATTTCTTCTTCCACATGGGCACGTGTCCGGTAGTGGCGTCGTTCGGAACAGGTTGACCGCCAGGACCCTTTCCAAAGATTGCTTCTATGTCCTTGACCATGCCAAATACATCATCACCAGTAGGGAGGTCAGGCTTCTTCCGGTAATCTGCCTCACCTTTGAAATGTTTGCCTTTCTTTCAGACTTGATGATTGATTGGAAGAAATCGACGATTCCCCAGGTACACAACCTTCTTACATTTATGCAAATATGTAGCTTTAGTATCATCTAAACAGTGTGTGCATGCCTTTTATCCCTTGTTTGTCTGTCCTGAAAGGTTACTAAGAGCAGGCCAATCATTGATGGTTACAAAACGTAGCGCTTGTAGGTCAAATGGATCCTGTTTGTGCTCACCCCACACATGTACACCTGGTTTTCCCTACAACTGTAAGAGTTCTTCAACTAATGGCCTTAGGTACACATCAATGTTGTTGCTGGGTTTCTTCGGGCCTTGGATAAGCACTGGCATCATAATGAACTTACGCTTCATGCACAACCAAGGAGGAAGGTTGTAGATACATAGAGTCACAGGCTAGGTGATATGAGTGCAGCTCTGCTCCCCAAAAGGATTCATGCCATCTGTACGTAGACCAAACCATAAGTTCCTCGTGTCACCTGCAAAGTCTGGGAACTCTCTCTTGATTTTTATCCACTGCGACCCATCAGTGGGGTGTCTTAACTTCCCGTCTTTCATACGGTCTTCATTGTGCCATCGCAACAACCTGGCATGCTCTTTGTTTCTAAATAGACGATTCAACCTTGGTATTATAGGAGCATACCACATAACCTTAGCAGGAACCCTCTTCCTAGGGGGCTCGTCATCTCCATCAACATCACCATGGTCATCTCGTCTAATCTTATACCGCAGTGCAGTGCATACCGGACATTTATCTAAATTCTCATACTCCTCACCGCGGTAGAGGATGCAGTCATTTATGCATGCATGTATCTTCTACAAATATAATCCTAGAGGGCAGAGAATCTTCTTTGCTTCGTAAGTACTCTCGGGCAATTCATTATCCTTTGGAAGCAGTGGCTTCATTATTTTCAGTAACTTCTCAAATCCCTTGTCAGATAAACCAGTCTCTGCCTTCCATTTCAACAATTCATGTGTGGTATCGAGCTTTGTGCTGCCATCTTCGCAATTCGGGTACAATAATTTTTTGGGATCCTCTAACATGCCCTCCAACTTCAACTTCTCCTTCTCTGTTTCACAGTCTCGCTTTGCATCATAAATGACCCGACCAAGATCATCAACGGGCTCATATGATGCCCGTCCATCACCTCCTCCTTCTTCATTCTCTTCCATTGCAGTATCATCGTATTCAGGGAACATATGACAATAGTTGTCATCATCCTCTTCTTCTTCACTGTCTTCCATCATAACCCCTCTTTCTCTGTGCTTGGTCCAACAATTATAGTTGGGCATGAAACCTCTCCGAACCAGGTGGCCGCGAATGATTTTCGAGGAAAAGTACTCCTTGATGTTCCAACATTGAACACATGGACAACACATAAATCCATTCTCTTTGTTTGCCTTAGCCACATCGATAAATTTATCCAGGCCTTGAATGACCACGGATTCACGTCGGTCACCGTACATCCATCCCCACTGGTTCATCTGCATCATTACAGAACATCATGAATAGTGAGATGTCCACTTTACGTCGACGCATGCAATTTTATGTCAATGACACATGAAGGATAAGGTTGCTAACTTCGATCAAGAAGGAAAGAAAGAGGAAGGCAGAGACTTAAGTGTGGCTCGGACACCTCACATCATTTTTATTTTGTGTGAAATCAAGCGTATCATTATCTTAGACATTTTGTCGAACATCTAATGTGCATAGGAAAAAACTAGCACACCACACGTCACTCCTTCAACAAAGAGAAAAAACAGAGGGAGGGCTAGCTGGGGTGGCGGCGCATTTATAGGCGGGTTATTTGTCTCGTTTCGTAATACGAACCGAGATTAAAGGTTGGCGGCAGGCCACATGTTTGGGGACCAACCTTTAGTCCCGGTTCGTATTACGAACCGGGACGAATGCCCCCTTAAGAACCAGGACGAATACCCCTGGCTCCCGTGGGTCGCTCGGTCCCCTCGAACCGGGACAAATTCTTGCATTAGTCCTGGTTCGAGGAGGAACCGGGATTAATGCACTCGGTCGCTGCGAACTAAAGGCAGTTTTTCTACTAGTGAAGCTAGAATATTATAGAAGGAATATAAGTATAGGATTAGTTAGAGTGTCATATTTTCAAACAAGATTGAACGCTTTGTTGTATTAAGATAATTCTCATGTATGGTATGAAGATTCTAGTAATCCAAAATGGAATGTTTGTTTAATCCAATGGATTCTTATTTTGTGATCTGTGAGTGTTGTGTTATGCCTCTTATAAAGTGTATACTCTCGCCGATGAAAGAAATAATACTATAGTTTGAAGTGATCAAACAACCTAGTCAATAAAAATATTTTTTTGAAACAAAAATTATCCAATTTGTGTACATTCACTATCAATGGATACGGTTGTTGCTAGTTTGCAACGCTTTATACACTGATTACCACCGCATGTATAATGCGTTGCATCATATCCTAGCAACGCCCAAAAACGCAACGCATGCAAAATCCGTTGGTAAATGTGCTAGCAACGGTTATATTGGCTTCTAGATACATATTAGTGCGTTGCTGTAGGGGGGCTCCTATTGTAGTGTTACGTACGCTACTCCGACGTGGGGTCGCTCAGATGCGTTGTTACTGCCTAGACCCGCATGCCAATGAGAGTTGCTTTCTAGCATTTAAATGAGTTTTTAGACATTTGCTGAAATTGTTAAACTATTCAAGGCTTTTAAAAAGATGACCATCGTCCAAAAAAATTGACCAAGGTCATGGCCATAATTTATGATGACGTGTCCACATTTCTATATCAGTGCATCTTGAAAAATCAACCAATATGTTTGTTTCTAAATTTGAAGTTTATTTTCAAATTTCCAAATTTGGCCCCTTTTCGAAAAAATTAGGGACAAAATTAAATATATGTTGAAATAAAGCCATTCGTTCGCAAAGTGCAATGCTATGTGCATTAGTTTCCATGGTAAACCATAAACTTGTATTTTGACAACTTTTGGATCAATTTTGATCTATGGTGACTGGTAGGTGGGCCACGTATATGGTGGTGCCCAAAGCAGGGTAGGTGAGAATTTTCAAAGTTATCCCTCCCCACTCCTTCGTGCTATGTAATAACTTCCACCCTCCGCCGCCTAGACCCTCACCCCCTTGCCCACAAAACAGACGCGCTCATGACCGCTCATCATCACCACCATGCGCAAAGAAGCTTTCTCTACCCGTCAGTATTCTTGAGAGGCACCGGTCAGCACGTCAGTCCCACGATAGTCCTTCTATCTCTAGCTCAACCTGGTTGGCATTTTATTGCCCTTTCACCCGATCTACCTCCTCGAATACGTAGTTTAATTTGTCCTCAATCTGCATGGTCATAGTTTATTCTGCGCTTGATCTATGTTCTTAAATACCTTCGAAGATTTTTGTTGTTAATATATTTGCTGAAAGGCATAGGCATATATAGTTTTTGTACTCCATCTATATATTTCATACTTTTCTTTTAATAAGAACCAACCTTGTATGTCATAATTAAATGGATGGACGGATTTTAAATAGAGGTTGCTCCATTAGGCAGCGCTAAACATATCCTTGGTGTTCTACAATTTATGGAGTTTGTTAGAGCTCATTGTGACAACTTAAAAGTACCACTATAAGAAAAAAAATCTTCCGCAACGACTTGGCCCGACGATAGTTGTAGAAGGCGCGTCTTCCGCGACGAAATTCTCGGCTTGGCCGTGGCCAATGGAATACTTTTTTTCCCGGTTTCGCAGCCCTCTACTACGACAGATCTGCTAAAAACATGGAGGAAGCTTGGGTAGCGCGTGGCAGAAGCAAGATTTTTATTTCCTCGCATGATGTTGACTCGTCGAATTCTTTTGAGGCGTGTGGGTCCCGAACGTCAGTGTCTCTAGCGGACCATACTTTTCGGTCGCGCCTCCCTGATTTGAACTCGATAACGTTGCTCGATGCGTCTGCCGTTTAGTCAGGCTGCTAGGTCCCACATGCCAGCCTCTCATTAGAATGATTGTGTGTATGATGGAAAAAATTTCCTTCGCTCGCGCTACCCTATTCCGAAGTTGATAGCGCTGCTCGATGCATCTACCATTTAATCAACCTCCTGGGACCCACATGTCATCCTCTCATTAGAATAAACGTGTGTATAATGGAATTTTTCCCTTGGCTATTGCCTCCCTTATTTCAACTCGATAACGTTGCTCGATCTATCTGTCGTCTAGTCATGTCGCTGTGTCCTTCATGTCAGCCTCACATTATAAGAATCGTGTGTATGATGGAATTTTTTCTTTGCCCCTGCTACCCTATTCCGAACTTGATAGAGCTCCTCAATGCATCTACCATTTAGTCAAACTCCTGGACCCCACATGTAATCCTCTCATTAGAAGAAACGTGTGTATGATAGAATTTTTTCCCTCAGGCACGCCTCTGTGTTCCAAACTTGATAGCGTTGCTCGCTGCATCTACCGTTTAATCATGATGCAGGGCCCCACATGTCATCCACTCATTAGAAGAAATGTGTGTATGATGGAATTTTTGCTATTTTTACAGGCTGCTGGGTCCCCTGTATGAGCCTCTCATTAGAAGAAACGTGTGCATGTTAGACTTTTTTCTCACTGATGCCTCCCTGTTTCGAACTTGCCAACGTTGCCCGAGGAAGAACCTGTATAAGGCCGCGCTACTGGATCCCACATGGCGGTCTCTATGTAAATCAAACCTGCGTATGATGGACTTTTTTCAGCCGCGTCCGGTGTTTTGACCTTGGCAACGTTGCTCGATGTGGTAGCCGTGTATGGTCTTGCTGTTGAGGCCCCCATGTTAGCCTCTCTGGTATGTTCTGGCTTGTGGGTCCCAGATGCAGCCTCGTATGTTCTGGCAGGTGGGTTCCTGATGCCAGCCTCTTTGTAAAGTATTTAATTTTTTTCAAACCCGACCATTAAACTCGAGGGATGTTCTAGGTTTGGTGGGTCCGTGATGTCAGCCTCTCCATAAAGCAATATTGCTAGAAGAAAAAATGTAAACCCAAGATATTTTTATGTCAAGCACAAAGAATCAAACTCAAGACTTCAAAACAAATACAAACCATGTGCCTTGCCACAACGACAAACAAATAAGATGAACATTCTCATTAAAAAGCTTTATAGTACCTATAACTTATATATTAGCCTTCGTAAAAAGATTTGATGTGTCCATGTTATCTCTCTTATTAAAATAAAAGGGAAGCGATCCTGGCATCTCAATTTATTAAATGCCAGATAATGGAGTAGTTTTTTCAAAACATGGGTAGGCGGTTTCTTTGTTTTTGTTTTAAAGGGAAATTCCAGAAACGCCGAATTAAACATTTTGGGTTATTCTACATCCACTATACTCAATGGGCTATACTCCATGCGCTATTCTCCATGGGCTCCTTGATAATATTTAAATGGGATGTTGTCAGCAAGTCCCCTGACCCCTACAAGGCCGAATTAAATTGTTCTGGGCTAAAGAGGGGAGGAATGGGCTAGATTGTACCTCCGCTTAAGTAAAATTGCATTATGTTGTGGTTTGGCCAGATTCGGAACACAGACCTCACTACTGGAGGAAAAAAGTGGTAATTCTTTTGACATATATTCGTGTAAAAATATCTAAAGAACAAGGGGTAGAGACCGCATGCGCCAAAACTAGACTGATATCCAATGACTTCACTTGGTACCCTCTTATTTCTGTCCCAAACATAGCCAACAGTTCCGATTACACACAGGGAAAAGCTCTAGTGCAAGGAGCCCAGCAGCAGCGACAGAACTTTTTTACAAATTCAGTAGCATTTGAAAGATCTAGTAGTACAGAATAAGATAGAAAAATATCGACAGATTCCTAGTTCATATTCAACAACACTTGACTGATTCTGCAACATTCCAAAGTGACTGTTTCAACTATACAGACACTGAAACTCAATAGCAGTATAGAGAGAACACGTTCATGTTTCAGCTCTAAAAACCGTGTTGCACGATCAGTTTACCCTTTTCTCCAAACACACTCGATCATTGGAGCAAGCATAACTGACAATCAAATATGCTTTTGTGTGCATACCTCCTCTTCAGATTAGTACCAGGGTGACCCCCATATATGCATCCCAAAATGCCCAAGCCTCATCTAGATTGTGACAAAGCAAAGTTTAAAAAAGAAAGCAAGACCATCTACTGCACTTAATCTAAACAAGTACCAGTACATCAGTATTAGTTCTAGAAAATACCTTAGTAATAGTAACGACATAACACTTGACAGATTGAGTAGCAATTGAATATTCAACAGTACATAATAAGACATAAAAAATATCTATAGATTCCTAGTTCATATTCAGCACCACTTGAAATTTAGCAATGCAGACAATGGCCAAAAGAAATGACCGATTCAGCAGTACAGACAATGGCCAAAATAAATGACAGATTCAGCAATGCAGACATTCAAATTCAATAGTTGTAGAAAGGCCATGACTCAAAAGGAATGAGAGTCCATATTCAGCACTCGATCGGTCGATCTCAACAAGTACCAGTACATATGTATTACTACAAAATAGATTAGAAGTAGCAACTTAATACCTCCATACAAAATACTGGGCATAACACAACAATGTATCAAGTGCTAGCCGGGTAGCGCTTTCTTTCCTGCCTGTTACACTTTCCTTGTCACACCGTCGCCTGTAGGCCCACTATGTCAGCAGCGTACATTGGAAATATGTATGCATTGCCGTGAACTTGTTCCAGCTCTCTCCATACAAATTAAATCTGTCACCAACATAAAGTAGTAATTAATTAGTACAACGTTACATATCTTAATATTGGGGTCATCACAAAGAATATTTAGATGTTTTATCTCACTTTTGAGACTTGTTGATGCAATACTCCTAATCCATAGGGAATTCCGATGAACGGTTCAGAAGCTTCCAAGTAACACCGCCGCTATGATAGGTACGACCTGAGCCCTTCCAGGGTGACTTTGGCCGATGATGGCCTGCTCATCAGCTTAAATGTCGCCACCATTTTGACCGCATGGATCTCATGCCATAGAGACAGCGACCAAAGCTTCACCTTGTACCGCGGCGATTTGCACGCCCCTGAACTGACGAACCTGGGGGATATGACGATGTCCGTGGTGTGGCCATCAATTTGGGCGACAAACACGGTGCCCTCTTCCCCGATGTCGATGATATCTGCTCTCCACGAGCCTCTTGTGGGCACCGGCTTATACGGCTCCTAGTGTTTGTGGGTATAGGGCATTATGGGCACAGTCCTCGAGTGGGCAAGGCTATAGGGCATTATGGGCGCAGTCCGCAAGTGGGCAACTCTGAGGTGGCGGGCGAGCTCTACCATAGGTGTTAGCTCTACCAACGAGGTGATGAACTTGCATCCAGGCTCCATGCAGACTTGTTGGCCGTGAAAAACATGCGGTTATAAAACGTAGGAAAACTACCTGTGAATGGCACAATGAGAGTTGAGCCTCAAGTAGATGTTCCAATTCCTACGGGATTTAAGCATGGTTGGGGGGTTGAAGTTCAAAAGAATTTGCGTACCACGTTTCCTTTTTTCAACACCCGGATTTTTAAGTACAGATGCCTGTTATGCCGTACATCGCAATCCCAGGATTACTATTTTTGTGAGATATAACAAAATTGGTACCACAGTACATCATCCATTATAAACCATAATAGTCTGACAAATAGTTGATCTCATGATCAAGTCTTAATACAAATCAGATTAGCGGAAATAAACATAGTAGACTCCATCCTCATGGTCACAGGCAATGTCGACGATGGGAGATGATCCTAGTTATCATAGACCTCCTGTTGTCCGTCTTCAGGATAGTCCTCCTCATAGTATGGCCATGGGACTAGCCAGGGACAAAGCCATGAGTACTCTTAAAGTACTCGCAAACTATCACTAACACAAGTAAGGTAATACTAGTAGGAATCTTAAGCTCTAGGTTTGTTTGCAACAAGTCAATTTTATTTCATAAGTACTCCATAGTAAAGCCTATTTTAGTTCTCTAGATTACTTAAGTGGGAACCTAGTTTTCATGTCCTTGACCCTGTTGTGGTCAAGTCAAAGTCATAGTTCAAGTCACAAGTCATTTTGAAAACATCTAACAACGGAACAGTATGGCCACTCCAACTGCCCATAACCACGGAAGCGGCTATTCGAATAGTTTGACACTCTGTAGAGGTGGTACACTTTCACCACTAGATTCGATACATCCGTCAGGGATAACCCTGAATTATCATACTTGGTATGCGAATAATCAATCCTAACCTTTCAATTACACACCCTAGTATAGGCACCTCCCCTATGAGTTTGGCCTCGTAGCCATGACCAATTGCCATCCCAGGAACTTCATAGGTGGACATTCATTTTTACGAGGTAGCCTTAGCCCAACCTCTTCCACAAGGGAACCCATACTAAGACATATAAACTTCTAGTTAAGCCCTACCCAACTCAGGTATTGTGGTTGTACGGTAAAATTGGAATGGTACCGCATCCGAACCCAACCATCATTTTTTATCAAAGTCAAGGCTCATGCCTCATTTAGTTTCATCATCAAACCATTGTGTTTCATAACCCATGTCAAAGCATTTCAATAGAATGACTCATCATTCCAAGGTTTTCATAATCATTTTCTCCAGGTATTCCCATCTCAAGTGATCAAGTTTAGCTTAGCACTAGCCACTAGTATTGAGGGTATCACTATTGAGGGGAGCTAATAAAGTATAAGTACCCAAGACTAGTTCTATGATCTTGATGGTATCCATACTATTTTCCACTAAACAAAATTCATTAACTAGGTAAGAAACTTTAGAAAAGGCAAAAGTAAAGCTTGCAATAAAACTGGGAATTAGTAAAGTTGCATCTCAAAAGTTTGCATAGGGTATCTGCACAAGTCATCTTGCATAGCTAAGCTTGCAGGGATAGCTTGCATAGTAGGCTTGCCTTGAGTAGTGCAGTTGTTGAAGTTCTCTTCCTCTTCCTCGAAGTACTCCTCCTCGTCGTATCACGGGTCGGTACTAGCGTCCATAAATACATACGAGGTACACAATCACCAAACAACAATTAACTACTATTTAGCACACAAGGGCTCACACTATATGATCTAGCATCATCTCGATCATCACATGAAATATTTACGCATTCTTATTTATCTTATTTTGGAAAAGTAATTTCTACTCATTGAAAATACTTAAGGTTTAATATTCTCCAATTAAAATATGGGATCACGTTGACACATGCCATTAACACATATTCCAATATTTGGGAATGTGATTTAACGGGGTTTGGCATATATTACAAGATTTAATATTGCTATTTAATAATATTAAAGTGACTAGAAATGCCTATATAGCATTCTTTTAATACTAGTCCATCATTAATGCATGTAAAACTAAATCTTTTTACAAATTCATATAGAGCATGGCAATTGTGATTTTTGAGAGTTGGAATCAACTCAAAAGCATTTATGGTTGATTTTATAAAAATGTCTGAAGTTGTAAAAGTCTCCGTCTTGTTATTTTTACTATAGGTGATCTATAATTTCAAATGGTTTGAATCCAACGGGAGTGTGTAATAGTTTCAATACCTTTCTAGCAAAATTGGAATCATGCATTTTGGTTAAGTAAAACTCTCTGAATTCAATTTTGAAATCCCTGACTAACGAGGGTTTAACTCATCAATGCCCATTGTTATGGACTTGGGTTTTGGAGGAGGGAGCGCTGGAGACATATATCGGCTAGCAAACAAGCACACAGGGGACAAAGGATTTACCCAGGTTCAGGCCTCGTAGAGGTCCCTACTCCTGCTTGTCTGCTCGTGGAATTATCGAAGGAGTAGAAAGTTACAATGGTGCGCAGATGCAATCTGGCGAGGGTTGTGGAAACTAGGGTTGCGTGTGTCCTCCTCGCCGCCCCCTCCTAGCCTTTATATAGATAGGCTAGGTCTCAGGAAGCAGGTCGGGTCGGTTACAAGTTAGGGTTTTCCCCTTCAAACTTTCTATCTTTAGCTTCTTGTTCTTCAAGCAATCGAGAGTCCGTAGGTTACTCGAGTCCTTTCATCCGAGCCTTGGCGACACCGTGGGTCTGTACGTATTTGGACCGTATATACCAAACTCAAGTACTTGTAGGGTATACCCATGTCAGTAGCCCCCGAGTGCCCAGTGGAATCGCAGATTCGACTGGGGACTTTTTTGAAGTCTTCGAGTGCCTGAATGAGTACATTTCGACTGCTTTTATTTGCGTCATAGGGATTGTTGATGTACGTGCCTGATATAACCGAAGTATCGGTATCAGTTAACCACCTTAGGGTGAAACAACGCAATCTACTCGAACTCGAGTCCCTGGACTCGAATCCGGAAAAGTGCTGGTGTAATTCGACTCAAGCCGCAGAGGTCTTACAGGAGTCGAATTCCAGTTATATGGGTGTGAGCACTCGACGCGTCCGTCAAGGCATGTTCATCGCACCTGTAGGCACGGATATATTTCTGGTAGTGCACAGCTAAATGCGTTGACATGCCTTATTCAGGTCTTACCTTCACGCTATAAGCACGACATCCGAATTTTATCATCGCAGAGACGATTCGGGTGACCTAGGAGACGTAATCTCTTTGTAGGGAAAAATTATGAGGCGTTGTCGCCATGAACTGCAAGTGCGGACGTTATCAACACATAGTTTTCTGTGCAAATAATCATAGGGTGCGCGACCAGTGCTCCCTATGGGAGTAGCCCCCGAGTGCCTGGTTGAGTCGAAGACTCAGGCAGGGACTAAATAACGTTTGCGACTACCGTCGTCTTTTGGTTGCTTGTTTCAGTCAAAATTTTCCAGCACTCCCTATGGGAGTATCCCATGTCCATAGTCGAATTGTATTTTTGAATGGTTTGGGTTTTCTTTTGACTGTCCTTGTTCCTGCAAAAAGAAAAGAAAATCGTAAGGTGCGCGGTCAGCGCTCCCTATCGGAGTAGCCCCCGAGTGCTTGGTGGAGTCGAAGACTCCAGCAAGGACTAATGTGGTCCAATTTTTCCACTGTGTAGCTTTGATGACATCAGTGCTGACGCTTGTATGACCTCAGTTGCTCGCGTGAGCGAGTTTGACGGGACGTGACGAGCGGTGGGTCCCACTTCCTGACTTTGATTTGACTGGGCGTGCGTAATCTTTATTTTAACTGCGCCTCCTCAATTTCCATGCATAATGGGAGTAGTGGAGCGATGGTTCGTGCTTCCCCTTCTCCACGTGTCCAACACGATGTGTGCGACGCGTCCAGTAGGGTTTTTCTGAGCCGTTGGATTGCATCTTCTAGGGGTTAAGTAGCGATGCTACGGCGGTAATTTCCCATCTGTGCTCTTTCTTCCTTGCTGCCATCGCCATTGCTGCTGCTCTTCTGCTTTTTCTTCCGCTCGTTTCTTCCACAACGCTGGACCACCTCCGCTCGTTTCCGAGCTACTTTCTACGCTCGCATCGACGCCGTTCAATGGGGAAGAGAAAGGAGGCGCTGTTGCTGATTCCGCGGCCATTGTCGCCGCGGCGAAGAAGAAGGGTGGCTCCACTGCTGCGGGCACCAGCGCCGCCGCCGGTGGGAAGAAGAAGGTCGCGGACACCCGCGTGACAAATGGTGCATGGCGCCCTTCCATCATCAAGGCGTCGGAACTCTGTCTTCTTTGCCAAGACGGAGTTATCTCCGCAGCAGTCGCCGATGCGCGCATCCCCAGCGGTGAGACCATTCCTGCTCCTCCCGCTGATTTTTGAGTGATGTTTCTTGCATTCGTCATTCACGGTCTTTCCTTGCCTCTCCACCCCTTTCTTAGGCGTCTTCTTTGTTTCTACGGGCTCTAGCTCCATCAGCTATCCCCAAATTCGATCCTCCATATCACCTGCTTCATCAGTCTTTGCGAGTGCTGGCTCGGAATCGAGCCACACTTTGGTCTTTTCAAGCGCATATTTAAATTGAAGCGTCAGTCCGCATCTGGCTCTTTAGTTTATGACGTAGGTGGTTGCGGAATCCACGTCGACCCATCCGCCACCTACTTCGACATCAAGCTCACCAAGTCCGTCCAGGGATGGAGGAACAAATGGTTCTATGTCCGCGATCAGAAGTCCAAAGAGGAGCACTTTGGACTCGCGCCCTTCGATCCCGCGACTCCCTGCAAGAAGATGCGTTCCTGGAAGAACGTAGTTATGCCTGGCGATCTCGTGGAGACAGACATGCTGTATCAACACGTGTGCGACCTCGAGAGTCGCATAGGCGCAGAAGAGGGAGGCTGCGCCCTTATCTGAACCTGGCTGCGCCGTCGCGTCCAACCCCTTCAAGCCAGAGTTCATCCCATGTTTTAGTGGGCTGGCGCTGATGGTGCCACTCGCGTGTCTGCCGATGGCATGTCCGCGAGTGAGGTGGATAAGAGGGTTTGACTGGTCACGAAGTACACTGGCAAGGATGTGCTTCTGAGTGAGCCAGTTGTTCCTCCTTTTGATGCTTCGAATCCTCCTCCTGAGGTACAGTTGTGCTACGCAGTAGCTTATTTTCTCGATTGCTTTTCTGTTGCTTACTTGTTCTTTTTGCTGATCTTCGCTGTCTGTATGCAGGATTGGGCGGTGTCGCCTTGTATGCCCCCGCTCCCTGAGGGGATTATTCCTCGCGAAGCTTTGGAAGAGGATGAGTCTGAGTCGATTGTCCATTCTGATGTGGAAGAGGAAGCCCTCGAGTCCGAGAGCTAGGATACTCGCAAGCGTTCGCGCAGCGAGGATTCCGACGCGTCGTCTCGTTCGACTCCAGAAGGCACGGCTGTTGGCGCGGAGTCGCCAATTCCTGCCATTCCTGTGAGAGCTGTGGCACCATCTTCTCGCAAGAAGATGCGATTTCCTAAGGAGTCTTCATCGGAGTCGGTGGAGGCCATGTTTGATTTTGACAAGTTTGACTGGTAAGTTTTCGAGTTCATTTGTTCTTCTCTGTTTTATTCTTGTTGGCTTTGCCCTGGAGTTTGCCCTTTCTCAATGTGGATTTTGTCTTGTACTCAAGAGGCGTCGTGTGGCATCCCGCTAAAACCACTACTAGAAAATCGCGGTGTTTTTGTGCATCGCATCACCATGACCGCATGCTCATGTCGTCATGCCACATTGCATTTGAGCATCGTCATCATCATGCATGGTTTTTGTCTAAACTATTTTCGAAACGCCTAGTTTTGTTTTCTAAATATTCCCGTCTTTATTCAAATTAAAACCTGGGTCTCCGAAATATTTTGTTTCGTCTACCAACGGATTTCAAAAGCCCCGTTTTAAATAATAAAATATTTATTTTATTTTTAGGGGGCAGCCAAACCGGGCCGATCTTACCCAGCCGGCCACCCCCAAAATTACCCAAAACCAGCCTGTCTAATCCCTAATCTACCCAAACCTATCCTACCTAGCCTCCCTCCACCTCACCCCACCCTATGACATCGCGCCACATCACCCTGGCCCAATCTCCACCCACTCACCCGCTGCCACCTCACCCCCAACTCCCTCCACTTTCCCGCCCAGCACCGCCTGCACACCGACCAAGGCCACCTGGGCGCGCACCCCGCGTCGCCCCAGGGCGACCAACTACCTGGCCCCACCCCACACTAGACAGCCACGCCCCGGCCCCGGGCCCACCTCCTCCCACCGACCACCCCGGGACTCCTCCACACCCCGCGGGCCCACCTTCCCCATCCGCCACCAACCTCTCCCGCACGCGCGCCTTGGCTGCGACCTCTGTCGCCACCTGCAGCTACCACCCCGCCACCGGCGCCATATTCCCCGCCCCGCGTCGCCCGTTCCCGCCGAGATCCCCGCCGCCAACGGCTCGGTCCGCCTCCGCCTCCCCGTGCCTCGAGCCCCTCCGCCAGAGCACGGCCCCGCCACCCTCTGTTCCGTCTTCTTCCGCGAGCCGCCGCCTGGGCCCCGGACTTCCCCGCCGACCTCCAACTTCCGCCTCGCCGTCTCCCCTTGCCGACGCTCGCCTCTCCCTGATGGTCTGCACCTCGTGTGTCCTCGCCGTCCTGGCCGCCCCTCTCTGATCCCCACCGTCTCACGGAGTCTGCGGTTGCGCGCCGTCGAGCTACCCCTTCGCCGGAGCCGACCCTCGACCTCGCGCGCCTTTGCAAGCCGCCGCCAAGCACGCCGCTGCGGAACCCTGCTGCCTCCTCGTGTCCGGCCGCCTCTGTGCACCCTGTCGAGTTCCTCCGCCCCGCGGCCTCTGCTCCGATCCGTGCCTCCAAGTCGCCGCGTCGCTGCCTCTGGCCTGCTCCCCGTCGGCCGCCGTCCCCTACACGTCCTCCATCGTGGAGGCCATGCGTGCCCCTGTCAAGTACCATGCGGGGTACGACTACTGCCACCAGAACCGAAACGACAAGTACTTCACCCCGGATGCCAATACCGATCCCATCGAACCAAACCCCTAGATCCGGACCCTGAGACCGGACCCCGAACCCCGGAACCCCAAGATCTCCCGAACCCATATGTGTGACCCTAAGCCCCTATTTTATAATATGACATTATCAATTGTCGCATATTAAATTGTTCGTGCATGCATACCTGTGTGTGGGTTGGGGGCATTATGCCGATTCACCGCATAATTAATATGGAGTCTATATGCGGGATACTTTTGTCTTATTCTGGACTCCATTTAAATTGGTGTAGCGAACCGATGCCATGCTTCGCCATGTTAATACAACATTTAAATTGCGGGGTAGTTAAACAACTCGAACCTATTAATTAATTGTCGGGATCCCGGTTCCGCTTAATATTTCCTAAATGCACCGCATCTGCATCATATCATGATCATGCTGGATCTTTTGCCGTGGTATTAAATATTGCATCCGGTGTTTCTTTTAGTGCTTTGCTTCTTCGCGGATTAGGCCGATGAGTTGATGCGAGTATCGGCAAGTTCTCCGGATATGATCCGTCGGCAGTGTTTCCCAGGCGAGCATCTCTTCCCCTTCTACCTATTTTGCATTTATAGTCTTTATTTCCTCCTGTTGATCTATTGCTATCCGTGTCGCGATGCTTTAGTTTCCGTGCACCAGTTATATCCCGTGCATCCTCTATATTGCCTTGGACACCTCCTATTACCTGTGTTTGGTAGATAGCAGGCCTTGCGAGTCGTAGTCGCTTGCTCAGGTGTGATCTCGTGTTGTCAAGTACAATAGTTGTTGGAATGCTGGAAGATGTTTGTGGTGGACATGATCATGACTTTAAATACAACTATTAAAATGCTAGATATAACTAATGTAGAGGCATCGTTGGGCAATAGATGTTATTTGGTTCTTCCACGCTCAGTTGTGTCCCGTAGGACCCCGAGTCCTTGATACCTGTTCCTTGATTTTTCGCACTATCCACATCCGGGAGGCCGTGGACCCCCCTGAGCCAGAGCTTGATTCATTTCTATTTCTTGGGGCCACAAACTAGTTTGGGGTTTTATTACTATCCTGTACTTATGCCATGTTACTGCTTTATTGAGGATTGTGCGTGGAGCACCTGTACTGTTTTGGATGCGGAGTGTTTTCGCGGTATCGACAAGACCAGTCACACTTTCAAGTTCCCAGTCGTTTACAGCCATTGACGCAAACCCTGGTCCGTTCCGGAGCCGGCCAACTTTGTTGCGGGTAACTTAGTGGGGTGGCCCCCTGAAATATTTTATGAATCCTGTGATCGCTTTGTCGTGAATGCCTCGTTGGGTTTTGAGTTGGTTTTTCCGAGGTTGATCGAGTGTGTGTTGCTATTTGTGCACCCCCTACAGGGTAAAACTTTCTAAAAGCCGTGTCCGCGGTTATGGACAACTTGGATCACAGTATCTCGATCATTGACAAGCATAACTAAAGTAGTGCTATAAATTTGACTTAATATATCTGAGTAGTAACCAGCTTCACTATAACGGAATGGATATTAAAAATGCCAACCACTGGTGGACCTGGGTTGTTTTGTTATATCTGCCTAGTAAGTATTGCAACTCCAATGGAATGTGATAAAATTGCCAACAAATGCTGGTTTTTGGGATTCCTCAGGACAATTATATCTGACTAGTAAATGTTCCAACTACAACAGAATGGTGATTAAAACTGCCACTACTTATGCTATCAGGATGACCCACGCTATATATATCTGACTAGTAAGTGCTTCAACTATAATCGAATGAATAACACTGCCAACTGTGTGAGTTCCTCGGTTTGACTTCCTCGTTTGGTCTCGAGGGGAATTCCAGGATGGGTTTGTTTGGTGTTAGCTTCAGGTTGGATCTGAATAGGTCTTTCTTACCCCTCTCTAATAGTCGCTAGTGATATCGAGTCTCTATAGGTTGTTTAGCGCCGCTGCGCTGCCGCTTCAGCCCACCAAACCTATGTAGGCGAGAGCCGCCGAATTCTAGCCTCGCCGTGTAGTGGCCTCAGTACTGACGCTTCTCTTTTTCCTTTGCCCTTTGTCGGCACCCCTTTTGTTTTTAGCAGGTTTGAGATCCACGTCGTTAGCAGGGTTACCCTTCCGGCTTGGCCTGGGCAGGGTTATGGACGCCATTGGTTATTCTCTAGGGCTCTTAGCCCCATTTGCATTTTGTCCGTAGTCGGACGCCCCATCGATTTCAAGGTGATTTGGATCTTTGTATTGTATATCTGTATTCTTGACTCGTGGAGTCGTGTTGTATATATATCTGTTCTGTGGGTCCCATCGAGGATGGTTGTGTAATGGTATTACTTCATTTTCCACCCGCACGAAAGTGCCTGGTGGGCGTCCTTGAATCGTTTCTATGCGGGTTTGGCGGAAAGGGATAAAACTTGCATAGGGCCAATTTGAGGGTGTTACACGTCGTCATCTTCTGGCGGCGTCATGTTTTTAAAGGAATCGGAGTTGCGACATCAAGGGCCATGGAAGAGGTCGAGCGCGCTCCTTCCCCTCCTACGGTGGCCCACTCTGGGCACAATTCTTCGAGCTCTCCTCACTTAGGGGAGCATCGAATGGTTGCGCGGATGACGGTACAGCAAACCTCTTCGGAGTCGTTGGAGGATCATGTAAGGATATCTTTCCTTCTTTTTAGTGTGGCAGTCGATGTTATCCGTTGCTTTCACTGATTCCTTGTTTGTGCGACAGCTCCTTGTAAAGGAAGTCGCGCAAGTGGCAGAGTAGGTGATGGCGATCGGTCGCGAGCATGCAATGCTGGAGACGCGTCACCGCATGGTCGAAAGTGAGTGTTCTACACTTATTCTTTTTCGTCTTCTCCTTTTTTGGTATAGTTGACTGATAGTCAACTTTTGATTGTCGTGTAGATGAACATAACGCTTTACTACGCAACGTCGCCACCATGGAGAAAATGCTTGCCGCGGCTGTGAAGGGTGGTGACGAGGCACTCGCAGCTCGTGATGAGGCACAGAAGCGTGAAGAGGATCTGCGTGCCTCCTTTGCGGCCAGGGAGAAGTTGTTCGAAGAACAACTGTTCTCAGTCGCCAAGGCTCTCTCAGGTACCTTTTACTTGTGGATATTGTTGTCCTTCTCTACCCTTTGCTGAAGGTTTTGATCCATTCATGGGTTCATGTGCAGATGCTGGCGATCTGAGCTCTGACCCGCAGGCCCTTCGTCGCGACGATGCTCTGGCAAGCACGGTGTCTGCAGTTGAGGACCGTAGCGCCGCTGTCCAAGATACACTTTCCAAAGCCAAGATCGCCCTCAGTTGCCTCCGGGAAGAGTTGATGCTGAAGGCTGAGCTGATCGATAACATGGACGAGCTGGTGGAGTCATTCGCCGGTGGTGTGCCTTCTGCCTACAAGAAATCCCTCCGCGCGGCTGGCGCGTCCATGATACTCGTGATGGTGCAGGCCCACGGAGCTGATATCGATCCTTCCGTGGTGTCGAAGGCGATGCCTGTTGGCACGGATAGTCAGCAGGTAGTCTTCGCTCCTTTTGCGACTGCCTGTGCTAAATATGGCCATCACTTGATAAACGAAGTACTCGGAGGAGCTCCAACTTGCTAAGAAGGCGGCGAAAGCCTCGGCCTCAGGGGCCAGCAGAAAGTCAGTGGCGTCTGACACTGCCACGGACTTGATGAAGCCCCCGAAGTCGTCGAAGTCGAAGAAGCCAGCTGCTCCCCAGTTTTCTTTTGTAATAGTTGATTGATTGTTCTTTTGGTTTAAGGACATGCCTGCTGGCGAGTGTGTCTGTGAATATTGATCTTGGATGCATTTGTTCCCTTTGTCTTTATGTTAATTTGGTCGCCTTATTTGCCTCTGTCTTGACTTGTGGTAGGGTACATCAAGTGATCCCGTGGGGGGAACCCAGGACTCGCCATCTCTTGATGATACAGTGGCACCACCATGCTCCAGGGTAGAGGAGCTATCCTTGCTTTCGCGGCTTGGTGATCGCGTGAAGCAGCTGGAGCGTGAGTTGCCCGTGATCCGTGGTAGCGCAGACGTGTGGAAGTCGAAGGCGGAAAAAGCCGCCGCTCGCGAGCAATAGCTGCTTGGTGAGGTGACGCAAATGGGCGACCAGTTTAAGTGTTAGTTTGCTTATTCTCATCTTTTCCTTTGTAGTTACTCGCAGCGGTACGTTGTACTCATGCTATTGATGCTGCTTCGTGTAGTTGTTAGCGCGCGCCATCCGCAGGAGGAGAAGGATAGAATTGCCATTCGCCTTCATGATCTCACCCAGGAGCAACTTTGAGAGAGTGGATACTTCTAGGTAGATCATGATCGTGCGACTGCGTTGGCGACCCTGCAGGATCATGCATCGCGAGTGCTTCTCTTCCTAAAGAAGTCGAAGTCGTGCTTGAAAAACATTTATCGGGCGATGTTCCCGCTGGACGACACTCCATCAAGCCTGCTGGCTCTTCTTGCCAAATTTCAAGATCTGTCCGTGGTTCGCGAGTGCGTGAGGCAGCAGTTGCTGGCTGGTGCCAAGGCTGCCCTCTCAATGGTGCAATTGCACAGGCCTGACATGGATATTTTTGCCATTGCCTCTAGGCCGCCAGCGCCACCAGCAGGATCTGCCTGGAATATGGTACCGCACTATCAGGCGGTGGACCGTCCAGCAGAGAAGATCGTCGACTTCTTTGAGGAACAATCCAACGTTCTTCTATTGCAAGAGTAGCCAAGTTTATATCCTGCACATATGTGTACTTGTGTTGTAAAGTTCGTATAGATGTTGTAGCTAATCTATTGTCGAATGTGTATAAAGAGCTTTGTGAGCGTGAGGTGCGTTGCACTATGCGAGTCCTTTTCGTTAGCCGGGCCATCTTTTATCTCAGTCCCTTGTCAACCTGTTAGGTGCGTTGCAGCTGGGTTGAGTTGTGTTAAGGGGTTCGATTGATGTGCCAACTACTCAGGATATTGCGTTTTTGGTTCGAAGAACAGATGCATGTAGGGTGGCGCAGCCCCCGAGTATAAAAATTCACAAAGTGAGAGAGAACACGGAGTTTTGGGGCACTTAGCTTTTATTTATTCGAAGAACAGTGCGAGGTACAATGTGCGGCTAAGTAGCCTTGGCTGAGTAGCCTTATTTGCGATGTAAAAGTATAAAACTACTAGGGGTAGAAGCGTCGCAGTTGTGCGACGTTCCAAGGGATGGAGTATGCGACTCCTGTCTCTAAATCTTGAAGGCGATAGGCGCCACCTGGGATTACTTTTGTAATCACGTACGGTCCTTCCCAGGGGGACTCGAGCTTGAGATGCCCCTGCTGCTTCAGTCGCAGGAGCAGGTCACCTTCGACGAAGGATCTGGGGTGAAGCCTTCTACTGTGGTAGTTGCGCAGGTTCTGCTAGTAGATCGTGGATCTTTCTGCGGCGATTTTTCTTGCTTCGTCAAGGAGGTCGACGGAGTCTTCGAGTGCAAGGGATGACTCTTGTTCGCTATAAGCAACCATGCGCGACGCCTTGTACCATACTTCGGCGGGTAGTACTGCTTCTGCTCCGTGCATCATAAAGAATGGCGCGTAGCCCATGGCGCTGTTTGGAGTTGTACGTAGGCTCCAGAGTACAGATTGCAGCTCATCTGGCCAACAACCCGCGGCTTGTTCGAGTGGTCGGAGGAGTCTCTTCTTGATGCCGCTGCAGACGAGCCCGTTTGCTTTTTACACCTGACTGTTGGTCTGTGGATGCACTACTGAGGCGTAGCTGATGTTGATCCCCAGGTTCTCGCAGAATTCTTGGAACTCCTTGGATGTGAAGTTCGTCCCGTTATCGGTGATGATGCTGTGTGGCACACCGAAGCGGTAGACGATGGACTCGAAGAACTTGACTGTGTCATGCCCTGATTGGTTGGTCACCAGCATGGTCTCGATCCACTTGGTGAATTTGTCGACTGCAACCAAGAGGTAGACGTAACCTCCGTGCGAGGACCTTGGAAGCTTGCCAACCATGTTGAGCCCCCACTGTGCGAAGGGCCAGGCCAATGGAATAGGCCGTAGCTCTGTGCCTGGTGCGTGTGGCTTGTCCGCGAATCGCTGGCAAGCATTGCATTTTTGGACTATGTCCTTGGCGTCGCGCATGGCCGTGGGCCAGTAAAGTCCAGCTCATAGAGCTTTGGCAATTGCGCGACTGCCGGTGTGGTGCCTGTAGGTCCCTTCGTGGATGTCGAGGAGAACTGCTCTTCCATCGGCCATGGAGACGCATCGTTGTAGCACTCCTGTGATGCTGCATTTATACAGTTCGCCGTTGATAACGGCGAATGCCTTGGAGTGCCGAGCGATGTGCCGTGCATTTGTCAGGTCGTCTGGTAGTCTCTTGCTGAGGAGGTACGTAATGTATGGCTGCATCCAAGATTGCTCGATCATCATGACGCTCATTGGTCCCTCGAATCCTATGTCCAGCTCCAAGTCATCGAGTGCCATTGGCTCATTGGGTGGCGTAGCCCCCGAGTCCGTTGCTGTGCTTGTTTTCTTCTCTGCGGCCTTTGGCTTGATGGAGCGTTCGCATATGCGCTCGAGAAATACCCCAGGTGGTATGGGGGCGCAGGTAGAGCCTATGTTGGCGAGTGCGTCCGCCTCCTCGTTGCTTTCGCGACCTACGTGTCGCAACTCGCAACCATCGAAGTCTCCTTTGAGTGTATCGTAGAGGTCGCGGTACGCGATCATGTTGTCGTTCAGTGCGTCGCACTCGTGCATTTTTTGGTTGACGACAAACTTGGAGTCGCCATATATGATGAGCCTCTTGGCGCCGCAAGCTTTTTCCATCCTCATCCCGTGCAACAGGGCCTCGTATTCAGCGTCGTTGTTTGAGGCTGTGAACTGCATTCACAGGATATACTTTAGCTTGTCCCCTTGAGGTGATGTCAGTATAACACCTGCGCCTTCTCCGTATTTCCGCTTGGACCCATCGAAGTGCATTGTCCAGAGGTAGGACATATCTGGCTTGTCCGGGAGCTGGTTCTCCATCCGGTGCACGAGAAAGTCAGGGAGCACTTGCGACTTGATTGCGTCGCGTTTTTCGTATGTGATGTCTCCTGGAGACAGCTCTATTCCCCAAAGCGCGAATCGCCCCGTGGCGTCGGGGTTATTGAGGATATGTCCCAACGGGGCGTCGTTGACTACCACGATTGGGTGTTCCTGGAAGTAGTGGCGCAGTCGTCGGGAGGTCATAAACACGCCGTATGCCAGCTTCTGGTAGTGCGGGTACAACTGTTTTGTTGGCGTGAGGACCTCGCTGAGGTAGTATACCGGGCGTTGTACGCCATGGTCCTTGTTTTCCTCAGCTCGCTCGACGACGAGCACTGTGCTGACCACCTGGTTGGTGGCGGAAATGTACAGCAACAGTGGTTCCCTTTCTCGTGGAGTCACCAGTACTGGCGAAGTGGATAGCAGGCGCTTGAGATCTTCGAATGCTTCTTGCGCTTCATTGGTCCACTCGAATTTTTCAGCTTTGCGGAGGAGCTGGTAGAAGGGCAGTGCCTTTTCACCCATTCGACTGATAAATCGACCGAGGGCCGCGATTCGTCCGGCCAGTTGCTGGAGGCCTCTTATGTCCTTCGGCTTCTCCATGGCCAGTATAGCTTTTATCTTCTTCGGGTTCACCTCGATTCCCCTCGCGGAGATGAGATATCCGAGTAGTTGCCCAGATGGTACGCCGAAGGCGCATTTGTCCGGATTGAGCTTGATCCGGTAGCGATCGAGGTTGGCGAAGGTTTTGCGCAAATCATCGATTAGAGAGGCTTCCTCCTTGGTCTTGATTACTATGTCGTCGACATAGACATGGATGTTGCGACCCAGTTGCTCCTTGAGGCAAGCCTGCATGCACCGCTGGTAGGTGGCTCCCGCGTTTTTTAGCCCGAAGGGCATTGTGTTGTAGAAGAACACACCAAAGGGCGTTGTAAACGCTGTTTTCTCCTAGTCTTCCTCCTTCATTCGAATTTGATTATAGCCCGGGTAGGCGTCGAGGAAGCAGAGGCGCTCGCATCCAGCGAAGGAGTCGATGATCTGGTCAATCCGTGGCAGCGGGAAGTGATCTTTTGGGCAGTGCTTGTTTAAAGAAGTGAAGTCCACGCACATCCGTAGGATATCCGTGTCCTTTTTTGGTACCAGCACCGTATTGGCGAGCCAAGTGCTTTCCTTGATCTCGCGTATGAACTTGGCCTCGAGGAGTCTGTTGATCTCTATTCCGACTGCCTGTGCTCGTGGCTTAGGCAGTCGCCTGATTGTTTGCTTGACTGGCCTTGCATCGGGGTTGACGTTGAGTGCATGCTCGGCGAATTCCCTGGGAACTCCTGGCATGTCCGCATGACACCAGGCAAAAATTTCCCAGTGCTCACGGAGGAATTCGACGAGCGCGAGTTCCTATGCGGGTCTCAAGTTGTTGGCGATGAGGGCCGTCTTGGCGGGATACGATGGGTGGACCTGCACCTTCTTTGTGTGCACAGATGAGTCGAAGGAGAGGTCAGGTGAGCTTGGCCTACTCAGGGGAGGCAGACTGTTGTCTGTCGTCTCTTTCAGTCTTGCGAGTTCCTCCTACTTGCCGAAGGACTGGGAGATTCTGTTGAATTCCCTGTCGCAACTGTCAGATCGCTCCAAGCTCCCATTGATCGTTATGACACTGTTGGGACCTGGCATTTTCATCTGCAGGTAGGCGTAGTGGGGCACTGCCATGAACCTAGCGAATGCGACGCGCCCAAGGATTGAATGGTATTGTGAGGGCCAGTCGACGACCTCAAAGTCGATGCGCTCGCGCCGGAAGTTCTTCGGTGTGCCGAAGATGACGTCGAGGTTGATTTTTCCCACGGGGTATACGCCTTTTCCTAGGACGATGCCATGGAACATTGTGTCCGATGCCTCCAGGAAGGTTAGAGGGATCCTCATTGCTCGCAAGGTACTCGTGAATATGAGGTTGATGCCGCTTCCGCCATCCATGAAGACGCGACTCATGTCGAAACCTCCAATTTGCGCCTCGAGTACAAGGGGGCAATGACCTGGGCGAGGTATCTGAGGCGGGTGGTCGCGTTTGTCGAAGGTGATGCACGACTCGCTGCCACTGAGGTACTCAGAGGTGGATGGTGGCGAGTGCGTGGCCAAGTTGACTTGGCTAGTGATGGCCTTCTGCACCCTGTTGGAGGGGCGCCCCTTTTGGATCATCATGGTACCCATGGCCCATGGGTACAGTTCGCCCCCGTGGTGCTGGTCCAGTGTGGCCCTGTTCGGGGGTGACCCAGGTGGTGGTGGTGGTGTGCCATGTGCCACGGCGCCTGGAGCGGCTCCGTAGCCTCTTTCGACTGCATTGCGGTTCATCCGAACCAATCCCTCGTGTAGCTTGAGGAACTCGCGCCAGTCCTTGCGGAGGTGGCTGGACTTTCTCTTGCCATCATGCTTGTCGATGTAGAAGTGTACCGTGCATGGCCTGGACAATTTCTCCTCGATGGAGGTCGTGGGTGCTTCATCGCGAGTGCGGCATTGCCATACTTGCGTGGTTTTCTCGGAGTCACGGTATCCGCTGCTGCGGTATCCGCCATTGCGGTTATCGTCGCGTCTATCGGCGTAGCCGGCCGCGAACATGTTGACATCATCGCGGTCATCGTAGATGCGCATGCGGTGCTTGCCTCGGCGGTCGCATCTGCATTCGAGTTCTGCCTCCTCGTCGGAGTGAGCGCGATTTTTTACTGAATCTTCTCCGTCGGCCCACCGATTCGCGATCTCCATCAGGTGGTCGATGGTCTGGGGCTTTGAGCGTCCTAGCTCCTCCCTGAGCTCTAGGCGGCGGACACCACCGTTGAATGCATCAATCGCGCGGTCTTCTGAGATGTTTTCCGCGGAATTCTGGATGATGGACCACCTTTGGATGTAGGAGCGCAGCGATTCGCCAGATCTTTGCTGGCAGCATCTCAGCTCTTCGATTGATGCAGTTTGATTGTATGTGCCCTTAAAGTTGCACACGAATCTGTAAACCAGCTCATCCCAACTGCGAATGGATCCGCGTGGGAGGTTATTGAGCCATGCACGGGCGGCACCCTGCAGCTGTAGCTGCAAGCATTGCATGGAAGTACTTCGACTGCCTCTGTGTAGCCTGATGGAGGACATGTGGTCCTCCAGCCAGATCTTGGGGTCCTGCAGACCATCAAATTTCGGGTTCTCTGATGGGAGTTTAAACCCTTTAGGCATTCGCTTCTGCCTAATGGATCTGCTGAAGCATCGGGCAACACATAGCTCCCCATCTTCTTCTTTCGTGTCAGTCGACCGAGCATGTCGTGCCCTTGATTTGTCGATCTTGCACTGCGTGAGGTCATCGCGTGCATCGTAGTCGCGGTCGTGTCGCTGTGAGCGGCGGCGTCGAGACAGGTCGTGACTGTCATCGCTGGATGAGGGTGAGGAGTGGCGCTTTGCTAGCGCTTTGCCCTTTTTTGGGTCTAGTACTGGCTCCTTGTCGAGGGCGACCTCGATTAACACCAAACCCACGATCGTAGATCGGTGCATGGCAGTTCGGGGATCTCTAGCTAGCGGCTGGTTATTGAGGAGGTACATGGTGGCTGCCGTCACCGCAGCCTGCGGCGACCTGGGAACCACGTTGCCTCTCGTGTCGACTGTCATAGAGCCGAAGTCGAGGACTTTCACAGCCTCTATGCGCTCTTGTTCGGTGAGGTGAGCCATCCGCGACTGCCTCTTCTTGGTGAGGTATTCGTTGACTCTTGAGGAGGATCCTCCGTAGGAGGAGAGCCCAGCACGACGAAGGCTTGATTCGTCCGCTGCCTTTTTACGCGCCTCAAGTTGCGCGATTATTTGCAGTTGGCGTTTGAATTCTTCCTTCAAGAGCCAGTGATAGCCCATCAGCAGTTCTTGCAGGGACCCAAAGGGTAGAGGTGTGCCCCGTAGGGCTTCGCGGCAGCGATCCCACTCTTGCTCGTTGAGCTTGATTACGACGCGTTCGCTGGTTTGCTCATTGATTATGCTAGGAGGTTCGACTGCTCCTCCGTTGCTGACGGGAGCACGGTTGCCGCCATTACCGCCGTTGCCACCGTTGCCGGCGTTGGGTGGATCGGTGCCGCTACCGGTGTTACCACCGTTGTCGCGATTGACGGAGGTGTCGCCTGCGTTGATGACGGCGCACATGAAGTGATTGGGGAAGCTGTTGCTTCCACAACTTTCAGATCCGGAACCGTAGGTTCCATCTTCAGTGGCCAGATCGCTCAGATCGGAATTGCGACTGCTGATCGTACTCTCGACTGCCACTGGGGCGTTGAGCTCGCTGAGGGTGCCGATCGATGGAGGGAACCATGATGCCGGGGCAATCACCGGTGCGGTTGGCTGATCAGGCATGCGAAGCGTGCCCATCTAACCAACTTGGAAGCGGAAGCTCCCAATCGCCAGGCTGATTCCGTCGCCCACAGACTCGAAGGCCAGGCGCGTGGCCGGCGTGTGGATGGTGAAGTCGAAGGCGCCGAAGAGCTGGAGAATCTCCACTGTTGCAGAGTTGTAGATCGCAGTTGATGGGGCCGAAGAAGCCGCAACATCAGCACTCCCAATTCCCACAGACGGCGCCAATTGACGAGGGTTTAACTCATCAATGCCCATTGTTACGGACTTGGGTTTTGGATAAGGAGGGAGAACTGGAGACATCTATCGGCTAGCAAACAAGCACACAGGGGACAAAGGATTTACCCAGGTTCAGGCCTCATAGAGGTCCCTACTCCTGCTTGTCTGCTCGTGGAATTATCGAAGGAGTCGAAAGTTACAATGGTGCGCAGATGCAATCTGGCGAGGGTTGTGGAAACTAGGGTTGCGTGTGTCCTCCTCGCCGCCCCCTCCTAGCCTTTATATAGATAGGCTAGGTCTCAGGTAGCAGGTCGAGTCGGTTACAAGTTAGGGTTTTCCCCTTCAAACTTTCTATCTTCAGCTTCTTCTTGTTCTTCAAGAAATCGAGAGTCCGTAGGTTACTCGAGTCCTTTCATCCGAGCCTTGGAGACACCGTGGGTCTGTATGTATTTATACCGTATATACCCAACTCAAGTACCTGTAGGGTATACCCATGTCACTGATAGAATAGGGTTTTTATTTAAATGGAAAATCCACATTTGAATTTCTGGGCTACGCACGGGAACGAACATGGGCCGGCGCAACTGCACAGCACACGCAGCGGGCTGCTTGCAGGCTGTTCCCACACATCAGCAACAGATGTAACGCGAAACGGTATCTGCTAATTTCATCCCTACGATTAGAGATCAAATCGACGGCTCTCATTCATCGTCTATGTCGTAGTGGGCGCGTGAGATTCTAAACCTAGCTCGATGGTGAGGGTCGTCGAAGACTTACCAGGGCTCCAGCTAGGTCCGGCGATGGGGGCGAACGTGCTGGTAGATGACGGTGAGTCGAATGGTGGTCGCGGTGGCTCCTGGGGTGGCTCCAATCAAGGACGCCCTTCCTTCACTGCAGCGGCAGGCTCCGTCGAAATTTCGGCGATGTGGTGCTCGCCTTGCTCCAGGGAAGGGTGAGGGGTGTTTCTGAGGGAGAGGAGAGTCGAATGGTATGCCATTTGAGGCTGGGAGAGGGTCCTATTTATACAGCAGCGAGAGGGGCAGTGCAGCATGGCTCGGGCTCGTCGGTGACGTTGCTACAGGTTGCTATAGGCATGGCGGAAGTCATAGGTCGACGAGGTGGTCTGCGGTGATCGTCATGCGCATAGTGGCACGGCGAGGCACAATTTTAAATGGTCGGGTGACGTTCGTGCTCTATGTGGGTACGGTGGTGTTCATCATGGCATATGGTGGTCACAGGGAGCGCGGCGGCGAAGGGTCGTGCTGGGAGGTCGCCGGTGACGCGGCGAGTGCAGTTATGCGTGGAGAGAGCAAGGCGCGGCATGGCTGCGCGGGAGTGGCTTGGCGCTCTGGCATGCACTCGGCATGGCGGATAGAGGAGAGGGGCATGGCTGCGGTGGCTTCTCCGGTGCTTGTCGTTGGTCAAGGGGTGGACAGGCGAGGGCGATGAGGTCACGCCTACCTCCATGGGGTCGTGGGAGAGGGTGGTGCGGCGTGTGGCGTCGTGTCCATGATCGACCGGCATAACATGTTGGGGTACTTCATGGCACTGGTGCAAACAACGAGTGATGGGTGTGATACGTCCATTTTGCATCACTATTCTATGTCTTAATTCACTATTATTCATTGATATATTTCATATTGAGAGGTGATACTTATGTTATTTCATCTATTTTTGCTTGGTTGATGAATTTTGGAGCATGGCCCGCTGCAGTCAGGATTCTCATGGAAAAGGTGCTGTTTGGAGGCAAAATTTGCGAAGGTCAGAAAATCCGGGAAAATATACGGAAAATCCTATTTTTCCAGAAGACTCAGGATGCCAGAAGATGGAGTGGAGGTGGGCCACAGGGGGCCCACAACACCCCATGGCGCGGGCAGGCCTAGGCCGCGCCTGGAGGTGGTGTGGCCGCCCTGGCCCACTCCAGCCTCTCTCCTCTGGCGTATATCATCCCCACGAAACCCTAAGACTCATGGGAGCGACCACAGAAAGATTCCGCCGCCTCTTCGGGGCAGAAAATACTGAGAGAGAAAGATCTCTTTGGCAGACAGATTTCTGCCGGGGGAATTCCTTCCCGGAGAGGGAAGATCATCGCCATCAACACCACCATCAAGCTGGACTTCATCGGGATCATCATCATCATCACCACCATCATCACCATCAGCACCCTCATCACCATCTCCATATTGCTGTAACAATTGAGTTGAATCTTGCATTAGTTCATAGGGGAAACTTTCCCAATGTTGATTACTCATTGTTGTTGATGCTATTGAGTGAACCATTGAATTATTGTTTATGTTCAGATTGTTTTACATCATTATTCCATCTCTGATCATGATCCATATGATGTCTTGTGAGTAGTTCGTTTTGTTCTTGAGGACATGGGAGAAGTCTTGTTGTTAGTAGTGGAGTTGCGTTGAGAAAGATTCAATAGATTGTTACTTAAGTTGTCGTGTACTTCTTCTAGTGGTGTCATGTGAACGTCGACTACATGATACTTCACCTATATAGGCCTAGGGGAATGCATTGTGTATTTGGCTACTAATCGTAGGGGTTGCCGGAGTGACAGAAACATGAACCCCCGTTAGGAAACCATTGCACAAGGGACGTAAGGGTCTTAGAGTTTAAAGCTATGGTTAGGTTTCTACCTTAATTTCTTTCTTGTACTTACGGATGTTTGCAAGGGGTATAATCACAAGTATGTATTAGTCTTGGATGGGGCAGTACATTAGCACAGGTTCACCCACACAACACTTACCAAGCTAAAGAAGATTAATCGACTATATGAAGCGAAAGCACTTGATAGTCTTCCCATGTGTCCTCGGGAACGTTTGGTCATCTATAGAAATACAACCGGCTTGTCCTTTGCTGCATAAAGGATTGGGACACTTGCTGCATTTATTCCTACTATCTTTTATTTACTCGTACTTTGTTTACTTGCTTTATCAAAAACCCCTAAAAATCCGTTTCCTAAGTATTTGCAGAGAATTCCTGATCCATACCACTAGCCAGCACCTTCTGCTCCTCGTTGGTTTCGACACTCTTACTTATCGAAAATACTGCGATACACCCCCTATACTTGTGGGTCATCAAGACTATTTTCTGGCACCGTTGCCGGGGAGTGAAGTGCTATTGGAGAGTGGAACTGGTAAAGGAAACTTGTACTATGAGTATTGTTTACTCCTGCTAGTTGCTTTATTTTCGTTATGGATAATTCGCTGAGTTTCTTATTTGGTAATGCTACTACCACTTCTAAGGTAGTAGATAAGCCACCACCTGCTGAGAAAGATGTTTTCAAAATCCCTACAAGAATTATTGATCGTGTTATGGATAACTACTATGTTGGGGATGGAACTGTCCATCCCGGTGATCATTTACTCTTTATACACGAATTATGCGGGTTGTTCAAGTGTGCAGGTATTACTACAGATCAAGTTAAGAAGAAGTTATTCTCATTATCACTGAAAGGAAGAGCTGAGGAATGGTATAAGCTGTTGAAGAATGGTCAAGCTCTGGAATGGGAGGAAATAGTGCCTCTCTTTTATTCAAAGTTTTATCCTCCTAGTGAGATTCATAAAGATCGGAATCAAATATACAACTTTTGGCCTCTTGATGGAGAGAGTACAGCTCAAGCTTGGGGGAGATTGAAGTTACTAATGCTCAAATGTCCCATTCATGATCTCCCCAACAATATTACTATCAACAACTTTTATGCAAGGCTCCCTCTACATGACATGGATTTATTGGATGCTTCTTGTGTTGGATCATTCACTCGCATGAAAGAAGAAGCTAAATGGGATCTTTGGGACCGTATTCAAGAAGCTTGGGATAATGACAAAGGTAGAAAGTCATGTATAAATTATGATTATGAATGCATTGAATCTTTTATGGGAACTGATGACTTTCAAAATATTAAAAATGCTTATGGTCTAGACTATCAAGCTATTGCGTCTTATTTTAAGGCTTTTTCTTCTTATATTGAAGTGCCTAAAAAGAAGTGGAATAAGTATCATGAACCTTATAAAGATATTGCTAAGAGTGTTCCTGCAAGAAATACTGAAGTTTATACTGCTAATCATGTTTTACCTGAACGTTATATTGAGAAAATGCCTTTTCCAGTTAAGGTAAAGGAACATTCTATGATAGCTAGTATGGTTAATGAAAGTATGAATAAGGCCGTTGAACCTGATAAACAAGTGGTTGATGAACCTATAATAGCAAATGTGAAAGACTTTGTCACTAAGTATGAAGAAGAGGGACACACTATCCTTTGTAAGGATACCTCTAATATTGTTTCACATAGTAGTGTTATGAGAGCTAGTATTCCTGTGTTTTCTGTTAGAATAAGTGATCATTGCTATGATGGTCCTTGTGATAGCTATATTGTTAAGTTTATGCATGATACAGTTACTATGAGAGAGGTAAAAGTGTTCTTATGTATCTCAATAATATCAAGTTTCCTCGTTTTATGCTGAAAGTTTTTATGTTGCACTTCTTTTGACGTCTTATGCAAGTTGCCCGTGGTTTCAATAACTTGTTTGTTTACAAAATCCCCTTGCATAGGAAGTCGGTTAGACTTAAATGTGTGTGTTTTTGCTTCTTAATGCTCTCTTTCACTTCAATTCATATCCCTATGAGAGCTTCTTCGAAATTATCATGCCCATCTTAATGGCTATAAAGAAAGAGCTTTATGGGAGACAACCCAATTTGTTTTTGCTTTAGTTTGTTTTTGTTTCTTTGAGTCTTGTAAGTTATTACTTCAGTAATAACCACTCCTTATCCATTTTGTTTGGTTTTAGTGTCAAGATCAACCTCTAATGAGAGAGAAGTAAGATTTGGGGAAGTTGCTGTCCCGAAACAGATATTTGTGCTTCACCGTAAAAATTCGTGAGAGTTCTCTGTATGTCGGATTGAGCTGTAATTGTTTTTACTTCTGACCCAGGTTGCTATTTAACTTTCGTTAGTTTTGCACCTTTTGATTTGAGCAACAGAAGATTTTCGAAAAAATTGATATTTACCTGCTGGTCTATTTTGACAGATTTTGCCACTCTTGCATTTGCTTCTTTATTCGATTTCCTTTTTGAATTCTTTTTGGGTTTTCGTACGGAGTTGCTATAGTAGCTTTTGTTGTGATGGTTTTCAGTTTAAGTTGGACTCAAAAGGTTTTACCACTTCACTTTTACTAATGTTGCTAATGAGAACTGTGTGAAGTTTTGTGTGAAAGAAATTTCCAGGAAGTGGAGATAATGGTGTAATAAGGAAGAGAAGGGTTTTATGACTCAAGTAATAAGTATATGAAGATGAAGATATTGATGTTATCCAAGTGGTGAATCCGGAGGAATCCACTAAATACCAAATTTAGAGACCTGTAGAGTCCGTGTTCAAATAGGTAACAGTTCTGGTAAGAAAAGTTCCGCAAAAATACACCCCAACTATATTTTTGAAGTTTTCAGTCAATAAGGAAAGCTACGAAGCAAAAAAGGGATGGAAACGGAGCCAGGGTGGCTCACACCACCCTGTGGCGCGGGCTCACCCCTGGCCGCGCCACTAGGTGGTGTGGCCACTCCGGACTCCGTGCCCGACTCGTTTTCTCCCAGTACCTTCCTTTTGATATGAAACTTCATAATATAGAACCCCCTGGATCCCCCGATGCCCGTATATCGTGTTTTCGTCATGTTTTTGTTTCGATCTGTTTCTACCAGGAGTTACTATTTGAAGGTTTAGAAGCACAATGGTGTCCGCCAAGGATAAAGGGAAGGAACCTATGGAGGAAGACCTCCAAGACCCCGGGAAGGAGAAGGAGATCAAGAGTGAAGGTGAAGAGGAGCAAGGCCAACACCCGCATACCGACTCTACCGTTGCAAGCATTGGAGTGGTGGCGAACCTGACCAGGATCAGAAGGACTGCACGGATGTCAACTGGAGGGAAGCCTCCGCGTCACTGCTTGGCACCACGAACACCTTCTCCGAACACCAAGAATATATTCCATACCTTTATCCATAACCATGCAGGAAAAGAACACTCCAAGTGGGAAGAATGGAAAAAGAATCACAAGAGCTAGGATCCACAAACCGAAATGATTATGGGCCGTATTGAGCACAACTTGGAGTTGATTCGTACTCTCACCTTCGAGATTGAGGACTTTGGGAAACTGATCATAGAGGTCATCGAGAGGATACCACCACCACCAAAGGAGTAATTCGTCATCAGGTTTGGCATCCCCTTGGTTTGTTCCAAGCTTGGGGGAGTGCCGCGGTATCACATCACTATCTTCTATCTTTTTACCTTATTAGTAGAGTCATATCATGAATAGAGGAGTTTTTATGTAGTATGGTTTGTATTATGGAAGTGTCCCCTCTCTCGTTAGATTTGTATCCCTTGGTGTGAGTTTCCGTTATGGAATATTAACGAGAAGTTCTATCATTCACTCTTTTGCATAGCTTATGTTAGTTTTCAATACGTGGTTATATGATTGATCTTGTTGTTAGTATTGGTAGCACTTTGGGATCATTGAGTTAATTTAGTTGGTTTTGGCAAACCTGGCTCGGTCAATAGCAACACCCTTTTGAGAGTTGAAAAGAAAAAGATAGAAGTAATCTAGAGAAAAATAATTTCATCATCTTTCTTTCTTGATTTGCTCATAAGTCTAGTATTCTCTAGTTAAGATCTTTTGTGCTTCCAAGGAAGTTTGCATGTTTGTATTTATCACTTATATGTTTGTTTGTTTCCTTCAACTCTTATACTTGCTATCCAGCCTTGCTAGCCAAAAACCTGTACTGACAGGGTATTCTTCTCGTGCATCCACCTCCTTTAAACCAAAACCCTTGCCATTTGCGTCCACCATACCTACCTAGTAGCATTATTGCTATTCCAAGTAAATTCTTGTTTTGTCTGCCTCCCAAATTAAACTTGTTATGCGAAAATTAGTGATTAAAGCTCTCACGAACTCGATGGCACACTTTACTTTCTTGCATTTAATGAACCTGAACCATTGTGAACTCTCCATGAAAGTTATATGCTTGCAAACTATAGGCTGGGGATTAGCAGAACCATGCTGTCACGGGGAACAGTTTCAACACTTGTAAATATATACCCAGTTGATACCTTGCTCTTTTGTTTGCGGATGTCGTCGGTGTGAAATAAAAGGGGAGCTTGTAAGTCCATGGGGTTATGTATGTGTGTTAGAGAAACGCTTGGGCCGCTGGTCTAATCCATGCTGATATGGTGGAAACCTGCAGCGTAACCATAATGATATCTATGAAGCATTCTTCTTATAAAAAAAGAGAGAGATAGCTATTGAGAAAAAGAAAAAAAAGAGATACTATGAAAAGAGGAAAGAGAGAAAAAAGCACCATTTTCCCAAGGTAAATAAGAAGATTGCTGAGATACTCATTGTCTGCTCGCCTTGTCATTTTGATATGGGGATTCTTTCATATCATCGGGAAAGGGGTACCCCGTTGGCGGTTCTCAATGATACGCACATACTTACGATGACAAGAACTTACCGGTAACTAAAGTTGAGTAGCATGAGGAGCGGCCCTCGTACTCAAGGGACTTGGGATTTTCAGTTTATAGTCTATAAAGCATATAACTCAGATTGGACCTCACTTTCACCTTAATCACCTAAATATGCCTATGATAGGGGAAATGAGAGCTGAAAGCTAGTAAGTATCATAATTTTTGGGAGCTCTTTATGAGACTTGCAATCCATGCTTCCCTCTACGAACGACCTTTCATTTACTTTGTAGTTGAGTCAGTAAAGCTATTCCCTTCTATCTCAGCAAGTATTTTGAGTTGATGTGTTTCATTCATTCATATGATGATTTATTCAATCATGTTTCTTATGTTCCTTGTTTTGCACGTTGCTCTTATCTTGATGTTTACTACTTTTAAAGCTTTCACTGAAAACCAGCTATTTGTGAACTCCAACAAATTATCAACTATTCTTCGACCAAGAGCTAAGTTTACCATTACCAATTATGATTCACTTTATGTATCTTTATTGTGTTTCCTTTACTCATTATAAGTTGAGTTATATAATAGTGAGTTGTCTTCTATTATGATCTATGTATTTGATGAATGTGATGCTTCTTGTCCGTATTCTTTTATCGACTCTTCACTCCATAAACCTGAGGTCATGTTTATTGAGCTCAGTTTCGCTTGGGGACAAGCGAAGTCTAAGCTTGGGGGGAGTTGATACGTCCATTTTGCATCCTAATTCTATGTCTTAATTCACTATTATTCATTGATATATTTCGTATTGAGAGGTGATACTTGTGTTATGTCATCTATTTTTGCATGGTTGATGACTTTTGGAGCATGGACAGCTGCAGTCAGGATTCTGATGGAAAAGGTGCTGTTTGGAGGAAAAATTCGCGAAGATCAAAAAAATATGGCAAAATAGACGGAAAATCCTATTTTTCAAGAAGACTCAGGATGCCAGAAGATGGCGTGGAGGTGGGCCACAGGGGGCCCACACCACCCCATGGCGCGGGCAGGCCTAGGCCGCGCCTGGAGGTGGTGTGGCCGCCCTGGCCTACTCCAGCCTCTCTCCTCTAGCGTATATCATCCCCACGAAACCCTAAGACTTGGGGGAGCGACCACAGAAAGATTCCGCCGCCTCTGCGGGGCGGAAAACACCGAGAGAGAAAGATCTCTCCGGCAGACAGATTTCTACCAGAGGAATTCCTTCCCAGAGAGGGAAGATCGTCACCATCAACACCACCATCAAGCTGGACTTCATCGGGATCATCATCATCATCATCATCACCACCATCATCACCATCAGCACCCTCATCACCATCTCGATATTGCTGTAACAATTGAGTTGAATCTTGCATTAGTTCATAGGGGAAACTTTCCTGGTGTTGATTACTCTTTGTAGTTGATGCTATTGAGTGAACCATTGAATTATTGTTTATGTTCAGATTGTTATACATCATTATTCCATCTCTGATCATGATCCATATGATGTCTTGTGAGTAGTTCGTTTTGTTCTTGAGGACATGGGAGAAGTCTTGTTGTTAGTAGTGGAGTTGCGTTGAGAAAGATTCAATAGATTGTTATTTAAGTTGTGGTGTACTTCTAGTGGTTTCATGTGAACGTCGACTACATGACACTTCACCTATATGGGCCTAGGGGAATGCATTGTGTATTTGGCTACTAATCGTAGGGGTTGCCGGAGTGACAGAAACCTGAACCCCCGTTAGGAAACCATTGCACAAGGGACATAAGGGTCTTAGAGTTTAAAGTTGTGGTTAGGTTTCTACCTTAATTACTTTCTTATACTTACGGATGTTTGCAAGGGGTATAATCACAAGTATGTATTAGTCTTGGATCGGGCGGTACATTAGCACAGGTTCACCCACCAACACTTAGCAAGCTAAAGAAGATTAATCTACTATATGAAGCGAAAGCACTTGACAGTCTTCCCATGTGTCCTCGATAACGTTTGGTCATGTATAGAAATACAACCGGCTTGTCCTTTGCTGCATAAAGGATTGGGCCACTTGCTGCATTTATTCCTACTGTCTTTTATTTACTCGTACTTTGTTTACTTGCTTTATCAAAAACCCCTAAAAATCCGTTTGCTAAGTATTTGCAGAGAATTCCTCATCCATACCACTAGCCAGCACCTTCTGCTCCTCGTTAGGTTCGACACTCTTACTTATCAAAAATACTACGATACACCCCCTATACTTTTGGGTCATCAGGGTGCTAGCTGCAAGGCTGGGTACTAAGAGTGATCATGGGTGAGTAGTAGAGATGAATTGGGTACAAAGGGTGAGAAATTGATTGATCAAAACAGTGAATAGTTGTTGGACTTGTAATGTGCCTGTTAAGTGCTCGATCAAATGGCCACATGAACTAAACATTTGAATTTTCAAATGATTTTTGGTGGTTGTGCTGGTCACATGCTTGAGTGTCTCTAGTTGCTGGCATTTGTCAAGTGGTGCTAGTTTGAGTGGTTTTTGCAAAATGTTGATCTAGGTACCTACACTTGATTCAATTTTGAAATGTCTCTCAAATAGATTTGAAATTGGTTTATGTAAATTTGTAAAGTTTGCTTGTGTTCACTTTCACTTGGTCTAGGAAGGGGAGAAAAGAACTAGAATTTTTCTATTGGAAAACATTTGCTAGAGATGCCCAAAGTAGGCTAGTGGTTAATTTTGGCCAAAATGACCATTTGATCATATGCCTCTTATTTGATTTTCTTTTATTTGATTTTGTTTGGAATTTACCTAGATGACATTGTTTTCATCTTTAAACAAATCCTTATAATTTATAACAATCAAACATGGCATAGCAAGCATTCATGCATTAATAATGAACACACGCATTCATATGGGTTTAAGAATAAAAGTTTTTGTTAACCCTAAACTTGGGTGATTAGAACTTGATAATATTTTTCAATATTTTTGAGATGTTACACCTTTGATCCAAATTCAATCCACAGGAAAGAATCTAAGGATTTGAGTCCCACAAAAATCATGCAAAACTGATGTTTACCTGCTCGTCATGGTCTAGTGGTCATGTCTGTGGGTCAGAGTGAAGTAGGCAGGGCAAACCAAACGGGAGACCAGGATCTTCCGCAATCCCTCGACGCATGCCAACCATGCTTCAAGCTAGGCGAGCGGTGCTCAGAAGATCGGCGCGACCAGTGATGTTGCTTAACGGTCCGTAGTGGATGTTGCCAAATCTGATTGCCTGGATGTAGCGCTCGGATATCCTATGCTTCATCGCTCCGGATGTCATTCCAGGGAAGAGTACTATGGAAGATTAGTTGGGATGGGTTGGTGGTTTCTGCCTTTCTACAAGGGTGGAGAGGGGCTACGATGGTGCACAAGCGGCCGGAGCGTCATAGGAAGACGATGAGGGGCGCGGGGCGGTTCTCCTCCGGTTGTCGGATCGACTACTCCGACCCAGTATATTAGGGAAAAACTAACACGGGACGTTAACATAGATGCTTATGCAAAAAAAGGAATAATAACAGAAAATTAGATAAATTTCTTAAACTCTCCAACCGCAACGCTGGCCCCTAGTTTGTGGGGCTACTTTTTTTCCGGTAGGTAGCTAGGGAAAGCAAATCACACCATGCTGAAGCAGTTTGAAATGGCCTCAAATTTTCTTTGCGTGTGGGGATGGTGATGCAGCACTGAAGGAGAGATAAAACACAATTTTTTTGAATGCATATATACTACTTCCTCCGATCCATATAATGTTCTCACATTTATCTAGATTAGAATGTATATAGTCATGTTTTCATAATAGATTTATCTAATTGTTGGAAACTCCGAGTGGCAACATTGTTACCATGACATGATTCACCCATTAACTCCCAAATATGGGAACATCACAGATGGTGGGAGTACAATTTACATCAAGGACCTAAAAATGGAGAAAATTACATAGAGGTCCTTACATTTAGCATGAAGCACCCTAAAATTAAGCAAGGGAAATAGTCGGGTTCGGCTCCTTCTTGAGAGAGCAGAGCCATACTCTTCATTCTACTTTCTCTTTGTTTGTTTTCAAATTATATGGCCAAATTTGGTGGCATGAAAATTCCTGGACATGGGATCATCATCAGCATAAAGTATGATGTAGATATGTCCATGACCTTGGTCGTTCGGCTTAAAATCCAAGAATGTTCATACTCATTGACAACTAGTCAAATTAAATACGTTTAAATTTTACCACTTGCTTTATTAGCATTTTTGGCATTAATAGAAATTTTGGACTAGTAATTAGTCCAAAAAGGACTACTAATTTTGTGACAAAACCACTCATTCCTAGTAAGGCAAGAGAAGCCATTGAAAAGCTACAGTTTGGATGAAGAATTGGGAACCAAGAAAGTAGTGGTGCCATCTCTTAAAGGATTCCAAAATTGGTAAAGCTTCTCCTTATCATAAGTTGACATAGCAACATTTCTGGGTCCAAGGGTTTTACTTGACTACGGACTTTCACTCGCTCTATTACTAGTAGCGAGCTCACGTAAGGATGAAGGGATTACATTTTAAATCAAGGACCTAAAAATGTAAAATTTTATCGAGGTCCATACATTTAGCACGAATCACCCTAAAATTAAGCAGGGAAGTCATTTTTTGCTCCTTCTCGAGAGAAAAGTTGATCGAGCCATACTCTTCATACTACTTCCTCTTCGTTTGTTTTCCAAATCTGGCCAAATTTGGCGGCTTGCAAATTCTTGGATATGGGATCATGAATCATCAGCATAAAGTATGATGTAGATATGTCCATGACCTTGGTCGTTCGTCTTGAAATCCAAGAATGTTCATACTTATCGACAACTAATAATCTTAAATACATTTAAATTTTACAGTTTCTTTTAGGTTCGAATTTTACATGTACAGATGGTCGGAGTACATTTTACATCAAGGACCTAAAAAGGGTAAAATTACATCGAGGTCCATACATTTAGCACGAAGAACCCTAAAATTAAGTAGGGAAAACAGTCATGTTTTGCTCCTTCTCATGAGAGAAGCTGATCGAGCCATACTCTTCATACTACTTCCTCTTTGTTTGTTTTCAAAATATGGCCAAATTTGGGGGCATGCAAATTCATGGATATGGGATCACGAATCATCGAAATAAAGTATGATGTAGATATGGCCATGACCTTGGTCGTTCGTCTTGAAATCCAAGAATGTTCATACTCACCGACAAATAATAATCTTAAATATGTTTAAATTTTACAACTTGCTTTTAGGTTCGAATTTTACATGGACGGTCGGAGTACATTTTACATCAAGGACCTAACAAAGGTAAAATTACATCCAGGTCCATACATTTAGCACAAAGCACCCTAAAATTAAGTAGGGAAAACCATCATGTTTTACTCCTTCTAGAGAGAGAAGCTGACCGAGCCATACTCTTCATACTACTTCCTCTTCGTTTGTTTTCAAAATATGGACAAATTTGGCGGCATGCAAATTCTACTATGGGATCATGAATCATCAGCATAAAGTATGATGATGTAGATATGTATGACCCTGGTCGTTCGGCTTGAAATGCAAGAATTTTTATATTCATTGACAACTAATAAGCTTAATTATGTTTAAATTTTACCGCTTGCTTTTATGTTCAAATTTTACATGTACGGTGGGAGTATATTTGATAGCAAGGACCTAAAAAAGGTAAAATTACATCAAGGTTTATACATTTAATTACCACGGATCACCCTAAAATTAAGCAAGGAAAACAGTCGGGTTCGACTCCTTCTCGAGACATACTCATCGTACTACTTCCCTCTTCGTTTGTTTTCAAAATATGGCCCAAATTGGTGGCATGAAATTCTTGGATATGGGATCGTTAATCATCGATGTAAAGTATGATGTACATATGGCCATGACCTTGGCCGTTCGGCTTGAAATCCAAGATTGTTCATACTCATTCACAACTAAACTTAAATTCATTTAACTTATATCACTAACTTGTAGGTTTTAGTTTTACACGGACGGTAGGAGTACATTTTACATCAAGGACCTAAAAAGGGGGACATTACACCGAGGTCCATATATTTAGCATGAAGTACCCTAAAATTACGCAAATAAAACAGTCAGGTTCACCTCCTTCTTGAGAGAGCAGCTGATCAAGCTGTACTATTCATAGTACTTCCTCTTCGTTTGTTTTCATCAAGGACCTAAAATGGGAAATTTCCATCGAGGTATATAAATTTAGCATGAAGCAAGCCTTAAAATTAAGCAAAGGAAAATATTTAGGTTCGGCTCCTTCTTGAGAAAGAACCTGACCAGGCCATACTTTGTACTACTTCCTCCTTGTTTGTTTTCAAAATATATTGCCAAATTTTGCGTCACGCAAATTCTTTGATATGGGATCATGAATCATCAACATAAAGTATGATGTACATATGTCCATGACCCTGGTTGTTTGGCTTGAAATGCAAGAATTTCATACTCTTTGAACTAATAAGCTTAAATACCTTTAAATTTTACCACTTGATTTTGTGTTCAAATCTTACACGAACAGTGGGAGTACATTTACATCAAGGATCTACAAAGGGGTAAAATTACATCGAGGTCCATACATTTAGCATGAAGCACCCTAAAATTAAGCAGGTAAAACAGTCATGTTTGGCTCCTTCTCGAGAGAGAATCTCATCGAGCGATACTCTTCATACTACTTTCTCTTTGTTTGTTTTCAAAATATATGGCCAAAGTTGGCGGCATGAAAATTCGTGGACATGGGATCATCATCAACATAAAGTATTATGTATATATGGCCATGACCTTGGTCGTTCGGCTTGAAATCCAAGAAAGTTCATACTCATTGACAACTAATAATTATAAATACGTTTAAATGTTACCACTTGCTTTGAGTTTCGAATTTTACATGGACGGTGTGAGTACATTTTACATCAAGGACCTAAAAATGTAAAATTACATCCACGTACATACATTTATGTCTAAAAACTTGTCTTGTGGTATTTAGATCCATATTCTTCGGTGTTTCTTTATGTAAAAGAACAATCTTGTCATCACTCGAAAAATTGAGAATTAAATGTTCTTACGTGATAGTTGGAAACTAACACCGACGACATTGTTTACTACATGAAGATACACCCATCTACCACTGAAAATAAATTTAATTCAATAGCAATCAATTGCCCTTACTTGTGTAGATGCTAAGGCTGGTCATAGCGGGGAGTAACTTCAACTAGTGTCATGCACCTAACACTAGTGTAAGTTGCCACCTTCATAGTGCATAGTAACTAATATGTAGTGTCATAGAAGACTATATTAATTATCTTGTAGACTCATGTTCACTTGAAAAGTGTGATGTTATGGTAACTTAGCTAGTTACTACATCCATCTCTTTCCTTATTTAATAGCACGCCATGTCATCAAAACGCCTAGTTGGCACTGCAAGTAGTTGCATGTTACTACTTTAGTTACTCCCACTACGACTAGCCTAAGAATGGAAAAGAAGATCCAACGGTTAGCAATGTTTGGATTTGCCGGTCTTGATCCAACGGTCAATGTTTGAAGTTATCCATACACTATACAGTGTTATGGTATGGTATTGTAAGAGATAAGAAAAGATAAAGATAAGATAAGAAGTACTGCGAATGGCCGATCTTTTGAGTAACCTTCCCTCCCGATGTTTGGGAAGCAAGTGAACATTTCGAAAACCATAAAAGTTTGAATTTTTTTTCCGCCAAGGACCAAAGTGGTTTCCTTCCTATGTACTCCTCGTCCCTACTCCACACCAACGCAGTTGCCGAACACGCAAGAGACACAGAGCTGTTGTACCAAGGCACACGTGCGCAGCACCACGTTATGGACCAGGGAGAGATCAGCCGGGCCGGTGCGTGAGGGGAAAGGGTAGGAGAGAGGAAGGATGGATGGTGAGAGGCAGCAAAGGAGAGAGAAAACACACAATTTTTTTGCGTGCATAGTTCCTGAAATTTACTACTAGTAGAGTGGCCACAGGAGTACCTTGTGTGAGGAACCCATCATAACTTTCCTCTGACATTGAACCGCCTTCAACTCCTCTTTGTTGCTGCCCTCTTTTACCCTGCCTACGTTTTATTCTCTCGGCATGTACAGCGCGTAGACAGAGGTGTGCATATGTCTAAGCAAAGAATGAGTACTACTATACTAGTGTACTACTAGTACTAATATACTATTTGCTTTTCCCTAATAAGGGCATCAACAATGTGTACAAAAGCACACCTTAAGGCCTAGTATGTGGCATCCCCTAAGGTTCACCATATACATTGTGGAGAAAATAAAGTTTGTATCTTTAAGCCTAAGGTGCACCTCAAGCTTGTGGGTTCCCCATAGAGAATAGAAAAATCATTTCCCCTCTCTCCCTATTTCATGTGATCATTTTTAAAAGGTGTTCAAAATTTTCATGATGCAAAATCTTAGCTAGAAGTCAAACCACTCATCAAAACTCTCTGTGGTTTCTAATATATTAATTAACCGCTCGATGGGTACCTCCAAAAGCTTTTTTCATAAAAATTTAAAACAACCAACAATTTATTACTTGTATTTCAAGTTTGACTTAATTTCATTAAATTCAAGAGCAATCTATCACACTTAGTTGTAGCTCAAGTTTGACCTAATTTCATTAAACTGTCAAGATGCAAAATCTTAGCAAGAAGATGAACCTGTCGTCAGAACTCTCTATGGTTTCTGATAGTGTATTAATTGAATCCCCCCTTTGATAGGTACCTCCAAGAGATTTTTCGTAAAACTTTCAAAACAACCTACACAGTTTACTTGTAGTACTTCAAATTTTACCTATTATATTTTTTCTACTTTACCTATTATAATTTTATATAGTGATGATATGCCAGATGTCTATTATCTGAGTCTCGCGTGCAGGACACGTGCAATTTACTAGTACTCGTAGTTTCAAATTTAACCTAATTTCAATAAATCGACATAAAGTCATTCTAAAGGGCAAAGTTAGCTAGGAAGTTTGAAAACTCATAAAACATGGGAATTCGTTGGTACGACATGTTGGTCCAATATATATGTCTGTAAACTTGGCTTGTGGAATTCAGATGCAATATTCTTTGGACTTTTCTTTAGGAAAAAGAACAACCTCGCTCATATTCTTCACTTGGAAAATGTAGAATTGAATGTTCTTTCTTGATAGTTGGAAACTTACATCGACAAAACTATTTACTACAATAAGATGCAAAGATGATCTACCTCTAAAAAGACATTTAATTCAAGATCAATCTATGGCGTTTACTTGTAGCTAGCTGATGGCTCGTGTATTAATAAGCTCGTTGGGGAACCCCAAGAGGAAGGTACGATGTGCACAGCAGCAAGTTTCATTAAGTTATGAAACTAAGGTTTAATCGAACCAGTAGGAGCAAGGAAACACCCCAAAGGTGTTGCTATCTGAGCCTTGGAAGGGCGCACTACCGGTGCTAGTAGCAACGTGGAGACCTGCATAACACAACCACAGAACTTTGTCCCCAACTTGCGATGAGGTTGTCAATCTTACCGGTTTTGCTGAAAACAAAGGATTAAACGTATCGAATGGAAAGAAGTAATAGTTTGTAGAAAGTAAACACAAAACAGTAAACGGTTTGTAGATTATATGTAAAAGAAAAGGACCAGGATCCATAGTTCACTAGAGGTGGCTCTCCTTAAGATAGATAACATGCTGGGTGAACAAATTACAGCGGGGAAAAAGACAAACATCGAGAAAGCAATACATGCATATACTAATCATCTTGACTCCTTTGGAACTTGATTGGGCATTACAACATTATACATAGACCACCATCCAACTGCATCTATGACTAATAATCCACCTTCAGGTTATCATCCGAACCACCTCTAGTATTAAGTTGCAAGCAACAGGTTATTGCTTTACGGATTGCGTGTAATGTAAACAATAAGATTGTTCTATGAACAAAGGATTGTTGTTTTCTCCCTAGTAGCAACAGCACATCTAGTACCTTAGAAATTTCTGTCACTTCCCCAGATTACCAGAGGCATGAACCCACTATCGAGCATAAATACTAACTCTTGGAGTTGCTATCATCTACTTGGCCAAGATAGTTACTAACAACGGAAAGCATGCAAGATCACAAATAATAAAGACATGATAGAATCAATAATCAATCTGAAATAACATCTCAATATCAATCGGATCCCTGCAAACACAACATGCAGAATTACAAATAGATGATCTTGATCATGAACGGAGCTCACAAGATCTAAACATGAAAGCATAAAGGAGGAGAACCAGCCATCTAGCTAGTACATGGACCCGTAGTCCAGAGGTGAACTACTCATGCATCACACCGGAGGCTTGCATGATGATGAAGAAGGCCTCCAGGGTGAATTCGCCTCTCCAACTGGGTGTCGGGAAGAGCTTCAGATCCCTCCCGATATAGGGATGGAGATGACGGTGGCTACAGACTCTTTCGTGTATTTTTGATTAGGTACTTAATGTTTTCATCCCGAGGGCAATATATAGGCGGAAGGAGAGGCCGAGGGGGTGCTGGGGTCAGCCAGACCACCCCTAGCGCGGGTCAGGCCTGGCCGCGTGGCCAGGTGGTGTGGCTGGCCCCTAGCCCTTCTCCGTCTCGTATTCTGGCATCTGATGACTTCCGGAAAAATAAGCACTTTGGCTTTTGTCCCGTCCAATTCTGAGAATATTCATTTTCTGACTTTCCTGGAACCAAAAACAGCAGAAAACAGGCAGCTGGCACTGTGGCTCTTGTTAATAGGTTAGTCCAAGAAATCATATGAAAAGTACTCTAAAGTGTGGACAAAACACAATAAAGTGGATAAAACCAAGCATGGAACATCAAAAATTATAAATACATTTGCAATGTATCAACATCCCCAAGATTAACTCCTGCTCGTCCTCGAGTAGGTAAGTGATAAGAAGAAAGATAATTTTTGAGGTGACATGCACCATCAAAGACTTGATCAAACTATTTGTAAAACATTCAAAGCTGGGATCATAGTACTTCAATCATAACATGAAAGACAAAGTTCTAGCAATAAGACAAAGAAACTATGATGCAACATGAAAAGGCACAAACAAAAGATTGATGAATAACAATCATTTGCAAGACGTTTGTTTGTTTCACATAAAGAAAACATAGCATAATAGTATTCAGCTTGTCCCTCATCGAGTAGCAAATATAAATACATAGGAAACCTTCAAAGTTCATAAGAGTGACTAGATAAAAATAGTTTAAAACAAGCAATATCAAGTTATGCATCAATCAACTAGTCTTGGGACAATGCACATAGAACTAAGAATGGCCACTATGCTCTCAAAGTAGGTGCATAAAGGTAGAAGGTGGAGACTCAATATAATGGTAGAAGAAAGGCCTTCATAGAAGGAAGCAGGGATTCAAGTCTCATAAAGAGCTTCCAAAATTTATGGTACTTATAGCTTTCAGATCTCATTGCCCCTATCATAAGAATCTTGAAGGTGATTAAGGTTAAAGTGACACAACTAAGAGGATATGCTTGATGTCTACGCACTTCTATTCTTGTAGACAGTTGTTGGGGCTCCAAGTGCAGAGGTTTGTAGAACAGCAGCAAGTTTTCCATTAAGTGGATCATCCAAGGTTTATCGAACTCAGGGAAGAAGTGGTCAAAGGTATTCCCTCTCAAGCAACCTTGCAATCAAGATGCAAGAAGTCTCTTGTGCCCCCAACACACCCAATACACTTGTCAGGTGTATAGGTGCACTAGTTCTGCGAAGAGATAGTGAAATACAAGTGGGATGGATAATTATAAGTGGTAACGGTGATAGAAAATACTTTGAATGCGTCGAAGAGACTAAAGGAAAACTGAAATAAAGATGGAAGCAAGCAAACATGTAACAAATCTAGTTGCAAACAATGTTTCAATGCTTAGAAACAAGGCCTAGGGATCATACTGTCACTAGTGAACACTCTCATATAAATATCTTCTCTTTATGATACTACTCTTAACTACTCTCTGATTTGACACTCTAATCGATGGTAGGGCTATAACAACACACCTCAAAGTTTGCTTTCCACATCTAGATAACCCCACACTGCCACCTTGAGCACTAGATGGTTCAAACAAACACCACAATTTCATAAAGACATCCAACTCCAAATATAACTCATAACAATTATTTGTAACTCTAGCCTAAGTGCCACCATGGTGTGCACGGTGTCACTTTCACACACATGGGGAGAGCAGAGATCTAATAAAGCACTTGAGTAGCAAGGTAGATCTACTTGATTACAAAGCTCATGATCACAATATGATCATGCATAGAGAGAGAGATGAACACATAGCTACTGGTAGAACCCTTAGCCTCGAGAGAGAACTACTCCCTCCTCATCATGGGAATCAGCAACGATGATGGAGATGGCGGTGGAGATCGATGGAGATGGCTCTGGGGGCACTTCCCCGTTCCAGCAAGGTGCCGGAACAGAGACTTTTTGTCCCCCAAATCGCCCCTTCGGTGGCGAAGGCGCTGCGGAACTTTTCGTTGCTGGAGGCTCGGTTATCTAGAGTTTATGCATCGGGAGGCTCCTTATAGGCGAAGAGGCAAGGTCGGTGGGCGGCCAGGGGGCCCACACCACCTGGTGGCGTGGCCAAGGCTAGCCCACGCCACCACATGGTGTGGCCTCCCTGTGGCCCCTCTCCGTCTCGTCTCCTGGCTCTGTGAGTCTTCCGGTAAAATATCGACTTTGGCTTTTGTCCGGTCCAATTTCGAGAATATTGATTTTCTAACTTTCCTGGAACCAAAAACAGCAGAAAACAGGCAACTGGCACTATGGCATCTTGTTAATAGGTTAGTCCAAGAAATCATATGAAAAGTACTCTAAAGTTGGAACAAAACATAAGAAAGTAGATAAAACCAAGTACGGAACATCAAAAATTATAGATACATTTGCAATGTATCAATGCTTGACAAGTTATAAACCGAAATCTCATGCCCCTTACTTACGAAGACCGAACCTCATGCTACTCAACTTTAGTCACAAGTAAGCCCTTGTCATTGTAAGTACATATGAATCATAAAGAACCGCCAACAGGGTACCCCTTGCACATGATACAGGAGCTATCCCATAATCAAAATGACAAGGCAAGCAGACAATAAGCATCTCAGCGATCTTTTTATTTGCTATTTGCATAGGTTTTTATTGAGGATGCTTCATAGAGTCCTCATTATGGTGATGCTGCAAGTTTCCACCATGATTAGGCATGGCTTAGGCTAGCGGCCCAGGCGTTTATCTAACACATATACAAACTTCATGATCTTACAAGTTCCACTTTTATTTCACACCACCGGGATCCATAAGCAAAAGAACATGATATCAATGGGGTACAAAGTACAGGTGCAATGTTGAAAGTGTTCCCCATGATACATGGTTCTGCTAATTTCAACTTATAAAGCGCAAGCATATATGCAACAAAGAAGGACCCAATGGTTCAAGTTTATTAAGGGCAAGAAAAGTAAAGTGTGCCATCAAGTTCGTGAGAGCTTTAATCACTAGTTTTCTCATAACAAGTTTAATTTGGAAGGTAAAAAAAGCATGAATATACTTGGAATAGCATAAGCTAGTAGGTAGGTATGGTGGACTCTTTGGAATAACTTGGTTTAGGCAGTTGGATGCATGAGCGGAACTCATACTTGGTTGTGGAGGCTAGCAAAAGACTGGGAGCGACAAACTAAGAGAGCAATAATGGCCATAATCATGCAGAGCGACAAAACATCATTGAAAGCATAAAGTGATACTACAAGTTGAAAACTAAAGGATCATAAAGGCTTAGGTGACTTGAGATAGTCATAAGATGGTGTGAGCATGTGCCAAGTCAACCCAAATAAAGCATCAAAGGAGAATACCACTATACTATGCTTTAATATGCTAAAACAATGCATGATTCATACAAGGCACATTAAGAAATCTCAATTGTTTATAACAAGTCATGTTACAGCAAATAATACTAAGAATAAATCCAAAACAATATCAAGCATGGCATGACAAAGCATAAGCCATAGTAAAAAACGAGCTCTTTTTACCACATAAGCATGAACTTTCCTACTCTTTTCCAAACCAAACCAAACTATTTGAAAACCAATGTATGAAAGAGGAGGTCCAACCAATTTATTCAGAAAACTAAGCAAACAAAAGCAAACGAAAATGAAAAAGAAGACGCTCCAAGAACAACACAACTGTGCATGAAACAATAAAAATGAAGCGTTTGGAAGAAACCTGGGGTTTTTATTGATGAAGAAGGGGATGCCTAGCTTTGACGCTTGTACTTCTTGGATATTTCTTGGGGTGACACGCGTGGCATCCCCAAGCTTGAGCTTTAGTCCATCCTTCATTTCATTACTCATTCCTTCCATACACCTGAAATTTTTCCTTCATACAAAACTCCACACAATCTTTATTAGCAACATTAGTGCACTCAAGATAAATAAGTCTTAACGTTCAGTTCTAACACCAATAAACTTCCATTAGAACACTAGATACTGAAGCACTTCCCTAAAAAACCACAATTCCCCAAAAGAACTAAAAAAGGAACCAACAAGAAGCAAATGCAAAAAATGGCAGAAATCTGTCAAAACATACCAGCAGGTAAAGACGAATATTTTCAAAGACCTTCTGTTGCTCAAATCAAAAAGTGTTAACCTAACGAAAGTTAGATAACAACCTGGGGCAGAAGCACAAAAATTCATGCCTCAAAAGGACGTACAGAGATTTTACACGAATGTTTACGGTGAAGCACAGAAATCTGTTTCGGCACAGCAACTTTCCCAATCATTACTTCTCTCTCATTAGAGGTTACTCTTGGCACAAAAAGCAAATAAAAAGGATAAGGAGCGGTTATTACAGAGGTAATAACTTCCAAGACTCATCTAAAACTTTTGGGTTATCTCCCAATAAGTACTTTTCTTTAACGCCTTTAAGTTCGACATAAGAAGCAAGAAAGAATCAAGTGTTCTCAAATGAAGAAGCATTAAGATTAATACCAGAAATATCTTCAACAAGGCAAGGTATATCATCCAAATAAGTTCTAGAGGATCCTCTCTCAATGCTCTTAGGTTCACTATTTTCATCAAAAGGGTTTTCAGGAACAATCCAATCAAGATTCTTTTCTATGGCTTCATGTATTGCTACTAGGTTAAAGGGTATTGGTATCTTAGCTTCCTCCCCATTACGTTCAGTTTTGTTCATCAATTCTCGTGTATCAACAACATCTACACATGAGCCTAGCATATTGAAACGTTCAAAGACTTTTCTAGCTTCCTTGGCAACATCATATAATTCCTTAAACAAAGTTTCCAGAATAAAATCCCTCTTTTTAGGGTCCTCAATTTCTTTAAGCTTAAGAAACATTAATTGCATTAAGAGGTTGCGGTTAACAAACCTAGCTTCCAACATGTGAACTAAAGAAGCTGCAGCAATCTCATAGTTTGGAGCAAGTTCTGCAAGGGATCTATCCTCCGTATCCTCATGTTTACTAACATGATTAAAGAATTCTTCAATATTATCTTTTCCAATTATTGAACCACTACCTATTGAAAGGTCTTTCAAAGTGAATTTAGGGATCAACATGGTGTGCTAAGGGGAAGGTAACAACTAAAGGGGACTTAATTTTTTTGTATGTTTTTGATAAAGAAAGCAAACTAGTAAAACTATATATTTTTGTGTTTTTGATAAAGAAACAAGCAAACAAAGCAAAAAGAAACTAAGCAAAAAAAATAACAAAGTAAAGAGATTGGTTATGAGGGACGCCCCTTGTGAAGATGTCCTTGACTCCCCGGCAACAACGCTAGAAAAGTGCTTGATGGCTCGTGTATTAACAAGCTCGTTGGGGATCCCCAAGAGGAAGGTATGATGAGCACAACAGCAAGTTTCCCTCAGTTATGAAACCAAGGTTTAATCGAACCAATAGGAGCAAGGAATCACCCCAAAGGTCTTGCTAGCTGAGCCTTGGCAGGGCGCACTACCGGTGCTAGTAGCCACGTGGAGACCTGCACAACACAACCACAGAACTTTGTCCCCAACTAGCGATGAGGTTGTCAATCTCTCCAGTTTTGCTGCAAACAAAGGATTAAACGTATCGCATGGAAAGAAGTAATAGTTTGCAGAAAGTAAACACAAAATAGTAAACAGTTTGTAGATTATATGTAAAAGCAAAGGACCGGGATCCATAGTTCACTAGAGGTGGCTCTCCTTAAGATAGATAACATGCTGGGTGAACATATTACAGCGGGGAAAAAGCCAACATCGAGAAAGCAATACATGCATATACTAATCATCTTGACTCCTTTGGAACTTGATTGGGCATTACAACATTATACATAGACCGCCATCCAACTGCATCTATGACTAATAAGCCACCTTCAGGTTATCATCCGAACCCCCTCCGGTATTAAGTTCCAAGCAGCAGATTATTGCTTTACAAATTGCGTGTAATGTAAAAAATATGATTGCTATGAACAAAGGATTGTTGTTTTCTCCCTAGTAGCAACAACACATCTAGTACCTTAGAGATTTCTATCACTTCCCCAAATTACCAGAGGCATGAACCCACTATCGAGCATAAATACTAAGTCTTGGAGTTGCTAGCATCTACTTGGCCAAGATAGCTACTAACAACGAAAAGCATGCAAGATCACAAATATAAAAGACATGATAGAATCAATAATCAATCTGAAATAGCATCTCAATATCCATCGGATCCCCGTAAACACAACATGTAGAATTACAAATAGATCTTGATCATGAACGGAGCTCACAAGATCTAAACATGAAAGAACAAAGGAGGAGAACCAGCCATCTAGATACTACATGGACCCGTAGTCCAGAGGTCAACTACTCACGCATCTCACCAGAGGCTTGCATGATGATGAAGAAGGCCTCTAGGGTGAATTCCCCTCTCTGGCAGGGTGCCAGGAAGAGCTTCAGATCCCTCCCGATCTAGGGATGGAGATGACGGCAGCTATAGACTCTTTCGTGGATTTTTGATCGGGTACTTAGGGTTTTCGTCCTGAGGGCAATATATAGGCGGAAGGAGAGGCCGAGGGGGTGCTGGCATCGGCCAGACCACCCCCTGGCGCGAGCCAGGCCTGGCCACGGGGCCAGGTGGTGTGGCCGGCCCCCAGCCCTTCTTTGTCTCGTATTCTGGCATCTGATGACTTCTGGAAAAAGAGGCATTTTGGCTTTTGTCCCATCCAATTCCGAGAAAATTCATTTTCTGACTTTCCTGGAACTAAAAACAGTAGAAAATAGGCAGCTGGCACTATTTCTCTTGTTAATAGGTTAGTCCAAGAAATCATATGAAAAGTACTCCAAAGTGTGGACAAAACACAAGAAAGTGGATAAAACCAAGCATGGAACATCAAAAATTATAGATACATTTGAAATGTATCACTTGCTCAAGTTTGAGCTAATTTCGTTAAATTGTCAAGATGCAAAGTCTTAGCAAGAAGTTGAACCTCTCGTCAAAACTCTCGCTGGTTTATGATATTAATTTTGAGCCCTCGTTGGGTACCTCCAAAAGATTTTTCGTAAAACTATCAAAGCAAAACCTACAATTTACTTGTAGTTTCAAATTTGAACTAATTCTGAGATATCGCCATAAAGACATTCAAATGGGTGGGGTTAGCTAGGAATCTTAAAAACTCATAAAACATGGGATCGCAAGTACAACATGTTCTCGATCCACTATATATGTTTGTCAACTTGTCTTGTGGTATCCACATCCAATATTCTCTAGACTTCTCTTTGTAGAAAAGAACAACTAACCTCGCTCGTCTTCACTCAGAAAATTTAGAATTGAATGTTCTTTCCTGATAGTTGGAAACTCACACTGACTTTATTGTTTACTACAACAAGATGCACCGATATACCTCTGAAAATACATTTAATTCAAGATCAATCTATCGCGCTTACTTGTAACTCAAGTTTGACCTAATTTTGTTAAATTATCAAGATGCAAAATCTTAGCAAGAAGTTGAACCTATCGTCAAAACTCTCGGTGTCTTATGATATATTAATTGTGACCCTCGATGGGTACCTCCAAAAGATTTTTCGTAAAACTTTCAAAGCAATCTACAATTTACTTGTAGTTTCAAATTTGACCTAATTTCGATAAATCGACATAAAGTCATTCTGTCAAATGGGCAGAGTTAGCTAGGAAGTTTGAAAACTCATAAATAAAATAGGGAAATCATTGGTACAACATGTTGGTAAACTTTGCTTCTGGCATTCAGATCCAATATTCTTCGGACATTTATTTATGGAAAAGAACAACCTCGATCATCATCCCTCGGAAAATTGAGAATAATTGAATGTTCTTTCCTGATATAGTTGGAAAATCACGCCGACGACACTGTTTACTACAAGAAAATGCACCCATCTACCTCTCTGAAAAGTCATATATTTCAACAGCAATCTATCACGCTTACTTGTAGCTCAAGTTTGACCCAATTTCATTAAATAGTGTCATGCGATGCAAAATCTTAGCAAGAAGTCAAACCTGTTGTCAAAAGTCTCGGTTGTTTCTCATATATTGATTGTGACCCCCCCGATCGGTATGGTACCTCCAAAAGATTTTTCGTAAAAATTTCAGAGCAACCTACAATTTAGTTATAGTTCAAGTTTAACCTAATTTCGATAAATCGGCATGTAGTCATTCAAGTGGGCAGAGTTAATTAGCTAGGGAGTTTGTAAACTCAAAAACATATGGGAATCGTAAGTAAAACACGTTGTTCTACTCAATATGTCTAGAAGCTTGGCTTATGGCATTGAGATTCATATTCTTTGGGCTTTCTTTAAGGAAAAGAACCATCTCTTCATCACTCGGAAAACTGAGAATTTTATTTCCTGATAGATGGAAACTCACACTGACGACATTGTTTACTACATGAAGATGCACCCATATACCTCCAAAAATACATTTAATTCAAGAGCAATCTATCACGCTTACTTGTAGCTCAAGTTTGACCTAATTTCATGAAATTGTCAAGATGAAAAATCTTTACAAGAAGTTGAACCTATCGTCAAAACTCTCGGTGTTTTATGATATATTAATTGTGACCCCTCGATGGGTAGCTCCAAATGATTTTTCCTAAAACTTCCAAAGCAACCTACAATTTACTTGTAGTTTCAAATTTGACCTAATTTCGATAAATCGACATAAAGTCATTCGGTCAAATAGGCAGAGCTATCTAGGAAGTTTGAAAACTCATAGATAAGACACGGGGATCGTTGGTACAACATGTTGGTAAACTTGGCTTTTGGCATTCAGATCAAATATTCTTCGGACATTCATAAACGGAAAAGAACAACCTTGCTCGTCATCACTCAGAAAATTGAGAATAATTGAATCTTCTTTCCTGATATAGTTGGAAAATCACACCAATGACATTGTTTACTACAAGAAAATGCACCCATCTACCTGTATGAAAATTCATATATTTCAACAGTAATCTATCGCGCTTACTTGTAGCTCAAGTGTGACTCAATTTCATTAAATAGTGTCATGCGATGCAAAATCTTAGCAAGAAGTCAAACCTTTTGTCAAAACTATCGGTTGTTTATCATATATTGATTGTGACCCCCCCCCCCCCCCGATCGGTATGGTACCACCGAAAGCTTTTTCGTAAAATTTTTGGAGCAACCTACAATTTTGTTATAGTTCAAGTTTGACCTAATTCCGATAAATCGGCATGTAGTCATTCAAGTGGGCAAAGTTAATTATCTAGGGAGTTTGAAAGCTCAAAAAACATATGGGAATTGAAAGTTAAACACGTTGATCCACTCAATATGTCTAGAAGCTTGGCTTGTTGTCATGGTGTGGAACACGACAGTACCATCGAGGATGGCTTGAAGGGGACAATTAGGATGCTATCGGTGGCTACTCCCAACGGGTTGGGCACAGATACTACAAAATAGTGATGTACCCAGGTTTGGAGCCCTCTTGGCGAGGTAAAAACTCCTACTCCTGCATGGATCTACTATCAAAGGGGGCGAATGCCCAATACAAATGCTCCTTGAGCTGTTTCCTTAGCTACTTCTTGCTTGGAATTGTCTAAGTCCTTCTTCTTATGTCTATTTTCTGCCTACCTAGAACCCTAGCACTACCCCCCTTTATATACAGGTTGAGGAGGTAGCTTATAAGGTGGGTTCTAGGGTTTATTATTTGGATTTGCGCCTTACAAAGTGGGCCGGCTGGACCGGGCCAAATGGTAGGCCCGGGTCTAGTCAAGCCTCCAGTACAGGGGAGGACCACGCTTCAGTGTCCAGCGCCCCTGCTTTACTCGTCATCTGGCTCTTTAATAGTCAGCCGGTTCTTTATGCATAGGCCGGAGCTTTCCTCGTTAGCCCTTGCTTTGCTCGTCAGCCTCCAGCTTTGGCGCAGTTGTCCAGTGGCGCCGGCCAGGCCAGCCAGCCTATCCGGTCAAGGGTGCACTCAGCAAGGAGCGTTATCCCCACCGTACCATGGCCAGCGGATCCGAGGCGGCCGACTAGGAGTGTCCTCCCAGCCGGTTCTTCTGGCTACCCAGCTAGATGGGTCAGGCGGGGACACTTGAATGCGGGTCGGGTGGGGATTCCACCCGGTTGTGGTTCATTTATCTGGGACCAGACAACATGTGCTCCTTGGAGCTGGCCGGTTGGTCCCGTCTTGGCCTACCCGGGGGACATCTAGTGCCGTGGGCCAGTAGAAACCTGGTGGATGTCGACCAGCAACCGAATTCCATCCTCTTGGCTCACACATCGTTGATAGATACTGCCAACACTGTGCTTGTAGAGCTCGTTGTTGATGATGGTGTATGTGCTGGCTCCGCACTTCACCTGTCTTGCCTCTACCTCTTCTTCAGGCAGCTCTCCTTTGGCCAGGAAATCCATGAACGGCTTGGCCCATGTTGGGGTTTCCCGGATGGCATACACCGCGCGCATCAGCAGATTCACTTCTGACCGGATGACCGGGTCGGGCTCGTTCGGAGGCCGACCGGGTGGAGCAGCGGAGCCGGCAGCCTCTAGGATGGAGGCGGCACTTCCCGGGTGCGGCGAAGCCGTCGCGGGGATCTTGGAGCCCGTAGTCCCCGGGTGCGGCGAGGCAGTCCCCGGGTGCGGTGCAGCCATCGCAGAGGTCTTGGAGCCGGTAGTCCCCGGTTGCGGCGAAGCAGTCCCCGGATGCGGTGAAGCCGTCGTGGAGGTCCTAGAGCCGGTAATCCCCGGGTCCACGTCCAACATTATGGAGTCAGATTCGGGAGACGACGTGATTGCGTAGGTGCTCAAGGGAGACTCCAGGCGGAATTGCTTGCCTTGTTGACCCGATGCAGGCGAGCATGTCCGCGGCCTCGTTGTTTACCTTTGGAACATGGTGAAACTCACACCCCTCGAAACAGGCACATAGTTGTTGTACGAAGAAATGGTATAGAGCCATGTTTGCATCTCAAGCATCCCAATCGCCCGACACTTGCTGCACAACCAGATCAGAATCGCCGAAGCATAGGATGTATCGGATGCCTATTTCCTTTGCCATCTTGAGGCCGTGGACGAGCACCTCGGTCTCCTTTTGGAACCACTCCGGCTCCGAGTCCTCCCTACATCTTGGAGCCATCGAAATGCAACTTCCAATGTGTGGAGTCAGGGCAAGGTGGCAGGTACTACGTTTCTGCCCAATCGACGAGGAAATCTGCCAAGGCCTGAGACTTGATCGCTGTTCTTGGCTCATACTCTATGTTGTGGGAGGTGAGCTCTATGGCCCATTTCGCTACCCAACATGTGGCATCTTTGTTGCCGATGATCTCCGAGAGTGGCACTAGCGCCACCACCCAGATGGAATGTTCTTGGAAGTAGTGCTTCAATTTCTTGGCGGCCATGTACACGACGCACACCAGCTTCTGGTAATGAGGGTAATTCTGCTTCGAGAGCGGGAGTACCTCACTCAGGTAATACACCGGTCGTTGCACCGAAGTTGGCATGTGCCTGAGCTACCCGAAATGTTGGCACTCATTGCACGCGTGGACCAGCTGCTCAGCATCCTCGAGGGTGGTGGGCCAATAGAAACCATGCAGGAATGCCTTGGCGAATATCGCCCTTGACGAAGCGTGATGCCCGCACTTGCCCTGGTGGATATCCCTGAGTAGCTAGTAGCCCGTGTCCATGTCGACGCATCTTTGGAAAATGTCGGATACGCTGCGCTTGTACAGTTCGCCGTTGATGATGGTGTACGTGTGCGCGCGGCGCCGGATTTGCCTAGCCTCCACCTCGTCATCCGGAAGTTCTCGATTGGCGATGTAGTCCATGAAGGGTTATGCCCAGGGTGGCACTTCCCGAATGACGAGGACGCTGCCGTCCTCCGGTTGACGGACGTCGGGGGGTTGTCCGAGTGGCGTACCTGGGACGGCAGCCCCCGAGCTACTTGGCGAGCCGGCAGCCCCCGGGCCTTGCGAGCCGGAGGGCACTGCCTTGCCAGAGTTGGTGCAGGTCTTCTTTTTGGGCGGCTCTGCCGGCTCCGCTTTTGCCGCTTCGTCAGCCGGAGCGCTCCCTGCCCAGGTGATGGAGTCCGACTCCGGTGACGGGTTGATGGACGGCTTGCCCAGGTGCTCCAAGGAGACCCCAGGTGGGATCGCCTGCCTGGTGGATCCGATCTTCGAGAGCGTGTCGGCTGCCTTGTTGTTGACACGCAGGACGTGGTGGAATTCGCATCCGTCGAAGGAGGCGCTAAGATTCTGAATGTGGAACCGCTAGAGGGCCATGTTTGCATCTCTGGCGTCCCATTCTCCGGACACTTGCTGCACCACCAGATCTGAATCGCCAAAGCACAGGATCCGGTTGACGCCAATCTCCTTGGCTAGCCGAAGTCCGTGCGCCAATGCCTCGTACTCCGCTACGTTGTTGGAGGCCTTGAAGTGGATCTGGAGCACGTACTCTAGCCGATCTCCCTTGGGCGAGGTGAGCATGATGCCAGCTCCCAAGCCCCCGAGCATCTTCGATCCGTCGAAGTGCATCTTCCAGTGGTCCGAATCTAGAACTGGTTGGAGGTACTGGGTCTCAGCCCAGTCGACAAGGAAGTCCGCCAATGCCTGCGACTTGATCGTGAGCCGGGGCTCGTATTGGATGGAGTAGGCGGCGAGCTCGATGGCCCATTTGGCGACTCGGCCGGTGGCGTCTTTGTTGCCGATGATTTCTGAAAGGGTGCGGTGCACACAACCTTAATCGGATGCTCCTGGAAGTAGTGCTTGAGCTTCTTGCATGCCAGGTACACGCCGTAGCACATCTTCTGGTAGTGGGGGTAGTTCTGTTTGGAGAGGGAGAGAACCTCGCTGAGGTAGTAGACGGGTCTCTGAACCAGCTGAGCCTTGCCTTCCTCGGGGCACTCCACCACCAGGACGACGCTGACGACCCGGCTGATGGCTGCTATATAGAGCAACATCGGTTCCTTGCTAGCCGGTGTGGCTAGAACCGGTGTTGTGGATAGCATGCACGTGAGGTCACGAAACGCGGTGTCGGCCTATGAAGTCCAGGAGAACTTGTTCGTCTTCTTCATCAGCTGGTACAGCGGGAGTGCCTTCTCCCCTAGCCGGCTGACGAAACGGCTGAGGGAAGCCAGGCATCCGGTGAACTTTTGGACTCCAAGCAGGTTCCTGGGCGGCTGCATCCTCTCGATGGCCGCGATCTTTTCCGGGTTCGCCTCGATGCCTTGCTGTGATACAAGGTAACCGAGGTGCTGACCGGATGGCACTCCGAAGATGCACTTCTCTAAGTTCAGCTTCATCCGGTACTAGCGGAGGTTGCCAAATGTTTCTCCCAGATCCTCAAGGAGGGTGTGCTTCTCCTTGGTCTTGATAACCACGTCGTCCACGTAAGCATGCACGTTTCGGCCTATCTGCGAGTGCAAGCATTTTTGCATGCATCGCTGATAGGTGGCGCCTGCATTCTTTAGGCCGAAAGGCATGGTTACATAACAGAAAGCCCCATAGGGGGTGATAAATGATGTCTTGATCTGATCAGCCGAGTTTAGCCGGATCTGATTGTACCCGGAATAGCAATCTAGAAAAGACAACAAATCACAGCCGGCCGTGGAATCGATGACTTGATCGATACGGGGCAAGGCGAAGGGGTCTTTCGGGCACGCCTTGTTCCGGCTGGTGTAGTCAATACACATGCGCCAGGTCTTGTTCTTCTTCAGCACCAGGACTGGGTTTGCCAACCAGTCCGGGTGGTACACTTCCATGATGAACCCGGCTGCAAGGAGCCGGGTGATCTCGTCGCCGATTATCTTCCTCTTCTCTTCTGCGAACCGGCGCAGAGTTTGCTTGACCGGCTTGGCATCCGGACGCACATGAAGTGAGTGCTCGGCGAACTCCCTCGGCACACCCGGCATGTCCTTGGGGGACCATGCAAAGATGTCCCGATTCTCACGGAGGAAGTCGATGAGCGCGCCTTCCTATTTGCTGTCCAAGCCGGCACCAATGGTGACGAACTTAGTCAGGTCGGAGGGGTCGAGCAGGATCCTCTTCGTCTCCTTCGCCGGCTGGAAAGCTCCTTCTCTAGCCGGTTTGCTGCTAGCCAGAATGTCCTGCTGGGCCATGGCCATGTTGCGCATGATCACGCGCTTTTCTTCGGCTATCATGAGGGCCTCTGCCAGTTTGGAACCGGCTGAGACACACTCCATCGACCGCTTGAAGCAGCCGGCGACGGTGATCACGCCGTGGGGTCCCGGCATCTTCGTCTTGAGGTACGCGTAGTAGGGGATGGCCATGAACTTGGCGAGGGCGGGGCGCTCGAGGAGAGCTTGGTAGGAGCTCATCAGGTTTACCACCTCGAACCAGATTGGTTCGTGGCGGAAGTTCTCCTCAGTCCCGAAGATGACGTCCAGGTGGATTTTCCCCAGCGAGGCACAGGCAGGCCCCGGCAGTACGCCGTGGAACATCGTGGTAGTCGGGCGCAGGTCGCTCTCGCGAATGCCCAGCTTCTCCAGCGAGGACTAGTAGAGGAGGTTGAGGCTGCTGCCTCCGTCGATGAGGACGCGCGAGAATCGGAAGGTGCGCGCGTTGGAGACGATGAGGGGGTCGAGCACCATGGCGTAGCCCCGAGAGTCGGCAGCTGCTCAGGCTGGTCTGCCCGGCTCGAGGTGATGGGTGTTTCCGACCAGTTCAGGTACTGGGGGGCCGGAGAGACGATGGCATTGACCTCCTTGGAGCGTTGCCTGCGGCTGTGCTTGTCGTCCTGCTCCGTCTCGAAGATGTGGTAGGCGGCGTGCGGCTGGGGTTAGCTGTTGTTGTTGTTGCCGCCATTGCCGCTGTTACCATCATTGTCGGCTCCTCTAGACGGTGGTGGAGGTCCACCCGGAGGGGGAGGGGGGACGAGGCTTGTTGCTCTGGTCCTTTAGCTGGCGGCTCCAGCTGCAGTTTTGGGTGGTGTGAGTAGCCGGTTTGAAGGGACCACTATGCCACTTGCACGGGCCGTCAAACATCTGGTCGAAGGTGAGCCATGGCTTCTGCCTTCTTGCCTCATTAGCCGGCGCGTCGGGCGCGCCCTCCACAACATTGACTTGCCGCGCGTGGTAGCGAGGCTTCTATTGTCCGGCCTGGCGATCCCAATGGAACCCGTTGTCGTTGCCGTGGCGTCGGGAGGATCCGGCTTCTCCAGCCGGATTGCTTGGTCGGTCGCGAGCCGGCTCCATGGGAGTCGGACGGCCGTCCGCGTTTACTCAGAGGGGCTTCTTCATGGCGGCATCTACCGTGGCGTACTGGTCCGCAACTGTCATGAGCTCTGCCATGCTTTTTGGCTCATCACACAGTAGCCGGTGGCGAAGCATGGTGCCTTCCCGGCAACCCTTGATGAAGAAACTGATGGCTTGACTCTCCAGGATGCCCTCGCAGGTGTTGCGCAGCTCCGTCCACTTGTTGAGGTACTCGCGGTCGGTCTTGCGGTCACCTTGGACGCACAAGGCCAGGTCGCGCGGGCGTCCTGGACATTTGTACGTGCCGTTGAAGTTGCAAACGAACACCTTCTCGAAGTCAGGCCAGGCGTTGATGCTGCTGGGCGCAAGGCTGTTGAGCCACGTCCTTGTCGATCCGGTTAGCATGAGGGGGACATAGCGCACGGCTGTGCGCTTGTTCCCGTGGGCGATGCCGACTGCCGTAGCATAGTCGGTCAACCAGTCTTCCGACTTCATGCTGTTGTCGTACTTGGGGGTGTCCCTGGGTAGGGAGAACTTGTCCGGAAATGGTTCGTTCCGGATGCGGGGTCCAAAACAAACTGGACCGGTAGAGTCTTCCTCCTCCGTGACGCGCGCTTGAGCGAGGAGCTCGCTGCGGTCGCGGGCGTCCGGACAATCCGGGTTGGGCGCTCCCACTTGGCCCGAGAGATGGGAACCGGCTGGTCTGGGTGCTCCAGTTGGCAGGGGGAGGCGGCAGGTTGCTATTCACCGTCTGCTCCTGCGGCTGGCCCCTGTTGCTAGAGCTGCGACGCCTGCTGTGGGCCCTAGCCGGCAGAGGGAAGGACGCCTGCTGGGTGTCGCGCGGCGCGCCCCTGCTGTTGGCAGGTAGCTTGCTCCCCTAGAGTAGCTGGGGTCCTCCTGCATCTACCGGTTAGCATCCTCCTGCTCGTCCGCGATGCGGAGGAGCACCTGTACGCGAGCATGCTGGCGGGCTCGCTCCTCACCCTCCAGACTGGGGAGTTCTTCTGCCGCGGCTCGTTCCGCGCGCAGGTTCTTGATGGGCGTGCTGTAGGTCGGCCGGATGAGGGCGGGCGCGGGATCTGGCTCCCCGTCCTTTTCCAAACTACCGCCCAGCTCGCCGCCTCGGCGCCGCACCTGGCCACGCCGGCTTGGCTCCGCTGTAGTTGGAGTGAAGCCGTGCACGCGGTCGTACTCACGCCGGGTGATCTCGAGTTGCTTGTGGGATGTCGCCAGCTCCATGGCCTCCTGGAGGGGGATCTGTCTCTCCATGGTGAAGTTGGCCTCTGCCTCCTCTGGGTTATCCCCGAGGTTAACCGGCGTCAGGAGCCGATCGATGGCGTCCTCCACCGGGTTCCGAGGTTGTGGAGGAGCAGAAGTTCCGACCTCGTCCACGCCTCGCTCGCATGGCTGGCGGGGATGAGAGTTGGAGCCGGTCATCATGACCTCCACGCCGCAAGATGCAGCGGAGGCGCCACCGCCTGGGCGTGGCAGCTCCGCGACAGAGACGATTTCCCTAGGGAAACACTCCGGGATGGTGGCGACATAGAAAGGGAGGTCGCCGAATAGCAGGACGGTTCCGTTCGCTGGGAAGGAGGTTCCGGCGAAGCAGGAGGCGTTGTCGATGACGCAGTCGAACTTGCCGAGCGTGAGCACCAGGCCAGAGGCCACGCGCTCACCGGTTGAAGTGCGGGGTCCCGTGCGGAACGTGACTCGGTCGTAGCCATCATGCCCCACGGTGGGCGCCAACTGTCGTTGTATTGGGAACGGCAGTACCTGAAGAGGTTAGATAGAGGTGTGGGGACTAGCAGGGAAGCTATCGACGGCGTCCGCAGGTGGGATTGGATACAAGAAAACGTAGCTGGACGCAGGAAGTACCCAGGCTCGGAGCCCTCATGGTGAGGTAAAGCTCCTACTCCTGCTTGATCTGACTATGTGAGATATACGAACTACAAGTGCTCCTCGAGCTGCGTTTGCTAGCTACTGCCTTAAATGCTATGAGACCAACCCTTTCTACTGAGGCCCCGCCTCTCCTTATATAGGCAGAGAGGCAGCAGTCTCACTGGCCAATCCGACTGGCCGGCCGCACAGGCGAGTCCCAGCCGGCTGGTCATCTACAGTATCCCGTATAGTACGTCACGTCAGAGTGTGAGCGGTATGGATGTCGTGGGCACAGTGGACGCTGTGCGAGCCCGTCGTCAGCATCGGGCCATTGTTCCCACGTCATCCCCGCAAAGTCTTCGGTATGGCCGTGTAGTTGCCTAGTCTTGTCATCGTACAGGGCATACCGTGCACTGATACGCACGTCGTCCTGTCTCACTGATTGGGTCCGGCTACTTCTGCATGCAGCGCTGGTATGTTGCTCCAGCGTTCTTCAGTCTGAACGACATTGTGGTGTAGCAGTAGGTTCCATAAGGAGTGATGAATGTTGTCTTTATTTTAACAGCGGGGTTCAACCGGATCTGGTGGTAGCCGAAATATGCGTCTAGAAACGACAACAGCTCGCAGCTGACCGTGGAATCGATCACTTGGTCTATCCTTGGCAGGGCGAATGGATCTTTGGGGCATGCTTTGTTCAGACTGGTGTAGTCAACACACATGCGCCAAGTCTTGTTCTTCTTCAGCATGAGTACGGGGTTTGCCAGACATTCCGGGTGGAAAACCTCCATGATGAATCCGGCTGCAAGCAGCCGGGTGATCTCTTCACCAATGGTTCTTCTTTTTTCTTCCACCAAGCGGCGTAGTGACTGTTTGACCGGATTTGCATCCGTCCTGACATGTAAAGAGTGCTTAGCGAGCTCCCTCGGAACACCTGGCATGTCCTTGGGGGACCATGCGAAGATATCCCGATTCTCACGGAGGAAGTCGATGAGCACACTTTCCTATTTGCTGTCAAGGCCGTCTCCGACTAGGACAAACTTGTCTGGCTCAGCCTCGTTTAGCAGGATCTTTCTCGTGCGCTTTGATGGCTTGAACTGCGCCTCTCTGGCTGGCTTGGGCTCGCCAGCCAGCATGTCATTCTGTAGGGCCGCCATGTTCTGCATGATTACGTGTTTTTCTTCTATGATGATCATGGCTTCCGCTATTTTGGACCCGTTTGTGGCACACTCCACAGACCGTCTGTAGCAACCAGCCACAGCGATGACGCCCTTGGGCCCTGGTAGCTTCATCTTGAGGTTGGCGTAATGTGGTACCGCAATGAACTTGGTGAGTGATGGGCGCCCCAAGATTGCGTGGTACGCACTGCAGAGGTTGACCACCTCGAACCAGATAGGCTCACGGCGGAAGTTGTCTTCCATGCCGAAGATGACGTCCAGCCAGATTTTTCTGATGGGGGAGTGCGACAGGCCTGGGATGGCTCCATGGAAGGAGGTGCTTGATGGCTCCAGCTGCGACTTGCTGATACCGAGCCGGTCGAGTGAGCTGCGGTACAAGAGGTTGATGCTGCTCCCTCCTTCTACGAGGATGCGGGAGAATCTGCAGGAATGCTTCTGGGAGACAATGATAGGATCTGGAACCATCGGGTAGGTGCCTGGGTGAGGCAGCTTAGCTGGCTGGTCCTTCCGGCTCCATGCAACTTCTTACTCCGACCAGTTGAGGTACTAGGGAATGGGAGGAACCATTGCGTTCACTTCCGCCTCGCGACGCCTTTTGTTGTGCTTGGTCTCCGGCTCTGTGGTGAAGAGGTGGTAGTTTCCCACCTGACGAGGGTAGTTGTTATCATCATCTTCCCTTCGACGCTGGTTATTGGGATCACCTGGTGGCCCGCCGGCTGGAGGAGGTGGCACATGTCCAGCTGATGCGCCGGCAATTTCCGCCATGTTGTTCGTCCAGGTGCAATGGCGTGTGGTATGCGTAGCCGGCTTGTTTAGCATCGACTCGATGGTGTACTTGGGCCTTGGAGGCCGGTCATCAGGCTTATGTCTCCGGCTTCCGCCTGCAGTCGGATCCTCCTACACTGCCACCACCGGCCTGGAGCCATATTGGTTATCCGGATGGTCGTCCTTTCTTTTGCCATGGCGGTTGTTGTGCCGCCTAGAATTGTGGCCATTCCCTTCCGGCTGGCACTGATCTACGGTGACATCGACGATTATTTTCCCTTGGTCATCCACCCGAACAGATATTTTCATTGCCACTTCAGCCGTGGCGTACTTGTCCATGATGGCCATGGTCTGTGCCATGGTTGTGGGTTCCACCCGGTGAAGCTTATGCTTGAGCTTAGTGTTGTCTCCGCAGCCGTTGATGAAGAAATCATCCACCTGATGTTCGCGTACTCCCTCACAGGAGTTGTGCATGCTCGTCCATCGGGTGATGTAGGAGAGATCGGATTCATCCGGTCCCTGGACGCAGAGAGCAAGCTCGCTAGGCCGGCCTGGGCACTTGTAGGTGCCGGTGAAGTTGTGATTGAATGCTTGCTCAAAATTGATCCAAGCATTGATGCTGTTGTCGGGGAGGCTGTTGAGCCACGTCTTGGCTGAGTCGAGGAGCATGAGGGGGGCGTAGCGTACTGCTACCCGGTAGTTGCCGTTGGCGATGCCTATGGTGGTGGTGTAATCCACCAGCCAGTTCTTCGGCTTGATCAAGCCGTTGTACTTTGGTGTATCCCTTGGGAGCGAAAATCCCTTCAGAAACGGTTCGTTCTGGATGCGCGGTCCGAAGCATCTTGGACCGGCTGGACTTTCTTCCTCCAGCTCACGTGATTGGACCAGCAGGTCGATTCACGCGCGCGCATCTTGCTGTTCATCCGGCTCGAGCATTCCCAGTCGGCAGATAGGCGGGACTTGGGGAGCGCTTGGCCTTTTCCGGCTTTGTCGGCCGGCTTGCGGTTTTTGCCGGTAACAGCTGCCACGTCACGGTCGTTGTGCCCACGGCTTGCGGATCCACCGCGTGGGCGGTTACACTACATTGCTCCATTTGGGGAAGATGCCTTGCTATTGCCCGCAGCCGTGTCGGCCATCCGGCGAGTCGGTTGGGTTCTGCTGTTGCCAGCTAGGCTGAGTTTTGCCTAGGCCTGCTTCTTATTTGACGTGACCACAAGGAGCTAGACACGTGGCTGCTGACGGAGCAGTTCCTCGCCCTCCAGGTGGCTTAGCTCCACAACTGCCGCCTCCGCGGCCCTCATATTTTTGGCGGGGGTGCTGTAGACCGGCTGCACCGCGGGGTACGCGGATTAGCGGCATGATCCATCTCCGAACCGAGGTTCCGGCCTTGTGGCTTGGCCAGGCGGCTAGTGCCAGGCAAGCGCGCGAAGCCGTGCACGATGTTGTACTCCCGCATGGTGGTGTTCATCCGTTGTTGGGCGGCCGCCACCTTGCCAGCTTCCTCCAGAAGATTCTGGCGGGTGGTCTCCAGGGCTGCCGCAGCTGCAGTTGGATCCTCCTCGATGGGTGTGATGGGGTTGCGGAGGTGCTCGATGGACGCGTTGATCAGGTCCTGGTTCGGGAGGCATGAGTTAGTGGCGCGACCGTCCATGTTGCGCTCCAGAGGTGGGCGACGGTTCTCCACCGATCCCGCCATCATGACCTCAACGCTGCCGCTAGCGATACGTGAGGTGGAGAGACCAGGGGGCACGCCGAAGATGGTGACGACCTCACGAGGGAAGGCCTCAGGGATGGTGGTGATGTAGACGCGGTGCTTGCCGAAGTGCATGATGGAGCCCCTACTTGAGAAAATCCCCCAAGGGAAGCAGGACGCGTTGTCAGGGACGCAGTCGAAGGAGACAGGAGTGAGGACGAGGCCAGAGGCGACTCGCTCACCGGCAACGAGTGGAACTCCCATGCGAAAGATGATCCCAGCCGAAGCGTTGTGCCGCATGGTGGGTGCCAACTGTCGTGGTGTGGACCACGGCAGTACCATCGGGGATGGCTTGAAGGGGAAAATGAGGATGCTATCGATGGCTACTCGCAACGGGTTGGGCACAGATACTGCGAATATAGCGATGTACCCAGGTTCGGAGCCCACTTGGCAAGGTAAAAACTCCTACTCCTGCAAGGATCTACTATCAAAGAGGGTGAATGCCCAATACAGATGCTTCTTGAGATGTTTCCTTAGCTACTTCTTGCTTGGCATTGTCTAAGTCCTTCTTCTTATGTCTATTTTCTGCCTACCTAGAAACCTAGCACTACCCACCTTTATATACAGGTTGAGGAGGTAGCTTACAAGGTGGGTTCTAGGGTTTACTGTTTGGATTTGGGCCTTACAAAGTGGGACGGCTAGACAGGGCCAAACGGTAGGCCCGGGTCCAGTCAAGCCTACAGTACAGGGGAGGACCATGCTTCAGTGTCCAACGCCCGTGCTTTACTCGTCATCCGGCTCTTTATCCGTCAGCCGGTTCTTTAGGCGAATGCCGGAGCTTTCCTCATCAGCCCTTGCTTTGCTTGTCAGCCTCTAGCTTTGGCGCAGTTGTCCAGTAGTGCCGGCCAGGACAGCCAACCTATCTGGTCAAGGGTGCGCTCAGTGATAGCTCAATGCACGGCGCCCAGAAAAGTGTTGATGGCTCGTGGTTGATGTAGAGCTCGTTGGGAACCCCAATAGGAAGGTATGATGAGCACAGCAGCAAATTTCCCTCAGTTATGAAACCAAGGTTTAATCGAACCAGTAGGAGCAAGGAAACACCCCAAAGGTGTTACTAGCTGAGCTTTGGCAGGGCGCACTACCAGTGCTAGTAGCAACGTGGAGACCTGCACAACACAACCATAGAACTTTGTCCCCAAATTGCGATGAGGTTGTCAATCTCACCGTGTTTTGCGGAAAACAAAGGACTAAACGTATCGAATGGAAAGAAGTAAAAGTTTGCAGAAAGTAAACACAAAGCATTAAACAGTTGTAGATTGTATGTAAAGAAAAAGGACCGGATCCATAGTTCACTAGAGGTGGCTCTCTTTAAGATAGATAACATGCTGGGTGAACAAATTACAGCGGGGCAATTGACAAACACCGAGAAAGCAATACATGCATATACTAATCATCTTGACTCCTTTGAGACTTGATTCGGCATTACAACATAATACATAGACCGCCATCCAACTGCATCTATGACTAATAATCCACCTTCAGGTTATCATCTGAACCCCCTCTAGTATTAAGTTGCAAGCAACATATTAATGCTTTACGAACTGCGTGTAAACTAAACAATACGATTGTTCTATGAACAAAGGATTGTTGTTTTCTCCCTAGTAGCAACAGCACATCTAGTACCTTAGAGATTTCTGTCACTTCCCCCGATTACCAGAGGCATGAACCCACTATCGAGCATAAATACTAACTCTTGGAGTTGCTAGCATCTACTTGGCCAAGATAGCTACTAACAACAGAAAGCATGCAAGATCTCAAATAACAAAGACATGATAGAATCAATAATCAATCTGAAATAGCATCTCAATATCAATCGGATCCCTGCAAACATAACATGTATGAATTACAAATAGATGATCTTGATCATGAACGGAGCTCACAAGATCTAAACATGAAAGCATAAAGGAGGAGAAATGAGCCATCTAGCTACTACATGGATCCGTAGTCCAAGGATGAACTACTCACGCATCACACCGGAGGCTTGCATGGTGATCAAGAAGGCCTCCAGGGTGAATTCCCCTCTCCGGCAGGGTGCCGGGAAAACCTTCAAATCCGTCCCGATCTAGGGATGGAGATGACGGCGGCTACAGACTCTTTCGTGGATTTTTGATCGGGTACTTAGGTTTTTCGTCCCGAGGGCAACTTATAGGCGGAAGGAGAGGTCGAGGGGGTGCTAGGGGCGGCCAGACCACCCCTGGCGCGGGCCAGGCCTGGCCGCGTGGCCAGGTGGTGTGGCAGGCCCCCAGCCCTTCTCCGTCTCGTATTCTAGCACTTGATCCCTTCCGGAAAAATAGGCACTTTGGCTTTTGTCCCATCCAATTCCGAGAATATTCATTTTCTGACTTTTCTGGAACCAAAAACAACAGAAAACAGGCAGCTGGCACTGTGGCTCTTCTTAATAGGTTAGTCCAATAAATCATAATAAAAGTACTCCAAAGTTGGAAAAAAACACAAGAAATGGATAAAACCAAGCATGGAACATCAAAAATTATAGATACATTTGCAATGTATCAACATCGCCAAGCTTAACTCCTGCTCGTCCTCGAGTAGGTAAGTGATAAAAAGAAATAATTTTTGAGGTGACATGCACCATCAAAACTTGATCAAAGTATTTGCAAAACTCAAAGCTAGGATCATAGTACTTCAATCATAACATGAAAGACAAAATTCTAGCAATAAGCAAAGAAACTATGATAAAACATGAAAAGGCACAAACAAAAGATTCATGAATAACATGCTTTACAAGACGTTTGTTTGTTTCACATAAAGAAAACATGGCATAACAGTATTCAGCTTGTCCCTCAATAGAGTAGCAAATATAAATGCATAGGACACCTTCAAAGTTCATCAGAGTGACTAGATACAATAGTTTCAAACAAGCAATAACAAGTTATGCATCAATCAACTAGTCTTGGGACAATGCACATAGAACTAAGAATGGCCACTATGCTCTCCAAGTAGTGCATAAAGATAGAAGGTGGAGACTCAATATAATGGTGGAAGAAAAGCCCATGTAAAAGGAAGTAGGGATTCAAGTCTCATAAAGAGCTTCCAAAAATTATGGTACTTATAGCTTTCAGCTCTCATTGCCCCTATCATAAGCATCTTGAAGGTGATTAAGGTTAAAGTGACACAACTAAGAGGATATGCTTGACAAGTTATAAACCGAAATCTCATGCCCCTTACTTACGAAGACCGATCCTCATGCTACTCATCTTCAGTCACGAGTAAGCTCTTGTCATTGTAAGTATATGTGTATCATTAAGAACCGCCAACGGGGTACCCCTTGCACATGATATGGGAGCTTTCCCATAATCAAAATGACAAGGCAAGCAGACAATGAGCATCTCAGTGATCTTTTTATTTGCTATTTGCATAGGTTTTTATTGAGGATGCTTCACAGAGTGCTCATTATGGTGATGCTGCAAGTTTCCACCATGATTAAGCATGGGTTAGGCTAGCGGCCCAGGCGTTTCTCTAACACACATACAAACTCCATGATCTTACAAGTTCCACTTTATTTCACACCGCCGGGATCCATAAGCAAAAGAACATGATATCAACAGGGTACAAAGTACAAGTGCAATGTTGAAAGCGTTCCCCATGGTACATGGTTCTGCTAATTTCAACTTATAAAGCGCAAGCATATACGCAACAAAGAAGGACCCAATGGTTCAAGTTTATTAGAGGCAATAAAGTAAAGCTTTAATCACTAGTTTTCTCATAACAAGTGGAAGGTAAACAAAAGCATGAATATACTTGGAATAGCATAAGCTAGTAGGTAGGTATGGTGGACTCTTTGGAAAAACTTGGTTTAGGGAGTTGGATGCATGAGTGGAACTCATACTTGGTTGTTGAGGCTAGCAAAAGACTGGGAGCGACAAACTAAGAGAGCAATAATGGCCATAATCATGCAGAGTGACAAAACATCATTGATCAAAGAATAAAGTGATACTACAAGTTGAAAACTAAAGGATCATAAAGGCTATGGTGACTTGAGATAGTCATAACATGGTGTGAGCATGCGCCAAGTTAACCCAAATAAAGCATCAAAGGGGAATACCACTATATTATGCTTTAATATACTCAAACATCGCATGATTCATCCAAGGCACATTAAGCAATAACAATTGTTTATAACAAGTCATGCTACAGCAAATAATACTAAGCATAAATCCAAAACAATATCAAGCATGACATGACAAAGCATAGGCCACAGTCAAAAACGAGCTCTTTTTACCACATAAGCATAAACTTTCCTACTCTTTTCCAAACCAAACTATTTGCAAACCAAAGTGTGAAAGAGGGGGTCCAACCAACTTATTCAGAAAACTAAGCAAACCAAGCAAACTAAAAAAAAAACGAAAACAAAAAAGAAGACGCTCCAAGAGAAACACAACTATGCACGAAACAATAAAAAAATGAAGCGTTTGGAAGAAACCTAGAATTTTTATTGATGAAGAAGGGGATGCCTTGGTCATCCCCAAGCTTTGACGCTTGTACTTCTTGGATATTTCTTGGGGTGACACGCGTGGCATCCCCAAGCTTGAGCTTTAGTCCATCCTTCATCTCATTACTCATTCCTTCCATACACCTGAAAATTTTCCTTCATACAAAACTTCACACAATCTCATTAGCAACATTAGTGCACTTTAGATAAATAAGTCTCAAAGTTCAGTTCTAACACCAAATAAGCTTCCATTAGAACACTAGCTACTGTAGCAACTCCCTCAAAAAGCTCAATTCCCCAAAGGAACTCAAGAAGGAACTAACAAGAAGCAAATGCAGAAAATGGCAGAAATCTGTCAAAATAGACCAGCAGGTAAAGACGAATTTTTTCTAAGACCTTCTGTTGCTCAAATCAAAAAGTGTTGAACTAACGAAAGTTAGATAACAACCTGGGGCAGAACCACAAACAATTACATCTCAATCCGACGTACAGAGCTCTCTCAGGAATTTTTACGGTGAAGTACAGAAATCTGTTTCGGGACAACAACTTTCCCAATCATTACTTCACTCTCATTAGAGGTTACTCTTGGCACAAAAAGAAAATAAAAAGGATAAGGAGAGGTTATTACAGAGGTAATAACTTCCAAGACTCAACTAAAACTCTTGGGTTATCCCCCAACAAGTACTTTTCTTTAACGCCTTTAAGTTAGGCATAAGAACCAAAGCAAGAATCAAGTGTTCTCAAATGAAGAAGCATTAAGACCAACTTTCTTGCCCTTACCTCTCTTATTTTTATTCTTAACCTTGGGGAAAATATGATTGTTTGGTGGAGAAGAAAGGTGCATGGTCCCCTTTCCCACATCTATTATTGCTCCAAGGATTCCTAATAGGGACCTTCCAAGTGTAATTTGTCCTTTTCCTGCACATTCAATAACAAGATAATCAATAGAAATCATTTTCCCAAGGATCTTTGTAAACACTCCTTCAGCTATTCTAAGAGTTAATATGGTAGTATTATTGGTGAGAGATATTTCTTTTCCTCCTTCAACAAGCCCCCAAAGATTCAGAGATTCATAAATAGCTTTGGGCATAAGACAAAATTCAGACATGATATCACAGCGAGCTTGAAAAGTTTCCGTGTTTATCTCAATCTTTACTGTAGGGAACCACTTTGATGGTTCAGAGTTTATTGGAACATAATCATATTGCTCCCTAAGCGTATTATATCACCCTTCTAATCTAGTAGTGCTAGCCTCAAGAGTGTCCAACCTAGCAAATATTTTTGCGAAAGAAGTATCAGTTTGGCTAGGAAAGTTGTAAGTGAGGATTAATTTCTTTATAGCATTAATGGCATCACCCTCATTACTTCGGAGGAAATCTCCTCCCGCAATAGCATCTAAAGCATATCTATATCAAAGAGCAATCCCAAGGTAAAAACTGCTAAAGAACAATCCTTGAATCATTTTAGGCTCAGTCTTTTCATGTAGATCAGAGATTCTAGACCAAGCTTCCTTAAAACTTTCCTCAATTCCTTGTTTAAAAGTGAGAATCATTTCCTCGGGTGACATAGTGATTGGAGCAAGGCTAGACATAGTGGCAACTCAAGATAGGAACTAATTTTTTTGTGTTTTCAAATAAGAAAGCAAAACAAGTAAAACTAATTTTTTTGTGTTTTTTTGAAGAACAAAACAAGCAAACAAAGAAAAAAGAAACTAAGCAAAAAAACAACAACAAAGTAAAGATATTGGTTATGAGGGACTCCCCTTGTGAAGATGTCCTTGACTCCCCGGCAACGGCGCCAGAAAAATGGCTTTTCTGGTACGGTGTTGACGTGGGAGTTTCTTCTTCTTTGTTCCCCGACAACGGCGCCAGAAAAATGCTTGATGGCTCAATGCACGGCGCCCAGAAAAGTGTTGATGGCTCGTGGTTGATGTATAGCTCGTTGGGAACCCCAAGAGGAAGGTATGATGAGCACAACAGCAAGTTTCCCTCAGTTATGAAACCAAGGTTTAATCGAACCAGTAGGAGCAAGGAAACACCCCAAAGGTGTTACTAGCTGAGCTTTGGCAGGGTGCACTACCGGTGCTAAGAGCAACGTGGAGACCTACACAACACAACCACAGAACTTTGTCCCCAACTTGCGATGAGGTTGTCAATCTCATCGTGTTTTGCGGAAAACAAAGGATTAAACGTATCGAATGGAAAGAAGTAAAAGTTTGCAGAAAGTAAACACAAAGCAGTAAACAGCTGTAGATTGTATGTAAAGAAAAAGTACCAGGATCCATAGTTCACTAGAGGTGGCTCTCCTTAAGATAGATAACATGCTGGGTGAACAAATTACAGCGGGGCAATTGACAAACACCGAGAAAGCAATACATGCATATACTAATCATCTTGACTCCTTTGAGACTTGATTGGGCATTACAACATAATACATAGACCGCCATCCAACTGCATCTATGACTAATAATCCACCTTCAGGTTATCATCCGAACCCCCTCTAGTATTAAGTTGCAAGCAACAGATTATTGCTTTACGAACTGCGTTTAAAGTAAAAAATTCGATTGTTCTATGAACAAAGGATTGTTGTTTTCTCCCTAGTAGCAACAGCACATCTAGTAGCTTAGAGATTTCTGTCACTTCCCAAGATTACCAGAGGCATGAACCCACTATCGAGCATAAATACTAACTCTTGGAGTTGCTAGCATCTACTTGGCCAAGATAGCTACTAACAACGGAAAGCATGCAAGATCTCAAATAACAAAGACATGATAGAATCAATAATCAATCTGAAATAGCATCTCAATATCAATCGGATCCCCGCAAACACAACATGTATGAATTACAAATAGATGATCTTGATCATGAACGGAGCTCACAAGATCTAAACATGAAAGCACAAAGGAGGAGAAACCAGCCATCTAGCTACTACATGGATCCGTAGTCCAAGGATGAACTACTCACGCATCACACCGGAGGCTTGCATGGTGATGAAGAAGGCCTCCAGGTGAATTCCCCTCTCCGGCAGGGTGCCGGGAAGAGCTTCAGATCCCTCCCGATCTAGGGATGGAGATGACGGCAGCTACAGACTCTTTCGTGGATTTTTGATCAGGTACTTAGGGTTTTTGTCCTGAGGGCAACTTATAGGCGGAAGGAGAGGCCGAGGGGGTGCTGGGGGCGGCCAGACCACCCCCTGGCGCGGGTCAGGCCTGGCCGCGCGGCCAGGTGGTGTGGCTGGCCCCCAGCCCTTCTCCGTCTCGTATTCTGGCACTTGATCCCTTCTGGAAAAATAGGCACTTTGGCTTTTGTCGCGTCCAATTTCAAGAATATTCATTTTCTGACTTTTTTGGAACCAAAAACAACAGAAAACAGGCAGCTGGCACTGTGGCTCTTGTTAATAGGTTAGTCCAAGAAATCATAATAAAAGTACTCCAAAGTTGGAACAAAACACAAGAAAGTGGATAAAACCAAGCATGGAACATCAAAAATTATAGATACATTTGCAATGTATCACTCAGCAAGGAGAGTCATCCCCACCGTACCATGGCCAGCGCATCCGAGGTGGCCGGCTAGGAGCAGCCTCCCAGCCGGTTCTTCTAGCTACCCGGCTAGACGGGCCAGCCAGGGAAACTTGAATGCTGACCGGGTGGGGATTCCACCCGGTTGTGGTTCCTTGATCTGGGTCCAGACAGCATGTGCTCCTTGGAGCCGGCCGGTTGGTCCCGTCTTGGCCTACCCGGGGTTATCTCCCCGACACTTATGGCACTGAGATCCCTATTCTTTGGGCTTTCTTTACAGAAAAGAACCATCTTGTCATCACTCGGAAAACTGAGAATTTTTTTTCTTGATAGTTGCAAACTCACACTGACAACATTGTTTACTACAAAAAGATGCACCCATCTACCTCCTAAAATACATTTAATTCAAGAGCAATCTATCACGCTTACCTGTAGCTCAAGTTTGATCTAATTTTGTTAATCGACAAAAAGTCACTAAAGTGTGCGAAGTTAGTTAGGAAGCTTGAAAAGTCCTAGTACTAAAAATTTGGGTATTACGTATAAGAAACTATGGTCTAGTTTGTTTGATAATTGGGCCGGTTGCATATTCCTTTAACTATGGTATGTCTCATAGGAGCGACGTGCTTGATAGTTAATACGGTTGGTGGAAGTACAAGTTACATCAAGGACCTCATAAAAATGAAAATTGCACCCAAGTCCATGCATTTAGCACAAGGACCCTGAAACTTAGTAATGAAGTGTGTGATTTGACGTTTGCACATACTAGCGTTCATCATGCTAAATACTATCAGTAGAATCTTTGTAGATGCTAAGAATGGAAAAAAGATCCAACGGTTAGCATTGTTTGGATTTGCCGGTCTTGATCCAACGGTCAATGTTCGAAGTTATCCGTACACTATACAGTGCTATGGTATGGTATTGTAAGAGATAACAAAAGATAAAGATAAGATAAGAAGTACCATGAATGGCTCATCTTTTGAGTAACCTTCCCTCCCGATGTTTGGGAAGCAAGTGAAAATTTCAAAAACCGAAAAAGTTTGATTTTTTTTGTTGCCAAGGACCAAAGTGGTTTCTTTACTATGTACTCTTCGTCACTACTCCACACCAATGTGGCTTCCGAACACACCAGAGACATAGAGCCGCCGTACCAAGGCACGCATGTGCAGCACCACGTTGTGGACCAGGGAGAGATCAGTCGGGCCGGTGCGCGAGGGGAAAGGGTAGGAGAGAGGGAGAATGGTGAGAGGCAGCGAAGGATAGAGAAAACATACAATTTGTTTTTTGTGCATAGGTTCTGAAATTTACTACTAGTAGAGTGGCCACAGGAGTACCTCTTGTCCGGAACCCATCATAACTTTCCTCTAACATCGAACTTCCTTCAACTCCTCTTTGTTGCTGCCCTCTTTTACCCTGCCTACGTTTTATTGTCTTAGCATGTACAGCGTGTGGACAGAGGTGAGCATATGTCTAAGCACATAAATGAGAACTATACTAGTGTACTACTAGTACTAATATAATTTTTGCTTTTTTCCTAATAAGGGCATCAACAATATGTATAAAATCCCACCTTAAGGCCTAGTATGTGGCAGCCGCTAAGGTTCACCATATACATTGTGGAAAAAATAAAGTTTGTATTATTAAACCTAAGGTGTACCTCAAGCTTGTGGGTTGCGCATAGAGAATAGAAAAATCATTTCCCCTCTCACCCTATTTCATGTGATCATTTTCAAAAGGTGTTCAAACTTTTCATGATGCAAAATCTTAGCAAGAAGTCGAACCACTCATAAAAACTCTCTGTGGTTTCTAATATATTAATTAACCGCTTGGTGGGTACCTCCAAAAGCTTTTTTATAAAACTTTCAAAGCAACCTACAATTTATTACTTGTAGTTCAAGTTTCACCTAATTTAGTTAACATAAAGTATTATCAAAACCAAAGAATAATTAATAATATTTTTATTATACTTTTATAACGCGTGTTTCCGGATACACGTAACATGATGCCACAAAACAAATATTATACTTCTTATTCTTTTTTTGAAATGTTATGAAAACCGTGTCAACTTTTTTGGGATGTGGATGCATAGCAAGAACATGAATTTTTCAGAACCTTTGGTGGTTTTTCGATGTACCGAATTTCTGCTTAGCTTCAAAAGATTTTTAGAAAATTTTAAGAGCAACCTATCGCGCTTACGTTTAGTTAAAATTTGAGAAGGTCGGTGGGAGTACAGTTTACATCAAAGACCTCAAAAAATAGAAAATTGCATAGAGGTCCATATATTTAGCACAAAGTCCTGCTAAAATGAAGCAATGAAAAACAATCAGGTGCGGGTCCTTCTCGAGCGAGCTATGGGTGTGCTTGGTGGCTTCCTCTTTGTAGCGTGCGAAATGGAACAACAATGGATTACTATAGAGTAGTGGTAAAGCTGGTCAGATCATAATGAAGTGCATCGAATATGATGGGATGTACTGCAGACAGTATAAACAATCCCTTGTGCACCACTATAATTTGAATCTTTTGAATAACCTTCCATGTGGATGTTTGGGAAGGAAGTGAAATTTTCGAAACTGCAAAAGTGTGAACTCCGACTCTAATAATAGTATGAGTATTGTACCTTTTGTCGCCAAGCCCAAAAATGGTTCCTTCTACACAGCACTCCTGATACTGACACGGAGCCAACGACAAGGCAGGTCAACACACGTGCGCAGCGCCACGTTTTGGACGAGGGAGAGATCTCCTAGCCGGGGTGTGGGGATGGGGATGAGGTAGTGAAGGAGAGAGAAAACACAATTTATGTTCCGTGCATACAATATATAGTAAAGGTCCTGAAATTTACTAGTACTAGTTCCATACTACTAGTACTACTAGGTGGCCGTACCATGTACCTCGTGCCAGGAAGCCATCACTGGTTTTCTCTCATATCGCACTGCCTTCAACTCCTCCTCTTCGCTGCTCTCTCGAGTTGCTTCCTCTATGCCCATAGTTTCTCTTCTTTCTCTTTGTTTCTTTTCTCCAGAAATACATATTCTTCCTACTTGCTTTATAGAAAATACAGTCCTCTCACTTGGAAAATTATTTTTTTCCCTTTCCTCATGGTTGGAAATTCCAAGTGGCAACATTATTACCATGCCAGATTCACACCCATTTTGCACCCAAATATGGGACCATCACGGATGATGGGAGTACAATTTACATCAAGGACCTAAAAATGGAAAAAAAAATATAAAGGTCCTTACATTTAGCACGAAGCACCCTAAAATTAAGCAATGGAAATAGTCGGGTGCGACTCCTTCTCGAGAAAGCAGCTGATCGAGCCATACTCTTCATAAAACTTTTTCTTCGATTATTTTTGAAATATATGGCCAAATTTGGCGGCATGCAAATTCTTCGATATGGGATCATGAATCATCAGTATAAAGTATGATGTAGATTTATCCAGGACCTTGGTCGTTCGGCTTGAAATGCAAGAATGTTCATATTCATTGGCAACTAATAAGCTTAACTACGTTTAAATTTTACCACTTGCTGTTATGTTCGAATTTTACACGGACAGTGGGAGTAGATTTTACAGCAAGGACCTAAAAAGGTAAAATTACATCGAGGTCCATACATTTAGCACGTAGCACCCTAAAATTAAGCAAGGAAAATAGTCAGGTTTGGCTCCTTCTTGAGAGAGCAGCTAGTCGAGCCATACTCTTCATACTACTTCCTCTTCGTTTGTTTTCAAAATATAGCCCAATTTGGTGGCATGCAAATTCTTTGATATGGTATCATGAATCATCGATATAAAGTATGATGTAGATATGGCAATGACCTTGGTCGTTCGTCTTGAAATCCAAGAATGTTCATACTCATCGACAACTAATAATCTTAAATACGTTTAAATTTTACCACTTACTTTTAGGTATGAATTTTACACGTACGAACGATGGAGGTACATTTTTACATCAAGGACCTAAAAAGGTAAAATTACATGAAGGTTCATACATTTAGCATGAAGCACCTTAAAATTAAGGAGGGAAAATAGTCATGTTTTGCTCCTTCTTGAGACAAAAGTTGATCAAGCCATACTCTTGATACTACACCCTCTTTGTTTGTTTTCCAAATATGGCCCAATTTGGCGGCATGCAAATTCTTGGATATGGGATCATGAATCATCGATATAATGTATGATGTAGATATGGCCATGACCTTGGTCGTTTGGCTTGAAATCCAAGATTATTCATACTTATTCACAACTAAGCTTAAATACGTTTGAATTTTAGCAGTTGTTTTTATCTTCGAATTTTACACGGATGATGTGGGTACATTTTACAGCAAGGACCTAAAAAGGGGTAAAATTACATCGAGGTCCATACTTTTACCACGAAGCACCCTAAAATTAAGCAGGGAAAATAGTCATGTTTGGCTCCTTCTCGAGAGAGAAGATAATTGAGCCATACACTTCATACTACTTCCTCTTTGTTTGTTTTCAAAATATGGCCAAATTTGGCGGCATGAAAATTCTTGGATATGTGATCATCATCAGCATAAAGTATGACATAGATATGGCCATGACCTTGCTCGTTTGTCTTGAAATCTAAGAATGTTCATACTCATCGACAACAAATAATCTTAAATACATCTAAAAAGGTAAAATTACAGCGAGGTGCATACATTTAGCACGAAGCACCCTAAAATTAAGCAGGGGAACAGTCATGTTTTGCTCCTTCTCGTGAGAGAAGCTAATCGAGCCATAATCCATATTACTTCCTCTATGTTTGTTTTCAAAATATGGCCAAATTTGGCGGCAGGCAAATTCTTGGATATGGGATCACGAATCATCAACATAAAGTATGATGTAGATATGGCCATGACCTTGGTCGTTCGTCTTCAAATCCAAGAATGTTCATACTCACCGACTACTACTAATAATCTCTTAAATACGTTTAAATTTTACCACCGTCTTTTAGGTTCGAATTTACACGTACGGACGGTGGGAATACATTTTATGTCAATGACCTAAAAAGGTAAAACTACATCGAGGCCCATACATTTAGCATGAAGAACCCTAAAATTAATCTAGGAAAAAGTCATGGTTTGCTCCTTCTCGAGAGAAAAGCTGATCGAGCCATACTCTTCATATTACTTCCTCTTCGTTTGTTTTCAAAATATGGCGAAATTTGGCGGCATGCAAATTCTTTTATATGGGATCATGAATCATCAACATAAAGTATGATGTAGATATGTCCATGATCCTGGTCATTTAGCTTGAAATGTAAGAATGTTAAAGTCATTGACAACTAATAAGCTTAAATATGTTTAAACTTTACCACTTGATTTTATGTTTGAATTTTACACGGATGGTGGTAGTACATTTTATATCAAGGACCTAAAAAAGGTAAAATTACATCGAGGTCCATACATTTAGCACGAAGTACCCTATAATTAAGCAGGGTAAACAGTCGAGTTCGTCTCCTTCTCGAGACAGCAGATGGTCGAGCCATATCCTTCTCTTTGTTTCTTTTCAAAATATGGCCCAATTTGGCGGCATGCAAATTCTTAGATGTGGGATCATGAATCATTGATATAAAGTATGATGTAGATATGGCCATGACCTTGGTCATTCGGCTTGAAATCCAAGATTGTTCATACTCATTCACAACTAAGCCTAAATACGTTTAAAGTTTACCACTTGATTTTATCTTTAAATTTTATACGGATGGTGGGAGTACATTTTACAGCAAGGACCTAAAAAGGGGTAAAATTACATCGAGGTCCATACTTTCAGCATAAAGCACCCTATAATTAAGTAGGCAAAATAGTCATGTTTGGCTCCTTCTCGAGAGAGAAGGTAATCGAGCCAAACTCTTCATACTACTTCCTCTTCGTTTGTTTTCAAAATATAGCCAAATTTGGCGGCATGAAAATTCTTGGATATGTGATCATCATCGGCATAAAGTATGATGTATATATGGCCATGACCTTGGTCGTTCATCTTGAAATCCAAGAATGTTCATACTCATCGATAACAAATAATCTTAAATACGTTTAAAAAAGGTAAAATTACATCAAGGTCCATACATTTAGCACAAAGCATCCTAAAATTAAGCAGGGAAACAATCATGTTTTGCTCCTTCTCGTGAGAGAAGCTGATCGAGCCAAAATCTCCATACTACGTCCTCTTCGTTTGTTTTCAAAATATGCCCAAATTTGGTGGCATGCAAATTCTTGGATATGGGATCACGAATCATCAACATCAAGTATGATGTAGATATGGCCATGACCTTGGTCGTTCGGTTTGAAACCAAGAATGTTCATACTCATCGACAACTAATAATATTAAATATGTTTAAAATGTTACCACTTGATTTTAGGTTCGAATTTTACACGGGCGGTAGGAGTACAATTTACATCAAGGACCTTAAAAGGGGGAAATTACATCGAGATCCTTACATTTAGCATGAAGTACCCCAAAATTAAGAAAAGAAATAAAACAGTCAGGTTCAGCTCATTCTCGAGAGAGCACCTGGTCGAGCCATACTCTTCATACTGCTACTTCCTATTTGTTTGTTTTCAAAATATATGGCCAAATTTGGTGGCATTCAAATTCTTGGATATGAGATCATAATCAGCATAAGTGTGATGTTGATATGGCCATGACCTTGGTCGTTCAGCTTTAAATTCCAAGAATGTTCATACTCCTTCACAAGTAATAATCTTAAATACGTTTAAATTTTACAACTTGCTTCTAGGTTCGAATTTTACACGGACGGTGGAAGTACATTTTACACCAAGGACCTAAAAAAGGTAAAATTATATTACATCGATGTCCATACATTTAGCACGAAGCACCCTAAAATTAAGCAAGGAAAACTGTTGGCTGGGAAGCTTGAGAACTCATAAAACTTGGTAATCAATCGTAAGTGTATCAAGGTCAATGCTTTGTTTGAAATGTAGGGTTATTGTTGTGGTTCTTTGATCCAGTTTTCTTCATACTTGCTTATAGAAAAATCTTGTCGCTTTCAGTTTTATTGTTCCTATAAGGTGGAAACTATGGTTGCCACCATTTTTCACCTTGCCAAGATGGACACATCTACCAAATATGGGAACATTACAATACAATACGATGTGCATATGGTTGTTACCTTTGTCGTTCGGCTTGAAACCCAAGAGTGTTCATACACCATGGGCCATATTTATTGTGTAACTATTTTTATGTAATTTGTGATGACTCATGGTTATTAATTAGTTTTCATTGGAAATAGTAGTACACGCAAGAGGACGCCATGAAGAAGGCTTCATTTTTAGGGTTTTCATTATTGTTGTTCATAGCTAGTGAGGATCAAATTGTCAACATGCATATTCGTAGCAAGAATTTTAATTCTACAGAACTCTCGTTGGTTTTTGAAGTATTGACCGCCTTGGTACCATAAAGACTCAAAGCATATTTGTAACTTTTTAAGAGCATTCTATCATGTTTACTTGTAGTTCAAATTTGAAAATGATTTTTTATTCCAAAATTTTGGAAACTCCCAGTACTGGTAGCATTATTGTTCACCATGCCAAGATGCACTCATCAACCAAATATGGAAACATTACCATAAAGTATGTTGTACATATATAAGGCCATTTAGCTTGTCTTTCGGCCTGAAGCCTAAGGATATGTTCATACATGGAAGGTCATATTTTCAACTACATTATTTTTTGTATGCGAACTCTCTTGATAATAATCATTTTTTACAGCAAGTAGGACAAGTCAGAGGTCACCGTGCAATGTTTTTTTATTTTTTTCAAATAAAAGACAAATTTTGTACATGCAAATACTTAGCAAGAAGTTGAATTTAACAAATTCATTGGTTTCTGATATATTGACAGTCTGGATGTGGGTATCTTCATAAGATATTTGTATAACTTTAAGAGCAATCTACTACTTTTTCATAGTTCAAATTTTATCTAATATTGATAAATCAGCTTAAATTAGTTTAATAATGTGAAGTTTGCAAGGAAACCTTGAGAACTCAAAAAAAATTGTAACCGTAAGTGAAACATGTATAAACTTTGTCTGGAAACTGGGCTTATGGCATTCCGAGGCATATTCACCATGCTTGCTCTCAGGAAAATAAATCCCGAGAAAATACTAATCTGCTTAAAGTTTATGATAAATCGGGGTGTTTTTTGTGTGAGGTGTAATAAACAGACATATATCGTTCGTTTGACAATTTAAAATAAACTCTTCGATGGACATTTGGATATGTGAATGAAACGTCAAATCTTATGTACAAACAAATTATGTTCAAAAACAAGTTTATTACGACCAAATAAAGCCTTCACAAATTCAATGTGTGACGGACTGATATATTGGTACCTTTGTGTAAACATTGACGTTTCATATGAAATAAATCTCTTACATACCAGCTACATGCATCCAAAAAGTATTGTGGGTGATAAATACCGTTAGTATCCAGTTTTTAGCATCATTCAAATCTTTGTGTGTGAATGGGAGAAATGGCATCCAAGGACCACATGTCAGTATTGCTACCAATGAGGTTAAATCAGTCATTATAGGACTAACTTGCCGTTAGGCCAAAAATTGTTAAAATGTGCAAAAATGATGTCCACCAAGTGTTTTGTGCAAAAGTGCGATGAAAAGATGGTGGATCGTACAATTTCCTCTATCTAAAAAAATGTTTTATACTAGTACCATGGAGGGTAATAAAAATTATTGTACTGTACTTACTACTAGTAAAATAGGTACTAGATGGAAGTTTGAAACCTAAATGGTACCCACTATTTTAGTCGGTTCAAAGAAATGAACTAGTTCATCAAAAAGTGATGATGTGAAATGTAGTTTTTTTTGTAGTACAGTACTACTAAAGAGGATAGAGGGTTACCCACTCCCATTCTCTACCTCCTCCCCCGTCATTCCCTCTCTCGCTATCACATTCCCACACTCACCTCACAACTCTCAATTGTTAACCCAGTCATTGCCTCGATGAAACCAATGCCAAAACCTTTGTCTATGGTTGAGCTCGGGTCCTCGTCAAGCTCTGCTTTGGAGCTACAGGTGGCTTGTTTGATTCCGACGGCCTCACCGCCCTCTCTGAAGCGTCCTTCGCCTTTCGCGTGTGTGCGGGTCATGCCCAAGGTGAGGCGTTCGTCGCCCTTAGGGTTTCGGCCGCTCGTGCCGAAACCCTCATCGCCTCTCAAGCGGTCGTCCAAGCCTTCGGTGTCGCGTGCGTTGGGACCGAATGCTCGTGCGGCGGCGGACGCGTCCTTTTGGTCTGTAGGTTGGACTCTCATTCCCAATGTGCCAAATTTCAGAGTGTACACGGTGAAACCCCTATCGGTGCCCCCCTTCATCAGCGATTGTCTATGCTTCTTTGGTTTATGTGGCTAGTTCTTCGTCAGTGGCGCCTTGTTCATATGCTCAACCCATCGACCCCTGTGCAAGTTCGCCCCCCCCCGACTGTAACAAGGTTAGATCTGGAGGATTGGGGCTTTAACCCAATTCCGACGTGCATCTAGACGGTTTTTTGCAACGTGTACTATAGGTCCTTTGTTGAACTGTTTAGTTGTATGTCATATTCTTGATAAATTTGTATTTTGTGATTTTTTTTATACTCCCTCCATCTAGAAATAATTGACTAGACTTTGCCTAGATTCGAATGTATCTATATTTGTCTTTTGTGATGTTCTGCTTAGTTATGAAATATTCTTGATGAAATTGATGCAGGGTTCTGTTTTGGATGATGCATTGTGCTGTTTAGGAACTTTCCATGATGCGTTGTGCTGTTTTGGTATTTTTTTATGATGCATTGTGTCATGTCTCCTCACTGTGTTGTTTCGTCCATTTTGATCTGCGTTCTGCTATTTAGGATTAAATGATATGCCTTCTAGCTATTCAGATTATTTCAATGACCCATTAGTTTAGGTAATTTTGATTGCCTAGACACTGTTTATTAAATTTAATTACATGATACCTTGTGCTGTTTTGGTATTTTTGATGATTCACTGCATATATGCTATTTTGTCTATCCAGATAATGCATTGTGCTGTTTTAGCCATTCAGATTATGCATTGTGATGTTTAATCAATCTAATTAAATGATATGCCTTCTAGTAGTTGTTCATATAATTTTGAGGACCCATCGGATTAGGTCATTCTCATGATGCATTGTGCTCTGTAAGCAATTTAATTTACCCATACCTTGTGTTGTTTAGGTAATTTTGATGGTGCAGTGACTCATTGTGATCTTTAGTCAATTAATACAATGCATTGTGGTGTTTTGGTAATTCCAAAGGACTGACGCAATGGTACTTTTCATGTAGGACGACCTAGTTGTAATGCCGAACTTAGACTATATTCTTGACCGGACTGCTCCAGCTCCAGGTGGCTATGAAGATGCTCTCCCCATCATCCCAAGGGAGTTGAAGCTACTGATACATCCAAAACCTATCTACTTTCCCAAACACTTTTGCTATTATTTTTCCTCTAAATTTGTGTGATTTGGATACAACTAACATGGACTGACAATGTTTTCAGCAGAATTACCTTGGTGTCTAGTTTTTGTGCAGAAAATCAACTATCAGGAAAAATCCTGGAAAATATGCCAAAAATACTATTTCACTAGAAGACTCATGGAGCCAGAAGACGAGACAGAGTAGGGCCACTAGGGGCCCACACCACCTGGCCGCGCAGGCCAGGCCAAGCCACGCCTGGGGGTGGTGTGGCCTCCTTGGCTGCCCCCTCGGCCTCCCTCTTGGCCTATAAGTTGCCTCTTGACCTAAAAACCAAGGGGGGTTCAATGTTTTTCCAAAAAGAGTTCCGCTGCGCCTCCACCACCAGATTCCATGATTCGGATCCAGAAACTCCGTTCTGGTACCCTGTCGGGACGGGGAATTGGAGGAGATCATCGCCATCATCATCACCATCGCTTCTCCATCGACCATCCATGTTTCCCCCATCTATGAGTGAGTAATCCCCCGCTGTAGGCTATCGGGATGGTAGGGATTGGATGAGTTGTTCGTGTAATGGCATCAGATTGTTAGGGCATGGTCCCTACTATCTATTATTAGTGCTTTTTGACTTTGTTGCAACTTGTTATGCGTAATGCTTGTTACTAGGGCCCGAGTGCCATGATTTTAGATCTGAACATGTTATTGATTCATTATGATAGTATTGTTTATGGTCTTACCTACAAGTTGTATACACACGTTGTTGTCTGGAACCAAAGGCCCCAAAGTGACAGCAATCGGGATAACCGGAGGGAATGGCTTTGATGTGAGGATCACATGTGTTCATGGAGTGTTAATGCTTTGCTCCGGTTCTCTATTAAAAGGAGCACCTTAATTGCCAGTAGTTCCCTTGAGGCCCTGCTGCAAATGGGCTGGCAGGACAAAAGATGTTGTGCAAGTTCTCATTGCGAGCACGTATGACTATATATGGAACACATTCCTATGATTATTTAGTACTTGGATGCTTTATCTTATTTATCTGCAAATGCCGTATGTCTTGATTGCCATGTGAATTGTCTTGTCCATGCAACGCCCATCCATCCATCCCTATGTCTACCGCGCTTTAATCCTACTGTTTACTACAATTGTTACTATTGTCTTTACTTTTACTACTGATATTACTTTGCTATTGCTACTACAAAACTGTTGCTACTGATAAACTACTGTGAGCAAGATTGTTTCCAGGTGCAGCTGAATTGACAACTCAGTTGTTAAGGCTTATAAATATTCTTTGGTTCCCCTTGTGTTGAATCAATAAATTGGGTTTCACTTCCCTCGAAAATACTGCGATACACCCCTATATTTGTGGGTCATCAAGACTATTTTCTAGCGCCATTGCCAGGGAGCATAGCTTTATTTATCAAGTTCACTTGGAATCACTATTGTTCGCTGCCATCCATCCATCAAGGGTAAGTCTCGTGATGGCAAGGTTCCTATTTTACCATCCACTACAAGAAGAGGTACGGTTCTGAACACCTCTGTTTCTCTTGATTCACCATCTATTACGAGTAAGCTCCTTACACCACCACATACACATGCTACACACACTGCTACTACTGCTGAATCTGAAACTTCTGATACTTATGATGCTACTTCTACTATGCTTGATAAGAGTGGTTCATTAGGTTCTTTCCTAGATGCTACGATTTCTAGAACTATAGCTGCAAATACTAAAACTCCTAATGAAGAAACTACTACACCTGTCAGTTCACCTGATTCTAGAGAGAGCTATGATATTGAAGACGGTTATATTGAGATGACCGATGAATTTATTAAAGAATGTCAAAACACCCATGATAGGAGTGTTATTAGGACTCTCCTTGAGAGGCGTACTATAAAACCCAAATTGTCTCCTAATGCTAAGTTTGTTGCATCTCCCATAAACATTAAAGATAAGGATTATGATTTCTCTCTTGATCTTTCTTACATAGCTATTGTTGAGAAAGAACCTTTTTGTGGGAGTAAGAATGAAAGTGCGGTAGCACATATGACTGAGCTTTCTACCCTGAGTGGCCCATTTTGTGATGATATTAAGATGTGCACCTACTTTGTTGCTAAAATTTTCCCTTTTTCACTAAAAGGAGAAGCTAAAACTTTGTTTAATAATTTACCTCCTGGATCTATTGATAGCCCTGATTGCTTGATTAGTACTTTCCTGCAGAAATATTTTCCTCCTAGTGCTAGACATGCTATTTTGCAGGAACTTTTTGATTTTAAACAGGGAGAAAAAGAGATATTGCCTGAATCATGGGCAAGGTTTTGTGCTTTGATTCATGCACATGCTGGATGTCCATTACCTAAGATTGGGCTTCTTGATATATTTTATAATGGACTAACTGAGGAATCTAGGACATACCTAGATAGCTGTGCGGATTGTGTTTTCAGGAATAGGACCCCCAAGGAAGCTGAGGAATTAATGGCCAAAATAAGCAAGAATTATGAAGACTGGACTCCTCCTGAACCAGCTATACCTGAAACAATTATACCTGAACCAGCTATACCTGCGCCTATACCATCATCTAAGAAGAGGGGAGTTAGTGAACTAAATGATGAAGTGATGTAGAAAGCTAAGAAATGTCTTAAGGAGAAGGGAATTAACGATGCAGATGTGAAGAATTTACCTCCTATAGAAGAATTATGTAAGCCAATCTCCCACTCATCCACTATTGAGGTACACTCTCTCCAACATTTTGATGAAGGTGATATCCCTTACTCTAAACCTCCTGAACAATGCTTAGAAGAATTTGATGTTTTTCTTGTTAAGTAAGATAATTTTAATAAAAGGGTGCAAAATCATTTGATGGAAAACATTAGAGCTATTGCTGAGTTGAAGGATATTGTGGAAAGAACCTCTAATGATGTTAAAATGCTTGTCAAACATTTTCAAATGGTTCAAACTCAAATTGATCAGCTTATTAAAGTACAAAAAGACTTGCTAGTTAATGCTGCTAAAGAAAAACATGCTTATGAAATTAGAACTAGAAGTGGTGTTGCTACCCAAGATCCTCTATATCCTGAGGGGCATCCTAAAAGAATTGAGCAGGATTCTCAACAAGGTGAAAATAGTGGTACTACTCCTAAGAAAAGAAAGAAGAAAAATAAAACTATTGTAGAACCCTCTGAACCTACTAAAGATCCTAATAGTATATATGTCTCTGATGCTGAAACTGAAAGTGGTATTGAAGAAAATGATGTTCCTGATAAAGAAAAAGTTGAAGAAGAACCAGAAAAGCACACTAAGAATACTAAATACACTAAAGAAGATTTTGTTGCTAAGAAGCATGGTAGTGAAAGAGAGCCTTGGGTCCAAAAACCTATGCCTTTCCCTTATAAGAAACACAAGTCAAAGGAAGATGAACACTATAATAAGTTTTGTGAATGGATGAAACATTTATTCTTGCAAATTCCTTTGACTGATGATATTAAATTGCCTCCTTATTCAAAGTATATGAAGGATATTGTCTCGAATAAAAGGAAGATCCCTAATGAAGAAATTTCTACTTTGCTTGCTAATTATTGCTTTAATCTTAGGTTCCAAAGAAACCTGGAGACCCAGGGATTCCAACTATCCCATGCTCTATTAAAAATAGATAAGTTAGAACTGCTTTGTGTGATTTGGGAGCAGGAGTTAGTGTTATGCCTTTTTCTTTCTACAAGAGACTTCAACTAGAAAAACTAATACCAACTGATATATCTTTGCAATTGGCTGATAAATCTACTACCATTCTTGTTGGTATATGTGAGGATGTGCCTGTTCAAGTGGCTCATAATTGATTGATATTAACTGATTTTGTTGTGCTTGAAATGCCTGAAGATGATAATATGTCTATTATTCTTGGGAGACCTTTTCTTAATACTAGAGGAGTTGTTATTAATTGTAATCAAGGAAAGGTGACTTTTAATGTTAATGAAAAAGAGCATACTATCTATTTCCCCAAGAAGATTGATATGGCTTATGGTTTAAATTCAATTGAACATGTTGAGGGCATTCAAGTTGGAGAAATATATTGTCCCATACCAAGAGAAAAATATGAAACTATTATGATTGGGACCATTGCTATCAAGGTTGAGGTAACATAATCATTAGTGGAACACAAAGTTTTGTTTCATATAAAATTGTTTTGGTAACAAGACCTGATCAACCTTGTTAACAAAAGGATTTCAATGAACAAAACAATGTTTTCACCAGGATTATCTCTGTTTACTTTTATTTTATCTTTTCTAGTTTTTTCTTTCGTTTAGTTTACTTATCTGTTGGTAGTTGCTTGCATGTTAGAGTGTCTTAGAACTTCTAAAGTTTTTGTTTTGTTTTGTCCTTGCATCTTTCTAGAAACTTTTTCTGTCAGAAAATCTTTCATCTATACCTGAAAATTGCTCAAAAATAAAGTGTCTCGAAAATTTCCAGAAAATTCATATTAAATTTTTACATGAAAAAAGGGGCAGAGAAGTGCCTGGAGAGTACCAGGGGACCCACCAGGCAGGCACACCACCTGGTGGCACGGCCAGCCCAGGGGCACGCCTGGCCATGGTGTGGGACACCCTTGGCCCTCCACTCACTCTCTCACTTCCCATTTCTTTCTCTCTCTCGAGAAAATATCAGTTCTTTGCTCGAAATCACAGTCTTGCTGCTCTTGCCCACGATTTTTCGATGTCCTTGCTCAGCCCATCTTTGCTGCTGAAATTTGGAGCATTTGTTCTCCAGTATGTGACTCCTCCGCTTGTCTAAGTAGATTTGTGTTTAGTGGTTTATATCTTGAGTATTTTGCTACTATAGGTGACAGGTTATGAGAGCTTGTGAGCTTGTTCAATGCTTAGAGATATTGTTTTGATTCATGTTTAGGCCTGTTACAAGTCCGCATGAGTAGTGCCCTTCATTATATATTCACTTTGCAATCACTTCTGTAATGGATGTTTAAATTTCAGAATATCAAAGATGAACAACCACACCTTTGGAGAAATATTTGAGAGGGACACACCTAGGAGGTCAAGGCCCTCAAGACCAGCCTCTCATTTTGGGCCTTCATACAATCAACATCTCATTGCACCATGCTTTGGCAATGAAGGAGATGAGGGGGATGCTCACCCATCTACCTTTCCTTGTTATACCTTTTTGCAAGCAGTCGGGATCCTCGATGATTTCTTACTACTGGTTCAGAGGGTCGGTTTAACCTCATACATGGAAGATGAGAGTGAGCAATATGCCGTACTCACCAAAACTTTCGTTGAGAGTTTCGTTTTCACTAACACCCCTATCAGACAACTGTTTCTTTCAGAATTTATAATCTTCCTATTACCATGTCGTTGGAAAGATTTTGCAGCATTATAGGTATAGGCATGACGGGGACCGTGAAGAAGATCCAAGGGGCGACCCGCTGATTTGCTGGAGCTCTATTGAAGTGTGACAAATGACAATGACCGCGTAGCTCAGCGCGGGAAGATAAGAAACACCCAACTCCCAGCTCTTAGATACTTTGCTTATTATCTTGCTACTAGCATTCTTGGTAGGGAGAACACAAGTAATAGCTCCAATTATCATTTAGCCTTCCTCGCTGCTGCACTTAATAATGATACTCGGTACAATCTTGGCTCTCTCTTTGCTCGCCGCCTAGCTGCTAGGGGACCTATTTATGGGGGCATTATTGCTTCACGTATGGTTACTGCGTTAGAACTTCCTATAGATCCTAATGATACTATATTGGCACCACAAAGGCTTGATCTTGCTGCCATGAAAACACATCACTTCATCACTTCTAACTCTGATACGGACAGTTTAGTATACAAGATGTTGTTTACTGACGGGGATAAAAGGGAGATTCCTTTGCCGCAATCTACTTTGTTCAGTGTTCACAGGAGGTCATGGTCGTGTTCCAAGGAGGAGGTGGACGAGCAGCTCCGCTTGCTTGGTCTCCACAGGCAGCACGAGGAGGATGTGCCTTCTTACGACTATGCGCACTACAGTGGGGCATCCTCGAGCTCGTACCAGGACGAGGGTACCTCCTCGCCATACTACGGAGGCGCTCCATCTCGGCCAGCCTGGGATTGATACCCACTTAGTCCAAAAGCCTAAGCTTGGGGGGAGGTAAACCAACATCACACTCATCTCCATATCATGTTTCGTCGGTACTTTGTATATTCATGCTTCGTTCTCTTTTTAGTTTTCGTTCTTTCTTTACTTTTGCTTTCTAAAACACAAATAGACCAAAAATATTTCTGTTGTTTCTCTTTGTTTGCTTCTTCTTATTTTTGCCTTGGTTTGCTTTTTTCCTTTTGGCTTTGTCTTAATTATTCGAAAAACCCAAAAAGATTTTGCTTTGCTTGTTTTTCCTTTTTGTTCTTGCCTTCGAAAATTAAAAATGCCAAAAATATTTGTTGTTCTTCTTTGGTTTTGTGAAGTTTGTTGCAGGGTTCAGCAGTCCTCAGTGAAATTTGGTTTCATGTTATTATTCAAGCCAAACAAGTGAGGGGCAATATTGAGGATTAATGACAACTTGAGGTGTGGTAAGAGGCTGGTAACGAACTATATTTGTTTTCATTTTTGTACATATAATCATCATTGTGGGCATGCTTAGTCTGTTCATGAAGGGTATATGTTATTTATGGATGTTTAGTAGTTCTTGCTTTCTTATGATTAGCTCCAGCTTGCTAATAGTTTGTAGCATGGTGTATGAATGTTTGCTTGCATTGCTCTATTCATAACTTGGTATGACATTATGGTATCCTCCTCTGAATGTTTCACTTGAATTGACTTGGCACATGCTCATGCATGCATATGACTGAAACAACAATCAGTTAAGCCTTGATGAATTATTTTGCCTTAGGGGTCTTGAATCACTTTCATGCCATGATTAGTCCTGGTTTGTTGCAAGCATGATTATGATAGTTATTGCTCTCTCGTTTGTCGCTCCCTTACTATTGCTAGCCTTCACTTGCACTGAGTATGAGCTCTACTCGTGTTTCCAATTCCCTAAAACCAATATTGCCAAAGGTGTCCACCGTACCTACCTATTAGCATCATTTGTTGTTCTGATGCATATTCAATATGCCTTGTTTTCTTCCGAATGAAATGTTTGCTTGTTATGGGAAAGTTAGTTAGTAAATCTCTCACGAACTTGATGGCACACTTTATTTCTTGCACTTAATAAACCCTGAACCATTGTGACTGTCCATGAAAGTTATATGCTTACAAATTATAGGCTGGGGATTAGCGGAACCGTGCTATCACAGGGAACGCTTTCAACACCTGTAAATATATACCTAGTTGATATCATTCTCTTTTGTTTGCGGATGTCGTCGGTGTGAAATAAAAGGGGAGCTTGTAAGTCCATGGAGTTATGTATGTGTGTTAGAGAAACGCCTAGGCCACCGGTCTAATCCATGCCTAATCATGGTGGAAACCTGCAGCATAACCATAATGAGTATCTATGAAGCATTCTTCTTATAAAAAAAGAGAGATAGCTATTGATAAAAAGAAAAATAGAAGAGATATGAGAAAATAGGAAAGAGAAAAAATCACCATTTTCCCATGGTAAATAAGGGGATTACTGAGATACTCGTTGTCTGCTTGCCTTGTCATTTTGATATGGGGGTTCTTCCGTATCATCGGGCAAGGGTACCCCATTGGCGGTTCTCTATGATACGCACGTATTTACTATGACAAGAACTTACCGATAACTAAAGTTGAGTAGCATGAGGAGCGGTCCTCGTACTCAAGGGACATGAGATTTCTAGTTTATACTCTGTCCAGCATATAACTCAGATTGGACCTCACTTTCACCTTAACCATTTAAAGATGCTTATGATAGGGGCAATGAGAGCTCAAAGCTAATGAGTACCATACTTTCAACATTTGGAAGCCTTTCAAACTTTTCAAAACCATTTCCATTTCCTTGTTTAGTCACCACCCATTCTATGAGCACTTTCTTGAGAGCATAGTTGTCATTCTTAGTGTAATATGCTTGTCTCAAATCTTGATTAATTGTGTTATGACTTTGATGCTTGTATCTTTGATATCTTTACTTCTAGTCTTCACTTGAACTTTAGAGGTGCCTTTGAATTTATGTTTGCTCTACAATCAAAGGCAAGCAAGATACCACTCTATCATACATTTTTATGAGCATTGCAATGTTGCTTATGTTTATGTTTCATGCCACTTACTATTTTTGAGTTAGAAGGTCTTCATAGCTTGCAATGACTATTAAGTAAACTTAGTTGCATACTCCTTATTATGAATTGCCTGAGTAGTTGATCATATGCTGAGAATATATAAATCTTATGAAGCAAATGCGTTCGTGAAAGTTTCTTTTATCGCACTTAGTTTGCAACTGAATTGCTTGATGACAAGCAATAAGCTAAGCTTGGGGGAGTTGATACATCTAAAATGTATCTACTTTCCTGAACACTTTTGCTATTGTTTTTCCTCTAAACTTGTGTGATTTGGATACAACTACCACGGACTGACGCTGTTTTCAGCAGAATTACCTTGGTGTCTAGTTTTTGTGCAGAAAATCAACTATGAGGAAAAATCCAGGAAAATATGCCAAAAATCCTATTTCACCAGAAGACTCACGGAGCCAGAAGACGAGACGGGGTAGGGCCACGAGGGGCCCACACCACCTGGCCACGCGGGCCAGGCCAGGCCGCGCCTGGGGGTGGTGTGGCCGCCTCGGCTGCCCCCTCGACCTCCCTCTTGGCATATAAGTTGCCTCTTGTCCTAAAACCAAGGGGGGTCCGATGTTTTTCCAGAAAGTGTTCCGCTGCGCCGCCACCACCAGATTCCATGATTCGGAACCAGAAACTCCGTTCTGGCACCCTGCCGGGATGGGGAATTGGAGGAGATCATCGCCATCATCATCACCATCGCTTCTCCATCGACCATCCATGTTTCACCCATCTATGAGTGAGTAATCCCCCGCTGTAGTCTATGGGGATGGTAGGGATTGGATGAGATCGTTCGTGTAATGGCATCAGATTGTTAGGGCATGGTGCCTAGTATCTATTATTAGTGCTTTTTGACTTTGTTGCAACTTGTTATGCTTAATGCTTGTCACTAGGGCCTGAGTGCCATGATTTCAGATCTGAACATGTTATTGATTCTTTATGATAGTATTGTTTATGGTCTTACCTGCAAGTTGTATACACACATTGTTATCCGGAACCAAAGGCCCCGAAGTGACGGCAATCGGGATAACCGGAGGGAATGGCTTTGATGTGAGGATCACATGTGTTAACGGAGTGTTAATGCTTTGCTCTGGTGCTCTATTAAAAGGAGCACCTTAATTGCTAGGAGTTCCCTTGAGACCCCGCTGCAAAGAGGCTGGCAGGATAAAATATGTTGTGCAAGTTCTCATTGCGAGCACGTATGACTATATATGGAACACATGCCTATGATTATTTAGTACTTGGATGCTTTATCTTATTTATCAGCAAATGCCCTATGTCTTGATTGCCATGTGAATTGTCTTGTCCATGCAACGCCCGTCCATCCATCCCTATGCCTATCGCGCTTTAATCCTACTATTTACTACAATTGTTACTATTGTCTTTACTTTTACTACTGCTATTACTTTGCTATTGCTACTACAAAACTGTTTCTACTGATAAACTGCTGTGAGCAAGATTGTTTCCAGGTGCAGCGGAATTGACAACTCAGTTGTTAAGGCTTATAAATATTCTTTGGCTCCCCTTGTGTCGAATCAATAAAATTTGTTTCACTTCCCTCGAAAATACTGTGATACACCCCCTATACTTGTGGGTCATCATCTACCAAGCAAGAGAGTGGAGGCCTTGGCAAGGGCAAGTGATGCCAGGTCGGTCGCTAGTTCTGCCAAACCAAGAAGACGCCCTAGGTCGGTTGGACACCATGCAACGACGCATCGTCCTAGGCACTTCTACATCCAGTTAGTCCAGCATGACTTGTATATGCTTATCATCCCGACTTACTTCAAGCCTTACTTGAAGGGACACCCCTACCCACAACTAGTGGTTGTTCAAGCATGCGAGCAATGCGAGTGGGTTGTCCATGCCAACTACAATAAAGACTAGATCGTCCTAGACAAAGAGTGGGCTACTTTTTCTGCTTTCCATGAGTTGAAGGAGGGTGACTGCCTTATGTTCAAGGTCACCGCAGACGGGTTCAAGATGAAAATCTACGACCGCATCACCTCCTGCCGGAAGGTGTTCGTCTGTCATGAGCACGCACATCTTGATTAAGTGCCAATTTGGATTGAAGGATTTTCAAAGGAATTTTGGAGGAATTCAACCCATAGGATTTTTTTCATAAGGAAGCCCTTTGGATGGAAGGAATCATACCTCCAAAATTCATATAGATTGCATTTCTACACCCCAATCCCATAGGAATTTCAACATCAATTTTTTTCACTCATTCGCGTAGGATTGAGGCAATTTTCCTCCATGTTTATTGTGTTTCATTGAAATGACTTTAAGCCAGTAGATTTCCTCTGTTTTGTACCTCCGACCCTGTTATTTCCTCTATTTTGCAATCCATTGTTTTGTACCTGTGACCGAGTCAAATTCCCGTGTTTTTAAATCCTGTTATCCAAAGCCCTAAGTTATCTTTAAGTTTGTCGTTCAATCTTTTGGCAATTGTTTGTGATGCTTACGCGTCAAGCCCTAAGTATATTCACTGTGACTACTACTACTACTACTACTACTACTACTACTACTACGACGACGACGACGACAACTACTCCCTCCGATTCATTGCTAGATACGTCCAATTCAGCGACAAGTAAATATGTATCAGAGGGAGTACTACTACTACGAGCAAGCACAGTGTGAGACGTTCCTAACATGGCTAAGAAATGTACGTACTAGACTTTTTTTTCAAATCTACTAGAAATTTACTAGACTGGCCGACAAAAACCAATCCTAAAGATTGGACCCACTTAGCCAACATAAGCCAGTTGATTGCACCACTATGTATCTAGCCAAATTTCTCCATAAACTTTGGGTGGGTCGTAAATATTTGCAGCTAGTAGCCCGATCGCTTGATGGACCAACGAGATTGCTCGAAGGCCGGCAACGAGACCTAGTACTTGACATTTTGCTTCCACTATTCACTCTGCTCTCTCCTCCTACTAGTACTACCTCGCCCCGCCTTCGCAAAAAACATTTTCCTCCACTGCTCCTCCCTTTTCTTATCTACTTCTTCATCCAGCGATGTTACAAAATATCTTGTGTTGTTAGAAGAAAGCAAGATGGTGGCGGTTAGAGCCGTGGAGAAATCCCGCTAGCAGGGTGACCTGCAGGCTCGGACCGAGAAAGGAGACCAGCCATGGGGGGAGGGCTCGTCTTTGCGCATGTATCTGAAGAGCAACTATCATGGGGACCAAGAGTCCGGGTAGGTTTGCACTTCCGTTGATTCCTGGGATGTCTGCTCCTACTATTGAACCGTCTCTGTACATCTTCAAGGGCAGGCGGCTCGAGCGTCAAATTTTCCACCCTACGGGTCGATAGCACGACGGATATCTCTGACGCGTACGATGCCCTCATGCCCTCTCTCGGTCGAAGAAGATATGTACTGTAGTCACTATACATGTATTGACATTTTATGTTCTTCTCTGCATGCACTCCATGCTCTCTTACAGATGATGCATTTTCCATGCAGGAAGTCAGGGCGAGAATCTCGGCCAAAGTAGATGAAATCTACAGCCATAACATCAACATTCTTTAGAAAAACTTCGAGCTCAACCTAGAGTGTGATCGCCTCCGAGTCGATTTGGCTTTTCAAATGAAGCTCGCATGATCTTACGAGCGTGACTCCTCCACGCTTCGCGCTGAGTGCAAAAATTTGAAGAAGGAAGTCACGGAGCTCCGCAGCCAGTAGCTACCATTGGGGAGATCGTCTAGGTCAAGCCCCACTAAGTAGGAAGAGATAAGCCATCTCATGTTGGCCGTCGAGGTTGCGACTATTGCAGAGGTCGTCGAGGCCCTGCATCCGCAGGGCGGCCACAGTGTTGCAATCGCCGAATCTTGGAGTAGGAACTAGGAAGGGGAGGACTTGCCGGTGTGGCCCTCCTTTTTCTTTCTTTTGAGTGCATGGATCATTTTTTTCTCATCCGTCTTCGCATAATTATATTGCACTCTTTAGCGCTCGAATGCACTCTGTGGAGCTTTTGTAACGATATACTTGTCGTATAGTAGTCACTATTTAGTGTACATATACATTCAAATTTAGTTAAATATGTGACATCCTTTTTAATTAGGTTGGAGGGCATTTTCAGAAAAATTAGGATGGAGGGAGAGTATGTCTGATAAATCAAAATAATTAAATCATCAATGAGTGATCTTTAAATTTGGTCATACTTTCTACTTTGTCAGATGTGTAGGGATCCAATGTCTAGTGTACTTATCGTTCTGTCTTCCCTTTACGTGGCCCCTACGTCGTTGAGTTAGTTATTGGGTGATTTTTTTGCTCTTCCTATTAAAATATTGTGGTTATGATATAGGGGAGATAATATAGGGTTGCAGCTGGAGATAAGAAAAATCTAGGGGAAGAATCCTTTTAGGCTAGTCATAGTGCAAATAACTTCATGAATATCAGCCACACCGTTGCGTCGGTTCAAGATTTTTTTGTCAAAATTTGGAACCGCTATGGGAAAGCTGTAGTGTATGGAATCGCTGGGAGAATATCATTTGCGGCCCGAAAGTTGGGGTAGCCAGGCAACGCGGTACCCAAGTTGATTTTTATCACCGCGATTCAAAAAGTTGGGGCGCCAATTGCTGAGAGGGGTCTTTCGAGTGAATGATGGCCAAACCCAATATTTTCAAATCGCGCCCGTTAAGTCAGGATATTTTGTTACACTAGTTCCTGTTGTGCCTCTCCTTCGCCGGTCACTCTTCTTAGCCACCCTACACGTGTCGTAGGGGCAAATCCATTAATGTACTTCCTAACTCTCGACACTGAATCTTGTTGCGGCAGCGGCGGCGGTCCCTTTTCTTCCCTTCCCCGACCCTAAATCTGTCGGCGGCGGAGGACCTTTTTTCTCCCTCCCCCGACACTGAATCCGACGGCGGTGGCCCAACATGTCTTGCAAGGCGAAGGTTATAGCTACTTCGTCGATTGAAAAGGGTCCATCGGGGCCCAAGTCTGGGGCTCAACGCGTAGCAGCGGCGAGGTCTTCAGCCCTGGTTAGCGAGGAGGCCAGCAAGGATTCTGCTCCCAAGGTACCTACGAGCAGCGGGTTGAAGAGAAAAGCAAGGCCAGCGGCGGATTGTTCGGCTCCGTTGGGCGGATGCAGCACTCAGATCTCAAAGAAAAAACCCGGGAGAAGAGCGAGAGGTGAATTTTTCTTATCTGTGCCTTATCTTGCAAGTAGATTAGTTACGGCATAATAGAATCGAATGAACTGAAATGTTCCCCTTTTTAATCAAATTAGGCACAACTTTGATACAAGTGACCTATATGAGTTCACAGTTCATGTTCGGCAGTACACTGCAAAGCTTGATTTTGGTTGCGACAGGGTTGTGTTCGGGCAAGATGTGCATCTGCTTGTGAATTGCAAAGAGGTTGTGTCTGTTTCGTAGCTGGTAGATATGCTTGCCACTAGAATTCCCTGGTTTTCTAGATAGACGAAAAAATTGGTGTGGCGCAACATGAATGATACCTATCAGCAAATTGAGCACTCCCATGAGCTTCAGATGGTTTGAGAGTGTTGTGCAGCTGATCGTAAGGTGAAAGTTGAAGCGATGATTGATGATATGTATGCATATGCTGGAGATCTTGCTACCAGAGCTTCTGCTCCTAGAGAATACGGACCAATAGATGCTGATCTAGATAAGTTCAGTATACGCATAGAGGTGGATTCGTACATGGCAAAACTTGATGAGGGAGTTAATAAGCCAGTTTCGTCATGTACTGTGGAGATATTTGTCGATTCCAAAAACATAACTCTTGATTAATTGAGAGAGATGATTGGTAAGGAAATCAGTATTGGCTCTAAGCAGATGGCAAAAATCCGGTGGTGGCATCATAAGAAGCAGCAATTCATAGATGTTTTGGATACTGAAGATCTTATGCAGATTATGCGGCGAAAGAAGCGAACCAGGAAGGTGTTCTTCCTTGGTACCATTTCTGATGTTGTTGAACAGGTTATAGTGGATGTAGATGCCCCTGTAGTGGCTGAATAGAATGAGGTGGTCGACGTTGATGAGATCTGATGAGATCTGCTACCCTGGGCTTGTCATATGGACCGCGGGGTTCCCCTGCCTGTATTTGTAATATTGACTGCTGTTGCATTTAAAGTGTGCTTTTGTGACTACGTTTGTTGAGAGATTGCGATATAATGTTATGCGAGCTATTGAGATTTTTGGACATGTCACTCACTGAAACCATCATTGTTGTAATAAGACATAAGTACATTGTCGACATGATTATGTTTCTTAAGATGACGTACCGTACTTGTTTCTGTTATTATGTTTGTTGGGACATTGTAATGTAATGTTTTGTGAAACCATGACTGGACTAGTGATGCATAAATACATTGTAGTTGACATGATTATGTTTCTTGAGATGATGTACTGTACATGTTTCTGTTATTTTGTTTGTTGAGAGATTGTAACGTAATGTTTTGCGAAACCATGATAGGACAAGTGATGTGTAAGTACCTTGTAGTCGACATGATTTTGTTTCCTGAGTTGATGTAATATACTTGTTTCTGTGATTACGTTTGTTGAGAGATTGTAATGCGATGTTTCGTGAAACCATGTTGTGGTTATGTTTGTTGGGAGATTATAATGTAATGTTTTGTGAAACCATGACTGAATAAGTGATGCATAAGTACCTTGTAGTTGACATGATTTTGTTTCTTTGGATGATGTAATATACTGCAATGTTTTCGTTAGGCAATGAAATTGGGATGGAGGGAGTGCATGTTTAATATTTGAAATGAGAATGTGTGAAGAGAATCCATATCGGGCAGGAGACAGTAATCTAGGGAAAGGGCATGGTATCCATTAAACTATTGTAACATGCCAATTTAGTCATTGTTGCAGCGGTAGAAGGGCTGCTCTCTCTCTCTCTCTCTCTCGCCGACGCCGACGCCATCGCTGTCGCCTGCGACGATGCATTCCCCATTCTATCCTTGAACTGCGAGGACGACCAGTCGAGCAACGATAGCCTTCTCTCCGACATCGAGTATTCATTCCACGATGTGAGTTCCTCTGTTTTCTCGGGATAGGGTTAGGCAATGGTAAATCTCTCGATCTGAGCTCCATATGTGCATGCAATTGTGTTCGATTTCAGCTTTGCGTTTACCTATAGGTACCAAGGACGATCTATGACTCCGAATGGGAGGGCCTAGATCTCGATGGAGAAGTGCCATGTGACCATGGGCTAAAACTGAGGAGATATGTTGCATTCGATGGCAGTAACACTAGGAGAAGGTTTTTGGGTTGTACAAATCAGGTTTGTTTACATTATGTGCAACTGTGACATGAAGTAAAATGTATCGTGCATGTTCATAACACTATAGTGTATGTGTTTTTAGGTTGGCCCGGTGTGTAAAGCAGTAGAGTCGGTGGATCTTGAGTGGCCAGATGCACTTAAGAACTGTTTGGCACACTTATGGGAGATGTATGAGTTGGAAAGGTCGGGGAGATTTACTGATGTAAGTGATGCAGCTGAAAAAAATTACAAGTTGTTGGTACGAAATAAGGAGCTGGAACAAGAAATCGAGAATTTACAGTCAGAGCTAACTGACGGAATCGATGGGAGCTTGGTTGTTGGAACTGCAAAGAAGCTTCAGGCTAATCACAGGTTGCTGATTCATAATGCAGAAAAGGAGAGGGATTAGCTCAGGGAAGACAAGAAGAAGCTAGAGTACTGCATTGCGGATCTATTGAAGGAACTGAAGAAGGCGCACGAGGGTGAACAAGGACAAACTATAGAGGATAAAGGAAATTCGAGATGAATAATTTATGTTGTACCAATGCCTGAAACTAGTTAATTGTAAGACTTGCAGTTGCGCTTTTCGAACTAAGCCAAACTCAATCCTCGAGCAAACTAATTTCAGACGAACACACATATCGTGCATAGAGTTAAGTTCACGCTTACAAAATCACCACTGCAGAGGATAAACCAGGCAGTTCAGTACTAAATAGACATATGTTGTGTTCAAGCGAGCCTGGCCTGGAGCTGCCTGTTTTCCTCCCTAAGATTGGCCAGCTCCTTCAGTACTATGTCGTGCTTCAGATGTAGGTTCCAGCGCTCCATCACGGATTGGAGAATTTTTTCCATAGCCATACGATTTTCCTCCAAGATCCCTTTCATGATCTCCGTCTGCTTCCTAGCCGAGCCGCGACCTTCACTGTGTAGCTTCGCCCACTCGGTGTTTAACTCCTTCAGTTTCTGGCACTTGTCCAAAAGGACCGCGACTTCAGCACGCAGTTGGTCAAAGGCCAGTTTCTGGGAATTCTGCTTCTCTCTTTGGATTGCTATCTTGTCATTTAGCCAGGTCGCCAGGTCCTGGTCGATCTTTCGCCTCTTTCCCTGCAACAAAAATATATAGTATGGTTTGTTCAATTCACCAGGACAAGCTGGTTAGTTTCCATAATTAACTGAATCAACTAGTGGCACTGTCATAATTTCAAGGAAGAAGCAATCTAGGACTAATCAACATTTTATGAATCGACTAGTGGCACTGTGATAATTTCAATTTCAAAGACAAATAAGATTGATCAGCAGTTTAGTGTGCTGTGGGTTTTTCCCAATATCACCAAATAGTAGTGGGAGAGTGGCAAACTCATAATGCAGAAACCCATGTCCATATACATAATGGAAAGAGAACATGGTGTCCATTCATGAACATGAACACCAACACATGTCCATATAGATAAGGAGTTTCCCTAGGATTCTTATTGCACCCTATAATGGGAAGCAGACATGGGCATTGCTCCCAGAACCCTAAACATTACAAAAGGAGAGGAGGACGAACTGGTATTCGTGTCCCCGCTAACGGGAATCAGACTTGCGCATTGCTCCGATACGCCTCCAGACATGCCCTTAGCTCCTCGTTATCTTTCCGAACACCCTCAAGTACGGTGATCCCTCTGCTCAAGTCTGCCTTCATCTCCTTGACTGCATCCAGGCAACGGTTCCTATCATGGTAGGCTCGGATGGTAGCCTTGGTTTCCTCGACGTGTCCTCTGAGTGCCTCGCTGACTTCGTCCTGCAGGAGAATGCACCTTTCCACAAGATTCTTCTTCTCCTCCATGAGCTCGTTGATTATATTGATGGCCTGTTCTTGCCTGATCAAGTTACGGTCAAGCACTTTCTGCAGCCTAACGACTTCACGTGCAAAATCTAGCGAGATCTCCTTCTCCACAGACAATTGCTTGCGTAGGCTCTCATTAGCTTGGGTGAGGGAGCATGCAAGCTCATGTTGGTTGGCAATTTTGGAACTGATCGCGGCCACCTTCTCACGGTACTCGGCCTTCGATCGCTACATCGTTCATGTTAATTTAAATAGGAATTCTACAATTACACTCTAGGTCCCAGGTGAATACTAATACAGATCAAAAAAAATCCACGTTGAATCTATTGGCCACAGTGTTAAAAAATGGACCTGGAGATCTATTCATGACCACGATAACTAATCCTAATCACAAAAAATCCATAGTGAATCTATGAACAGCGGTATTAAGGAAATACCAAGAGATCTAGTCATATTCATGAAAACTAATACAACTCGCAAAAGAAGAAGAAAAACCAATGCGGGGTGGACAGCATCTAAGAAATCCACATCATAACTCGGAGAAATAACAGGGTGGAGATTTGCTACTTCGCTGAGACATGGAATGGGGCCGAACAGGTCCTACAACGCCTCCGTCGTGGTGCATTCGGGCTCCACGACCGACCTGTAACACGTAGAAGAGGAAGAGCCAGAAGAAGAATAAAAACAAGAAGAAGCTAATTAAGATCATGATGGAGAGGGAGATGGAGAAGAAGTAGAATAAGGAGACCGTATCGGGAGGAGCCCTCGCCTACTAGAACATTCGGCGCCATTGTCGGGGGAGATTGGGCCTCGATGAGAGGGTGAGCTTGAGCAGCTGGTAGAGCAAGAAGTGCCTCGTGGCGATTTCTCTCCCTTTTCTCCACAAGGATCGTCGACTGGCCTCTCCCCCTCCTCAGTGGAGCCATGGCTTGTAGGGTGAGTGTGGCTGCGGCAGGAGGAAGGAGATAGTGATTATTAGTGTGGGAGAAGAGTAAGAGTACAGGTCATGGTCTAGTAGTACTAGTACTATTATACAAGACCACGGTGTACGGTCTACCTTCTCAAAGAAGCCAGGGCGGCAGGGGTAGGGAATCGATGGGACTTGTCTTTATTGCGATGGACACTTCAATGGTCTTCGGCGCCACCCAAAATCCAGTATATAATAAGGGGAGTGCGAGCCGGGTGGTCGTCACGGGAATCGGCGCGCACATCCCGCGTGCGTGTGTCACGTGTTGATGGGGCAATGACGCGCGCAACTGCTGCACGATAACGTGGGCACGTCCAACTCCATCGAACTCCACGTGACAGGCACGCACGGGATATTTACGAGTCTAGAATACGCTGTGCCACTTTTGTTGTGATCAAATTATGTTCAGTACGCGAGATATTACTTCTTTCTTCTTTTTCTGATAATCGACAAATGCATGCGTGGACACGACGCACGAAACCGCTACTCATCCTTGATCAGATCGGCACCCCACTCTGTGTACCCACCAACGACCATTCGGAGCAACTACCTCAAGCACGATGCCCCCTCGCCATGGCAATGGCAGGTCCAAGCCGTCCACTGACCGTCCTGTGTCCTCGGCTCTTCGCTGCATCGTCCACGCTCATGAGTCTCCTGTTGATGCACCACGTCGTGTCCGACCGCGCCAGGATCCATCGACATCGGCACTCGAGGACACCGCGACATCGAAGCTCGTACCGGCCCGCGCAGGAGGAGCATGGGGTACCTGCAATGTCGGACGAGCGCAAAGTAGCAGCCAGGACGCGGGCGTGTGTTGCACCGGCGAGTACGGACAAGAAGGAGGAACGATAAGAAGACTAGGAAGAAGAGAGGATATAGCTATTTGGATGAGTCCGACTCGGCCAACGAGGAGGCGTTCATCGATCAGTTGGAGGCAGAAGCGGAGGAGAGTGATGTGGACCCGTGGGACTACGAAGAGGAGGAGGAGGAGGACTCCGACGAGGAGATATCGCGCTTATTCGAGGAATGGGGCAGTGTCGAGTCGTCAGAGGAGGGCACTGACGGCGGCGATGGCAAGGACAATGACGTTGACGAAGACGAGGACGAACCGGAAGACGAAGACGATGGCTTCTTTGAAATATGATCATTTATTTTATTTATTTTAGTTAGATAGATGGATTTTCACTTGTTTATGGGGGTAAAGTATCGGTGGCACGGATAGAGAGGTGGCACGGATTGACCATGCATAAAAAGTGGAGAAGGGAGGGGTTATCCTTCTTGTTGGATCACATGGGATCAACAGTTGGTGGAGACGATCCGCGTGACATCTGTGTCAGCCAATCAGGGCATAGCACCCAGAGTGAGTACATGTTTAGGATCTCATGGGCTTTTGTGAGATTTGTGATAGAGAGAGAGAGGGAAAATCTCTTTTCACAACCCGCCTATGGATCCACCAGTACCATTCAAATGTCATTGCATTTGTGCTCTTTTCACAATCCACCTATGGATCCACCAGTGTCATTGCATGTGTGTTCTCTTTAGAGACCACACATGGATCCACCAGTGTCATTGCATGTGTGTTCTTTTTACTAACAACAACCAGAGTCATTGAAATGTGAGCTCTCTTCAGAGACCACACATGGATCCATCGGTGTCATTGCATGTATGTTCTTTTCACTAACAACAACGGGAGTCATTGCATGTGTGTTCTTTTCACTAACAACAACTGGATCCACCAGTGTCATTGCATGTGTACTCTTTTCACAATCCACCCATGGATCCACCAGTGTCATTGCATGTGTGTTCTTTTCACTAACAACAACCAGAGTCATTGCATGTGTGTTCTTCTCACATACCACCTATGGATCCACCAATGTCATTGCATGTGTGTTCACTTCACTAACAACAACCAGAGTCATTGAAATGTGTGCTCTCTTTAGAGACCACACATGGATCCACCAGTGTCATTGAAATGTGTGTTCTCTACAGAGACCACACATGGATCCACCAGTGTCATTACACGTATGTTCTTTTCACTAACAACAACCAGAGTCATTGCATGTGTGCTCTTTTCACAATCCACATATGGATCCACCAGTGTCATTGAAATGTGTGTCATCTATAGAGACCACACATGGATCCACCAGTGTCAGTGCATGTATGTTCTTTTCACTAACAACAACTGGAGTCATTGCATGTGTGCTCTCTTCAGAGACCACCTATGGATCCACCAGTGTCATTGCATGTGTGTTCTTTTTACTAACAACAACCAGAGTCATTTCATGGCTGTTCTTCTCACATACCACCTGTGGATCCACCAGTGTCATTACATGTGTGTTCTCTTCACAATCCACACGTGGATCCACAAGTGTCATTTCATGTGTGTTCTTTTTAGTAACAACAACCAGTGTCATTGCATGTGTGTTCTCTTCAAAGACCACACATGGATCCACCAGTGTCATTGCATGTGTGCTATTTTTACTAATAACAACCAGAGTCATTGAAATGTGTGCTCTCTCTCTTCAGAGACCACACATGGATCCACCGGTGTCATTGCATGTATGTTCTTTTCACTAACAAAAACTAGAGTCATTACATGTGTGTTCTTTTCACATACCACATATGGATCCACCAGTGTCATTGCATGTGTGCTCTTTTCACAATCCACCCATGGATCCACCAGTGTCATTGCACATGTGTTCTTTTAGTAAGAACAACTAGAGTCATTGAAATGTGTGTTCTTCTCACATACCACCTATGGATCCACCGGTGTCATTGCATGTGTGTTCATTTCACTAACAACAACCAGTGTCATTGCATGTATGTTCTTTTCACTAACAACAACTGGAGTCATTGCATGTGTGTTCTTTTCACATACCACATATGGATCCACCATGTGATGACCCACACATATAGGGGGGTGTATCGCAGTATTTTCGATAAGTAAGAGTGTCGAACCCAACGAGGAGCAAAAGGTGCTGGCTAGTGGTATGGATCATGAATTCTCTGCAAATACTTAGCAAACGGATTTTTAGGGGTTTTTGGATATAGCAAGTAAACTAAGTACGAGGTAAACAAAAGACAATAGGAATAAATGCAGAAAGTGGCCCAATCCTTTATGTAGCAAAGGACAAGCCGGTTGTATTACTTAAGATGACCAAACATTCTCGAGGACACATAGGAAGACTGTCAAGTGCTTTCGCTTCATATAGTTGATTAATCTTCTTTAGCTTGCTAAGTGTTGTGTGGGTGAACCTGTGCTAATGTACCGCCCCATCCAAGACTAATAACTTACTTGTGATTATACCCCTTGCAAACATCCGTAAGTACAAGAAAGTAATTAAGGTCGAAACCTAACCACTTTTTTTAAAACTCTAAGACCCTTACGTCCCTTGTGCAATGGTTTCCTAACGGGGGTTCAGGTTTTTGTCACCTCCGGCAACCCCTACGATTAGTAGCCCAAATACACAATGCATTCCCCTAGGCCCATATAGGTGAAGTGTCATGTAGTCGACGTTCCATGACACCACTAGAAGAAGTACACCACAACTTAAATAACCATCTATTGATTCTTTCTCAATGCAACTCCACTACTAACAACAAGACTTCTCCCTGTCCTCAAGAACAAAATGAACTACTCACAAGACATCATATGGATCATGATCAGAGATGGAATAATGATGTATAACAATCTGAACACAAACAATAATCAATGGTTCACTCAATAGTAGCAACTACAAAGAGTAATCAAATCCGGGAATGTTCCCCTATGAACTATGCAAGATTCAACGCAATTGTTACAGCAATATGGATATGGTGATCAGGGTGCTGATGGTGATGATGGTGGTGATGATGACGATGATTCCCGATGAGTCCAACTTGATGGTGGTGTTGATGCTGACGATCTCCCCTCTCTGGGAAGGAATTCCCCGGCAGAGAATCTGTCTGCCGGAGACATCTTTCTCTCTCGGTGTTTTCTGCCCCGCAGAGGCGGCGAAATCTTTCTTTGGTCGCTCTCCAAGTCTTACGGTTTCGGGGGGGGTGATATACACTAGAGGAGAGGGGCTGTGAGTGGGCCAGGGTGGCCACCCCACCTCCTGGCGCGGCCTAGGGCTGCCCGCGCCATGGGGTGGTGTGGGCCCCCTGTGGCCCATCTCCATTCCGTCTTCTAGCATCCTTAGTCTTCTAGGAAAATAGGATTTTCCGTATATTTTCTCGGATTTTCTGATCTTCCCGAATTTTTCCTCCAACAGCACATTTTCCATCAGAATCCTGACTGCAGCGATCGATGCTCCAAAAGTCATCAACCATGCAAACATAGATGAAATAACATAAGTATCACCTCTCAATATGAAATATATCAATGAATAATAGTGAATTAAGGCATAGAATAGTGATGCAAAATGGACGTATCAACTCCCCCCCAAGCTTAGACTTTGCTTGTCCCCAAGCAAAACTGAGCTCAATCAACATGGCCTCGGGTTTATGGAGTGAAGAGTCGATAAAAGAATACGGATAAGAAGCATCACATTCATCAAATACATAGATCATAATAGAAGACAACTCACTATTATATAACTCAACTTGTAATAAGTAAAGGAAACACAATAAAAGATACATAAGTGAATCGTAATTGGTAATGGCAAACTTAGCTCTTGGTCGAAAGAATAGTTGATAATTTGCTGGAGTTCACAAATAGCTAGTTTTTTCAATGATAGCTTCAAAGTAGTAAACATCAAGATAAGAGCAATGTGCAAAACAGGAACATAAGACATGATTGAATAAATCATCATATGAATGAATATAAACACAACAACTCAAAATACTTGCTGAGAATAGAAGGGAGCAGGTTTACTGACTCACACTACAAAGTAAAAGAAAGGCCCTTCAAAGAGGGAAGCAGGGATTGCAAGTCTCATAAAGAGCTCCCCAAAATTATGATACTTACTAGCTCTCAGCTCTCAATGCCCCTATCATAGGCCATCTTAGGTGATTAAGGTTAAAGTGATACAACCTAAGAGGATATGCTTGACAAGTTATAAGTTGAAATCTCATGCCCTTACTTATGAGTACCGATCCTCGTGCTACTCAAGCCTTCAGTCATGAGCAAGCTCTGTCATTGTAAATACATGCGTATCATTGAGAACCGCCAATGGGTGTACCCCTGCACATGACCACAGGAGCTTATCCCATAATCAAAATGACAAGGCAAGAAGACAGTGAGCATCTCAGCGATCTTTTTATTTGCTATTTGCACAGGTTTTTATTGAGGATGCCTTCATAGAATGCTCACTATAGTTTATGCTGCAAGTTTCCACCATGATTAGGCATGGCTTAGGCTAGCTGGCCTAGGCATTTCTCTAACACACATATAAACTCCATGATCTTACAAGTTCAACTTTTATTTCACCACCACCGGGGGGATACATAAGAAAAGAACATGATATCAACTAGGTACAAAGTACAAAGAAGTGTTGAAAGCGGGTCCCCATGATACATGGTTCGGCTAACTTCAACTCATAAAGCGCAAGAATATACGCAACAAAAGAAGGACCCAATGGTTCAAGTTTATTAAATGCAAGAAAGTAAAGTGTGCCATCAAGTTTGTGAGAGCTTTAATCACTAATTTTCACATAAACAAGTTTTAATTTGGGAGGTAGATAAAACAAGGATTTACTTGGAATAGCAATAATGCTACTAGGTAGGTATGGTGGACACAAATGGCAAAGGTTTTGGTTTAAAGGAGGTGGATGCACGAGAAGAATACCCTCTCAGTACAGGTTTTGGCTAGCAAAGGTGGGTAGCAAGTATAAGAGTTGAAGGAAACAAAAAACAACAAGTGATAAAGACAAACATGCAATCTTCCTTGAAAGCACAAGATATCTTAACTAGAGAATACTAAACTTATTAGCAAATCAAGAAAGAAAGATGATGAAATTATTTTTCTTTAAAGGTACTTTTATCTTTTCTTTCAACTCTCAAAAATAGTGTTGCTACTGACCGAGGCAGGTTTGCCAAACCAACTAAATTAACTCAATGATCCCAAAGTGATACCAATACTAACAACAAGATCAATCATATAACCACGAACTGAAAACTAATATAAGCTATGCAAAAGAGTGGATGATAGAATTTCTCATTAATATTCCATAACGGAAACTCACACAAAGGGATACATATCTAACGAGAGAGGGGACACTTCCATAATGCAAACCGTACTACATAATAACTCCTCTATTCATGATATGACTGTACTAAAAAGGTAAAAATATAGAAGATAGTGATGTGATACCGCGGCACTCCCCAAGCTGGAACAAACCAAGGGGATGCAAACCTGATGACGAATTACTCCTTGGTGGTGGTGGTATCCTCTCATCTTCGTCCGTCTTCCAAGGTAAAGGCTTCCCATCAACAAAGGAGATCGTGGTTTCCAACATCCTGAAACTTGCAGCAGCACTTATGAGTTTAAATCTAGCCTCATACTCACAGTTTTGATTTTGAACGTCATAGAACTGTGATTGCAGTTCGTTGCTTGTTTGGCGGAGTGAGAGGACTTCGTCTTCGAGTTCAGCAGTCTCCTTTTGGTGCTCGGTGATGAGTTTGGAACAAATCTTATGGATGATATCCACTTCGTGCTCCGCCATCTTCTTGTACCTAAGACTTCTTGTTCCAAAGCTTCCATCCTGTCCTCCAGACTTCCTTCACCTTTAGGGCCTTGAACCCTCTTAATCCGAACCTCCCCACCTTCAAGCAATAACTCCTTGGGATGAATCTTCAATTTGCTCATGTATGGGTTGATGATATCTTCCAAGGAATCTCCCTTAACTGATCCAGTGGAAGACATTGAGGCTACAAATCTGATATTTTACCTGCCAGAAATAGATCGACACAAAACACGACGAAAACACGATATACGGACCTCAGGGGATCCGGGGTTATATATTACGAAGTTTCATATCAAAGGGAGGTACTGGGTGAAAACGGGTAGGAGGCGGAGTCTGGGGTGGCCTCACCACCTGGTGGCGCGCCAGGGGTGGGCCCGCGCCACAGGGTGGTGTGGGCTACCCCCGGCTCCGGGTTCCGGCCTTCGCTTCGTAACTTTTCCTTATCGACTGAAAACTACAAAAATATAGTTGTATTGTATTTTCGCGGAACTTTTCTTACCAGAACTGTTACCTATTTGAAACAGACTACAGGTCTCGGAATTTGGTCCTCGATGAATTCTCTGGAGTTATAACTTGAAAGGCATCAACATCTTCATTGTAAGAATCTCTAGCAATATAGTGTTTGAGTCGCTGTCCATTCACTACTTGTGTAGTATTATCTTTTAGAGAAGAAATTTTTATTGCTCCTGAACGGTATACTACTTCTTCAATGATGAAAGTTCCTTCCCATTTTGATAGTAGCTTACCTACAAAAAATCTGAGATGATACCTATACAATAGAACTTTCTCACCAACATGAAATTCTCTCTTAAGTATTCGCTTGTCATGCCATCTTTTAACGTTTTCCTTAAGAGCCTAGCATTCTCATAGCTTCACTCCTCCATTCATCTAAAGAACTTATAGTCAAATAATGTTTTCTCACCAGCGAGCTTACAATCTCTATTTAGTTCTTTCACTGCCCAGTAAGCTTTGTGTTCTAATTCTAAGGGTAGGTGCAAGCTTTTCCCATAAACCATTTATAAGGAGACATTCCCATAGGATTTTTGTAAGCAGTTCTCTAAGCCATAAAGCATCATTTCAACTTCTTAGCCTAGTTTTTCTAGACCTATTAACAGTCTTTTGCAAGATAGATTTAATTTCTCTATTTGATAACTCTACTTGCCCGCTAGTTTGGGGGTGATAAGCTGAAGCAATTCTATGATAAACATCATATTTAGCAAGGGTCTTCCTAAAACCACCATGAATAAAATGAGAAACCCCATCAGTCATGAGATACCTAGGCACCCCAAACCTAGGAAAGATAATATCCTTAAGCATTTTTTAGAGAAGTCTCCCCGTCAGCACTCTTTGTAGGAATGGCTTCTACCCACTTAGTAACATAATCAACGGCAACATAATATGAGTGTAGCCCTTCGAAGGAGGGAAAGGACCCATAAAGTCAAATCCCCAACAATCAAAAGGTTCAATAACTAGAGAGTAGTTCATAGGCATTTCATTGCGTCTTCTAGAAATATTACCAAACCACGCTGACATTCATCACAAGATAAAAAAAAATTTCTTGCATCTTTAAAAAAGGTAGGCCAGTAGAAACCTAATTGTAGTACCTTTTGTGCAGTTCTACTATCCCTGCATGATGTCCTCCATAGGCACTACCATGACACTTACGCAATATCTCCTTTTGTTCATATTCTGGAACACATTTTCGCATAATACCATCCACTCCTTCTTTGTATAAGGTGGGTCTCCCAAAAAATAATGCCTCAATCATAGAAGAACTTCTTCTTTGCTGAGCTATAAAAGTTGGAGGCAAATACTTGGACACAATAAAGTTAGCATAATCAGCATACAAGGGCTTCCTCGCGAGCTCACCCTACTGCAGCTAACTGTTCATTTGGGAAACTCATTAACAGGCATAGGGTCAAAAGAGATGTTTTCCAAACGAGATAAATTATCAACACAGGGTTTTTCAGCACCCTTCCTATCTACTATATGTAGATCAAACTCTTGTAAAAGCAGTACCCATCTAATAAGCCTAGGCTTAGCGTCCTTCTTCGTCATAAGATATTTAATAGCAGCATGATCAGTATGAATGGTTACTTTTGAGTCCACAATATAGGGCCTAAACTTATCACAGGAAAAAACAACAGCTAGAAATTCCTTTTCAGTAGTGGCATAATTCCTTTGAGCAGCGTCTAGAGTCTTACTAGCATAATGGATAACGTTTAACTTTTTATCAATATGTTGCCCAAGGACAGCCCCTACAGAAAAATCACTAGCATCAAACATTATTTCAAAGGGTAAACTCCAATCAGGTGGTTGAACAATAGGGGCTGTAGTTAAAGCCTTCTTAAGAGTCTCAAAAGCTTCCCTACAATCATCATCAAAAACGAAGGGTACATCTTTTTGAAGAAGATTAGTGAGAGGTTTTGATATCCTAGAGAAGTCTTTAATAAACCTCCTATAGAAACCAGCATGACCAAGGATACTACGAATACCTTTGATGTCTCTTGGACATGGCATCTTCTCATTGCCTCAACCTTAGCTCTATCAACTTCTATGCCTCTTTCAGAAACTTTATGCCCAAGAACAATCCCTTCATTAACCATGAAGTGGAATTTCTCCCAATTAAGAACAAGATTAGTTTCTTCACATCTCTGCAAACTTTATCAAGGTTGTGCAGACAATTATCAAAAGAAGTTCCATAGACAGAAAAGTCATCCATGAACACTTCTACAATTTCCTCACAAAAACCATGAAAGATAGCAGACATGCACCTTTGGAAAGTACCAGGAGCATTACATAAACCAAAAGGCATACGTCTATAGGCATAAGTTCCATAAGGGCAAGTAAAAGTAGTTTTTTTTCTTGATCTTGTTGTTTAACAGCAATTTGAGAGAAACCAGAATAACCATCAAAAAACAAAAATGGGTCTTTTTAGACAACCTTTCCAACATTTGATCAATAAAAGGAAGCGGGTAGTGATCTTTCTTAGTAACTTTATTGACATTCCTAAAATCGATGCACATCCTATAGCCTACCACTATTCTTTGAGGAATAAGCTCATCATTATCATTAGGGACAACGGTAACCTCCCTTTTTGGAAACACAATGAACAGGACTAACCCATTCACTATCAACAATAGGGTAAATAATACCAGCATCAAGGAGTTTCAATACCTCATTCCTTCCTTCCATGAAGATTTCACTTTCATGATCTTCCTAAATTGGTGCAAAGCATTGTTAGGAGCAAGAGAAATAGAAGCAAGTTGTTCAACCCTAAAATCCTCATTATGGGTTTCCTCTTCACAAGGTTCTTTAGCAATTTCGAAAAATAAACTCACAAGATTCCTCATCAAACTTAGTCAAGATATTCTCCCTCTTGCAATCAATAATAGCTCCACAAGTACTCAAGAAAGGTCTACCAAAAATGATAGGTAAACCAGTACTAGAAAATCAGCAGGGTACTTAACCTTACTACAAAGAACTTCCACATCTCGTACAATACCAATTGGAGAGATGGTCTCTCTATTAGCAAGGTGAATAACCACATCAATCTCTTCCAAATCACAAGGACTGATTTCATGCATAATTTCTCTGTAAAGCTCATAAGGAATAGCACTGGAACTTGCACCAATATCACATAAACCATAATAACAATGATCACCAAATTCTAACAGAAAGCACAAGAACACTAGCCTTCTTAGTTCTATTGGGATGTGAAACAATATTAGAAGCATCCTCACAAAAGACTATGTGCCCATCTTCTACGCTTTTAGTGACAAGTCTTTCACATGCTACCACAGGTTCAATGTTTATTTGTTCATCAGGTTTACAGTTCTTTTTTCACTTTGGTGATTACATTAGTTATCATAGGATGGCCCTTTACCTTTTCAGGGAGGGAATCTTCTCGATATAAGTTCGGGTAAGATGGGGTCAATAATGCAATACTCAACACTTCCAATAGGAGCATAGTCAACAATATCTTTGTAGGGTGCATGGTATTTGTTCCATCCCCATTTGGGAATTTAGATATAGGAAGCAAAAGATCTAAAGAAATTCGTAATAACTTGCAAATCAAGACCATAAAATATTACTAATATTTTGAAAGTCATCAGTTCCCTAAAAGATTCAATGCATTCATAATCATAATTTATACCTGACTTTCTATACCTTGTCAATCTCCCAAGCTTTCAGCATAGTCTTGAATATGGTCTAGAAGGTCCCCATTTAGCTTCTTATTCCATGCGAGTGAATGATTCAGCACAAGAAGCGTCCAATAAATCCCTGTCATGTAGAGGGAGCCTTGCATAAAAGTTGTTGATAATAATATTGTTGGGGAGCTCATGAATGGACATTTGAGCATTAGTAACTTCAATCTCCTCCAAGCTTGAGCTGTACTCTCTCCATCAAGAGGCCAAAGTTGTATATTTTGATTCCGATCTTTATGAATCTCACTAGGAGGATAAAACTTTGAATAAAAAGAGGCACTATTTCTCCCATTCTTGAGCTTGACCATTCTTCAGCAGCTTATAACCATTCCCTCAGCTCTTCCTTTCAGTGATAATGAGAATAACTTCTTCTTAACTTGATCTGTAGTACCCTGCACACTGAACAATCCGCATAATTCGTGTATAAAGAGCAAATGATCACCGGGATGGACAATTCCATCCCCAACATAGTAGTTATCCATAACACGATCAATAATTCTTATAGGTATTTTAGAAAGATCATTCTCAGCAGGTGGTGGCTTATCTACTACATTAGCAGTGGTAGTAGCATTAGCAAATAAGAAACTCAGCAATTATCCATAACAAAAATAAAGCAACTAGCAGAAGTAAACAATACTCATAATAGAAGTTTCCTTTACCAGTTCCACTCTCCAATAGCGCTTCACTCCCCGGCAACGGCGCCAGAAAATAGTCTTGATGACCCCAAGTATAGGGGGTGTATCGTAGTATTTTCGATAAGTAAGAGTGTCGAACCCAACGAGGAGCAGAAGGTGCTGGCTAGTGGAATGGATCAAGAATTCTGCAAATACTTAGCAAACGGATTTTAGGGGTTTTTGATAAAGCAAGTAAACAAAGTACGAGTAAATAAAGATAGTAGGAATAAATGCAGCAAGTGACCCAATCCTTTATGCAGCAAAGGACAAGCCGGTTGTATTACTTAAGATGACCAAACGTTCTCGAGGACACATGGGAAGACTGTCAAGTGCTTTCGCTTCATATAGTGGATTAATCTTCTTTAGCTTGCTAAGTGTTGTGTGGGTGAACCTGTGCTAATGTACCGCCCCTCCAAGACTAATACATACTTGTGATTATACCCCTTGCAAACATCCGTAAGTACAAGAAATTAATTAAGGTAGAAACCCAAACCACAGCTTTAACACTCTAAGACCCTTACGTCCCTTGTGCAATAGTTCCTAACGAGGTTCAGGTTTCTGTCACTCCGGCAACCCCTACAATTAGTAGCCAATACACAATGCATTCCCCTAGGCCCATATAGGTGAAGTGTCATGTAGTCGATGTTCACATGACACCACTAGAAGAAGTACACCACAACTTAAATAACAATCTATTGAATCTTTCTCAACGAAACTCCACTACTAACAACAAGACTTCTCCCATGTCCTCAAGAACACAACGAACTACTCACAGACATCATATGGATCATGATCAGAGATGGAATAATGATGTATAACAATCTGAACACAAACAATAATTCAATGGTTCATTCAATAGCATCAACTACAAAGAGTAATCAACACTGGGAAATTTCCCCTATGAACTATGCAAGATTCAACGCAATGTGTTACACAATATGGAGATGGTGATGAGGGTGATGATGGTGATGATGGGGTGATGATGATGATGATGATCCCGATGAAGTCCAGCTTGATGGTGGTGTTGATGGTGACGATCTCCCTCTCCGGGAAGGAATTCCCCCGGAATCAATCTGTTTGCTGGAGAGATCTTTCTCTCTCGGTGTTTTTCGCCCCGCAGAGGCAGAAGAATCTTTTTGTGGTCGCTCTCCGAGTCTTAGGGTTTCG